>OX608079.1:9363431-9696686 GCA_951509765.1 Sphenella marginata | reverse complement strand
AATAAAATAAAATAAATTAAAATAAAATAAAATAAAATTAAAAAAATTGTTATAAAACAAAGTTATAAAAAACTAAAATCAAAACTACTTATTGCTGCAGTCAAAATATTACACACGAATGCAAAGATTTTCGTAAGCTCGAATGAATTGCTATTATATGTTTTAACTCTGATGCCCTCGTGTATGTCTGTGCAAGTGATTTTCGCTAACTCATTTAAACATATGTCGTTATTGGCAAAGCGCGCTCTAATACACTTTACATTCATGCCTAGATAAAATGTTTAATATCTTACGAGCATCAGGTGTTGATGTGCATGCATTTATTTTGTAATCTTAAGTTGAAGACTTGTGCGCATGAAGTTGACCTGCACGCACACAACAACAACAACAAATAGCAACTGCACACGCTCTGCTTAAACTCAGGTGGTAAGACACCTGCATAGAAAAAAAGAAATGTGTATTTTGTTGCTGTTGAGCTTTTGATTGCTGTCTTCCTGCTTACTGAAAATTACAGCAGCTTATGCATATTGAATTGAAGACAAAAATCACACATAAATAACAACAAGCGTGGTTGTGTGTGAGTGAGTGTGTGTGTGTGCACGTATGATGAACACATTTTGTTACAACCCACTTGTTGTCAAAAAAAAAAGGAAATAAACACTAAAGTTGCTTAAAGCACTCGACTTTACATATTTAAGCTTGCTTTGCTATGGCAATATTTTTGTGCTGCAATGCAGTTGTCACGTTGTGGCATGTGCCGCTCTTGTGCACAAACACGAAGCGCTCAAAACGTCAAAGGCAGCTGTTGACTTTTAACATACAACAAATGTATTGATTTGAGTTTTTTGGAGTTCTCATTTTTTTTTTTTTTTTTTTCAATTTTTTTTGTCATTATTTTCTATTAATTCCACCTGCTGTTGTTGCTCCAAATGCCAGCTGTAGGCCATAATATACGCTTGTGCCAGCCAACTGTAATCACATAACTGGCTTGATGCGCTCAATTTTGTTAAGCAAGTTTGGCGCTTAAGTCTTTCGTTCATGGTAGCACACAACATATGTATGTCTGTGTGGTATGTTACGAGATTGCTTCTTTTTTTTTCAAAATGTTCATATGTCTTCAAATGCATATTCTCACGATTTGTCAGTTAATTTGTTCAACTATTTTGTGCTTATTTTTGGTCTGCCATCTACGCAGATGTGCTTGTTTATCGAGTTGTTCGATTGATTTTTGTGTTATGATTTTGCTTGTACGACTAACGCGGGTGTGCATACACTTTGTACTTATGGCGCCGTTAAGCATTTATAAAAATAATATTCAATGCTTATGATTTTGGCATAGATTTATTAGTGTGTTGCAAGCATGCGTGTTTTTGCGGAGACGTGCCGTGAATGCGGTCGGCCGGCCGTAGTGGCAAGTATGGAGCAACTGCATTCCATATTAAATTCATAAATGGTTTTAATCAATTTTAATTGCTTTTGATGCGTTCTAAGTATGTATTAGTAGGCATTTTTTTTTTTTTTTTTTTGCTGGCTGCCGGTAAATTTGAATTTCGTTATTTCTAAGCGCCAAAAAAAGTTTGATTTGTACTTTATTTTAATTGATTTTGATTCGTTTGCTCCATAAATCGCATACTAAGCTGATAATTTACTATGATATTTCTAGTTTTTTTGAATAACTATAATTTATTCAATTAGCACATTTCCGTTATCGAAATTTTCAATAAATATGAAAATTGGTTTGGTTGCTTGTTAATAAAGCAAAACGTGTACTCAACTTCGCGGAATTATGGTGATGCATGCAAAACATGTATTCTCGTCATTTGCAAGGTCATTTAGTAGCGTTAAGATAAAACCAGTCCCACGCTCATACGTACTAATTTTCGAAAATTTACTACATTTTTAAGGAAAAGACATATCTACATACATACATAGGTGATCAAAATAAATTAGAGTTTATAAACCAAATAGATCAGCTTGTTTTTATAAAAAGCAGTTGTGAAAGTTTGGAAAGCACTGATAGTACAATAGATAGCAGTTTGCGAGCCACTGTAGTTTTATTTTATTTTATTTTTTTTTTTATTTTATTTTATTTTATTTTGCTTTATTTTATTTTATTTTATTTTATTTTATTTTATTTTATTAATTTTATTTTATTTTATTTTTTTTTTTACTCGCAGGGCTTGCTTTTGCTGGCAATTTTCTACGACCAATAGACAGTGAGGAAAAATAAACTTGTGGTTGAAAAGTGTTGCCAGGTCCGCATATTTTTTTAATGTTATCGTTATTTGAAGACTTAAAATGGCTTACGTTAAATGGCACTCAAAAAAAATACCAAACTTAATACGTAATAACCTTTGTACTTGCACAGCTGAGTATAATAAAAATAATTTTTGGTACCATTTTTCTAATGTAACATAAACTAGAAAATTTAAACTCTTTATTACCAATAAATAAAATTTTCCCAAGCAATACTCACAAAACCTTTTGACTTCTTCCTCAATTCATGTTGTTATTGTTGTTGTTGTTGTTGGCAGTAACACCACCTCGTCGTGCATGCCACATTAACTGTCAACTAAATAAGTATATAAGCTAGTAAGTATATATATTTAACTAACTTGTGTGCACAAATAAATGGCAATTGTCTGGATGATTATTGTCATTTTGTTGTTATTTACGATTGTTGTTATAGCTTTTGTTGTTTAGTGTTATTGGTGTTAATCATAGATATAAGCAAATGCATGAAATGTGTACGATTAGCTAAGTACATAAACATATCGTGTGGATGCGTTGATTTCCTTCTCAAATACATACATACACTCTGGCGCATCCATAAGTGTGGAAAGATCCTCTGTGGTAGGTTGGACCAAGGTGTAAGCAATGAAAACAATTATATATATTTGCAGACGATAGACAGCTGAATAGACACATGAGTGAATGCGTGGACAGATAGGCGGACAGACGGACAAATGGACAGACAGACAGACCGGCGAATGCACAGCAAGCTGACAAAGCCTAATTTATGTACAAATAATGGTTAATTTAAGCACGAAATTCTAATAATTGGGAAGCTCCGGCGTACACATGAAAGACGCCTGAAAAAGGAGGCACAAAAAATTGGACACTTGACTCTTGCTGGCGTGTAGAGCTGCATGGAACGGTAATGTGACAGCATAATCACACGCTACGGCAATTTTTGGGCTGCATATAGAGAATAGTTGCAAACAACAACAACATAAATAATTTTTTTTTTAAATTGCAACTAAATTTGATGTAAATTTTTTTTTGCTTCCTACTCCTAAGCAATTGTGGGTGCATTTTATAGCAAACAAAAATTATTAATTTCCATTCCTCCTATTTTTTTAAGTTTTTTTAATTCTATTTTATTTTATTTTATTGTATTTTATTTTATTTTATTTTATTTTATTTTATTTCATTTCATTTTATTTTATTTTTTTTAATTTTATTTTATTTTGTTTTATTTTTTTTTATTTTATTTTATTTTATTTTATTTTATTTTATTTTATTTTATTTTATTTTATTTTATTTTATTTTATTTTATTTGACTTTATTTTTTATTTTTTTATTTTAATTTATTTTATTTCATTTTATTTTTTTTTCTTTTCTTAGTGCTTCAAAATCGAAATTAAAAATAATAAAAAAAAGAAATCACATATTTTTTCGCTGTGGGAAAATGTACTGCCTATGTACCATCAGCCATAAGTGATCTGTGTGTATTCATTCATTCGTTACTCGTGTGGCACATCTTCAAAATCCGATCACGCATTCAACTCGCTATTTATTGCTCTCAGTGCTTCGCCATACACATTATAACTAAATATATATTGTTCATCCAATTCAAGTCGCATTATACGCCACGCGAACTCCACTTTAACTTACTAAACGTGTATTTGTCATTTATCTTCGTTTTTCATTTTGATGTAATTCATTTTTTTGCTGGCAATCTTTAGACACGATTCTGCCATATGAGTTGCCATTACAATTAAGTCTAGCTTTTCTATGGTTTTTATATTATTTATTGCGATCGTTGTTACTTTTGGAGCATTTCATCTCATTTGAAGGCACATTTACTTACAAATGTTCGTATTAATGTAGGTATTAGGGTGGAAGGAAATTGTTTGAAAAGAGAGAAATCGGAAATAAACAATTAAATGTATGATATGATGTGATATTCTGATGTGATATGTAACTGTGTATGCAACTTACTGAAGCATACAAAATATGTGAATGATGGTATGATGATGTGATGTGCTGGTGATATGTGACTGTTAAAGCAACTTAATGAAGCATAACCATATATTCGAATGATGATGTGATGTGCTGGTGATATGGTGTGATGTTCACATGAAGTGATTGAAACCTTGGGCTGATGCTTTTTTGCGACTTATTGGGTGTTTGCGACTTACTGAAGCATAAAAAAATATGTGAATGATGGGATGGTGATATGATGTGATGATGCTGTGATGTGATGATGACATGATGTGATGTAAATTTTCGGCAAATGCGGGCTTGCGACTTATCTTAAGCGTAAAAGTAAAGTATTTGATATGATTTTATGATGTGATGTTATGTTTCCATGTAATGTGTTATATGATAAGATTGTATGCAATTTTTTTAAACAAAAAGAATTATTTGATGTGAGGACATTCTTCTCCGTCATCCATCCACGCTGACTTTTCGAAAAACCCTTTTTGTGTTTTAACACTTTTTGAAGCACCCTAATGTTCATTTCATATCGATTACAATAGTCGTGCTCAAAACTCATGCTCTCATATCTCACAAAAATATCATCAATCACGGCAACTAAGTGTGTTGCAAATATTTCTAAAAAGTATGTAGTCATCATAAAAATACAATTGATGATAAATTTGTTGGTGTTGCTTTTAATTTTAAAATAATCTTAAACATTTCAAAATGGAGATTTTAACACCGAAGTAAATTACTTTCTGTTTTCTGATTTCTAATACAAAATTTAAATTTTTTTTAAACTTTGTATGCTATACTTATGGAACGCACTGTACCTAAACGATTTTCTGCACGTGCATAAATTGAGAACACAAATTGAATTATAATAAACTATTTAGGTCATAAATTAGTTGTTACATGCTAATGGCTATGCAATAAAAATATGTAATTAAAGGTTGCAAAAATATTATTAAAATATTCAAAGCAATTCCGTAAAACAACCAAAAGCTTTGTAATCATCGAAACTTCGTGCATAATACCTTTTGCTCATATAAGTAATGAGTTTTCTGAAAAATTGCATCAAGCATAGTCCATTTTTCGAAGTTTTGCGTTTTTTCTGAGTTTGCGTTTTGAATGCTATAAAAAAAAACATTTAAGTTGGTAGCTTCAAAACGGATATACAAATAATTAAAATGCTATAAAAAATAATTACTTATTACTAATTCTGCTTGATAAATTAATGGCTCTATTAAATTTGTAAAGTGCAGTAAAGCCTCTGCGAACGGACAGCTTTATTACAATTACAATATATTAGGGCAAACAAGGCTTTTTTTTTGTTTTTTGTACGAACTTAGCGACTTGCGAATAAAATAATAAAATTAATTTTTTTTAAATTTTTTTTTTTTCAAAATCCGCAATGCCCTTTGAAAATGCAATATGAACACGTCGTTGGAGAAATAACAACCAATTAAGAGCGCTTATATTTTGTTGGACAGACAGAAAAAAATTTTTTTTTTTATTTTTTAAATGCATATATGAAATTTTTTTTAAGTTAAAGAAAAAAGTTAATTTTTGTTTTTAGATATGTGATATGTTTTACATAAACCTTTCTAAAAAAAATTTTTTTTTGTAGTATCTTGACTTTTGATGTATTTTCACAGTTTAAAATTTTATTTATATAAATTTTTATTATTATTTTATTTTATATAAATTTTTTTAGTGTATATTTTCGAAAGCTAATTTAAATATTTTTATAATAGCATCCAGATCTTTGAAATGGGTTCAATCATTTCCTATTAATCACAGCTTAAAAGTACCCCTTACCGTAATTTTTCAAATATTTCAATACCTTGCCACGTCCATAATTTTTCGAAAATCCAAATTCTAGGTTGTGTGTGCATGGGTGAAATATTCCCCTGTGCAAAATTTTACCAAAATCTGAGAGGGTCGAGTTCTTAATGTGCCTTTTTTTAAAGGTTTTGATAGGAAATTGAGCTCCCTTTGGTCATTTCGGTATTATTTTAGGACAATGCCGGGCTCACTCTGGCTTAAAAAATATAAATATGGATTTTGAAAAAAGATATGAATTTTTGAAATTTTATTTTGAATTCGATTGCGTTTCGCTCGATATAAAAACAAATTTAAGAAAATCTAAAAATTCTAAGCGATTTAAATTTTTTTTTATGATGGGCTTGGCACAGTTAAAAGGATTCTCGGCTTCAAAACTATTTCACCACTACTCATTTAACTGGAAAATCGTTTTAATTCGCATTTAAAAATTTCAGTTCTCGAAGTGCAATATTTATGAAATGCACTGTATGCTATAAAACTACGCTAAGTATCTCATTAAATTACGCGATTTACAGATTTCTTAGTTACATCACGAATAGTCTAATATATTCAAAGGCGCAACAAAAAGTAGCAAATCACAAAACAACAACAACATTTTTAAAACACCTCATATATGTAATTTATGTAAACATAAAAATATATTCTTTAATAAAATTACAACAAATCTAAAGCATGCAAAATTTATGTCATAGCAGATTTTCAATTTTTCACATTAGTGCACAATTTATTTGCTTGCCAATCTATTACTGCGCCATGTTTTAATACCTTTTTTACTTAGTTCCAGTTTTGGGGCTGCTTCGCTTCTTTTTTTGTTGTTTTCATTTGCAACATTTTGCGGTCAATTCACTACAACTCGCGCTAAGCTAAAGTCGCACTAACGAATTTTATGCAAATTTGGCATTCATTATTAAATATTTTTGTTATTGTTTTTAGGTTGTTTTTTGTTGCTAAACAAAATTTCGTCAGTTACATTTGAATTTTGTGATTTTTCACGCTCGTGATTTGTACAAGATTTACAACTGCTATTGTCGATCGTGTTTACACTTTGTCACCCAAATGATTGTAACTGATTTATTTATGTTTTGCGTTGTTCATTGTTTTCATTTGTACTGTCACATAATGCAATCACAATGCAAGTGGACAGCAGCAACCAAAATTTAATAAAATAAAAAATTCGGTTTATGCAATACAAATCAACATTTGCTCTGATTGCTAAATTTTGTTGTAATTGTATTACTTTGCTGTTTTTTTTTTTTGTTTTTGGTGGTAAATGCTAAATATTTATGGATTGCAAGAATTTTCGTGCCTTCAACTGCATGTATAATTGTAAATATCGGTAGGCTTGCGTAATAGATACTAAATGATGTAGCAGTTAGCATATTACTGCCCAAGATAATATGTGGGATTGTGAGAGGAGGATTGCCATAACCAAGTTTGTTTTTCATGTTCCACACCATTTGGGGTTATGTCATAGCACCTGTACTCGTATTATTTGAATGGTTAGTTATAACAGCTTAGTAGGTTATTGCGCACCGGAATATCGGTTTGTGCTAACTAGGTCCCATATACATTTATAACCACTTTCAAGGTTAATGCTCACACATAGGTCTACTAATACTAACTATATTGTGCATGTTCTTTTCTATTTAAAGATCAAATTTCGTTAGTTTTAACCGCCTAATAGGTTATTGCTCACAGTTTGGCAAGTTTGTGTTAATTAACTAGGTTGTTTATGTATATATAACCACTTTCTAGGTTAATGCTCACTCATTGATATACTAGTAATAACCGTTTAATAGGTGATCGCTCACCGTTAGTTCGGTTTGGGTTCACTAGGTTAATGCTCACCCTAAGCCAAAGATAACTACTTCATGAAATTGATTACTTTACCACATATAAAATTATCGAAAAAAAATTAAATCATAAATCGCCTTTTTTTCTTTCTTTACAGATCAGAATTAACTTGCACCAGCAATAGCACCACTCATCTATACAAATTTTAAGTATAAACCACACAATAATCAACAGAGAAGTAACACCAAAAATCTCCACCACCCTCTATTGCTCCCCACCCTCACCGCTGCACTCAGCAGCACAACGCCACTCAATAAATGATTGGCACAGATGAAATGTCCTCGACTGGCATGGATATTAGTGAATCCTTTCGTGCAGAGGAATTAACAAAAACGGATTTCTTTGATTTTGTCACTTCGCCCGATATGGGCATTGGTATTGGTGTTGGTGCAGATGTCGTCGATATTGGTATGAGTGTGGGTAGCTTGCATGCGGGCAGTGCAAGTGTGGGCTCACATCAGCAGCAACAGCATCAACATCATCAACAGCAACAACATCAGCATAGTAATCATCAGCAGCATCAACAAACGCAACAGTCACTTCAACAGCAGCAACAACAACAACAGCGACAACATAGTCATGAGCAGAGTAATAGTATAACGGCGAGTATGACACATGACGGTGGTGGTGGCGTTGGAAATGGTAATAGTAGTAGCGGTGGTGGTGGTGGTGGTGGTGGGGGTAGAGTGGGCACACCCGCTAATGGCAGCAGCTGTATTGATGGCTCTGATGGCAATAGTAATGGCAATAATGCTGCTGATTCGACGCTGCAAAGCTATGAGGTGAGTATTATTGTAATTAGTTTGGTGTAGGAAAAAATTTATTTTGAATTATTAGAGCGTTTGAAAATATAAATTTTAGTTAAAAACATATTTGAAAAATTTTAAAAAGGCGATTTTGTCTTTAGTTATGTTATAAATATTAAACAGAAATTAAAAAAAAAATATTTCGTCATTTAAAACGCTTGACCTTCCTTCAAAGTGTTTTCTCAGTTTAAAATTTTATTTTGATCAAAAAAAATTTTTTTCAGTGTGATACATAATTTTAACGCTAATTATTTTTGATAGCTGATTTAAATCCACTAAAATCTACACAAAAACCAAATCAATATATTCATAAAAATTCTTAAAAACACTTGAGTCCAATTTTTCAAATTTAAATATTTTTTGACGCGAAGCTCACTTCAGGAGATTCGATGGAAGCGTTAACTGGAGGGATCAGTTTTCTGTGCGGGATCACATTTCTTTTGAAAAATTTTCTCTGAAATACTTCTACCTATTAATTCGCGAGATGACTCTACATCCAGAGAAAAACTATTTCGGATAGACTGACTCACGCCTAAACTCCATTTTCCATTTTTCTTCCGTCTTCTTACTCGGTTTGCTTGACTTTTGGCACTATCCGGCTTCTAGTTTTTGGTTTCATAACCCTTTCATAGATTAATTATGATTTGAAAATCAACACAGAAAGGGTGAAAGAGTCGCCTGAAATACATATGATATTTTATTCTTTATAAAAAAATTTATAAAAATAACCTGAGCTTGAACAAATAACAGCTGTGAGCAGAAGAAATGAAGAAAAGTTCAAACAAGTTTGTTTCTTAAGTCTTTTGTATGACTTGAACATATCAGCATACAGCATTATACAAAAAAAAAAAAAAACAAGCAAAAAAACAGCACCAACAATATTTATGAAATGAAACGACTTTCAAACTTTTTCTTTTGCTATAAGCAATTTAATATTCCAAACACACTCACACACACACATACACACAGCTCCGGGTTGCATGCGCAGCAATTGTTGCTTGCAAATGTTTGCACTTTCTATGACCAAAGCGTAAATTCAAATGCCACATTACAACAATACAAACGGTTACATAGATTTTGCAACAACTTTTGGTTAGCTACTGTTGTTTTTTGTTGTATCCCATCCAATTGTATGATGACTTTAGTTGACTGTGGCAAACTGGCTACCTATCAGGTTTGTTGTTGTTGTTGTTGTTAAGTTGGTCGGCTTAGCTTAGTGCGCGACTGTCCATACCAACTACTCGTCCATATGTCTGCGGCTGCCCGTTTGTCTGTCTGTCTGTCTGCCCCATGTGAAAGCAGCCACCAAACAAAATGTGGCAAATGCAACACGCAGTAGCTAGCCAGCTGCCATATGGCTCGTGCCTCAACTCCTTTACTAACGGACAGCTAGTGCAGTAGGCTGAGACAGCGATGTTTGGTTGCAAGTTCATTGCAATGAGTTTTACTGTTGTGGCACAATGTTGTTGCATGCAGCACGTGCCATATTCAATTTTTTGGCTATGCCCTGTAACAAAGATTACCATTGTATGTATGTATGTATGTTGCTGGTCACACATACATGTGTAGGTATGTATGCAGTATGACTACTGTGTGTGGAGAGTTTCTTAGTTGCAATTTTTGTTGTTATTCTGTGCATTCATGGCACTTCACCTAATTCGGTTATTCGTTCACCTTCGAACACTTGGAGTTCGCTCTTCATTTTTTTTAATTTTCGCAGTTTGGTTTTATTGCGCCTTAACTTGGAGTAGTTAATAGGGTGGGTCGAAAAAAAAGTCCATTCAACATTTCGGTATCCTTTCGGAATAACTTCGGTATGGTTTTCGGGACTTTTTTAGGATAGATAATTTCGGGACCAATTCGCCACGTTTTCGGGCTTATTTAAAATAATTTTGGGACTTGTTCGACAATATTTCGGGATTATTTTCGGGACCGTTTTATTTCGTCTTAACTTTGAGTATTTAAGAGGGTGGGTTGGAAAATAAATGTTCTTTCTCTAATTATTCTTTCTTTATATTTCTTTATAAAAATAAGATATTCAAAAAATTTCACTCACTTATCGGGATCCTTTTGGGATGATTTCGGGATAACTTCGGGAGGGTTTTCGGGACTTTCCAAAAATACTATTTCGGCACTTTTTCAGGACCTTTTACCGCCTTATTTAAAATAATTTCGGGACTTTTTCGACAAGATTTCGGGATTATTTTCGGGACCGTTTTATTGCGCCCTAAGTTTAAATATTTATAGGGTTGAAAAAAAATTTTTTTAAAAATTTTACTCAACTTTTCGGGATCCATTCGGGATAGTTTCGGCACTTTTTCCGGATCGTTTTCCGATTTTTTTAAATAATTTCGGTATTTTTCGGCAATATTGCTGGACTGTTTCGGGTCTTTTTGCTTGTATTTTTTTTCAAAAAGCATTAGAAATTTCACCGCCTCAAATAAAATAACTCCATATAATAGGCTTGTTCACTTCCTTGAAATTTTTGTTTTTTTTTATTTCGGGTTTTCACTTCCTTGAAATTTTTGTTTTTTTTTATTTCGGGTTTATTTTTTTTTACCATTTTCTTTGCTTTTTCTGCATCACCACAGGACAGTTTCAAAATTCTTTGGAAACCGTTGCGAAACCTTTTCGAAACTATTTTTTATGTGCTTTTTTAGCATCACTTTAAATTTTGGCTATTTCGGGAAGTTACGACATTTTCATCATATTTTTCGGGATCAGTTCGAAACATTTTCGGGATTTTTTCGGAATAATTTTCGGAACTTTTCAGGTATCATTCGGGATCATTACTGAATCAATATCGGCATGTATTCGAAATTTTAAGAATTTATATGGGAACATTTTTCAGCTCTTTTGGGGCTCAATTGGGTATCAAAATAATATGCGATAGGTGGCGCACTGATCAGGCCACAGTAAAAGTTCTTCTGAAATCTTGTATAGTATTTTAACTAACTTCCCAGTGGTCTATAAACTTGCAACTCAGCACAGAGTGCAGTACTAAAACCAAGACTATACCAAAAATTGTAAGATTACCTTCGTACTAACTACCGTCAAGCCAAAAGATAAAATTGCAGCTCACCCTAGTATTTCATGCAAAAATACATACCCACACCCTCTTACTGCTTTTAACAAAGAAATAACAAGAAAGTGCTACAACAACAACACTCGTTGTTATATATATGTTGTCAATATTGATATGTTTGCAACAGGATATTTGTTGTTGCAACGCATACAAAAACAACTAGCAGGCAGCAACAACAGTAGCCACATTTTTACTTGCCGTCAATATATTGATAGCTTTGTCTGCCGTTGCTGACCGCTGTATTGATCAAGTCAAGTTGCGGCTGGTAACAATCGGACTTTTGTTCTATGTTTTTTTTTTTTTTTGTTGTGTTTGACTTTCTTTTATGCATTGATTGTGTTACTTTTATTTTGGCAGCTACTGTGTCAGCAGTGATATCTGGCTGCGGTCAGCATGCTTGCATTTGCAGTTATGTTGAGTGCAGTTGTTAAGATTGTTGTTTTAGTTTTCTTTGGACTTTAATTTTATTTCTTACAATTTCGCAGCCATCAGTTGAATGCGTCGATTTGGTTTTTTTTTTTGTTGTATATTATTACTGTTTTTAGCTGGTGTTATTTTGGTATATAAAGCAGACAACTGACATGACAGCAACATTGGTTTATTGTTGTTGCAACAAGGCTATTTTCTATGGATTTTTTATTCCAGAGATAGAAATAGTGTTGCTACAGACATAATAATGCAGTTTAGCTTCATTTACATCTTTTTTTATTTATTTTATTGTATTTTGTTTTATTTTGTTTTATTTTATTTTATTTTATTTTATTTTATTTTATTTTATTTTATTTTATTTTGTTTTATTTTATTTTATTTTATTTTATTTTATTTTATTTTATTTTATTTTATTTTATTTTAATTTAATTTATTTTATTTTATTTTATTTTATTTTATTTTATTTTATTTTATTTTAATTTATTTTTTTTATTTTATTTTATTTTATTTTATTTTATTTCATTTCATTTTATTTTACTTTATTTTATTTTATTTCATTTTATTTTATTTTATTTTATTTTATTTTATTTTATTTTATTTTGTTTTATTTTATTTTATTTTATTTTATTTTATTTTATTTTATTTTATTTTATTTTATTTTATTTTATTTTATTTTATTTTATTTTATTTTATTTTATTTTATTTCATTTCATTTTATTTTACTTTATTTTATTTTATTTCATTTCATTTCATTTTATTTTATTTTATTTTATTTTATTTTATTTTATTTTATTTTATTTTATTTTATTTTATTTTATTTTATTTTATTTTATTTTATTTTATTTTATTTTATTTTATTTTATTTTATTTTATTTTATTTTATTTTATTTTATTTTATTTTATTTTATTTTATTTTATTTTATTTTATTTTATTTTATTTTATTTTATTTTATTTTATTTTATTTTATTTTATTTTATTTTATTTTATTTTATTTTATTTTATTTTATTTTATTTTATTTTATTTTATTTTATTTTATTTTATTTTATTTTATTTTATTTTATTTTATTTTATTTTATTTTATTTTATTTTATTTTATTTTATTTTATTTTATTTTTATTTTATTTTATTTTATTTTATTTAATTTAATTTAATTTTATTTTATTTTATTTTATTTTATTTTATTTTATTTTATTTTATTTTAGTACCAAGTACAAGAACGTATTTTATCTTCTTCCAGTTCTGGCACACATCAAAGGAGACGGGCAGTCGTCTCGATACAACTATTTTCGAGGACCTCGATCGCTACTGTTGGCAACAGCAACCTGTCTCTGTATCAGCCGTTTCTCCTGTGGCCACAGCAGCTGCCTCGCCGCATCAACATCGCAGCACACCACTCAACACCGCACAACAACATTCCTCGCATCTGCACAGTCCAACATCACCAAATCAAACACAACAGCCACATTTACACCATCAGCCACACCATCAACAACTGCAAAACCAACAACAACAGTCAGCCAACCATCATCAGCAACAATTGTCGCTCAACAATAACAACAACAACAACAACAGTTCCTGTATACAAAATGCCAATCAAAATACTAACACCACTTCATCAACTAATCCACTCCAACATAATCACAACACCAACAACAACAACAACAACAATAATAATAACAGCAATAATAGCAATGGCAGCAGCACCAACGTTACAGTCGACAATAATGATGGACAAATTTACACAATAACAGTATTAAATGGCAATGAGCCATGGCTTAAACGTGAACCAAAAAATCCGGCTGGTCAAATGTCAAGTACATTGGATTTAGATAGTTTGCTTGGTACATTTCCGGGTTATATAAAATCGGAATATCCTTATGATGAGAGCACAAGTTGTTATGGTGCGGGTGATGTGAGCGGTAGAGATGGTAGCAGTAGTAGTGATATGGTGAATGGCTTGGATATGGGTAGTGGTAGTGGGAGTGGTGTAAATAGTCAAAGGTTACCTTCACTGGTGACGGCTATTTCGTTAGCGAGTGGCGGGGTGGGTGGCTTAATTGGTGGCATGGCAAATTCAGCGCATTCGCAATTGGCACAATTTCAAAATAACAACAACGATTGGCATATGGCGGATCACAATGCGGATCAGGTGAGTAAAATTATTATGAAAGAGATAAATCTGATAAAAAAAATCATTCGGTCCATCTCAATTTGAGACTAGTTCGCCATCACTTAGAGAATATTTGATTGGTGGTGTTATTTATGCCTACCTCCTAGGAGCTTTCAGGAGCACTTCGGAGTGGTTTCGGAAATAACTTGGAATGACTAAGAAAGAATTTCGGAGACTTTCTCTACACATCAATAAAAATTTTTAGGCATTTATTATATTTCACTATTTCCTTTTTCTCTTTTCTTACTCTCAATGTCATTCTCACCATTTTTCGTCGTCTTTTCTTTGAGTTTTCTTCCTCTTTTCCCCTTTTTTTACTCTTACTCTTACTCTTAGTCTTACTTTTACTCTTACTCTTACTCTTACTCTTACTCTTACTCTTACTCTTACTCTTACTTACTCTTACTCTTACTCTTACTCTTACTCTTACTCTTACTCTTACTCTTACTCTTACTCTTACTCTTACTCTTACTCTTACTCTTACTCTTACTCTTACTCTTACTCTTACTCTTACTCTTACTCTTACTCTTACTCTTACTCTTACTCTTACTCTTACTCTTACTCTTACTCTTACTCTTACTCTTACTCTTACTCTTACTCTTACTCTTACTCTTACTCTTACTCTTACTCTTACTCTTACTCTTACTCTTACTCTTACTCTTACTCTTACTCTTACTCTTACTCTTACTCTTACTCTTACTCTTACTCTTACTCTTACTCTTACTCTTACTCTTACTCTTACTCTTACTCTTACCTCTTACTCTTACTCTTACTCTTACTCTTACTCTTACTCTTACTCTTACTCTTACTCTTACTCTTACTCTTACTCTTACTCTTACTCTTACTCTTACTCTTACTCTTACTCTTACTCTTACTCTTACTCTTACTCTTACTCTTACTCTTACTCTTACTCTTACTCTTACTCTTACTCTTACTCTTACTCTTACTCTTACTCTTACTCTTACTCTTACTCTTACTCTTACTCTTACTCTTACTCTTACTCTTACTCTTACTCTTACTCTTACTCTTACTCTTACTCTTACTCTTACTCTTACTCTTACTCTTACTCTTACTCTTACTCTTACTCTTACTCTTACTCTTACTCTTACTCTTACTCTTACTCTTACTCTTTACTCTTACTCTTACTCTTACTCTTACTCTTACTCTTACTCTCACTCTTACTCTTACTCTTACTCTTACTCTTACTCTTACTCTTACTCTTCTTACTCTTACTCTCACGCTCACTCTTACTCTCACTCTTACTATTACTCTTACTTTTACTCTTTTAAGTCTTCTTCTTCCTTCTCAAGTTTAAGTGTCCTTCTCTCCGGGTCCCGGACTAGTCTCTTACCAAACTTTAGCATCTTCTCTTAAATTTATTCCGAGTCCTCTTTTTTACTAACTAAGCTCTTCTGCTCATCTTCCACACAGAACTCCGCTGAGTCATTGTTGCGCAGTGCGCTCCAAGGTAAAGGTTACTCGAAAGGGATGCACATGCAAAACGGTATCTCATTAATGCCAGCTTCACCCACAGTAAAAGAGGAAGAAATGAGACGTCTATTGTTTCCGCCCGATACGGTAAGTATGCCGAGTATTTTGTGGGAATATTAGAAATAAACCTTTGAGCTCGTTTAGTAGAGCACTTGCTTCTCCCAATCGCTGCATAACAACTTTCTCCTTCTATTCTCTTTCTCACCCAAACAGGATTCTCTCTCGTTCGGCGACTCTGCGCTCAGTGCAGCTCAAATGTTCGACGATGGCACACATGCTTCACACTTAGTAGGTGGTCAACATCCGAATGGTAGTCTGGGCGTGGCTGGTGGCCCCAACAGCAATCTTATGGTCGACGATATGTTCCTATCACTGGAGAGTGCCTTCAGCGATGATTTCGAGAAAATCAAACGCATTGCCAATGAGGTGCAACAATTTTGTTCGCCCACATCGAGTGCCGACTATGGCACCGCCGATATGTTGATGCAAATGTCACCAGCCAATGCGGGGGGTGCAAGTATGCAACAGCTTCAACAGCAACAGCAACAACAACAACAGCTACATTCACCAGCCACAACACCAACGGGCATGGCACAACAACAACAACAACAACAGCTATCGCCATTACCAGTACCTGCGCTGCACATGCAAAACCAGCGTGCGGTCGTACAGCACCAACAGTCGCATCAACGTGCTGTACTCCATACACAACAACAACAAACCGCTGGCGGCAAAACAACATCAACCGCTAGTAGCGGTGGCAACAACAACAAAGGCACGAAAAAGTACAAACGTACGACATCAAGCACGCAACACCATCACAACAACAACAATCCGAATGTAGCCAATCACAATAGTAGTGCCAATCAAACGGCTGGTGGTAACACTGGCGCTACGAACATTACAACGCCGAACAGCACAAACGGTACAACAAGCGGCGGCGGCAGCAGTTCCAGCAATAGCAGCAACAGTCCAACGCATTGCAATGGTCAACGGAAAGAGCGTTCGCTACACTATTGTTCCATTTGTTCGAAGGGCTTTAAGGATAAGTACTCGGTGAATGTGCACATACGCACCCACACCGGTGAGAAACCATTTAGCTGCTCGCTCTGTGGCAAAAGTTTTCGTCAAAAAGCGCATCTGGCCAAACATTATCAAACGCATATGGCGCAGAAACATAATGGTGGGCTCGTGAAAAGCGGCGGCGGCGGCGGTGGAGGAGGTGGTGGTGGTGGAAGTGCGAGTAAACATCAACGTTCAGCTGCAGCAGCAGCAGCGGCAGCGGCAGCAGCGGCGGCAGCAGCTGTTGCAGCTCAATCGGCAAATAGCATCGGTGGTGGTGGTGGCGTGGGCGGCGTGGGGAGCAGTCTATCGATTGTGCCCAACAGTTGTGCTGGCAGCGTAGCAGCAGCGGCGGTGCACCAACGTCAACTGAGTGTAGCCACATCGCTGGGCTTGGCGGCGGGTGCACGTAGTGTGGCCGGTGGTGTTATGACATCGGTGGCGGTGGGTGTGCCTGGACTGACTGGACCGCCACTTGCAGCAGTGAATGCGAATATTCTACCGCCGGCCAATGGTTTGTTGGCGAATAGGTAAAGGCTAAAGTACTGCTTCATGTTAACTAAATATGTGTACATTAGACTGGGCCAAAAAAATTGTTTTTTAATTTTTTTTTCAGAGTGCGGAACAAATAGTGAAGTAGAAATTATTTTAGCTGAGTAAAACAAAAAAATTGTTCAGTATGAAATAAGTTAATGATGAGAATTATTAATTATGAGAAAAATTTTATTTTTAATAGCCAGGGACCCAAAATAATTTTTATTTTTTTTTTATTTTATAAAAGTGCGTGGCTATATTGTGTAATTGTGGAAATTTGTTAAGTTTGCTGTCTTCCGGAGTCTTCCAGGATCAAAATCCTAGCCGCAATTAATTTTGCTGACTTTTTTTTCAACAATTCAAAAATAACCCCTCCCCCAAAAAAAGTCTGGATAAAATTTTTGTTCGGGAGGCCCGCTTCAAAGTAAACTAGATTTATTTTTACACAAATTTGTTAAAAAGCATTTGGTAAATTTCAAAATTAAAATGCTATGAAATCCTTGAATAACTAAAATTTACAAAAAAAAAAAAAAGTTGTAGGAATATCTAAAAAAAAATATTCTGAAAATGAGAAATAAGAAACTTTTTTTACTTTTGATAGAAAATTTTACAGTATTTCTTCCGCCACTCTAAAAAAATATAACAAAATAATTTTGAAAAGAACATTTTTTTTTTTGCCTGAGTCTAATGTGAATACCTAAAAATGTGTTATAATTTCTTATATTTTGCTTAATTATACCTTTTAATATTGGGGCTAAATCCTCAAGTAAAAATGATAAGCTCTTGTTCCTAATGCTCAAAATATAAATACTCCTATTCATAGACCAGTGTGTTAACTCATATACATATGTATGTACGTTTCATAGCTGTTTATATGTATGTTTGTCGGCGTGCTTTTATTCTAATGTTAATGCAACACTTTTATTTTTTCTTTCAATTTTTAAATAGTCTTCACTATTGTTAAATAACCTATCGAATTTATCTGTGCATTCCTATATATTTAACTATCATATCTAAATACTCTTAAACATATTTCTTAAACATTTTCTAATGTAAAATAACGCTGTGCAACAAAAACTTGTCTGAGCTTATAGCAAACACTTTTTTTTTTTTTTTTTTTTGAAGTGGAAATTTTCTTAAAAGATCGCACTCATTTGAAAAACTACACAGCTTTGATTTATGCAAATATTCCAGCTACCATTTTTTTGTTGCACAGTATAATTTGATAATTCTAGTGTGGGTTCAAAAAAATATTGATAAGTGCAGACCAAAATTTGTCAAATTTTGAACCGACACTAACTTTTGATATATTTGCTTCCATAAGTACCTACATGTATAAATAATATACATATAAATAAAAAATATAAAATAAGTGTTTATTTTAAAATATAAATAATTATAAATAAATATAAAAAAGTGTAAAAATTTGCAAAATAAAAAATATAAATTAAAAACCTATAATTTTATTAAGCGAATGTGCCAAATTTAAGTGAAGAAAGCAGCTTATAAAATTAGCAAACAAACAAATAATATTTGCTTGAGTTCAAGAAGCAACATAAAATTTAGAAACTCAGTGAGAGGTAAACATTGGCAAAGGAGGCTTTTAAAACTAACTGATACATGTTTGTGTGTATATAAAAATATTTCTATATCAAAAACAAAATGAGAAAACAAAAATTTTCTATTTTCTTATTTTTTGTTGTTTAAATTGTTGTTTGTCTCAAATAATTTTTATAAAATCTTCTAAGACTTGAACAACATTTTCTGAAATTTCTAGTATTGCTTACAGCAATTTAAAAATTTTTTTATGCAAAATCACAGATAAAAAATGCAGTTAGATAAAAATTAAAAAATTAGTAAACAAAATTTTTTTTTTGGTTATTTTTCCAAAAAATTTACATAAAAACTTTTTTTTTTTTATTTACACAAAAATTTTTTTTTTTGTTTACACAAAAAAAATTTTTTTTTTTATTTACACAAATTTTTTTTTTTGCTGATAATCGATAGCAGTTTCAGAAAATATCGATAAAAAAAACATGAGTCTATATTTAAGTTGTATTATCTCAATATTAATTTTCCCATGTACAAAAAGACTTTTAAGAATTTTCTTTCCAAACAATATCACAATAGATTGACAGTAAATTTGCTTAATAAATCGTTTAACCCCAAAGCCCACCACGTGGCCAAAATGACTCAACACTTCACTTGAATAATATTACTTAAATAAAAACTCATTTTTGAAAACTCGTACATGAAAATAGAAATATTATCGGCCGATAATCGATAACATTTTTAGAAATAATCGATAAAATTAGGTGTACGGTTCAAAATATTTGTGTGGCATGAGTTACTAACATGCTTTGAATGATTATAAAAATGTCATCGGCCGATAATCGATAACATTTTTAGAAATAATCGATAAAATTAGGTGTACCGTTGAAAATATTTTCGTTGCATGAGTTACTAAAATGCTTTGAATAATATAAAAATGTTATCGGCCGATAATCGATAACAATTTTCGAAATAATCGATAAAATTTAACAAGCTCCAAGACAGTCTAAATTAAGAATTGTCGCACTCTGTTCAAAAAATTTTAATTTCTGATAAAATGTTTGCGAAAATAATAACAAACACCTTTAACAGATGAATGAACAAAGAATTGATTCGATAATACCAGGATGCAACTATTCAAAGGCTTTTCCCTTTTTTGATTATGATATATTTGTTTTTTTTTTACACATAGCAACAAGTTTCCTAAGATCCATCACAATTAAGAAAATATAAATTGTTTATAAGCTTTAAAACATTTTTCGCATAAAAAAATATTTAACAAAATAAAATAATGAATAAAACTAAACAAATCTCGCTTACTATCGAAATTATTAGTGTAATATATGTATATTCCTTTTTATATAAATAATTTAGCTTAAAAAACTGTTAAGGTATTTAAAAAAAAAAAATATTTGTTTGTTGTTACAAAAGTAGCTAATTAATAAATAAATACTTGCCATTACTGTGTATAATTGAATAATTGCCAAGTATTGTGTATTTCTGTTTTCAAGTAGCATATTTCTTAAATTAAAAAAAAATTATTTGTATATATAATTATCTTCAAAAAAAAAACAAAAAAAAAACAAAACAAACAATTAATATTTAGTCAAAAGTAAGTGCGAAATTATTAGCATAGCAAAAACCTATAAAATAGAAAAATATTATAGCAAATATTAGTATGTAAGCATATATTTGTATGTATGTATGTATGTACTCCCAGCTCTATGTAATCGTAAATACTCGATTAATTACACTCACACTTGTAGTGTAATTAACTGCCAATAATGCATGTGATTTAATTACTTTAAATGGTGAAGGTATGTTAGTATTCAATATAATACAAATTTCAGCAATAAAAATATAAAATTGCATTCATATACTATTTTTATGTATCTAATTTTAATGCCTTTTATTAACTATAATTTTTGTATTTTTTTTTTGTAAATCTTTTTTTTTTTTGTGAAGCAACCCTGCTGCTGTGAACTCATTCCTATATTTTCTTTTTAATTTTTTTTTATTTACATATATAATATTTTATACAAAATTTGCCACTCACTTTTGTAGATAGCGTTCAAGTTTTTATTTCACAATTTTTTGTGTTAATTTTTTATGATTTTTGCATGCTGAGCTTCAATTTTACTATGGGCATATAATTTTATTTTTTTTATTTTATTTTTTCGTCGATAATACAGTGCAACAAATTTCAGACACGTTTCTTGGCGATGTTATAACTCATAATAAAACACACAGACCCTTATAGCAGATTCTCAAAATTTTTTAGATTTGTAGCTCAATTTTTGTTGGTTTTGTAGACGTAACAGGAATGTAAGGGGTTAAAATTGAAACAGCATAGGGTTAATACTGGAATCAGGAAAATATGTTTTAGAGCATAAAAAGTAAAATTTCACGTTGAATAATTTTGTAATTTTTTTCGTAACTAATTCGGTACTTTTTTGCAATCATTTTGGGACCTTTGGGCATTTTTTTTTGAATTTTTCGGGATTAATTTCGGGACTATGTCGGAAAAATTTCGGGACTATGTCAAATAAAATCCAAAAATATCTTGAGGTTCTACTGTTTCGGTCTGTGTCTTTTATCTAGAGTTGCAATTACTCCGCCTGCAAAAATGCTGTTGCACAGTGTTAGCCAGTACAATTTGTAAATTATGCTTCGCGATGAATTTTAAGAATATCAAACAACTACTACTACTAATTTTAATGAGAAAGTATACAATATATAATGCAAATATAGTGTGTTTCATAATTATAGCGCTTTCAAAGTTTAAATAAATTTCAGATTCAAACCACTTTTAAAATTCTATGAAAAGAAAAATATTAAAATTCAATGCAATGCCGAATGTGCTATAGCTATGAAACACACTGTATAAATTTTACAATTATTTTCTCCTTATATTGTAAACATACTACTTAAAGATAATGAATTATGTTAAATAAGCTCTATTACTCTGTTGCCAAAACAGTCACTGTAGTACTTTTGTTTTGTTTTATGAAAAATAAATTTCATTTATAATTATATTTAACTTTAAGTGTAAAATTGATTAAATCATTAATATTTATAAAACTGAGTATGTAAGAGAATTATTGTTTTCCTTTTATAATGTATAAATAACAATAAAGAAAATAATAATAAATATTAGTTATGTTAAAGTTTTATAATAAATAAAAATATGCATTAAAAACTTTTAAAAGAAAATAAAATGAAGATTTTTATTTGCAAAGTACTTGCGACAGCTTCTTATGCTTTCGGGACCATTTTGGGATATTTTTTGGGCTCATTTCAGAAATTTGTCAGGACCATATCTATATAGTTTCAAACAGATCCCAAAATCACATTAGCAATCAAGGAATGATCCCGAAAATATCGTGAAAATAATCCCAAATTAATCATAGAAATTTGTCCCGAAAACTGTGAAGAATTAGTAGTGTAATATTCTAGAAAAATACTGAAAGAACCTAGAAAAATACTGAAAGAACCTAGAAGAGAGAGAAAGGTCTCGAAATTATTCTGAAATTATTCCGAAAACTTGACATTAGCAATTACGAAATGATCCCGAAAATATCATGACAATAATCCCAAATTAATCCTAGAAATTTTGTCAGTGTAATATTCTAGAAAAATATCAAAAAACCCTAGAAAATATTAACAAAAAAGTCCCAAAGGTATCCTGAATTTATCCCGAAATGAAGCCGAAGAATAACAAAAATTATCTCGAAAATCGGCTCGAAATGATTCCAAGAAACGGGCCAAAATGCCACAAAATAGTAACGAAATAGGCCTAAAAACAATCCCGAAATAGTCCCCAAAGCTGTCCCGAAATACTTCTAGAGTCATCTCATATGGCACCCATGATTCCATCCATATCCAATCAAAAAAAGCACAACAAATACACCAACCAATATCATTCCACCATTGCGAATGACTCCAGTGCACGAGCGTGGCATACCATACTACCCCCAAGTGAAATGGCAGTGAATAAGAAATCTTCGTTCGCCTTTATTTGGATGTCGCGCCATTGACTGGGGAAATTTCTTGTTGTTATTTATTTATCGGCGCGCAGCGATCAAAAGTGACAAGTGGCACAAAATGTATGTACCAACTAAGTGAGTATGCTTGGCTGTGTGTATGTATGTGTAAGTTCCTAATAAACATGACCACAGAAGCATGTAACAACAACAACAACAATCGTTTGGGGAATTAGTTCGGCAGTTGATAGTCGGTAGCGCCACTGCAATGAAGCGAAAAAGTCAAAGCAATTAATGAAAGAACAAGTAGCAACAACAACAACAACAAAAGAAATAAGCATGTCTTGTGGTCAGACGCTCCACCAATAACAAATACAAGCTTACAAGCTAAGTAGATTATTACGAGGTCATGGCATAACGGGAGCTTGTCGCTTTTGATGTCTGAGCCATGAATTGGCACGGGCATGACTTTGGCTATTAGGACAGATTGGTGATGTGGCGGCGAAAAGTTAATCAAATTCTAGTTAGAGATCTTGAAAAGGACTAAATAACAAGTGATAATCGATTTTGTGGCACAACAAGTAAGGGGGTCTGAGTTCGATTAGGTGAATTTTATCTACTCAGCCGGTGTTACTAAAAATTTCAAGCACATGAAATGTTACAGAGGCCTTGATGAGGCCTTTTTAAGTCTAAGAAGAAGAGATAGACCAATCAATAAGTAGACCGAAATTATCAGGACGAAGAGCTGGGCCCACTTAGCATTGTACGTCTATCCGTCCGTACGTCTGCCTGACCGACTGTCTTTTTGAATGCAAACAAGGCTTTCAGTTTTAAAAATATTATGGATCTCGTAGTTCGTATTCAAAGAAATATGGAGGCTTCGGAACAGCTTCATATTCATGGGGTGGACCACGCCCATTTTTAAAGAAATTTTGTGAGTAAAACAGTATTACTATAAAATCATTTTCCAAAGAGAAATTGCCTGTCAAAACCTTCTCTAAATCTTTTATAGACTTATGAATAGAAGTGGGCGTGGTATTTAACCGACTTTGTTCCAAAAAAGTTGCTTATGAGTCGGGTTGGATCGTGTCATCCGAATGACGAAAGAGACTCCGATCACAGCTTTACCTATCAACACTCAAAACTCATCAGCACGGGAAGAGAGCGACCTCGGCTGAGACGGTAATGCAATTAAATTATGACAACCAGATCAAACCACTTCTAAGCTCTTCAAGTGGGCTCCGAATAGAACACCAAAACAGCCGAACTACCTGCTAGTCTCTTTCTTGCCTATCTTCTTCCATTCCTGTGCCACTGTTAGCCATGGCTTTTTGCCAGACTTCATTACTTTTATTAGCCAACTTAGCGTCTTTAATTTAGACCCACCACTTTGTGGCGTATTAAAAAGTCCACTACTTCATGCCACGTAGTAACTTGCCACATGCCACATGCCGCATGCCATTCGTTTGGCACACGCGTCTTAATTGCCTTTAATGCTTGAACTTTGAGGTTAAATGTGGCAATGCGCAACTCGAATACAAAGAAATCAAATGCGGCACATGTTTTAACTAACCCCTTGCATATTGTTGTATGTGGCGCCTATGTACGTTAGTTGGTTTGATGTGGTTTTTTTGTTGTATGTTCATCAGTACTCAACAATTCTCTGGTGGATAGATGGACGAGTGTGCGCGGTTAAAGGCTAAAAATGGTGTAGCGCACACACAAACGAATGGGGGCTAGAAAAAATATCAATAAAAACACAGAAGCAACAACAACTGAGTAGGGGCATAATAGATTCCCCTTCTTTACACATTAGACCGGGTCAAACTTTTTTTTTTTTTTGATAATCATACCAACGATATTATTTTTAAAAAAATACAAAAATTATAATAAGATTCCAGGCCTAACGATAAGTTCTCAGAGGTCCTTCATTGAATTAAAAAAATTGATAACAATTCCCAGAAAAAAATGTTAAATAACAATTTCAGATTTCATGCTTTGAATTCAATGGTTTGGCAGCTTTAACGCAAAAATAGCAACAATCCTAAAGGCCTAAACTAAATAGACCACTTAATATCAATAAATTTTAACATTTATTTTCCCAGTCTAATGTACATGTTAAATAAAAAGTTAACTCCATTGGCAGCGAACAGGATGCATGTAAGTATGTACATATGTATGTTGGTAAACGCAAGCTATGGTCAATTAACAATACTTTAATGTTCCTTAGCTAAATTACAACAATAAAAGTTATAAGCGTCATTACAGCAACACTTCAAAGGTAGCTAATTTCACAAAAAAAAACGTTTTACGTTAAGAAAAACAAAAACTCGTAATACGCTTATAATAGTTGTTGTTGCTCATGTTGCACTAGGCGATAACATCGACTACAATTAACAGCAATTTTCATTGGCGATATGTTGAAGTGAGGGATTCCATGGGCAAAATAAAAATTTGGAATTTATCATATAAAAGTATCTGTTGTAGGAATGTTATTTTATAAATAAAATAAGATAAAATCTAATAAAATAAAATAAAATAAAATAAAATAAAATAAAATAAAATAAAATAAAATAAAATAAAATAAAATAAAATAAAATAAAATAAAATAAAATAAAATAAAATAAAATAAAATAAAATAAAATAAAATAAAATAAAATAAAATAAAATAAAATAAAATAAAATAAAATAAAATAAAATAAAATAAAATAAATAAAAAAAATAAAATAAAATAAAATAAAATAAAATAAAATATATATAATAAAATAAAATAAAATAAAATAAAATGAAATAAAATTAAATTAAATTAAATTAAATTAAATTAAATTAAATTAAATTAAATTAAATTAAATTAAATTAAATTAAATTAAATTAAATTAAATTAAATTAAATTAAATTAAATTAAATTAAATTAAATTAAATTAAATTAAATTAAATTAAATTAAATTAAATTAAATTAAATTAAATTAAATTAAATTAAATTAAATTAAATTAAATTAAATTAAATTAAATTAAATTAAATTAAATTAAATTAAATTAAATTAAATTAAATTAAATTAAATTAAATTGAATTAAATTATATTAAATTAAATTAAATTAAATTAAATTAAATTAAATTAAATTAAATTAAATTAAATTAAATTAAATTAAATTAAATTAAATTAAATTAAGTTAAATTAAATTAAATTAAATTAAATTAACCAAAATTAAATTAAATTAAATTAAATTAAATTAAATTAAATTAAATTAAATTATTATATTCGATTTTGTGGAAAAATTGATATTTGGAGAAAAAATTACAAAGCTAGTCACAGCGATGGATAGGATTACATGTTTCAAAGAGTCCCCACTTATCATCAGATCCCTTTTCGGACAATGGGATATGAACCCGTGTCTGCACCAACGCCGCTGTTAGAAATCTAACAACTCAGCTATGATGCCCTGTGACGTCACGATGCATTCATCCCCACTTCAATTTTTCCTTTGGTTTTTGTTGTTTTAGTCTTGCCAACAGTATACACACATTGCTTAGACTATCAGTCCATATGTATCAATGCGTGTGTTGGGCTTGTTTGTTTGTACATTGTTATTGTACTTAACCCGTGCTCTGGTTTTAGTGTATTTTCTATTTACATATATTTGTAACATTTGCAAGCTCGAGACACAGTGAACAAGAATAATTGGTTTCAATTATTATATTCGATTTTGTGGAAAAATTGATATTCTCCAAATTACAATTGTTACAAATATATGTAAATAGAAAGACCGTAAAAACCAAAAACAAAAATAAATAAAATAAAATAAAATAAAATGAAATAAAATAAAATAAAATAAAATAAAATAAAATAAAATAAAATGAAATAAAATAAAATAAAATAAAATAAAATAAAATAAAATAAAATAAAATAAAATAAAATAAAATAAAATAAAATAAAATAAAATAAAATAAAATAAAATAAAATAAAATAAAATAAAATAAAATAAAATAAAATAAAATAAAATAAAATGAAATAGAACAAGTAAGGAAAGGGCTGTCTTCGGCTGTGCCGAAGGCTTTATACCTTTCATGAATGCTAAACCACACTTATCGGAACAATCGATTGTATGGGAGCTATACGTTATGTTGGTCCGATCTGGCTGATTTTGCCTACATATGTTACATGTATAATATGTAGCAAACGTGCAAAGTTTAACGTTCCTAGCTTTTGAACTGCAAAAATTATAGCCCAAAACCCATTTATCGAAACTATCGATTATATGGGAGCTATATGTCATGTTGGTCCGATCTAAGCCATTTTCACTACACACGTTGCAAATACAATTTGTACTAAACTTGCAAAATTTTACGTTCCTAGCTTTTGAATTGCAAGAGTTATAGGCCAAAACCCATTTATCGGAACAATCGATTGTATGGGAGCTATGCCTTCTATCGGTCCGATCTTGCTGGTTCCGACAAATGATTAATCCTATGCAAAATGGCGCCTGCTTGCAAAATTTCATCGAGATATCTCAAAAACTAGTTTGCGTTCAAACAGACGGACGGACGGACAGACGGACATGGCTAAATCAACTCGCCTCATCGCCCTGATCATTTCGGTATACTTAATAGTGGGTCTATCTCTTCTTCTTCTCATACTTACAAACATCGGACCAAAGTTATAATACCATTTCATGTTCATGAAAGGTATAATAAAATAAAATAAAATAAAATAAAATAAAATAAAATAAAATAAAATAAAATAAAATAAAATAAAATAAAATAAAATAAAATAAAATAAAATAAAATAAAATAAAATAAAATAAAATAAAATAAAATAAAATAAAATAAAATAAAATAAAATAAAATCAATGAAAAAAATAACATACAATAAATTAAATATAAAAAAATGTGTGATATAAAATTAAAAACATTTAAAATAAATAAAATAAAATAAAATCAATGAAAAAAATAACATACAATAAATTAAATATAAAAAAATGTGTGATATAAAATTAAAAACATTTAAAATAAATAAAACAAAATAAACCGAAATTAATTTAATTTTTAAAAATAAAAATTAAATCTCTCTTATCAAGCAAAGGCAAGCAAAAATTATTATTTTATGTACATATTTATTTCAAGCAATGTATTTTTTTTTTTTTATTTTTTTAAATCTGTTTTACTGCTAACGAGCTCTATAAGCCCTTCTTTTCCGAAACATACTATACACACGCTCTCTCCTATAATAGATTATCTCCATTAGGAACACGAAAACTGAAATACCAAGCGCAATTTCAGATCCAATCAAAACAATTTTCATATCCTCAACAATCATTGGTCTGAACTCATTTTGAGAACTTAAATCCATCAAATCTAAGCGTCCTGAACGAATCAACTCCAAGAATCCCATTACCATCCAATGCCGCGTCAACCCGGATTGATCCGCTTCCAACATCATTAAATGCAGTTGCGCCATAAATATAGAATTTTCATGGACTGGAAAACACAACGGTATATTATAGTAAAAACAGAGATCGTGACGCATTTGAAAGATCGGCCTAGTGAAACTCTTTTGTTGTTCTCTAAATATATACCATTTTGTTGTTGGTATAATATACATAGATTTCGTATCAAAAGAATCACGCATACGTAAATAATTATGATAATCGCTTTCAATTTCAAACATTGGTGCATATTTCAACCAAGCCTCAGCGCGTCCAATCGACTCATTGTACTCGGGCTCAAAAACGTAAATACGAGATTTTGAATGGAGAATATCATCGAATGTGCGTAGTGGCAACTCTTTCGGTGCGCTCGTCCAATAAGTGGCAAAATGTGAATTATACGTAGTGGTGAGTAAAATGCCGAGTACATAAATTTGTAAATAAACGAAGCGTATTAAGTGCGGTGCATTTGGCAGTTCGCGAAAACATTGACCCAATACGCCACGTAGGCAAGCATCGTGTATGATGAAACGCGGTATATCCGGCCTATAGCCATACCAACAAAGCGTCACGCTCAGCACAAAAGATATTATGACTATCGCACTCAGGGTCATCACAAAAGTATAGCCCTTAAAAACCATCCAAATAAAATCGGTACGTGGTACATCCGCCTCTATGGGCATCCAAATACACCAATTCGGTTGCTCGTAGGGATATGTGAAACCAGTAAAAGGTATACTCGGAAATGTGAGTGCTATGGAGATATCGACTGTGTTGTTGCGCACTGCCGCAATCAAATCTTGTGCTGGAGCAAAAGCTGTATACGAAGGTGGTGGTAGCGGTTCGTGTAGTTGAAAGTTGTGTTTCCGTGCGAAGCTGCGTAGAAAGTGTCCAGCAAAGCCGCCTAATTTTTTGCGTCCATACCAATCGTAGACGATGACGCGTGGCGCTGAGCCACCTACTATGTACGACAGCTTATAACCATGCATATTTCGGAGTCGATTAGGGTAGATGGGGCCTTTGTTTATTAGTTGAGTGGTGAAGGATTTTTGTTCCAGCGCAAAGTCCGGGAAATGAGTGTAGCTGTAGAATTGAGCAGAGAGCTGCAAAATAATGAAAAAATATGAGCAGGTAAATGTGTCTAGAAAACACAATTATTTCAAAGTTGAACAACAAATTTAATTTTCCAAATATCTAAAACCAGATATGCTGAAATTGTAATCAAGTTCCTGAGAAGAAGAAAAAAGTTCTGCATAATTATCCAAAAAAAAATTTTTTGTTTTAATTTTTTGGTATTTGTAAAATTTTTTTTTTTTCGTTTTCATTTTTCAGAAAAAAAGTTTTGAATAATTAGCCAAAAAAAATATTTTCTCCAAATTGCCAATAGTAAAATTTCCAACAGTGTTTAAAATTAAATTTTGAAAATGTTCTCGGTAATGTTTTTTTATTGTTTAACCGTTCTTAAACAATTGTGGATTTCCTGAGAAGAAGAAAAAGTTCTGAATAATTGCGAAAAATATATTTTTTTGAAAATTGACCAAAGGAAAAGTGTTCTTAACTTTCCGAAAAAGTTCTGAAAGTTTAAAATGTTTTCTGAAAGTTCAAAATGTTTAAAATTAGGCATTTTGAAAATGTTTTCTATAAAAGTTTTCTTTTGAATGACCATTCTTAAACGGTTGGGGATTTCCCGAGTAGAAAAAAAAGGTCTGAACAAATTTTTTTCAGAATTGACCAAAGAAAAATTTCAATAATAATTATTTTTTGTGTTAAAATTTTTTTTTTGGATTTGCCACAAAATAATTTTTCCAAATTGTTAAAAATTATTAATTTTTAAAATGTTCTCCATGTTTTTTTTTCTTGATTGAACAAAAAATTTAACTTTCCAAATATCTAAAACCAGTCATACAGAAGTAGTGCAAAATTAAATTATGCAAAATGTATAAAAAAAATTTTTTTATGTCAAAATTGATATAAGAAATTAGTTGTAGATAAAATTTTTTAAATAAAAAGAATTTTTTTAGCTAAAACAAAAATAAAAAAATAATAATTTTTTTATGAATAAAAATTTTTTTTTTAAAGAAAATAAATGTATTTCAAAATTAATAAAAAAATAATGCCTAAGCTTAGAAATTTTGAAAATTTTCCTTGTTTTAACTGACCAAAAAATTAAATTTTCCAAAAATTAACTCAGAAATTAATTGTGGATACAATTTTTTAAGTAAGAAAAAATTTTTTTAAGTAAATTTTTTTTTTGAAAAAATATTTATTTCAAAATTAATGAAAAAAATTATATTAGTTATCTTGAAATTTTTTGGACGGATTTTTTTTTTTTAACTGACAAAAAATTTTAAATTTACCAAAACTGAACTAAGAAATTAATTGTCTTTAAAATTGTATTTAAAGTAAAAAAAATTTTTTTTAGGTAAATAAAATATTTTTAGGTAAAAAAAAATTTTTTTTGGGTAAAAACAAAATTTTGTTAATAAAAAAATAAATTTACCAAAATGTTTAAGCTTAGTAATTTTTTAGTTTTCGGGATCGATTTTTTTTTAATTGACAAAATAATTTAATTTACCAAATGGCATTTCGAGGCTATTTTGGAAAGGAATCAAATAGTTCTACCGAGCACAGCTTTTGTTGTAATTTACATACATATATTTTTTAAATTTAAATTCTGTCAGTGCTATAATTATGAAACACATTACAGATATAACTAGTCGCCGGCTCACCTTATAGTCGCTGCATATCGCCACCACATTTATCATTTTATTCAACCAACAAAATTCAAAAAGTTTTCGCAAATAAAGCTCATCACATTGACCAATCGCTCCTTCGTTCTTTATCAAAAATAATATATTCGATTGAGTTCGATGCTTCAACGCAGCCACCATTGCACGCAGCAACGTCATTTGTGAAGCAAGCGAATCATCCAAATAAATCACAATCATATGCGCAGCACTAAAATGCTGCTTTAGTACGAAATTACTAAATTCATTCATAAGCACCACAGGCACTAACAACTCAGACATTAAATTTCGCACAAAATGTGACTCATAATCCATTTCGCAGGGTTTTAATAAAATATTTGGCGAGTTTAAAATGTTGGCCCAGTCACTTTTGCATGCACCGAATGTTTTACCGAATGCGGCCGTCAGTGTTGCATTTCGATTGTGCGCCAATACTAACTGATCGTAGTGATGTTGACGTCGTACATCTTGCAGAAAGTGAATCACTTCGTATTTTACCAAATTTAACTTTGCACAATTAATTGTCCCAATGACAAGCAGAATTACTAAAGCACTCATTGAATACTGAGCTCGCATTATTCTTTGGCTTTCGAAAGTGTTGTGTCAAGAACTACGCGTTTGTTAGACCCTTTTATTGCTTTTTATGTCATTTTTATTGTTGCTTGTTGTTGTGAATTAATATACAAGGGACACCTCACTCAACTTCTACGATTCAGTTGTTGTTAGATATTACTGACATGACTCCTTTGGGATCGTGTAGGTGTTGAAATACCAGTACCAATTACACTGTTGTAATTTTTTAACCCATTTTACCCGGCAGACAGGCGATAGATAATTTTTATATAATTCGGATACGTTTAATCGAATAGAACCTTTTCAAAAGTTGTCTAAAAAAATATTTTTTTTCCTTTGAGACTTTTCGGGTTTCATGAGGGTTTTTTATCGCCAAATTTGTAAAATAGTTAGCACTATTGCACTCAGCGAATTAACTAGTAATGATACTTTTTTCGATAAGTCGATAACTTGTAATCGATAAATTGCTCTAAATCAAAAAATTAATATACTTCATGGCGATAATTAACTGATCTAAGTATTTATTATAGAAAATAATTCCCACAATGACTTGTCATCGATATGTCGATACCCTAAAATTGCAATATTCGATTAATTAACATATATTCCATAAGTCGCTGTATCGATTTTTTAAATCGCAATATGTGATATTAATAACTAACAAAACTTTCAGATAAAATAATTTTATTAGCAAGTCAAGTTAATGGATGTATCTGAAGTCTTATATAGTCGATGAAGAAGCTCACCTTATTAGTACTATATAAGTCGAAAATCTCTGGTCGATTAATCGATATATCAAGACTCAAAAATAAAAGTGTTCGACATAGTTAATAAAGACATATATCTTAGGTGGACGCATTTTATTTAAAAACTTGATACTATTTAGAATAAATCGATCAATTCTAGTCGATTAATCGATATTTTGATATTCAATATCACAAATCTTTCCATCAAAATATTCGACATTAGCAAACAACATATAATTCAGATAAAAGAACTTCAGTTACTTGTTTCAAACTGTTTCGAATATCACGATCTGTCGTGGTCCCTTTTTTTTTTTAGCTTTTATCACTTTCAGGTAAACAAATTTCATATACAAACTTCAAATTATTACCCATACTCATATGATACATACATATATGAATTCTAACATTTCTATATACGATTTCAACAATTATGATATCTTTCATTTGAAAGATTTCGATTGCAAAAAACTTATATTATTTCCCAAAAATCAATAGCTTTTATTCGATTAATCGATATATCGATAATTTTGTATCACCATATGCGACAACAATACGATATTTTTAATTCCAACACGCATCCCTATGACGAATTTTCGAAAACGAATTTTACGAACAAAATTGATATCAGTTCCAGTAAAACGATAATTTCCGCTCGAGTTATCGATATATCAATGCTCTAGTTGAAGTTGATAAAAATAGTTTATATATAACTCAGATCAAAAAAAAATGCTTTATAAAGCTAATACTATTTTCGGTAAGTTTATAATTTCATCAATTCTTGTCGATTAATCTATTTATCGATAGTTTAACATCTCAATATTTGATATCCTTATAACGATCTTTTAGGCAAACACGATTCCCTAAGCCGAGTTTTAGGATATAATTTTTGTTATTAGACCTATCAACTAGCATTCGCTAACTGTATTGGCCTCTATATGCTTCGCGGCAGATGAGTTTTTTATCGACTTTTTGCCTACTCTGTACTGAAGACAAACCACATCAGATAAAAGTAGCCGCCCGTGCAATGAGCAAAACGAAAAATTCCATGCTTCATCTAACTGAAATTTTCATGCAAACTACACCAAACCGAAAACAACTGATTGCCCATGCAAAACTTCATATTTTTGTAGATTTTTTTTTTTTGTTTTGTGACCACCAATTATACACAGTTGGTTACACTAAATCAGCGCTATTTTTTGAATACTTTTGAAGTATCGTTTTTAGAATTATTTTCCGTTAATTTGCAAACTTAGCGAAGAGCTGGAGAAGATGTTTAGCGTTCAATATAAATTTGTCGCTTGGCAGGGCAAAACAAAAATTAAACACAAAACCATTTGGACAAGAGTTTTGAAACATGTTGGCAACATTAAAATTATTGGCTATAAATGTGAAGAGAATTTTTTGAAATAAGACCGACATTATACTGCCCATTTGGTTTTGCAAGTATCTAATATTTATTGCCTACCTATTTTTATTAGCACACTTCAACTATTTTACGGAGCAAATAAAGCAGCGTACAATGACATTTTGAAGGTCACGGGAATAGTTATGATGCCAAAAAGATGGCTTTCGAGACAAATAAAAAAGCAACCGAAACAAAATTGCAGAAACACTCGCAAAACAATTTAAAATCGACCAGTGCAAGTGCAAAATCCAATCACATCATATGCAGATCACACACTCAACTACATTTGATTTGATTAAATTTCATCTATTATTAATTTTTAAACATTTTTTTTTTTTCTTATAAATTTTCTCACCTTTCGTTTTAATTGGTCATTTGTCATACGTCATACGAACAAAAATAATTTCATAGCAGCTGCATGCCAACTCATAACATTTAATTTTTATGCAGCGAATAATTATTTATCGACAATTGAAATTACTATTTGACTGATAATAAAAATTTAGCATTGCAGACATATATATTTGTATGTATGGCGAGATAGCTAGGGAATAGTGACCCCGTAGGGAATAGTAATGCAGGTGACAAGTACTACAATTGCTTAATAGCACTAGCAAAAATAAAATGAATATGTGACTTCAACACACTTCAACACCATTATAAATTTACCTTATAGTAGAATCACATCACTATCGTGATGCATCACATCATCAGCATCACGTTGATAGAAAAATACAAAAACATGGCAGTAACAAATCAATATGACATCGCTCTTTTAAAGAAAATTTGTATGATCAGTGTTCGTTAGCAATAGTCGAATCAATATCACAATCACACCCATAACCATAGCCAGAGCCATAACTATAAACATTAATAGAACCATAATGATAACCAAAACCATAACCGTAACGATAGTCATAGAAACAACCATAACCACCACTATAACCACAGCAACATTCATAACCGTAACCATAATTATATCCATAACCATCACCATAACCGTAACCATAACGACAACCATAACCATAACTATAATCAAAACGATAACCAAACCCAAAACCATAGGCATAGACATAACTATACCCATAACCATAAACATAACCATAAATATAACCACTACCATTACCATAACCATAAGGGTAAACATAACCATAACCATTGTGTATCGGTACACAATGACCATAACCATAGCCGCGATCTTAACTACAACGCTAAAAGTGACGAAAATTAAATTATTTTATTACCATTACAGGGCATAGCTACAATTACGGCTACGTTTTCTTCTGCTTAGGCTTATGGCTGCGGTTAAGGCTATGGTAAAAGCTACGGTAATGGTTATGGACAAGTTCAAGAATTCGGTAAAAGTTACACTTTCGGTTTAAATAGTGTTTACAGCATTGCCATAAAATCATATTATCACTATGTTACGATATGATATCGCACTAACGTCATATCACTATAAAGGCGGTTTGAGTATGACATTATCACAGCATAAGATATCACTGCACTTCTGCAACAACAACAACACTAATCATACGATTTCACTACCACACAATTCAAATATCACGGTATCACATCATCAGAGTATCCGAACATCACATCACAAGAGGAATATATCACATCATATCACATTGAAGCACCTCTCATTTTAATACTTTATGTACAAATTTACTAAATGATAAACAAAATGTCACGTCTTCACAAATTTGCAATTTTCTCAAAACATTATTTGTTCTAAATTGGCTCTTTACATTTCCTACATGGCAATTTTACGTGCTAATCATATGCGATATACCTATACGATAATACTTACTTATGGCAAATGTGCGTGCGAAATATTACCACCTGTCAATATTATAAACATTTTTATTTTTTAATTTTATTTTTATTTTTTAATTCTTTTGCCATTCATTGGTTGTTGTTGTTGTTTTACACAGTTGCTCGCGCAACCACCATACCTTACTAATAAACAACTCATCGTTAAATGTGTGAAATGTTGCTGCCACGCATCTTTACGCATTTGCAACTCACTCAACGAAGGTGCAGGAGCAAACGCACAACCAGCCCAGCCTTTGTAAGCGCCTTATGAAAGTGCCACTAAAAACATACATACATACATACGAACTTATTAACATTTTGTACTTAAATGCAAGAGTTGTTGATTTTGTGGTTTTTTGTTTGTAAACAGATTTATCAGCGTTTGCGCATGCGTATTTGTTTTTGTAAATAAATAAAAGTACGCACATACACATATTTATGTGACGATCTATGAAGTTGCCAATATTTGTTAGTTTTACGCTGTGAGAATTATTTGTTTTATGATTTTCCTGACTCATTTTTCATCGACGGATTTTTTTTTTTTTGCTTTTTTGTAATTTTTGCTTTTGTTTTTTCTGCAGTTAAAATTTACTTGTTTGCTTGCTCACATGCTGTGTTGCAGTCAAGCAAATTTGAATTGTAATGACATGAATGAATTTGCGTATCAAATATTAATTTAATATTTCTACATGATAATTTAATAATTCAATATAAGCAGGTGATGGCGCAAGAGCGTGGAAAGTGTTATAAATGGTGTTGAAAGTATGGAAGATAGATTGAAGTGAGTAGAACACTGAAAGAATGTTACCAGCCGAGTACTTTATTGAATGACTCATTAGATAAACATCCCAATAAATTACAACAAATACTTATTTCTAGGTTACCAAAGGTGTTCCTTGCATTTTGGTTCCAAAAAAAAAGTACTTCAAAAATTAAAAAAAAAAACTCAAAACACATTGAAATTTAAGTCATACTCATTATTTCGAAAGAACATAAACTATTATTTAGTCAGCTTAACTAACGTTTAAAAATACTTAGTAAAAGAAAAACGTACAAAAAAAATCAGGAAATCATTGCAAAATACAACAAACCCCAAGCAATAAAATGAGCAATAAACATAACGAAAACAAGCAAAGTATTTACTAACTAAAGCGGTCATAAAATGTCTAACCAATAGCAAAAATAGCGACAATAATAGCAAAAATATTAGCAACAATGCAATAACAACAACACAAAAATAAAGACGACGACAAAACAAAACATAAAAACACCAACAAAGAAACACATAAATGAGAAGCGCACAAGCAACGACATCAGAATACAACAAAGTAACATTAACAAGCAATATGGAGGTGCATTGAAGTTAAATACCTAAACGCGCTCGTCACGCTTGTGACAGGTGAATACACGATTGCATTGGAAACGAGGTTCGTTGCTTAAGTCTTTTGTTCAATACTGATTTTTTTGACATTTTTTTTGATAAACAATTTTTTATTATTTTCTATTTTTTTTTTTTTGAAGTTAAACTTCTTGTACTGTGTGAGAGGGTCAGTTTGAGAGTGCAAGTATTTTTAATGATAGTACGCCAAAACTAAAAAATCAAAGTCCTCTTGAAATTATTTCCCTTTTTTGTTACGTAAAAATGTTCAAATTTAACATAAAAATGTGTTCTAAAATTAACAAAATCTACAGTTTTAAAATTTTGTGAACCGAGTATCAGAAAAACCAGTAAGTAGCACTGCACACGTGGTTGAAGTTACTTTTTTACTTTTCGGGATCACTCCAAAAGCATTTCGGGATCATCTCGGGATTTTTGTTTTTTTGTATCATTTTGGGCTCAATTCTTTGACATTTGCAGAATTAATCCCGAAAATGTCTCAATAAAATCCTGAAAATATCACAAGAATCCCGAAAAAGCAAAAGAACTAAGCAAAACGGTACCAGAAATAGTGCCGAAGTAATCCCGCTTTAATCTCTAAAAAAAACTTTCTAAAAAAATACAAAACCCATTTACTGATCTATTACCCCGAAATTATTTTAAAAAAAATTCCCGAAATGATCCCAATAAAGTCAAGCAAAAAATACCGAAATGCACCCGAAAAAATCTCCAAATCCCAGAAATTTTCCTAAACTATGCCGAGATCGAACCCAAAATGATACCGAAATCGTCCCGAAAATTTAGAGAAAAGGTTCCGAAATTATACCGAAAACGGTCTCGAATGTTGTATGTGAGGTGCCACGCCCCATTTTGCTTTATCTTTCAGTTTTCTAGATCTGTTGGACATTAAGCTCATGTAACTGCTTACTAAATTTAGGTAGTATAGCTTAAATACTTTAAGAGATATTGAAAATTTAAGTGGGCGTGGCCACGCCCCGTTTGCAAAAAGTTTCTATGAACGCTTCGACAAGCAAAAGTGAAATTCGTGTGTAACAACAACGGCATTTTGATACACATGTTACAAGTAAAACGAGCATTTTTTTGTAATATTTGGATAAATCGGTTGATAACCACGCCCACTTTTGATAATAGTGTTAAAGAAATGCTTCAGTTAATTTGGAGATCAAAACATTTGTACCATTGAAATTTTTGCAAAAGTAATAGCCTAGAAAAATAAATTTAGCCATCTAGGGAAAAAAATATTTTAAGTGGGCGTGGCACCACCTTTTTTGAACTCACTATTCCTATCTTTAACCGATTTTATCAGATAACTATTTCTGATACTTTATATAGACTTTCAGGAAATTCCACCGCTTGGTGCCACTGAACTCCCAAAAATTAATTTAGGCGGTTGATAACCACGCCCACGTTCTATATGAAGCTATAGTAACAACCTTACTAAAGTGAAGTTTAAGAAGTTACACTTCTATCAGATATAGTATGCTCCACATGTTCGTTATGTTTTTTTTCGGCATTTTTGTTTTGTTTGTCAAACGTTTAACAACATTTAAATTTCAACTTGTTGCTAACTCCGGTTACATCTTCTAGCGCGCACGCTGGGGACGATTTAACAACAACAAAAAACAACAACAACAACAATCAAAACAAACCGTATTGTACCAGTTCGCATTGTACATTTTTGGCGCATTTCGTGCATTTTTTGTTTGCTCGACTTTGATTTTGCAAGCAACGGAATCATCAACATCAGCTGCTGCCATCAACAAACCAGCTGCCATTCAATGTTGTTGCCACAGATGCGTGCAACAAATGTAACATTAACATTTATTGATTGTGTGAGCCCAAAAATGAATAAAAAAAATCATTTAGTTAGCAGTTGGCGGCTTGTTAAACATGCGATGGTCGTTCATTGGTTAGCTTTTTTTGCAAACGGAATTGCACTTCAAAATCACGACGCATTGCAAAATTTGATTTTGTACACGTTTGACAGCTGCGTTTAGGTGCGTGTGTGTGTGTGTGCGTGTATGAGCTTCACACTTGGTAGCCAATTAAATTATTATTTTTTTTTTTGTAAAAAAATAAAATTGCCCGAAACTATGCCAAAAACTTGCTTTGTTACAGAAAAAGATGCGGCTGCTCGCATTGACCTCTTCCCAAACGAAAAAAACATTACAACAACCAATGGCTTGGTCAAGTAACAAATTTAAAATTCTTATGACACAAACACGGCCTCAATACAATGCGCACAAGTGCCAATTATTTATTTATAACACTTTTGCGATTGCGCTCATCGTCATTCATCGTTTTTGCATTCGATTTTTCTAATTAAATTTCCACTTTGTATTTTGTATTTTGTTGATTTGGTTGTCTTGGCGCGTTTTTCGTTTGTTCCAAATTCGCATACGTTTTCTAGTTTTAGTTGGACTTTTGGATGATATATCATTTGGTCACCCGCAAATATGGCAGCTTGAAATTGTTCAAGTATTTTTGGTGGCAAGTAAATATTTGTGCTGTGACATATTAGTACAACAAGCGGTGCAACAGCTGCTAATGATGGACACGAAAATCACGCTAATGAAGCTGATGACGACGAGGTTGCGTATTGACGACATCGAAAATTGACAAAGATGACAGCATTGACCAAACTAAAGCAATGGATGTTGCTGCAATACTGCTTTTGTTGCTGCCAATATTGGTTAGCAATTAATTAATTATTTAACACGCAACAAAACGCATGACATCTCGTTTGAATTAATAAATTCTTTAGAGCAGGATAATTTGGTGTGGCACCGATATGCGCTGGAATGGCGATCAAAATTTTATTAATTTAGAATGCGTTGTGCCATCTTCTTCACTGAGACCTTGACATGCTTGAGTTGTGATGGTATAACCATCGACGGAAAATAATGATTTTTTTTTTGCTCATGAATAATGAAAATTTGACTTCGCATGGCAAAATATATCTAAGACGTAACCCCACCTACAAATATTTTCGTTGAAATGCTAAGTAAACTTGCTCCAGTTTTCCTTCAGCACCATTTCGTGGTGACAAAGTGGCTAACACGCCAGCGGATGCCGCGGATCTCTTTGCTTCGTTTTTTCAGTCCAATTTCATTGATGAGTCAAACATTAATAGGCCTGTATCTTATGATATACCGGGTCCTCTTGATCTCGGTAGTGTAACGCTTTCCGCTGAGGATGTGCTCATTGGCATTGCAGGTCTGAAACCTTCTACCCAAACGGACGTTGATGGTTTGTCTGTCGCTCTTTTTAAACACTGCGAATCTCTAGTTTATCCTATTCTACATATTTTTAACAAATCTCTTTCGTCAGGCATTTTTGTGGATGATTGGAAATTAGCTTTCATCACTCCTATTTTTAAGAGTGGTAATAAAAATGACATCACTAACTACAGGCCAATCTCTAAGCTTTCAGCAACATCTAAACTTTTTGAAACCATTATTCAAAGAATTCTTTTGTCCGCAGTCAAAAACCTTGTGTGTCCCGAACAGCATGGTTTCATTCCGTGTCGCTCAACCGTGTCTAACCTAGCAGTTTTCTCAAGCGACTGCCTAGTGGCCTTTCAGTCTGGAGCACAGATCGATACTGTCTATACAGACTTCTCCAAGGCTTTCGATAGGGTCTCACACAGTATACTATTAAATAAATTATCATCTATTGGCTTTCATTCTTTGTTTCTGAGATGGATCACATCGTACCTTATAAATCGGCGCTGCTCGGTCGTAGTTGATGGTGTCAGATCTGTGCCTTTTATTGCTAGCTCGGGGGTACCACAAGGTAGTATCCTGGGCCCACTCTTGTTCGTCCTGTTTATCAACGATATCAGCGCCTGTTTTTCTTCCGCTAAATTTCTGCTTTATGCGGATGATCTTAAGATTTATTCCACTATTAGAAGCTGTCACGATTCCATGTTGATGCAACTTGATATTGATAATGTAAGCAAATGGTGCGTAGAAAACAAGCTTTCGTTGAACATAAACAAATGTTTCCATGTTACCTTTGCTAAATCGAGCAATATCATTCTGACTTCCTACAATATCGCCCTCTCGCCCCTTCGAAATATTTGTGAAATCAAAGACCTTGGAGTAATCTTCGACTCAAAGTTTTCATTTACTAGCCACATGAACTTCATAATTTCAAAATCATACTCAATGCTTGCTTTTGTGCGACGCCACAGCTCTGAGTTTTCTGACCCGTATACGCTAAAATTATTGTATATGGCGTTTGTTCGTTCTAGGCTCGATTACGCGTCTTTTATTTGGTCCCCTTACTTTGATTGCCATATTATAAGGATTGAGCGTATTCAAAAGGTATTTCTACGTTTTGCGCTTCGAAGCCTACGTTTTGCAGACCCTGTGCCTGCCTATGAATCCAGATGTCTCTTGATTAACCTAAAATCGCTACAGAATAGGAGAACGATTATGTCTCTGTCCTTCGTTTTTGATGTAGTCACTGGGATCGTTGACTGTCCTGTTCTCCTTGGAAGAATTCCCTTTAACATTCCTACCAGGCATCTTCGACACACTGAAATCTTCTTCGTTGGCGTTTTTAGAACTCTATATTCTAAAAATTCGCCACTTAATAGGGCCTTGACTGAGTTCAACAGGATCTCCAGATATGTTGAGATCGATTTTTCTTTTTCAAAAAATCGCTTCATGGAAGTGTTAAATCTATTTTATAAGTAATGATCGCTTTCGATTACTTAGTTTTAGTCTCTTTTCTACTTAGCCTGTAAGATCTCTACATTGTATTTCGTTGGCTAAATTAAATAAATAAATAAATAAAAAATACCTTTCCTTTGATGGCAGCGTAAAATATCTCATTTAATTTTTTTTCTTCTAATTTAAGAAAGGTGGCAACGCCGTAAAAAATTATAAGGAGCAAGACTTAATTTCAACACATTAGTTATCCCGAAAAGCTCTTTTAAATGAATCAAGCTCTTTTTGAGTTAACAGGAGATATGAAAAAAATAGTATGATACAATTAGGTGGCAACCACAATTCGTTGCAATATTTCTAAATTTTTAATTTCTTTTAAATACAACGGTTAATTACATTAATTAGCTACCCATATTGGCACAGCTTATTTTTTTAGTAAAATAATAATAAATCCAGTTTTTTGTTACAAATAAGTGGCAAGGCCGTCAAAATAGTAGTATCAACACTTAAGAAAAACAGCTAAAAATTGGGCATATTATCTTTTTTGGGAAGCTCTTTTAAAAAGATCAAGTGGTTTTTAAGTTAATCGGGAATGTGGAAAAAATTTTATGGTAGGATTAGGTGGCAACCCCAATTCGCTACAATTGTTTTTTCTAACTCGACGTAGAACTACTTTCCTATATTGGCACATCTAATTATTATTATTTTTTTTTTTCAAATAAATGTTAGCATCATTAATTGGCGCAATAAAGTGGCAACACAGTCAAAATATTAGACAAAACTAATGTAGACCGTTTTTGGAATGCAGCATATTATATACATATATTGACAGTTCAATCAAATGAATTAAATCGTTATCGAATTAATGGCAAATAATTAAAATAATCTATATAAAGAATATAATAGGATTAGGTGGCAACCCCAATTCCCTACATGATCTATAGTTTTTTTTTTTTTGGTAATTTGACTTAGAATTACTTTCCTTTAATACCTCTATTGACGGCACATTTAATTTTTATACCCAGCGTACTAGTACTAGTACAAGGGTATTATAATTTTGTCCACATAACGGTACTATGTAACGGCGCAAAATAATCGAGTTAGATATAGGGTTCCATATATGAAAGTTCTTAGGTTGAAAAGAGGAATTGATTAAGGCATGTCCGTCTGTCCGTCCGTGTACACGATAACTTGAGTAAAAATTTAGATATTTGCATGAAATTTTGCATAATAGTTACTTTCTGACCAAGGTAGGTTGCTATTGAAAATGGGCGAAATCGGATGATAACCACGCCCACTTTTTCGATATCGAAAATTTCGAAAATCACATAACTTAACATAAGTTGAGTAAAATTTGAGATATTCGCATGAAATTTGGTATCCGGTATGCCTTTTCACTTATCTCGGAGCGCGCTTGAAAATAGGCAAAATCGGTTAAAAGCCACGCCCACTTTTTATACATGTATATAATATTATTCAGTAAATAATACACCAATAAGGATAAAATTCGGTGTGTACGTTAGCGTTAAGGCAAAAAATACGTTTTTGAAGAAATTTTTAAAAAGGGGCGTGGCACTGCCCACATTTGATTAAGTCAAATTTGGAAATATTATTAATCATAAATCAAAACCCGCTCAAGATAGCAAAATAAAATTCAGCACACATATTTATATTAATACAGGCAATTTTTCGAAAAAAAATTATTGAAATCGGGTAAGGCCACGCCCAATTTTATACAAAAGATTTTGAAAAGGATCATAGATATATTGAATATTCAATAACTTTGCTTAAACTACCTGTATATCATTTCTATTTCACCTCTAAAGTGTTCGTGGGCAAAGAAAGTCGAATGCACAAAATGTTTGGAAAATGGGCCCCGCCCCGCCCCTTTATTGTGGATTATTCCAAAAAACTTTCCATGCCATAACTCCGGTAAAAATTGATTTATTGAAACGATATTTGGATAAAGTGTTCAGCATATAAAGCTAACTCTTTGCTCTAAAAATAAACAAAATTGGTTAACGGACACGCCCACTTTTCGAACACAGTTCTGAAAAATTTCTTTATATAAATAAGATTTTACACACATAATAAGCTTTTTAAACAAAACTTAACTGTAAAAAAATGTTGTAGATTTTTAGCAAAAAAGGTCAGCTATTTTCAAAAGCAATTGCTTGGAGTTTCAAAAAGGTATTTCCATGAAAGTTAGTGAGTTGCTTCCCAATAGTATGTAGTATACTCCTGCCAAAAATTATGCAAATCGAATAACAAACAAGGAAGATTTACGGAAAAGTAGTTAACACCCTATTGCCTTTCTTTTTATTAATTTTTTTTATTTTCATACCTTTCATGAACATGGGGAAAGCTATTTGTATTTTGTTATTTAGTGATAGTTTAATTTACCACTCACAACAGAAGTGTTTTGAATCGAAAACAATCAGTTGTTTTATAACACCTTTTCAGGTATTAAAATAGACCTGAGTAAATTAGGATACTACAACAGATCACTACAGGTATTTAATGTTCGGTTATACCCGAACTTAGACTTCCTTACTAGTTTTTTTTTTTGTATTTTTATTTATTTTGATTGCTCCTCAACTGCATTACTTGAAGAGTTAATTTCGGTCAATTTCCAATGAAGTGCATGAAAAAATTGGACAGCTTCTTGAGCGTTTAAAATTTTTGTTTTTTTATTATTCGGCAAGTTTTTCTCTTCTTTTAATTCTCCGCTTTTATTTTTTTTGTTATCCTTAAAAAGTCGAGGGAAGTCAAAACACAAAACCGCAAAAGTCAAGTTTAATTTCCCCGTAAGTATGAGAGCAGCTACACCCAACTCTGGCTAAAAAAAACCCATAAAAAATATCCAATTTTACATTACAGATTTCCGAAACGATTAAAAACGAATTATTACATAGGTACGATTGTTAGATTACGGAGGAACTGCATTGCAAGTTGAAATCACGCAGCTGCTTAATGAAAACTAAAAATTTAAATATTTTTGCCTAAATCTCAACTACAATCGCATTTACTGGTTGACTTTTGTCACTAAAATAAAAGTTTTTTCATGTCTGGTGAAGACTGTGTAAAATTAATATCCTTAATAGCTCTGAGATTAAAATTAAAAATCGTTTTGTGTGTTGCAAATTAAATGCGACGACCTATGATTATTGTACACCTCGGAGATTTAATTATTTCAGAAATGAACAAAATCAATCCAATAAATTGAAATATTCGATTTTCTATAATGGAAAAAAAGGAAAAAAAGCAGAGCAAGTAAAGAAAAGGAAAAAGAGGAGAGCATTTTAAAAGATAGGAATTTATTTATATTCTAATTTGTTAAATTATGGTGGAATGAGAAAAATGCCTATTGAAAATATGGGCATGAACATTATGCGAGTTGTGAAGCTCTCAACTGAGCAGAAAATTTAACTAGCTCAGAGTTAATATAGATCTAAATCATACGATGACGATACTACTGCTAGCTTAGAATAGCAGCAATGGGTCGAGAAAACAAAAATTCAGAAACACATTTTTTCAGAATTTTTTTTTCAGAAAGTCAAAATTTAAAAGTCAAAGTTAAAAAATTGCATTATTGAACCGTAAATTCAGTAATTTTTCAGCTTTACTTGCAACAATAACAAAAAATATCAAAATTTTTTTTTTTTTTTAACACTGCAATTTATATATTCATTTTTTTCAAGCAATACTCCCACAAAAGTTCTGATAACATTTATTTGGTTATTTTATTCTTTCAGCAAAATATGATACATTTCAGTTTATAACTTAAGAATTGACCACTTTTTTCTTCAAATAAATGAAAGCTTCTTGTATTTTCTGCCAAAAAACTTCGCACACAAAGCAACAAGCACACAAAACCCACAAAAAGCTTATGCCGATGAATATAAAACGTAGATCATTTAATTTCAATGGCACGAAAGCGGGTTGCTTATTTCGGTCTATCAAATAAATCATACCACCCTCTAACATTTCTACATAACTATGAGCGAGCCAATGATCAATAAGTCCACTCTCACAAAGTTTTAAGGCGAAGTAACTAAAGCTTTCATAATGAATAGAATTTTCGGCTATTGGTAATAGGCTTTGATCGTGTCTTGATATACAGATGTTGGAAAACTGGTAAATTGGTTTCGTAAAATGTTTTTGTTGTTCATCAAATAAGGACCACGTATCAGAAAAGGTCAAAAAGGCATAACGTCTATCGAAATTGTCGCGTAGAGAAACAAACTCAGTTCTATTATCGAAAATTGTAAAATTCTGAACGTTTTTAGATATAATTTCGTATTGCATTATAAAAGGCACAGACTTAGAATCCTGAGCTATTTGAATACCACTTTTTAAAACGTCATCGATAGTCTCTGGTTTGCGCTCTCTTGGTGCATCAACGATGAAAGTCTGCAAGTAAGCAACATAGGCCGTACAAATTATAACACCAGCAAATGAGATGATGACGGCAATAACCTTTTGTGTCCTTACAATGCGCTTCTCAGGAAACAGTGCTGATCCCATAAGTGTTTGAAATACATACAAATTGCAGAAATAATTTATAAACTTAACTTTCTTGTAACCATTGCTACGATATATAATAGACCAAATGCAAGAAATAATTACTAGACTGACACCGAATAAGATCACAAACGATTTATGCATCATTGTATAATAATACGAGTACTTCGGTAGAGGTCGCTCCATTGGTATCATTAAACAATAATCTTGTTCATGTATCACAGGCGATATAGGCAATTTGCCATCCGTTAAAGATATCGATATAAGTGTGCCCACATCTGCTTCATAAGTTTGTAATCCGTATGCTTTTTCCTTATCAAACAGATCCATAGAATTATCTACAACAAGAAAATCCAATGTGGCATTATGAAGACGTGCATATTCCTTGCTGGTTTTTGGCACATATCCACTGAGCACTGGTGTACCACTTTTAGAAACGTAGCTAAGTACTTCAGGTGGCGATATAAATGCAAGTGCTCGAAATTTATAGCCATACATGTTTTGGATTTGGTTATAATATAAAATGCGATACTGTTCTACAAATTTCCTCCTAATTATTTGCACATTCGGAAAAAGTTGAAAAGTCCAATAGCTTCGTTCCCGCACTACCATATTTGGTTGCAATACAACAACATTTATTGCCTTTTCTTTAGCACAGAATTTGAGTATTTTTGTGACATATTCCTCATTGGCGTGGTCGTCAAATAGCAGCATAAGAAAGCTTTGTCTGTTCCCGTGTAAACGTTCCCATAATCTTAGTAGCATGCTCTGATCTTTCTTCCAGTTTTGCGTAAGTTGAAGAATGCTTAGTAGATTGCGATTAAATTTGTTAGAATAATTTTGTACGGGAGCATTATCGTAAATGTTTATAACAGCAATGGGGTCTTTCGTTTGTAGATTTTGCAATGTGAGCGCCATGTTTATGAAAGAATCTTGGTTAGATTTAGTGTTTTGTTCGGCATTTTCATTTGCGGGCAAAACGTAAATGAAAGTTCTAATGGAATACTCCTTTGAGATTTCTTCACAAATTTGTTTGAAAACTTGAGCGAATTGTTGATCAATAGTGGTTAGCCCTAGTATGTGTACTAAAGTCGTCAGATTGTGTAGGAATTTCATTTTAAGTCCAACCGAGACTGCTGCTTTTTCTTAACTAAAAAATGGGAGCTTCACAACTCGCATAATGTTCATGACCTATGCGCATATTTCCAATAGGGATTTTTCTCATTCCACCATAATTTAACAAATTAGAATATAAATAATTTCCTATCTTTTAACATGCTCTCCTCTTTTTCCTTTTCTTTGCTTGTTCTGCTTTTTTTCCTTTTTTTCCATTATAGAAAATCGAATATTTCAATTTATTGGATTGATTTTGTTCATTTCTGAAATAATCAAATCTCCGAGGTGTACAATAATCATAGTTCGTCGCATTTAATTTTCAACACACAAAACGATTTTTAATTTTAATCTCAGAGCTATTAAGGATATTAATTTTACACAGTCTTCACCAGACATGAAAAAAACTTTTATTTTGATCAGAATATGCTGACCTTTTTATACCAAGTAGTGCTTCGCACACAAGGTATATTAACTTCATTCGCCTAACGGTAGTATGTAACGGCATAAACGAATCGAGATAGATATTGACTTATATATATCAAAATGTTCAGGAGGAAAAGAGAAATAGATTGAGCCATGTTCGTCCGTCCGTCCGTCCGTCTGTAAACACGATAACTTGAGTAAATCTTGAGATATCTCAACGAAATTTTTTATGCAGGTTCCTCTTTACTTATCTCGGAGCGCTATTGAAAATAGGCAAAATCGGTTAAAAGCCACGCCCACTTTCTATATATATAATATTTTCGAAAATACAAAAAGAGTGATTATTCAGTAAATAATACACCAATAAGGATAAAATGCGGTGTGCACTTTAGCGTTAAGGCAAAAAATAAATGTTTGAAGAAATTTTTAAAAAGGGGCGTGGCACCGCCCACATTTGATTAAGTCAAATTTGGAAATATTATTAGTCATAAATCAAAAACCGCTCAAGATAGCAAAATAAAATTCAGCACACATATTTATATTAATACAAGCAATATTTCGAAAAAAAATTATTGAAATCGTGTTAGGTCCACGCCCAATTTTATACGAAAGATTTTGAAAAGGATCATAGATATATTGAATATGCTATAACTTTGCTTAAACAAGCTGCATAGCATTTATATTTCACCTCTAAAGTGTTCATGGGCAAAGAAAGTCGAATGCACAAAATTTTTGGAAAATGGGCTTGGCCCCGCCCCTTTATGGGGGATTATTCCACAAAACTTTCCATGCCATAACTCCGGTAAAAATTGATTTATTGAAACGATATTTGGAGAAAGTGTTCAACATATAAAGCTTACTCTTTGCTGTAAAAATAAACGAAATTGGTTAACGGACACGCCCACTTTTCGAACACAGTTCTGAAAAATTTCTTTGTAAAATTAAAATCGCGATATTTCCATAATTGTATAAGTTATATAAATAAGATTTTACACACATAATAAGCTTTTTAAACAAAACTTAACTGTAAAAAAATGTTGTAGATTTTGGTGAAGTAGGCGTGGCGCCGCCCACTTTTTAGCAAAAAAGGTCAGCTATTTTCAAAAGCAATTGCTTGGAGTTTCAAAAAGGTATTTCCATGAAAGTTAGTGAGTTGCTTCCCAATAGTATGTAGTATACTCCTGCCAAAAATTATGCAAATCGAATAACAAACAAGGAAGATTTACGGAAAAGTAGTTAACACCCTATTGCCTTTCTTTTTATTAATTTTTTTTATTTTCATACCTTTCATGAACATGGGGAAAGCTATTTGTATTTTGTTATTTAGTGATAATTTAATTTACAACTCACAACAGAAGTGTTTTGAATCGAAAACAATCAGTTGTTTTATAACACCTTTTCAGGTATTAAAATAGACCTGAGTAAATTAGGATACTACAACAGATCACTACTAGGTATTTAATGTTCGGTTATACCTGAACTTAGACTTCCTTACTATTTTTTTTCTATTTTTATTTATTTTGATTGCTACTTGACTGCATTACTTGAAGAGTTAATTTCGGTCAATTTCCAATGAAGTGCATGAAAAAATTGGACAGCTTCTTGAGCGTTTAAAATTTTTGTTTTTTTGTTATTCGGCAAGTTTTTCTCTTCTTTTAATTCTCCGACTTTATTTTTTTGTTACCCATGAAACAACAATAAAACAGGTGTTGCAGGTGCTGCCCAAGACTTGCAATCTCACTGATCGACTCCTGGTGTTAGTCGTCTCTTTGCGGTTTCTTCTTTAGATGTGATCCGTAAAAAAATATGCAACAATTTCGAGAATGCGTGCGTCCAAAAACAATGCGCAAAAGTCCTGAAAACAAACAACTGGTTCAAAGTGAGTACAAAAATGATCCTAAAAAAGTCAAGAAAACAGTTCCGAAACTATCCTGAAGTAATCGCGAAATCAATCCCGAAATGGTACCGACATATTTCCAAAAACCATCCCAAAATGTTGTCGGAGTGTGCATGAATTGTCTCAACCAAGTCCCAAAAACAATCCTGAATTGATTCCAAACGGTCCCAAAATGGTCAAGAACATTAAATAAAAAAAATTTCAATATTTCCCGTGACCAGTCACAAAATGATCTCGAAAGCTTTCCGAAATCATCTCGAACATATTTTGAAATTATCCTCAAAAAGTCGGGGGAAGTCAAAACACATAACCGCAAAAGTCCCGTCAACAATCTCGAACATATAAAAAAAAGTACAAAACTGGTCCTGAAACAGTCAAGAAAACAGTTCCGAAAGAAAATTTCTTAAAAAGAATGATAGAAAAAATGATCACGAAAGATTTCCGCAATCATTCCGAACCAGTTTTGAAGTGATATTCAAGTTTTAGTCGTTTCAGCTTTGATCCAAATTTAAGATTACAAAAACTGGACCACAGTTTCAGGAGCTTAGTGAGAGCGCACTTTTTATCCACTTCTATGAGAAAAAATTAGACATCCAAGTTGCAGGAGTTCGACCGATACAAAGCATTTACAAATGAAATTTTTTTTTGCAAAAATCAAAGTCAAGTCAGCTACACCCAACTCTGGCTAAAAAAAAAAACCATAAAAAATGCTCCACTTTTACATTAAAGATTTCCGAAACGATTAAAAACGAATTATTACATAGGTACGATTGTTAGATTACGGAGGAACTGCATTTCAAGTTGAAATCACGCAGCTGCTTAATGAAAACTATAAATTTAAATATTTTTGCCTAAATCTCAACTACAATGGCATTTACTGGTTGACTTTTGTCACTAAAATAAAAGTTGTTTCATGTCTGGTGAAGACTGTGTAAAATTAATATCCTTAATAGCTCTGAAAAAAAGGAAAAAAAGCAGAGCAAGTAAAGAAAAGGAAAAAGAGGAGAGTATGTTAAAAGATAGGAATTTATTTATATTCTATTTAATTTGTTAAATTATGGTGGAATGAGAAAAATCCCTATTGGAAATATGCGCATAGGGCATGAACATAATGCGAGCTGTGAAGCTCTCAACTGAGCAGAAAATTTAACTAAATAGCTCAGAGTTAATCCAGATCTAAATCATACGATGACGATACTACTGCTAGCTTAGAATAGCAGCAATGGGTCGAGAAAACAAAAATTCAGAAACACATTTTTTCAGAAAGTCAAAATTTAAAAGTCAAAGTTAAAAAATTGCATTATTGAACCGTAAATTCAGTAATTTTTCAGCTTTACTTCCAACAATAACAAAAATATCAAAAATTTTTTTTTTTTTTTTTTGACACTGCAATTTATACATTCATTTATTTCAAGCAATACTCCCACAAAAGTTCTGATAACATTTATTTGGTTATTTTATTCTTTCAGCAAAATATGATACATTTCAGTTTATAACTTAAGAATTGACCACTTTTTTCTTCAAATAAATGAAAGCTTCTTGTATTTTCTGCCAAAAAACTTCGCACACAAAGCAACAAGCACACAAAACCCACAAAAAGCTTATGCCGATGAATATAAAACGTAGATCATTTAATTTCAATGGCACGAAAGCGGGTTGCTTATTTCGGTCTATCAAATAAATCATACCACCCTCTAACATTTCTACATAACTATGAGCGAGCCAATGATCAATAAGTCCACTCTCACAAAGTTTTAAGGCGAAGTAACTAAAGCTTTCATAATGAATAGAATTTTCGGCTATTGGTAATAGGCTTTGATCGTGTCTTGATATACAGATGTTGGAAAACTGGTAAATTGGTTTCGTAAAATGTTTTTGTTGTTCATCAAATAAGGACCACGTATCAGAAAAGGTCAAAAAGGCATAACGTCTATCGAAATTGTCGCGTAGAGAAACAAACTCAGTTCTATTATCGAAAATTGTAAAATTCTGAACGTTTTTAGATATAATTTCGTATTGCATTATAAAAGGCACAGACTTAGAATCCTGAGCTATTTGAATACCACTTTTTAAAACGTCATCGATAGTCTCTGGTTTGCGCTCTCTTGGTGCATCAACGATGAAAGTCTGCAAGTAAGCAACATAGGCCGTACAAATTATAACACCAGCAAATGAGATGATGACGGCAATAACCTTTTGTGTCCTTACAATGCGCTTCTCAGGAAACAGTGCTGATCCCATAAGTGTTTGAAATACATACAAATTGCAGAAATAATTTATAAACTTAACTTTCTTGTAACCATTGCTACGATATATAATAGACCAAATGCAAGAAATAATTACTAGACTGACACCGAATAAGATCACAAACGATTTATGCATCATTGTATAATAATACGAGTACTTCGGTAGAGGTCGCTCCATTGGTATCATTAAACAATAATCTTGTTCATGTATCACAGGCGATATAGGCAATTTGCCATCCGTTAAAGATATCGATATAAGTGTGCCCACATCTGCTTCATAAGTTTGTAATCCGTATGCTTTTTCCTTATCAAACAGATCCATAGAATTATCTACAACAAGAAAATCCAATGTGGCATTATGAAGACGTGCATATTCCTTGCTGGTTTTTGGCACATATCCACTGAGCACAGGTGTACCACTTTTAGAAACGTAGCTAAGTACTTCAGGTGGCGATATAAATGCAAGTGCTCGAAATTTATAGCCATGCATGTTTTGGATTTGGTTATAATATAAAATGCCATATTGTTCTACAAATTTCCTCCTAATTATTTGCACATTCGGAAAAAGTTGAAAAGTCCAATAGCTTCGTTCCCGCACTACCATATTTGGTTGCAATACAACAACATTTATTGCCTTTTCTTTAGCACAGAATTTGAGTATTTTTGTGACATATTCCTCATTGGCGTGGTCGTCAAATAGCAGCATAAGAAAGCTTTGTCTGTTCCCGTGTAAACGTTCCCATAATCTTAGTAGCATGCTCTGATCTTTCTTCCAGTTTTGCGTAAGTTGAAGAATGCTTAGTAGATTGCGATTAAATTTGTTAGAATAATTTTGTACGGGAGCATTATCGTAAATGTTTATAACAGCAATGGGGTCTTTCGTTTGTAGATTTTGCAATGTGAGCGCCATGTTTATGAAAGAATCTTGGTTAGATTTAGTGTTTTGTTCGGCATTTTCATTTGCGGGCAAAACGTAAATGAAAGTTCTAATGGAATACTCCTTTGAGATTTCTTCACAAATTTGTTTGAAAACTTGAGCGAATTGTTGATCAATAGTGGTTAGCCCTAGTATGTGTACTAAAGTCGTCAGATTGTGTAGGAATTTCATTTTAAGTCCAACCGAGACTGCTGCTTTTTCTTAACTAAAAAATGGGAGCTTCACAACTCGCATAATGTTCATGACCTATGCGCATATTTCCAATAGGGATTTTTCTCATTCCACCATAATTTAACAAATTAGAATATAAATAATTTCCTATCTTTTAACATGCTCTCCTCTTTTTCCTTTTCTTTGCTTGTTCTGCTTTTTTTCCTTTTTTTCCATTATAGAAAATCGAATATTTCAATTTATTGGATTGATTTTGTTCATTTCTGAAATAATCAAATCTCCGAGGTGTACATTAATGATAGTTCGTCGCATTTAATTTTCAACACACAAAACGATTTTTAATTTTAATCTCAGAGCTATTAAGGATATTAATTTTACACAGTCTTCACCAGACATGAAAAAAACTTTTATTTTGATCAGAATATGCTGACCTTTTTATACCAAGTAGTGCTTCGCACACAAGGTATATTAACTTCATTCGCCTAACGGTAGTATGTAACGGCATAAACGAATCGAGATAGATATTGACTTATATATATCAAAATGTTCAGGAGGAAAAGAGAAATAGATTGAGCCATGTTCGTCCGTCCGTCCGTCCGTCTGTAAACACGATAACTTGAGTAAATCTTGAGATATCTCAACGAAATTTTTTATGCAGGTTCCTCTTTACTTATCTCGGAGCGCTATTGAAAATAGGCAAAATCGGTTAAAAGCCACGCCCACTTTCTATATATATAATATTTTCGAAAATACAAAAAGAGTGATTATTCAGTAAATAATACACCAATAAGGATAAAATGCGGTGTGCACTTTAGCGTTAAGGCAAAAAATAAATGTTTGAAGAAATTTTTAAAAAGGGGCGTGGCACCGCCCACATTTGATTAAGTCAAATTTGGAAATATTATTAGTCATAAATCAAAAACCGCTCAAGATAGCAAAATAAAATTCAGCACACATATTTATATTAATACAAGCAATATTTCGAAAAAAAATTATTGAAATCGTGTTAGGTCCACGCCCAATTTTATACGAAAGATTTTGAAAAGGATCATAGATATATTGAATATGCTATAACTTTGCTTAAACAAGCTGCATAGCATTTATATTTCACCTCTAAAGTGTTCATGGGCAAAGAAAGTCGAATGCACAAAATTTTTGGAAAATGGGCTTGGCCCCGCCCCTTTATGGGGGATTATTCCACAAAACTTTCCATGCCATAACTCCGGTAAAAATTGATTTATTGAAACGATATTTGGAGAAAGTGTTCAACATATAAAGCTTACTCTTTGCTGTAAAAATAAACGAAATTGGTTAACGGACACGCCCACTTTTCGAACACAGTTCTGAAAAATTTCTTTGTAAAATTAAAATCGCGATATTTCCATAATTGTATAAGTTATATAAATAAGATTTTACACACATAATAAGCTTTTTAAACAAAACTTAACTGTAAAAAAATGTTGTAGATTTTGGTGAAGTAGGCGTGGCGCCGCCCACTTTTTAGCAAAAAAGGTCAGCTATTTTCAAAAGCAATTGCTTGGAGTTTCAAAAATTTATTTCCATGAAAGTTAGTGAGTTGCTTCCCAATAGTATGTAGTATACTCCTGCCAAAAATTATGCAAATCGAATAACAAACAAGGAAGATTTACGGAAAAGTAGTTAACACCCTATTGCCTTTCTTTTTATTAATTTTTTTTATTTTCATACCTTTCATGAACATGGGGAAAGCTATTTGTATTTTGTTATTTAGTGATAATTTAATTTACAACTCACAACAGAAGTGTTTTGAATCGAAAACAATCAGTTGTTTTATAACACCTTTTCAGGTATTAAAATAGACCTGAGTAAATTAGGATACTACAACAGATCACTACTAGGTATTTAATGTTCGGTTATACCTGAACTTAGACTTCCTTACTATTTTTTTTTTATTTTTATTTATTTTGATTGCTACTTGACTGCATTACTTGAAGAGTTAATTTCGGTCAATTTCCAATGAAGTGCATGAAAAAATTGGACAGCTTCTTGAGCGTTTAAAATTTTTGTTTTTTTGTTATTCGGCAAGTTTTTCTCTTCTTTTAATTCTCCGACTTTATTTTTTTGTTACCCATGAAACAACAATAAAACAGGTGTTGCAGGTGCTGCCCAAGACTTGCAATCTCACTGATCGACTCCTGGTGTTAGTCGTCTCTTTGCGGTTTCTTCTTTAGATGTGATCCGTAAAAAAATATGCAACAATTTCGAGAATGCGTGCGTCCAAAAACAATGCGCAAAAGTCCTGAAAACAAACAACTGGTTCAAAGTGAGTACAAAAATGATCCTAAAAAAGTCAAGAAAACAGTTCCGAAACTATCCTGAAGTAATCGCGAAATCAATCCCGAAATGGTACCGACATATTTCCAAAAACCATCCCAAAATGTTGTCGGGGTGTGCATGAATTGTCTCAACCAAGTCCCAAAAACAATCCTGAATTGATTCCAAACGGTCCCAAAATGGTCAAGAACATTAAATAAAAAAATTTCAATATTTCCCGTGACCAGTCACAAAATGATCTCGAAAGCTTTCCGAAATCATCTCGAACATATTTTGAAATTATCCTCAAAAAGTCGGGGGAAGTCAAAACACATAACCGCAAAAGTCCCGTCAACAATCTCGAACATATAAAAAAAAGTACAAAACTGGTCCTGAAACAGTCAAGAAAACAGTTCCGAAAGAAAATTTCTTAAAAAGAATGATAGAAAAAATGATCACGAAAGATTTCCGCAATCATTCCGAACCAGTTTTGAAGTGATATTCAAGTTTTAGTCGTTTCAGCTTTGATCCAAATTTAAGATTACAAAAACTGGACCACAGTTTCAGGAGCTTAGTGAGAGCGCACTTTTTATCCACTTCTATGAGAAAAAATTAGACATCCAAGTTGCAGGAGTTCGACCGATACAAAGCATTTACAAATGAAATTTTTTTTTGCAAAAATCAAAGTCAAGTTTAATTTTCCCGTAAGTATGAGAGCAGCTACACCCAACTCTGGCTAAAAAAAAAAACCATAAAAAATGCTCCACTTTTACATTAAAGATGTCCGAAACGATTAAAAACGAATTATTACATAGGTACGATTGTTAGATTACGGAGGAACTGCATTTCAAGTTGAAATCACGCAGCTGCTTAATGAAAACTATAAATTTAAATATTTTTGCCTAAATCTCAACTACAATGGCATTTACTGGTTGACTTTTGTCACTAAAATAAAAGTTGTTTCATGTCTGGTGAAGACTGTGTAAAATTAATATCCTTAATAGCTCTGAGATTAAAATTAAAAATCGTTTTGTGTGTTGAAAATTAAATGCGACGACCTATGATTAATGTACACCTCGGAGATTTGATTATTTCAGAAATGAACAAAATCAATCCAATAAATTGAAATATTCGATTTTCTATAATGGAAAAAAAGGAAAAAAAGCAGAGCAAGTAAAGAAAAGGAAAAAGAGGAGAGTATGTTAAAAGATAGGAATTTATTTATATTCTATTTAATTTGTTAAATTATGGTGGAATGAGAAAAATCCCTATTGGAAATATGCGCATAGGGCATGAACATAATGCGAGCTGTGAAGCTCTCAACTGAGCAGAAAATTTAACTAAATAGCTCAGAGTTAATCCAGATCTAAATCATACGATGACGATACTACTGCTAGCTTAGAATAGCAGCAATGGGTCGAGAAAACAAAAATTCAGAAACACATTTTTTCAGAAATTTTTTTTCAGAAAGTCAAAATTTAAAAGTCAAAGTTAAAAAATTGCATTATTGAACCGTAAATTCAGTAATTTTTCAGCTTTACTTCCAACAATAACAAAAATATCAAAAATTTTTTTTTTTTTTTTTTGACACTGCAATTTATACATTCATTTATTTCAAGCAATACTCTCACAAAAGTTCTGATAACATTTATTTGGTTATTTTATTCTTTCAGCAAAATATGATACATTTCAGTTTATAACTTAAGAATTGACCACTTTTTTCTTCAAATAAATGAAAGCTTCTTGTATTTTCTGCCAAAAAACTTCGCACACAAAGCAACAAGCACACAAAACCCACAAAAAGCTTATGCCGATGAATATAAAACGTAGATCATTTAATTTCAATGGCACGAAAGCGGGTTGCTTATTTCGGTCTATCAAATAAATCATACCACCCTCTAACATTTCTACATAACTATGAGCGAGCCAATGATCAATAAGTCCACTCTCACAAAGTTTTAAGGCGAAGTAACTAAAGCTTTCATAATGAATAGAATTTTCGGCTATTGGTAATAGGCTTTGGTCGTGTCTTGATATACAGATGTTGGAAAACTGGTAAATTGGTTTCGTAAAATGTTTTTGTTGTTCATCAAATAAGGACCACGTATCAGAAAAGGTCAAAAAGGCATAACGTCTATCGAAATTGTCGCGTAGAGAAACAAACTCAGTTCTATTATCGAAAATTGTGAAATTCTGAACGTTTTTAGATATAATTTCGTATTGCATTATAAAAGGCACAGACTTAGAATCCTGAGCTATTTGAATACCACTTTTTAAAACGTCATCGATAGTCTCTGGTTTGCGCTCTCTTGGTGCATCAACAATGAAAGTCTGCAAGTAAGCAACATAGGCCGTACAAATTATAACACCAGCAAATGAGATGATGACGGCAATAACCTTTTGTGTCCTTACAATGCGCTTCTCAGGAAACAGTGCTGATCCCATAAGTGTTTGAAATACATACAAATTGCAGAAATAATTTATAAACTTAACTTTCTTGTAACCATTGCTACGATATATAATAGACCAAATGCAAGAAATAATTACTAGACTGACACCGAATAAGATCACAAACGATTTATGCATCATTGTATAATAATACGAGTACTTCGGTAGAGGTCGCTCCATTGGTATCATTAAACAATAATCTTGTTCATGTATCACAGGCGATATAGGCAATTTGCCATCCGTTAAAGATATCGATATAAGTGTGCCCACATCTGCTTCATAAGTTTGTAATCCGTATGCTTTTTCCTTATCAAACAGATCCATAGAATTATCTACAACAAGAAAATCCAATGTGGCATTATGAAGACGTGCATATTCCTTGCTGGTTTTTGGCACATATCCACTGAGCACAGGTGTACCACTTTTAGAAACGTAGCTAAGTACTTCAGGTGGCGATATAAATGCAAGTGCTCGAAATTTATAGCCATGCATGTTTTGGATTTGGTTATAATATAAAATGCCATACTGTTCTACAAATTTCCTCCTAATTATTTGCACATTCGGAAAAAGTTGAAAAGTCCAATAGCTTCGTTCCCGCACTACCATATTTGGTTGCAATACAACAACATTTATTGCCTTTTCTTTAGCACAGAATGTTAGTATTTTTGTGACATATTCCTCATTGGCGTGGTCGTCAAATAGCAGCATAAGAAAGCTTTGTCTGTTCCCGTGTAAACGTTCCCATAATCTTAGTAGCATGCTCTGATCTTTCTTCCAGTTTTGCGTGAGTTGAAGAATGCTTAGTAAATTGCGATTAAATTTGTTAGAATAATTTTGTACGGGAGCATTATCGTAAATGTTTATAACAGCAATGGGGTCTTTCGTTTGTAGATTTTGCAATGTGAGCGCCATGTTTATGAAAGAATCTTGGTTAGATTTAGTGTTTTGTTCGGCATTTTCATTTGCGGGCAAAACGTAAATGAAAGTTCTAATGGAATACTCCTTTGAGATTTCTTCACAAATTTGTTTGAAAACTTGAGCGAATTGTTGATCAATAGTGGTTAGCCCTAGTATGTGTACTAAAGTCGTCAGATTGTGTAGGAATTTCATTTTAAGTCCAACCGAGACTGCTGCTTTTTCTTAACTAAAAAATGAGAGCTTCACAACTCGCATAATGTTCATGCCCTATGCGCATATTTCCAATAGGGATTTTTCTCATTCCACCATAATTTAACAAATTAGAATATAAATAAATTCCTATCTTTTAACATGCTCTCCTCTTTTTCCTTTTCTTTGCTTGTTCTGCTTTTTTTCCTTTTTTTCCATTATAGAAAATCGAATATTTCAATTTATTGGATTGATTTTGTTCATTTCTGAAATAATCAAATCTCCGAGGTGTACATTAATGATAGTTCGTCGCATTTAATTTTCAACACACAAAACGATTTTTAATTTTAATCTCAGAGCTATTAAGCATATTAATTTTACACAGTCTTCACCAGACATGAAAAAAACTTTTATTTTGATCAGAATATGCTGACCTTTTTATACCAAGTAGTGCTTCGCACACAAGGTATATTAACTTCATTCGCCTAACGGTAGTATGTAACGGCATAAACGAATCGAGATAGATATTGACTTATAGATATCAAAATGTTCAGGAGGAAAAGAGAAATTGATTGAGCCATGTCCGTCCGTCCGTCTGTCCGTCCGTCCGTCTGTAAACACGATAACTTGAGTAAATCTTGAGATATCTCAACGAAATTTTTTATGCAGGTTCCTCTTTACTTATCTCGGAGCGCTATTGAAAATAGGCAAAATCGGTTAAGAGCCACGCCCACTTTCTATATATATAATATTTTCGATAATACAAAAAGAGTGATTATTCAGTAAATAATACACCAATAAGGATAAAATGCGGTGTGCACTTTAGCGTTAAGGCAAAAAATAAATGTTTGAAGAAATTTTTAAAAAGGGGCGTGGCACTGCCCACATTTGATTAAGTCAAATTTGGAAATATTATTAGTCATAAATCAAAAACCGCTCAAGATAGCAAAATAAAATTCAGCACACATATTTATATTAATACAAGCAATATTTCGAAAAAAAATTATTGAAATCGTGTTAGGTCCACGCCCAATTTTATACGAAAGATTTTGAAAAGGATCATAGATATATTGAATATGCTATAACTTTGCTTAAACTAGCTGCATATCATTTATATTTCACCTCTAAAGTGTTCATGGGCAAAGAAAGTCGAATGCACAAAATTTTTGGAAAATGGGCGTGGCCCCGCCCCTTTACTGTGGATTATTCCAAAAAACTTTCCATGCCATAACTCCGGTAAAAATTGATTTATTGAAACGATATTTGGAGAAAGTGTTCAACATATAAAGCTAACTCTTTGCTGTAAAAATAAACGAAATTGGTTAACGGACACGCCCACTTTTTAAACACAGTTCTGAAAAATTTCTTTATTTAAATAAGATTTTACACACATAATAAGCTTTTTAAGCAAAACTGAAATGTAAAATAATGTTGTAGATTTTGGTAAAGTAGGCGTGGCGCCGCCCACTTTTTAGCAAAAAAGGTCAGTTTTTTTCAAAATCGAGTGCTTGAAATTTCAAAAAGGTATTTCAATGAAAGTTAGTGAGATGCTTCCCAATAGTATATAGTATACTCCTGCCAAAAATTATGCAAATCGAATAACAAACAAGGAAGATTTACGGGAAAGTAGTTAACACCCTATTGCCTTTTTTTTTATTAATTTTTTTTATTTTCATACCTTTCATAAGCCCCATGCAAAACTATTTGTATTTTGTTATTTAGTGATAATTTAATTTACCACTCACAACAGAAGTGATTTGAATCGAAAACAATCAGTTGTTTTATAACACCTTTTCAGGTATTAAAATAGACCTGAGTAAATTAGGATACCAAAACAGATCCTTACTAGTTTAATTTTATTTTTAATGTCAGACAGGTGGCAGGGCCGTAAAAGAGTATGGGAGCCAACACATACCTAAGAAGCAGTAGTTACACCAAAAAGCTCATTAAAACGTGTCTAGTTGCTTTTCAGTTAACAGGAGATATGAAAAAAATAGTATGATAGAATTAGGTGGCAACCACAATTCGTTGCAGTATTCATAGATTTTTAATTTCTTTTAAATTCAACGTTTAATTACATACATTCCTTTGCTACCCATATTGGCACAGCTTATTTTTTTAGTAAAATAATAATATATCAAGTTTTTTGTTACAAATAAGTGGCAAGGCCGTCAAAATAGTAGTATCACCACTTAAGAAAAACAGCTAAAAATTGGGCATATTATCTTTTTTGAGAAGCTCTTTTAAAAAGATCATGTGGTTTTCAAGTTAATCAGGAATGTGGGAAAGAAAATTTTTTGGGTTCAGGTGGCAACGCCAATTCGTTACAACTTTTTTTTTAAATTCAACGTAGAGTTACTTTCCTTTGATACCTCTATTGGTACATCTAATTTTTTTTGAAAATAACTGTTAGCACCGTTAATTGGCACAACTTATTTCTTTTCCAAAAAAGTGGCAACGCCGTCAAAATATTAGACAAAGCTAAGATAGACCGTTTTTGGAATGCAGCATATTAACTGTATTGAAAGTTCAGTCAAATGAATGAAATCGTTATCGAATTACTGTCAAATATGGATATAAAGAATATAATTGGGTTAGGTGGCAACCCCAATTCGTTACCTGATCCATAAATTTTTTTTTTGTAATTTTACTTAGAATTACTTTCCTTTGATACCACTGTTGGCGGCACATCTATGTTTTTTTATTAGAAATTTGCACATCTTATTTATTTTTGAAACAAGTGGCAACGCCGTAATAGATATTATGCAACACTTAAGAAAGATAGCTTGAAATTTAGTACATTATCTTTATTGAACAATTAGAATAGGTCAACTTGTTTTCAAGTAAAAGGGGGATTTGGAAAAAAATTATTTTATGGGATTAGGTGGCAACCCCAAATGTTAAAAATATATATTTTTTTTTAAATCTGACGTTGAATTACATTCATATTGAAATATCTCATTGGACTTTTTCTTAAGTTTCATATAAGTGGCAACCTCGAAAAATAACCTCAAGGGCAACGCCTGGATACAGACTCAGTCGTTTCTCTCTTGACTTCACTAAAGTGACAGGTTTGAAGGTAAACTCTTTGGTCTAATTTAGGCTAAGGCTGTCCTAGTGACCTATGATACGTCGTGGTATTACTGGTCCATTTGCTTCGTATGTCGAATATCAGAACATTTCCAGTGGAGTTATCTAAAGAGAATACCGACACGGAGAAGGACTACTGAAAAGCAATGACTGAAACGAGTAAGAAAAACAAAAATGGCAAATCAGGTGCACGACTGTCACATAGCCAAAAGCAGCCATAAACACAAAAAATTCCTGAAAAACAATAACAACATAAGCAACACTTAAACGTCCATAGATCGCACTCGTTTAAGAAATTAGCCTAAGAATCACTCCAATTGCCGTCAAAAAAAAAAACCATTCAACTCTCTACACCCTCAGCTATTTCATAACGCGATAGTCATCAGCGCATTGACGCTTCGTTGATGATGTCTTTGAGCGTTTGTCGTAATTTTGGCACAAAAAAACACTTTTTTTTTCGTTCTTCCACGCCAGCCATTCGATTATGAAAAAACAGATCTCTTTTGCAACGGCTGCTGCTAAAGCTCATTTATAACAGTTTGCCGCCAGCAGCAGCTGCTCATCAAATGGTATGCGAAGGATTTGAATGCACCGCATTGAGCAGCCGACAAGTGTTCAAAACGCCTCAGTGAAAATTCTGCACCATTTTTTCAACATAAAATTTTGTGTCATTTGCTAAACTCGACGGTTGGGTTTGGCTTGCATTTTGCATTTCGCATTTTGCCTATTTTACATCTAAATGAGTTTTTCATTCCAGGTATTTAGTTGTGGTGTCGGCGGTGGTGGTGTATCTAGCAGCTGCTACCATTTTCTCGCTGCAATGAACCACTTTGGTTTATCCTGAGGCGCTGACAATTTTTGCTTCATAATAATTTCTTTTGGTATCCGATTTTTATACTCAGCTGCGCAGAGATTACAGAATGTGTTGATAGATAAATGTGAATAGTCAGAAGAGTGGTCAAGAGAAAACCAGAAATGTTAATTTGAGTGAATTGTATGTTATTAAAATATCACTCATCTGCCATATTCAAAATGTGCAAAATCGGTTGAACGACCACACCCACTTTTTATCAATCGATTATTTTGAAAAGACAAAAATTTAATTAGAGTAATAGGCGTAAACAAATAAATAAAATAAGGAAAAGGACATAAGAAAATCAAATTCTAAAAAAATATAATTTTCTTAAAGTGGGCGTGGTGTCGCCCCTTTTCTGGACAAACCTGCTTTAACGTTTCAATAGCTATTACTCGCAGCATATCAACATTTGGAAGACACATACATACATTTTACATATAACGTGAAATATTTTTTGGAAATTTGGCAAAATCGGCTTAAGCGCCACACCCACTTTTGTTAATAGTGTCAAAAAGTAAACGAATAAAATTTTAAAAGCGAGATCTATGAAACTATGAAAAGTAAGCGAAACAAATAAACTAGTTAAACTAAATTTGAGCAATTAAATAAAAACATAATCTTAAGTGGGCGTGGCACCGCCCACCTGCAATTAGATGAATTTTGCTAATATTACTTAACAAAAAATAAAAATTGTTCATGATAAAAAAAACTATGCACACCGAAGTGGGAAAATCGGTTATAGACCATGCCCACTTTTATGGAAAAGGGTCTAATAAGCCTGAACAAATCGGCTGTGGTGCTTAGTAGGCATAGCTCTAACAAAAATAAATTTAAATCAATTAATTTTAGTTTCAAATAATCGCTGCAAGAAGAAATGCGCAAAATTATAAATTTTTGAAGAAAGGCGTGGCACAGCCCCTTTTCTGAACAAGTCTTTTTAACGTTTGGAAAGTTATAAGACCAAAGGAAGTCGACTTAGCATAAAAAAGTTTAATACATAAATCTGTTTACACTTAATTAGAAATATTTTTGATAAAATTTTAGAAATCGGTTGAAGGGTCACGCCTACTTTTGATAATGGTAAACAAAAATTTGCAAAGCAAATATAGAAAACCGTAGTGAAAAAGTTTAATAGAAACATACACATCTTATATAAGAAAAAACCACGGGCTTTCTTGCGAAGACTCACAGCGGAGTATAAAATTTTCGCTTACACTCGCACTTGCGTTCCCTTATTTACTTTTTTCTTTCTATTTTCCCCTCTTAGAACATGATTTTTTTTTGTAGTGGTTGACTATTTACGCTGCTCTGGGCCTTCAAATGTCGTAAATTTTCACATTGCACACTCATTTATTCACTTAGCTTTCAGTTAGCGCGAAGTTCTGTGTGACCTGGGGCCTTCTAAATTCGCTAAGCTTGCATTAGTGATGTAAAGAAATGCACAAACGAAACCCGAATCATTTCAGTAACCATTGAGCTGGCTACTTTTAAATACTGCGTGCTCTTAACTGAGTACGGTTCCAGAATTAGAAGTCATCGAAATAACTCCACGACCCCGCAGTTATGAAAAAACGAGTCAAGTCGGAGCGGTACTCGTTTACAGAAGTCATTTAGTCTGTTTCAATTGGGATTGTATATAAATACCCGGTTTCACTTGGTACAAGACTCATCGCACATGAGTCGTAAAATATTCGAAACCTTTCATCACTCATTTTTCGCCAGATTAATGCATTTTAAATGCACTTCCAGCATTGTAAATTCCTGACTCTTGTTATGAAAAACTTTGGCTGATTCGCCAGCAGCACTCATACCAATAGTTCAGTAGTCGATTATTTCACTAAGATTGACGCTAAATGGTCGATAAACTTTGATTCTGGGGCAAAGAAAATGAGTATGAAAATATTTAAGGAAGCTACTTATTGACAGCTCATTTTAGTTCGATGGGCAAGAGCGAAACTATTTTAAGATTCTAAATCAGCGGGCTAGCAAAAGCTAAAGGCAATCCCGAGATGCCAAGGGGCGTTTATCGAAGGAAAAGCCCTAAGACTCCGCTGTCTAAGGGATGGTATGCGAATAGGCAAAACAGCTCTAGCCCAGCAAATTTTAAGTGAAAGAGGTGCCTTTGCTCGATTCTTCGAAAGCTTCCCCTTGCTAGTGAATATCTTCTATCTAACCTTACCTACCAACCACAAGAGTTTGTATCAACTACCAATAACAACAATACGAATATGTTTAACAGAAATTTTCCATTTTCTTCAACATTCAGGAAGTATTTACAAGAAATCAACAACATTTTTCAAAACATTTACATTCAACAAATGCCAACGCAAAAAACTTTGAACAACAAAAAATGTAGAAAGCATTGAAGTTGAGTGAAGAGAAATAATTTTGAAGAGAAATGGTTGACCTGACGAAAAAATGCCACCGTTCACTAATAACTGATAAGCAGAACATTTGCGCATTAAAATAACAAATGCGGATAAGACACAAAACATTGATGAAATAAAAACAACAAAAGGAATAAAAAGATATAACAACAACAACAAAAGAAGCAACAACAACTGCCACAATAGCTTAAATAGCAAATAAATAAAGCAAAGCAGAAAAAAAAACAACAACAAAAAAATTCTTTAATTACAATAAGTGCTTGCTTTAATAACAACAATAATAAAAACAATAACAACAACAACAGGAAAACCAATTCTAATGCAATTTTTGCGTGTTGCCACTTTAAAGCCAATAACTCAGCTGCTTTTTTTTGTACTTTAATCGCAGTTGTTGTTGTTGTAACTCTTTTTTTTTTTTGCTATCTTCCTCATTGTTGTTGTTCTATTACAATGCTTATATATTTATTGTTTTTATTGTCGGTAATTTACCGCAACACGTCTGTGATGCAGCAGCACCAGCAACAACAACAACAACAACAATAACAACATCAGCCTCACTGCAACACTTCTAAGTAATGATTACCAGATGATTTAGCGATAAAATGGCAAAACCATTGACCTGACAGAGTTGCATTTTGTTCGGTCGCTCTTTAAAACGTAGTACGAAGCTAACTGTTGCTAAATGCTGAATGCTGCTAACTGTTGCCGCTTGTTCTTTGTTGTTGTTTGGATCTTTTTCTACCACTTTTAAAATTGTTTTTGTTTTCATTTTTGTATTTCTTGTTGTTGTTGTTGTTGTTGTTGTTAATTGTGTGTGTGAAATAAAAGTGTCGGTTAGTAAGTATATTTTCGTTTTGTATTCACTTCGTTGTTGTTATTGTTGTATTTAATGTTGCGCGTTACGATTCATTATGAACTGCTGTTGTTGTTGTAGTTGTTGTTAATATTACTTTTGTTATTCTACGTATTGTTGTTGTGACTGCTTTAACGTTTAGCTTACATAAAACAATACCGCCGCATTGGCGGTTCGATTAAATATCTTTTGAATGCTTATATGTTTTGTATTATATAGGAACGTATGTACATATGTACATTAGAGTGGGTCGATTTTTTTTTTTTTTTGTATGTATTTAAAAAAAAAAAATGTTGCCAATGTTGATCATTGTTGAGGGAATTTTCTTTTCTTTTTTTTTTTTGAAGGTGTTCTAAATTTGTAGGTTAGGTTGTGCGCCTGAACGAAACCGAAATGTATTCTTACTATCTTTGTTATTCGAGTAACTAAGCAAGAAATTTTTTTTTTTTCATACTAAGCAATAGTAGAATAATACAAACCAGATTCGAAATTGATTTTTTTAAATATTTTTTAAAAATTACAAAAATTCGAAAATCTCATTAATTTTTCAAAAGTTTAAAAAAAACATTTTCAAAATTTTTCACAGTTTTATATGATTTTCAAATGTTGTTTAGAATATTTCAAAAATATATTCCACATTTTTCAAATTTTTTTTTACGATCTTAAAATTTCGAAAATAAAAAAAATGCATTCGAAAAGTTTTTAAATTTTTTTTTGTGTATTTTGAAAATTTGAAAGATTTTCATATGTCTTTTACAGTTTTTTGGAATTTGAAACTAAATCAAATAATTTGAATCGAAATCAAGAGGACTGAAATTAAAAAAAAAATCTATCACCGAGTTTTTAGCACTTTCAAAAGTTTTCTAAAAATATCACGCGAAAATTTGTGAATAGGAAATTTGAAAATTCTTTAGAGTTCTTTAAAAAAGCATAAACGAAGTTTCATAACAATTTTTTAAATTTTGAAAAAAGGTTTTCGACAGTTTTCTAAAATGCCTTTACTTCCTTTCTTCGATAAGTGTTGACTGTTTTTTAATGATCTCTAAATATTAAAAAAAATAACTATAATTAAAAAATTTAAAATTTTAATTGATATTAAGCTATTTTTAGAAATTTTTAAGAACAAAAAGCACTCTAAAATTTTGTAATGGGAAATGGAATTTTTTCGTACGATTTTTAAAACATTAAAATTTATATAAAAAACTATACCTATTTGATTTTCAAAAAATGATATTGGACAGTTTTCGAAAATTTGTAAAGAAAAATCAAATTCGAAAATTTTCCGATTTGAAATTTTAGCTTTTAAAAATTTAAAAAATCAACAAAATTTATAAACCATTAATTTTTATTGTTTTTTATGATATTAAAATTTTAAAAAACATAAAAAAATTCGTATTTTAAGTTGACTGTTTCTCTAGTGTTTTTTAAAATTCAAGAGTCACAATCGATGATTTTAGGATGATTTTTTAAGATTTTATAAATTTATTTTTTGTTGCTTAAAAAATCCAATCGACCGTTTATAATATTTCATCATTTTTTTCCCGCAACCCACCCTAATGTACACATTATCAAACGAGCCTCACATGCATGTTTGTATGTTTGTACGCATGCGTGTACTTTTAACGCAACGTCGATCGGCATCATCTCTGCCACTTTGGTGGTTTGGTTTTCGTGGTTGCTTATGGTTATTTTAACTAAATGATTCGTGTGTCTTAGCTGTGTGTGGGAAAATTTTTGTTTGCATGGAAATTGTAAAAGCATCAGAATCACAAGAACCATAAATACTTACGGAAAAAGAGTTTGTGAAGAAAATTCAAAAAATTGCTATGGCAAATACGTGCGAAATTAAGTTAGGAATTTGGTGGACCAATTAGAATAAGCTTGCCTAATGCTTACGGACAGGCTAACTTGAGTCACTGATGCGCTGGGAACGGGGTCCTGAAGCTGCAGTGGAGGTGGCGAGTATTTCTAGCATACAAAAAAGCTCTCGGAAGAATTGCGAGCTTACTTGCTTGCTGGGTACCACAAGAAGGAGGTTATCTACATAATCTTTCCAAGAGCTCTCTGAAGCCAGTAATGCCTTTCCAAGTCTGTCAGTCGCCTGGGTTTGATAGCCTGGTACTAAGCTGGCCTCAAAGGCTGCGAAAGACTTCCATATGATTCATAGGCACTGATTACATTCGCTCATAAGATATTCCTTCCGCTAATGAACACAGAGGACAGGGGTCTTACACTCACACACACACACACACACACACACACACACAGCCCTACACCGCCTCACACCAAAACCTTTTGGCAATGCAATAATTTTACCACCAAAACAGACAGTCCAATGACAGATTGCCTGACTAACTACATTTTGATATGACCTAAAGCAAAACACAACAATAACAATAACAACACCAACGGTAACAAACATATATCTACAACAACTAAAAAGTAGCTGAGAAGACACAAATCGCGGATTTGTGGTGTGAAAGTGGTGGCCGCAGGTGCAAGCGCACGAAACTAGCGTTAGACAAGTGCAACAACAAAAAAAAAACAACAACAAAAAATAACAAACAACAAAAACAACCACAACAAGCAGTAATACAATCAGATGGAAATAAAATAAAAATAAACATTCAAAAAAAAATCACGAATTACAACAACACGATTCGTAACAATTTAAGATTACCTCAACAACAACAACAACAAAGCAATCAAACACAATGCGCGCTCTCTTTCTACCACCACCACACCAGCCCAGCGCGCCCACAATGGCCGTACTTACCGACCGCAACACCACCTGTGGCCAACGTGTGTCGCTCACATTTAGTACATTTCAGGCAGCTCACAGTTGGCGAGCACATTTTTTGAACGCCCTGAGCAAATATTCGCACGCTCCCGCATGCCGAAGGTGAATAGCAAAATAAAGAAAAAAAAACAACAAAAATCTTTAACTGAAAATCAGAAATCAAACGAAATTGTAGAAATGCACGATATCCTAGTCAATGCTATGGACAAATGAATGGCCAAAAAAACAACAACAACAACAATAAGAATACTAAAAACAAAAATTAGAATCATTTAAGCTCAACAGTGCAGGCAAAGGCGAGCATTTCAGCGATTTCCTTTAGATTGCAGCGCAAGAGAACGACCGCCGAGCTGATAGTACCACAAGTCAGAGCTCCAGTATAACACTGAAATTCAATAGACAAGGCTGTCATAAAAATTGAGGTACTAGGTAAGTCCGTCAGTACCTGCGACTTTTACTACCAGCGGTCACAAAGAGAAAGAGGAGAGCAGCTGGGGTGTGGAGTCTATGGTCGAAAAGACCGTGAGGAAAGTTGGAAGTCATTTCTTGGAGGAATATTTGGACTTAACGAGCATTTTTCCAACACCCCATAGGATCCCAGCGTGCCTGGGAGAATATCTGATGTGAATGGATCTGCTTCTGAAAAGAAAGTCCAAACTTCAAATTGGCGTAATGGAAGTGAAGTGGGAAAGAAGGAATAGCGACTGTTTGGAAAAACATGCAACTGAAAGGCGTAAGTGGGAGGAGCTTAAGTTGTTGGCTGAGATTAATACCTAATGTCCAAAAATTCGAGTAAAACCGTCCGACGGATGTCGGGTTGTTTCAAAATTGGAGCGAATTCCTGAAGGGACAACAATGGCTCCTTGGTCACACTCTACGTAAGCGAGGAAGATGACGAGCCTGCGACTCTAATCCTTTGCGATAGAAATATCGTTCCATAAGTCTATCGTGAATTTGACTTTCCAAGTATTGGTGTCTCTGTCAAATGACATTGAGTGTGGTCAGTATTGGGACGGTCCTCTCCGGGCCATTCGATGCCAAAGGAGGTTGCAGATATAGCGACGACCCTTCATGAGATTTCCTTAACTTGCTGATGGAGCTGGGCTGGTCGGGTTATATTATTCAAATGAACAAAGAAGCTCCACGCCCAAACGGGTTTCAACACCCGAACTCGGCAGCAGAACCGACTGAGAACGAAAAAAAGGTGGAAAATGTCTTCTGCCCCCCCCCCCCCCTTCTCTGTGTTTCGATTTTCATCGCTAAAAAAAAAAACAGATCTCATGGGGTCGCTTCAGCCGCCAATAAGTAATGGTGAAAGTTATTTTGGAGCCCTGCAACAACCATTCGTGTTAGAAACTCACATAGTAAAAAAAGACTTATAGCCGAAAAATACAACAACAAAAAAATCACAAAATTCGCAAGAACAGCTACAGAATTTTTATTTGTTTGTTTTCGATGTTTTATTTTTGATTTTAGTTGTTGTTGTGTGCATATAAATAAATGTGCAAGAACACGTGATTACAGTGTTTTACTCATATTATACACTAAATTTTGGTTATTGTTGTTATTCTTGATTAGCCTCTTTTAATATTTCTTTGTGTAATATTTTTTTTTTGGACAATTTTATGATATTTCTTAGGTTGCTATACCCAGTAGTGCTGGTCTAACGAATTGTGGACTGGAATGAATTTTTGACAGTGGGTTATTTGAAGCTTTTTGTCTTTAGAGTTGCCAGCTATCTGAATTGTTTTAAATGAAATTAGACAGACGAATGGAAATAAGAAAAGGAAGAATTTTTAAAGCTTACAGCAGGAGAAATATTTCTAAGCACGGTTGCTATCCAGGGTTGCCACTTAAAATTTTTATTTTTATACTTTTGCATACCCCCGTCTAAGTTTTTGGTGTTTATTTCTGATTTTCTCTAGTCCGATATCATTCTAACTTCCAATTTAAAACTAAAGCTACTTTTCATAATTCTTTTACAAAAATATGTCGAGGTAGGGTTGCCACTTAAAATAATTAAAAAATTGTCAAAAGATTATTAAGTCCTAGATTGTGAGAAAAGTGTGGAAAAATGAGGATGGTTTAGCAAATACCTGATCCTGCTCGAATGTCACTCGAATTTCGGTAGCTCATGGTCCATAACGGAAGCTGGGTATATAAAATTCAGTGCCGTCCGTACCAAAAAATTTTTTGATTCGATTTTATACCACTCAGTGTGGCATGGGAACAAGATGCAACACGTCACATACAAAAACACATAAATATATTGGCTACATACATATGTATGTACGATTCCATTGGTTTTAATATGTTTATGATCTCACATGCGATGAGCACCCCATGCCACTTTTGCGTCGCCCAACAGCATCACACACGCCACACGTTTTCAGCCACATGCCGCATGTGGCATGCAACCTGCTGCCCAAAAATGTTCGTTTGTGAGCTTTTTATATTTGATTGGTTACACAGTGCAACAGCCATTTTACACTTTTGAAGCGACCTAGTGGAGATTGTTCATCTGGTCGAGTTATACACGAAACGCGCTTTAAAAAGTTTCTAACACCCCCAAAATCTGGTTTTAAGGCCAAAAAACCGTTTTTTCAGTTTCTTCGTAAAAAAAAATTCAATAAAAATCCAATTTTCAACCGATTTCAAAATTCTTAACGGTGTTGGGTAGAGAATTGTTGACACTTTCGAAATAAATACAGTTTTTTATTCATTTGAAAAAAGTATGATATATTTTTTAAGCCAGAAGTTGCAATTTCTGGAAATTCCATCCGGTTTTCCGGTTTCGACGGCATTTTTTTGCCACTCATTAACAATGAATGAACCTCTTTGGGCATGTGTCATCGAGAGGCATTCATTACTTAATTATACCAGTTTTTATGTTTTGAAATGGACTTCAAGTTTTCACGTTATGAAGCATTATCAAAAATCTAACATTTTTATTTCCAGGGGCACCCCGTGTAAGTGAAAAAATGGGCTAACTGTTAGGACATCAATTATAATTTTTAACAACAAATAGTGATTTTTAACGATGGTTTGATTAATAATTTCTTGTTTCCATGAAATATTACAAACATTTTTTTTGACACCAGATGCATTTTAGGCCATTTTAGAGCCATAATTTATTGGATTAGGCTGCATAACTTGAAAACTTGAAGTCCTTTTCAAAAAATAAAAACTGGTATGTTTAAGTAGTGAATGCCTCTCGATGACACATGTCCAAAGAGGTTCATTCATTGTTAATGAGTGGCAAAAAAATGCCGTCGAAACCGGAAAACCGGATGGAATTTCCAGAAATTGCAACTTCTGGCTTAAAAAATATATCATACTTTTTTCAAATGAATAAAAAACTGTATTTATTTCGAAAGTGTCAGCAATTCTCTACCCAACACCGTTAAGAATTTTGAAATCGGTTGAAAATTGGATTTTTATTGAATTTTTTTTTACGAAGAAACTGAAAAAACGGTTTTTTGGCCTTAAAACCAGATTTTGGGGGTGTTAGAAACTTTTTAAGGGGGGTTTCGTGAATAACTCGACCAGGTGAACAATCTTAGCTAGGTCGCTTCAAAAGTGTATTTAATTTTGCTTTTTTTGTGGCACTGTGTTATATATTCCAATGTTCGAATACTAATTTTTTTTTATTTTTTGAAGATTTTTTTTTGTTTATACTGTCTAGCATACGTTATGAAGCTTATCATGTGCTTGCCTTGCTTTACTACAATAACAAATTTGATGGCATTTTAGAATTTAGCCAAATCACATGTTTGTTAGTAATTTTTGCAAAAAAATTTTATTTTATTGCATTGTAGATAAAGTTTTCGAACACAAATACATATACATACATTCATATATATGTATAACCGCTTTCAAAGTGTGGGAAATTCTAGGGCGTATACGAGACAACTTAAACCATTATTTTTTCTAAAGATGGGAGAACTTATCATTCAGAAAGTCATACTGAAATTGCCTTTCAATTTTTCAAAAGCGAGCACCTCGAGATACAACAACAAAATATTTATGTGCGAGTTTGTTTAAGGGATTATTTTTGGCTCAATATGAGTCTTTTGCAAAACCCAATGCAAAAAAAGTACCGAAACGATTCCGAAAACTTCCGAGAATGATACAATTTCGAAATGGTTCTGTAGAAGTCCCGAAATAATCCAAAAACAATCTTGAAACAAACACAAAACAGTTCCAAAAAATACTCGAAATACCCCCAAAAAAATCCCAAATTAATTCCAAAATCGTATTGAAACAAACCCAAAAAAGTTCCAAAAATGTCCCGAAATACACCTGAAAAAAGTTCAAAAAATAGTCTCGAAACAACCACAAAAAAGTTCTAAAAAGATCCCGAAATAATCCCAAAATAGTTTTGAAACAAACCCAAAAAATTCCAAAAATGTTTCGAAATACCCCAAAAATAGTCTCCAAGCAAACCCAGAAAAGTTCCAAATTCTTCCCGAACTACCTCCAAAAAATCCCTTAATAATTCCAAAAATATTCTTGAAACAAACTCAAAAAAGTTTACAAAAACGTTACGAAATATCTCCAAAAAAGTCCCGAAATAATTCTAAATTTCAAAATAGTCTTGCAAAAAAACCCAAAAAAGTTCCCGAAATACTCTCAAAAAGTCCAGAAATAATTCCAAAATAGTCTCGAAACAAACCCAAAAAATATTTCCAAAAAGATCCCGAAATAATTCCAAAACAGTCTGGAAACAACCACAAAAAAATTCCAAAGAATTCCCGAAATACCCTCAAAAAAGTTCCGAAATAATTCCAAAAACCATCCCGAAACGAACCCCAAAAAATTTCCAAAAACCATCCCGAAATGATAACAAAATAGCCCACAAAAAACCCCAAAAAAATACCAAAATTAACACTCCCAAAAAAGTCCCAAAATAATCTGGAAACAAACCCAAAAATGTCCCGAAATATCCCCATAAAAAGTTCCTAAGTAAATAGTTTTGCAACAAATCCAAAAAAGTTCCAAAATTGCTCCAAAAAAAGTCTCGAAACAATTCCAAAATGATCTCTAAAATAGTTACCTTCAAGTTATTCTCGCCTTCATCCATTTTCATACGTCAAATCTCTGCAGTGTTAGCACAACACCCCCCCCCCCCCCTCCAATATCCTCTTCCCTTCCCACCTGTGTCACTCATTTTTACACCAAACAAATATGAATGTCACCAATTACTTGCATGATTGCGACTCCTCCATGTATACTCGCTTACCCTCTGGCGCTTAATAGCACGTTTGCCACTAATGAACTCCACGCGCACCACGTTTGGTCTGACGACTAACAGAAGATGTACAGATAGCCCCCCCCCCCCCCCCCCCCCAAAAAAAAGCGTGGCTAATTTTCAAAATAAACAAAAGCAAAACAAACTAACGTTAATTTGAAGATAATGCAAAATTAGTCAAAACACATATTGATATTGTGAATAAAAAAACAAAATGTGCTCAGAAGCTGTATGTGTTTGTGTGTGTGCGGCTAACTGAAACGTGAACTTGGTTTTGTAGTGCGCATGTGCACCTTGACTTGACTGCGTGATTGGCGATTGGCGTGTGAAGCGTGTCAAATCGACCTCAGTGTTGCTAGCAAATTTTAATTTTTGTTTATCATAAACTCGTACTCGCATATGTTTTTCTATGAACTTTGCAATTGTTGGGCCTATTCTTTTGACAGTCGAGGTGCAAAAGAAGATGTGAGATCCAACTCCAAGCTTTCATTAAAGCTCGTTTATCTCTAGCGATCGTTTTGAACTTACCTAAATGCGCTTTATAAACGAGTCTGATGTGCTTTTTTTTCAAACTGGTGTACAAAAGATTAGGCCCAATAGACTAAAGCAGTTGCAAGTTTATTTATTTGTTTGTTATTATTTTTATTTTTTTTTTATTTTTTGTCGAACAGCTGTTGCATGCAACCAAACGCAGCATGTGCCGCTGGTGACCTGAAGAGCTTTTAAGTTAGATGATTGTAGTGTTGACCTCTGGCGTGTATGCGCGTGTGAGATTTGATGCTTATTAACACCGTTTGTAGCGGAGGTGAAGTGGCAGTGAAAGATATGCAGGAAAAAGAAATAATGGATAAATTTAAAACTTAGATAGCTAGAGACTTGGGGTCTAAGCTGTACGGGAGTCAAGAAAGCACAATCCTTTGGTGGTTGGAGTTTCTAGATGAAGAGTTGATGATCAAGGTGGATAGAATAAAAGCCTTGGTCATGGTCTAGCATTTGAGTTCTGAAGGTAATATGAAGCTTTCGATATTTTTGAGTGCCATGACCGAAAGATTTGAATAGGTCTATTTACTACTAGGATGGTGGCTTCTTCATCATACATGAGTCAAGTAGTTTTCGAGTTATTCAAACAAGTGGCAACCCTACTTGATTAGGCGAAATACGAGGTAAACAGCTTTCATTTGATACCCATATTAATATACGGCATTTTTTTTTTAAGTTCATACATGTGGCAACCCTAAAAAAGCATCCTAGGTGGCAACACTCAAATAAGTAACAGAATTTGTAAGCAGCTAATAACGCGTATTCAAAACTTAATTTAAATAGGCTACGTTGTTCCCCCAAATAAAGCGAATACACACAAAAATATATAGTTGGATTAGGTGGCAACTCTAGTTGGTAAATCCAAATAGCAATATTTTGGTTCATAAAAAACAGAAATTCCCTTTCATTTGACACCCATATGGCATTTCGTTTGAAAAATATGCAGACAGGTGGCAACCCTATAAAACATCCTGGGTGCCAACACTTACATAAGTAAGAGAATTTGAAAGCAGAACAAAAATATCATTTAAATAGGCCAAGTCGTTTTCCCAAATAGAGGAAATATACAAAAAAATATGTAATCGGATTAGGTGGCAGCACTAGGTTTCAACTCTAAATAGAAACATTTTGGTGGTTATAAGAAAATCCTTTGATAGCCAGATTGGCAAGTCTATCTCAATTTTTTTAAATTCAAACAGGTGGCAACACCGTTAAATGAAACTAACGAAACGCTGTAAGATCAATTGGGGAGTGCAAGGACGATCTAGCTTTCTGGGCACTTTTTGAAGTTGCCATATAATTCAGTTCATTCAATTAGTTTTCAAGATAATGCCAAATGTCAAAAAAAAATTTGAAATTTCTGTTAAAATTCTACCTAAAATACAATTTTTGTATACCCACATTAAAATTTTTTATTTATTTTTTATTTTATTTTAAATATGTATATGGCAACTCGGTAGAAACCTTATAAGTGGCAACACTAGTGTAAGATCATCGCAGATAGTTTAAATAGAAAATTCTATAGAAATGTGCCAAGAAGATAATAGAGTATGTGTTAGAAAAAACATTTTATGGAAAAAGGTGGCAACTCGATATGGTAACGCTGTTCGGATATATTTTTTTTTAAGTTCAAATAGGCAAAAGACATCTCCGGTTACAAAGCCTCCACGTCTTAGAACACTGCTAAACTATTAGATTTAGTCTAGATAAATGAAACATTTTTTAGAAGATCTGGTAGCACCATGTGTAGCCAGTTAATTTCAGGAAGCCAGACAGTGTTATAACTTAATTTTGTCTACCATCGATTGAACTATTTTCTACACGAACACCCAAGATGCAACAATGCAGCCAAAAGGCATCAAAACCAGCAACAAAGAGCAACGAAGCTGTTGCAAGTTTGATTTTATTATTTGGTACTTACTAATACAAACTCTTTTTGGCTTGAGTAATAAAATTCCAATATTTTTATGAACACTTTAAGTTTGATATATTTATGTTGCGAGCTTTTGAAATTCTTAAATCGTTAACATTTTAAAAGCTCACATTTTGGCTTAGGAAAATCATTACACAAAATAATAAAAAGTCACTTACAAATCGCATAATATTTCAGTCGTTATATTTATTATGGTAATAAACAAAATATGGCAACTCTAAAACAAGTAATAAGTATGAGGAAGTGTAACAAATTTTTTATTTTTATTTTGCAACATGAAAATAAAAAGAATATTCAAACATATACTAGCACGATGGCATCTAATTTCCTGCTTAAAAAAACAGCGCTGGCGAAAATATTAGTTCACTCATCCTCTTCGCTTCTGTCTGCCTCTTCCATTTCATATTCTTATCAACAGTATTTTTCAATCCTACTATCTAGCTATCACTTCAGTTAAAAATATATTATTTTAAATAAGTATTCCAATACCTACCATTTGATACCCATATTGACATATCTTTTAAAACTTTTTTTTTTAATTTCACATAGCTGGCAACCCTGTAAAAAATATTAAAAATATCAAAAATGGAAGTAATACTACAGCTAAATTTTATAAAAGCATCTCAATCGTTTCCGAAAATAAATATAATAAGATTTCTTGATAAACCTACCATATTCCGTTTAAAAAATCAGAAGTGTGGCAACACTCTAAAAATAAAAAAGGAACATATTTCATAACTTCCAGGATAGAAAAAAAATACAAATAAATCAAAACCTCCAACTCCTGTGTCGCCATTATCAATTGACGAATTGTACCGCAAGTAAGAAGCACGTCAAAGTTCTTAATCATCAACCGTTGCCAAATATTTCTGACTTTCTGCCTGTCGGCAAAATGAATAAATCAAAGTGGCATCTAGTTGGTAGCTTGCCGTAGGCTAAAAGGCAGCAGGAACCAGCTACCCAGCTACAATTAGCAAATAACATATTTCGTTTGCTAACAAATTCAGCCGCCGAGGATGTCAAGCATAAATAAGCTCCCTTCATAGGTGAAATAGTGAAAATGAAAAATCCTACAAATTCATAACCGTTTAAGCTACAAAAATAAAAAATAAAAACAACAAAAAAATAACTCTCGATTCGTTGCACTAACGGTGCACAACAAAAATTTAGAGATTTTAACTTTTATGTAACTATTAGCGATGAAGCGGATATAGGTTTTTTAGACAACGGTGAATGCAAATGCAAAGGCGGATGCTCATTGAAATATTGAGTTAACAACAACAAATATTTTTATTTTCTTTAGAAAGTCGACTTTATTCAGTACAATTTCATGAAAAACAATAATGAATAACAATAAATAAAATCGACCAAAAAATATCGATAGTAAAAGTACTCGATTTAAAAAAGTAATCGGTTTACAAAGTACTCGATTTAAAAAAATAATCGGTTTAGAAAGAGTGCCTGTTTGATGTATTATCGATAAAGTTATAAATAACTTAACCAGGTTAAAATCATTAAAAATAGTTTTAAAAATCGATATTTACTATAAATAAAATCGACCACAAAAAGTCGATACTAAAAATAATTTGTTTATGAAAAGTGCCCATCTGGTGAGTTATTAAAAACAATTATGAACAACTAACTCAAGTAAAAACTATTTAAAAAAGTTTTAAAAATCGATATTTACAATAAATGAAATCGACCAAAAAATATCGATGGTAAAAATAATCGATATTTAAAAATAATCGGTTTACGAAAAGTGACAATCTGGTGGAAATCAAATTTAACTCATTTAAAATAATTTTAAAAATCGATATTTACAATAAATAAAATCTATAAAAAAATCGATAGTAAAATTAATCGGTTTACGAAAAGTGTCAATATAGCGTATTATTATAAACAATTATGAGCAACTAAATCAAGGTTAAGACATTTAAAATAATTTTACAAATCGATATTTCCGATAAAACCAATCCACAAAAAAATATCGATTTTAAAAATAATCGGTTTACAATAAGTGCCTGTTTGGTGTATTATCAAAAACAATTATGAATAACTAAATCAAGTTAAAATCATTAATCGATTTATCAAAAACAGTTATGAATAACTTAATCAGGTTAAAATCATTGAAAATAGTTTTAAAAATCGATATTTACAATAAATAAAATCGACCAAAAAATGTCGATAGTAAAAATAATCGGTTTACAAAATACAATAAATTAATTAATTTAAAATCATTTAAAATAAAAATGAATATTTACAATTAAAAAAATCGATAGTTTAAATAATCGATTCACGCAAAAATCCATTTTTTATTCCCTCACTAGTTGAACATACTTCTAAAGCCATATTTCTCTAACATTTCCTTGCTTGTACATACATACATACCTACACTACTCCATTTTTTTGGCCTGCAGGTCGCACAACAACTACAAAACTGTTAATCACAATACCAAAATGAAATAAAACAAAAAAAAAACAACTCGAACAAATCAAAGCCTTCCAATTTCTGTAAAATTGAAAATATTTTCACGTCTCATTGTGGCGCACATCTTCCACACCTGCCCACCATCCTTTGGCTTCAGCATTAACGACAGGCGCACACAAATGAAATGTTTCAATGTTGCCAAATACTCGACAGTCGTAACATTGCAATAGTTGCAGTTATGCTTCAACGAACGCTGGCTCTTGGATGTTACATGCTTGCATTCCTCAAATATTTCGGCAATTTACGTTGTTATTCGCTTCAACCATTACTAATATAGTTCATGCTTAGTCGATTTAGTTATAGTACCATGTAGATTTTAGATGCTCATCGGGGCTTTTGTATGTACAGCAAGGTGATTTGTTTCCTTTTTTTAAGTGCAAAGGTGTCGAGAAATCGTCCAGAGGTGCACTTTCTTCTCCAAATTCGTCAAATTTTTGCGAACTTTTTATAAATTTCTAAAATATATCTTTATAATACATATAATTTATAAAATTTGTGTTAGATAGTGATAAATTTTTTGATAGAAAACTAGGTAAAATAAATTTACTGAAACAATAATTAGTGCACTTTTTTCTCTGAGATATAAGAGCGTCATTGGTATCCTTATTTTCCCTTTGAAAAACGCCCATTTTTGATTTCAAAACCTCAACTATATCTCTGAAATATTTCATAAACTGTTTGCGAATTACAATAGCATGGCCGCAAATGAAATAACGCCAACGTTGAGCACACTGCGCGAGAGAATTTCAAGAGTAAACAGCTGTTCAAAGAGAATTCATCTACCACAGCAAATTGCATCAAGAGTCCATAGGTCACATCAAGTTGTATGAATAAATATTATAATTTACAGCAATTACAACTACAACATCTACCAACCACACTACATAATTCACCTCGCAATTGATTTCACCAAATTTCAAGCGATTCCATCCATTTGCTGCTTGAATTTGCTGCAATTCCATATTCGATGCTTAGCAATTTTTTACCATAAAAAACAACAAACAATTTGTGCAAACACTTGATGGTTGCTTGACTAAATGAGCGGGTAAACAATGTTGCCAACAGTAGCAACAACAACAACAAACATTAAAGCACTTTAATATAAAATGGCAGTAGCCGATATATATTCCAATTGGCTTGTTTGATTGCTGTGCAACATTGTCAATCGATTAACTTACTTTATATATAAATGTTATTGTTGTTGTTGTTGTTTGTGGCTTGTTTGAATTGTGTCGTTCGTTGATTTGCTTTGTTGCTGATGCGCCCGGCGCCATCACCATAGCCAATTGTTGCTGAACTGAGCAATTAAATAGTTGGCAATCAACAAAACATTTGGGTTGCTGCTGCAATCGTTTGGCATTCTTTTTTTTTTTTTTTTTTTTTATTTAATTTATTGCAATTTTAATGCGATTTGATTTTATTTTCTTGGTACCGTAAACGAAAAAGACATTGATTTACATTCTTAAAATAAAAGCAACAAGGTATGCTCCGTTACAACGCCGATTGCACTCCGAAAGTTTGTTCGATCATCTTTGAGGTGACGAGCTTTATTTTATTTTATTTTATTTTATTTTATTTTATTTTATTTTATTTTATTTTATTTTATTTTATTTTATTTTATTTTATTTTGTTTTGTTTTATTTTATTTTATTTTATTTTATTTTATTTTATTTTAATTTATTTTTTTTTATTTTTTTTTTTTCATTTTATTTTTTTTTTTATTTTATTTTATTTTATTTTATTTTATTTTATTTTATTTTATTTTATTTTATTTTATTTTATTTTATTTTATTTTATTTTATTTTATTTTATTTTATTTTATTTCAATTTATTTTATTTTATTTTATTTTATTTTATTTTATTTTATTTTATTTTATTTTATTTTATTTTATTTTATTTTATTTTATTTTATTTTATTTTATTTAAAATTTATCTTTTTTAACGATAGAATGTTCCAGAGCAATGAAGCCTTAAATGATTATTAATTGTAATGATTACTCATTTCATTAATTATTTTTTGGAAAGACCTACTAATGATTAATTACCCATTGCTTTCGGTGTTTAATGATTTTTTTTTATAAACCGTTTTAAAAAGAATCAAAAAAATTTGTCATAAAAAAAACAAGAAAAATCGAAAATAATCGAAAACTCAAAATGCTGGTAACCAAAAAAACTTTAAAAGAAATTTAATGAACCAAACAACGGTAGACAATTTTTTTTTTTTGTTTTTTAATTATTCTTCACCGAATTGCAGCAACAATCAATTTATTAATCAAAATACAATCAGACTACCGTATTGATTTAGAAAAAAAATACCGTTGCACCAAATAACCCATTTCTACAAAGCATTTTTATCATCGTTTTTTATTCTTCCATTCGTCATAAAAATCTTTATTCATACAAACATGATCCTTATATTGACGCATAACTCCGATGTGTTCAGATGATTGGTATACCAACAATGTTGTTGCGCAAAACTTGCATTGCTGAAGTAGGCAACAACATAACAATCGGCAATTAATTGCTGCCACTTTTTGTTGTTATTGATCTTGTCTTTGCTGCTTTTTCTAGCACTTCATAGGCGTTCAATGTATTGCAATATTTTCTTAATATTTGATGAATTTCACGTTTTTACTGAATTAAACGATGGCAGCTATTATATCACATAGTTTTCACATATGAACATGTTGTTTGTTTTTTTATCCTTACCACTAAGTATCGATTACTCGTTTCATAGGCCTGCTTGTTGTATCGAGTTGGTTTTTGTTGCTACTGCTCCTGCTCAGTTATTGCTTTGTTCTGTTATTTTTTTTGCAATTTTTGCGCACTTTGGGTTGTCTTTGTCAGTGCGGCCGGTAGGCAGTTTCAGGCATTTCAACACTTTGATAGTTTCACACACGTCGCCTGAATAAAATAAACGTTTTTAATTATTCATTAAGAGCATTATTTCTTGTAGTACACGGTTTTCTTGCTTACGCATACTTTACATTTTATCAGTTTATTAACGCTTATAACAAAGTAATTAATATTGTTTAATTGAATAATGTAGTTAGCCAATAATTTTTTATTAATTTAAAAATCTATAATGGCTACGTTAATCAACTTATTTTGAATTAATTAAATTAAATTAAATTAAATTAAATTAAATTAAAATAAATTAAATTAAATTAAATTAAATTAAATTAAATTAAATTAAATTAAATTAAATTAAATTAAATTAAATTAAATTAAATTAAATTAAATTAAATTAAATTAAATTAAATTAAATTAAATTAAATTAAATTAAATTAAATTAAATTAAATTAAATTAAATTAAATTAAATTAAATTAAATTAAATTAAATTAAATTAAATTAAATTAAATTAAATTAAATTAAATTAAATTAAATTAAATTAAATTAAATTAAATTAAATTAAATTAAATTAAATTAAATTAAATTAAATTAAATTAAATTAAATTAAATTAAATTAAATTAATTTAAATAAAATAAAATAAAATAAAATAAAATAAAATAAAATAAAATAAAATAAAATTAAATTAAATTAAATTAAATTAAATAAAATAAAATTAAATAAAATTAAATAAAATTAAATAAAATTAAATAAAATTAAATAAAATAAAATAAAATAGAATAAAATAAAATAAAATAAAATAAAATAAAATAAAATAAAATAAAATAAAATTAAATTAAATTAAATTAAATAAAATTAAATAAAATTAAATAAAATAAAATAAAATAAAGTAAAATAAAATGAAATAAAATAAATAAAATCCCAAAAAACTGACAATTAAAATTCATTACGAATTATTGTTTCTCTGTGTCTCGAGCTTGCAAAACTTACAAATATGTAAAAAAAAAAAACAAGAAAGACCGCAAAAACCAACAACAAAATAAAATAAAATAAAATAAAATAAAATAAAATAAAATAAAATAAAATAAAATAAAATAAAATAAAATAAAATAAAAGAAAATAAAATAAAATAAAATAAATAAAATAAAATATATATAATAAAAGAAAAATAATAAAAAGAAAACTGCTAGTATATATTAAGGAAGCAGGAGTCGATTCTAAACAACCCTAATGTTATTCATGAAGTCGGGTCAGCGTGACATATCGCTGAGTTACAACACTTTAAAAATCGCGCTACTCACGGCTCCACATGCTTGAGTGGCTGAGTGGGCGTAGGTGTGGCCACTTGGCGCTTAAATAAAGCTTTTCTGCTAAATTGTCAAGCGTCATTGCGGTTAAATGATTTTTAATAAACCAGTTCAACATCGAAAATAATTAACGGTTATGTGACAAAACACTTAGCATCCGCATATTTGAACAAGTTTAACAAACGTTCGATATATCTGTACTAAACTAAGAATACCCAGCAATATAACTAAATCGGATCCCTTCCATTTTTTACAGCCCATTCAAATATGTCACAAACAAAAAAAGCTTGGTAGCCATGATTTATTATCAAACTTAATTATTCACTTATGGACGTGTATACTAAATCGAAAATTATCAAATGACAATCCAATTTTACTGTCACATCGAGCGCATGCGTGGCATGTGATGTCAATCTGTTGAATTTTCCACATTAGTTGATGTGGGCTAAAAATTGTGCCTTGAGGCCATGAAGTAATTGCACTTAGGCGACACAGAAGGTGTATGAATATGCAACCAAGCAAACCACGCAACACGCAACGGCTGCCACTTTTATTTGCAAATTCGTAATAACTTTGGGTGGCACATTTGATGGATGGTTGTGCAACGGGGACCAAACGTACGCAAAAGATAATTGGGACTAAATGGGCGGAAAATTATGGATGTAGATTAAATAATATGCAAATGACATATTGGTTATAGGAAATTAATATGTAATGATATTTAGGTATAATAGACATATGCACATTAGGGTGCGTCTCGTTTCGCAATATTATGCTTCGAAGCTCGAAGATTCATTGTAGAAATATTCGTTTAGCAACTTTTTGGAAACATTTCGGAAACCACTTTTAGGTTTTAAGACGACTTTTGCATGACCTAAAGAACACACTAGTAAAGGGTGTCCTTTTGCGTACGCAAGAAAAATAATTGTCTCCATATAAATAAGGCACACTCTAATAAATCTAAATTTTGAAAATTATTATAAACTCCATGAGGAGTGCTTGTGACGCATAACAAAATCGAGATAGATAAAATGTTTTAAAGTTCGTCGTATAAATAGAGAATCGGATACTAACCACGCCTTTATTTTCGATATCGAAAATTTCGAAAACGTTTTTTTTTTTTCGAAAAACGTTTAAAATGTAATTATTCATTACCCTAATGACCTTATCGATAGTAAATCTGAGAAGCGAGCCTTGAAGCTTTTGAGCGCGAGTTATTGCTTGAGCACAGAACCCACCTTAAGATCTTTTTAAGACTTATGATTGGGACCATGCCTTCGAGAATTCTGCACCATGAGCTAGAAAGGTGGTTTAGCTACGAAGAATAGCACTTGAAAAGACTCGAAGGCAGCATTTTTAGGGGACACAAAAGATTAAATTGATGTCTAGAAAAAAATACAAATTCTGAGGTCTCGTTTCGGGTCACCGGATGAGGAAGGTCTGTCTGACTTTCGAGCTTGTGTTTTCTTGAAAATAAAATTGAACACCGCATCTGGGGGTTTCTTAGCTGCCTGCAGCCTACGGTGCGTGAATTTTCTAACTAAATAACATAGAAGCCGGTTAGACATTGTAGATAACTCATTCACCTCACTCACTGTAAAAAACTTTTCGCGAATCTAGTCTGCATATTTCCCACAGCTACTCGTCGCTTGTCACAGCAAAGCAATGAAGATTACCTCACCTCCATACATACCGCCTCGGGCATTCCAGTACATACATGCGTATCGACATTTGCGTACGCATAATCATCCATATGAGAGCATAAATCAAAGCAACGACCAAATTACCATCCCGCATGAAGAATTTATTTTCATTTTTGCAAGTGTTGACAGTTAACGCCGTTGCATGTAAATTGACAGTGCAAACAAGCCGCTTCGAAGATACACGCACGACGCATGCTGATTTAAAGGCAAATACAAAAATTAAAAAGCGTCACAATATATATGCAAAATTGCCACCGATGTGAGCACTGAAGGGGAGCAAGCACAAACTACGCATGGACTGAGGAGCAGTGTTGCCAACTTGGTGTGTTTTATGCTGAATTTAGTGGTTTTTGAAAATGGTGTGTTGGTAGTAGAACAATGTGTCTTTACTTTCGTACACAATACTATTTTTATTATGAGTCATATATGACTCATACATACATGACTCATATCCATTTGCGATTTAAGGTCACTTATCGCTAAAAATTGGCACTTAGACGCCTTTTGATCCAACTAAGAAGCCTTATAACTCTAAATATTTATGAATCATTTATGACTCTTCAGCTTAAACTTTCCATTCATTTAAAGAGTTTGGTTGTGGTCACAGAGAATGTTTTACAGGATTGTAAGCTATCTGAATTTTTTGAAGTTAGCTTCCTTGAAGAGTAAAAAGTCAAGATTTTTCGGATTAAATGGAATTTTCTTTGGATTGTAACGGAAATAAAAATGTCAACAGAGTAGTTTAGTTAGTTTTCAATATTTTCCTTTCCGAAAACATCAATCCTACATGCGTCATATATGATTCATAACAACTCGCTAGCTCATAGTTCGATACGATGCAACTAGAAGTATCTTCTCTTCATGGTCTGCTCGTAGTATAGCAATTTTTATTATGAGTCATATATGACTCATTCATGACTCATGTGTATTTACCATTCAATCACTAATAAGGATAAAAATTTGGACTTTGATTCCTTTTAGTCCAAACAAAAAAACCCTATAACTCTAGATATTTATGATTCATATATGACTCTTAAACTTAAAGCTTACTAAGAACTCATTCTTTTCAGAAATACTTCTTTTTGTTGCTTTTTCAAACCTAAAAGTGGGCAACACTGCACTCAAATGCATCCGCATGTTTGGCGCATGCGCGTCGCCTTAAAGTTTATAAGCAATCGTAGGCGCAACAAAATATTCCTTACATTGCTTACCTCACTATGTTATATGCGTAGGTAATTCTCTGTTTAAATGCAAGTGTTGGCAGTGTTGGAAAATTGATTTTTAGGCGCCGTAAGCTGAGAAGATCCAGACAAAGCAGCATGTGAATCTAAGCAGACATTGCAATGAATTATGAAATGACATGACTCTGACGTTTTGTTTAGGCCAAAAAGGAAGATGAAATTGGTGGCGCTTTTACAAACAAGAAATGTTGCATTCAGGCGCGCCGCACTTATGCATCCAACAGCTGCCGTAGACAACGCACGATAGCATAGCTGAAGATTACAACAAAGAAGATGCTCCACGGCAAGTGAAAAGCGCAAATGATAGCAAGAAAGATGCGCACGTTGATGTACAATAAGATAGTGTTTAAAATTGAATAATTTACAGCGTGCGCCCTCCCCACTCTGCGCACACTCCACGCTTGCCATGCGCATCACTTCACGTACACATCTTTCAATGCGCTGACTTACTTGATCGTTTTGACTTCTCGACCGCCTAATAAATTCAACATTTTGACGTCGTAACCTGGGCTATTCACTCGCCCCACCATCATGTCGCTGGTAATTAAATCTCAACATTGCGGCAAATATTTTACGGCAGCCAAATGCTCGCCACATATTTGCCCGTTTGCGCTGTAATCGCCGCAAAAGCTTTCTTTTTTTTCACTCATCAACAAAGCAAACGCGTTCCGAATTAATTTATTTCACTTCTTTGCTCACCGCACTTGAGCGCAATCAAACGTTTACAGATCTAGTTGTGCGACATTCAAACGGTGACATTCATGACGGTATCATTGAACAATAATTGATTTATTAATTCGGTCAAAATGCTTGCATACCAAGTTCTTTGGAGTCTGTCTGTACTCGTCAGACGACGAAGACAAAGTGACGTACCAAGGCAACAACGGTGGCAGCAGTGGGATACCAATGGCATTGTAAAGTATGTATATTGGAGCATACAAAGTAGATGACAATACAGGGTGAGCAGGTTACGCGTGAGCTCAAATTGGATACAGTGTGTATAGCAGAGGACCTACATAGATAAGACCAAAGATTTTTGGTAGTCCAAATGTTTTGATTCGACCGCATTTTTTTAATTTTATTTTATTTTACATTTTACTTTAATTTAATGTAATTTCTTTTAATTTAGTTAAATTTAATTTAATTTAATTTCATTTCATTTCATTTCATTTCATTTCATTTCATTTCATTTCATTTCATTTCATTTCATTTCATTTCATTTCATTTCATTTCATTTAATTTAATTTAATTTAATTTAATTTAATTTAATTTAATTTAATTTAATTTAATTTAATTTAATTTAATTTAATTTAATTTAATTTAATTTAATTTAATTTAATTTAATTTAATTTAATTTAATTTAATTTAATTTAATTTAATTTAATTTAATTTAATTTAATTTAATTTAATTTAATTTAATTTCATTTCATTTCATTTCATTTTATTTGTTTTTTATTTTATTTTATTTTATTTTATGCTATTTTATTTTATTTATTTTATTTTATTTTATTTTATTTTATTTTATTTTATTTTATTTTTATTTTATTTTATTTTATTTTATTTTATTTTGTTTTATATTATTTTATTTTAATTTTTTATTTTATTTTATTTAATTTTATTTTATTTTTTATTTCGTTTTTAAATTTTTTTTAATATTTAATTTCTTTCTTCTTAAGTTTAATAGATATTTTTTTTAAATTTTTTTTTTTTTGCCTCCATCTCACCCTCTATGTCCACACACTCGATTGTAGCTATGTATGTCGCTTGGTTCGTCCACAGCAGTCGGTTCATCAATGCTATCCTGTGAAAGCATAAAAGTGGCTCAACAAAATCGCTGTCACTTTGATTTATGAATTAAATATGCAAAGTAACGATATCGTTCATCACAACAATGGCTGAATATAGTGACAGCAAGACTGTAACACAGCAGCCGAAGCAACAGCCTAGCAACAACCACCGATCACATAAATAATAGTAGCAACTGTATCAATTGTTGTTTACTACTTGTTGCTGTCAATATTGATGACCTTGTCATGCGACTAAGCTTGCGGTGTGAACTAAATATTTTCCATATGTACGAGTATATGGAACATGGCAACAACATGATCAAGCGATGGATATATGTATGTATGTATGTGTGAATGTAGTTCAGTGGACACATATTCCATAGCATCGATATGCATTGAAACGAGAGAAATTCAAACGAGATACACTTTGGACTAAATTTGAAAAATTCGAGTGGAACTGAAGTGACTTCCAATATTCGACCTCAGGGAGCGTAAACTTATGACGTTCTTCTTCCTTAAGTGTTTCGACCTCAGGGATCTTCAATGTTTTCAATGGCATTCATATGCATGGTAGGGTTCCATTTCGATCACAGCTTTGGTTGTGATCTGTTACGGTTCAGCCTTTTCATAGTTATTCACTCTTCTTCTTCTATAACGCTTCAACTCGTCAACTGACTTTTTTTTTATATTTTTTTTTTTTTGATACTACCCAAATAAGTTTCTCTTACAACCCAACCCTCTGCTGCCTTTGGAGCTCATTATTTCAAGTCCGAGAGGCGAGTCAATACCAACGAAAAATAATCACTATTTAACTGTCCAAAGTAACGGTAACGATTCCAATGCTAACTTGTCATTTATTGTGTATGTTGTTGTTGTTCCTCTTGTTGTTGTTCCTCTTGTTGTTGTTGCTCTTGTTGTTGTTGTCATAAAGTCTTCCTGTTGGCTAGAGTATACATAGTAGATAATTACTGCACGTTTCATTTCAAAGTCCAGCACTTTTCGGACACTTAGCAAAATGTCATCATCCGAGCATGAATGAAAATGACAAGCCAAATGACAACAACAATAATAAACCAATAACAACAATAGCAGTATTAACAATAACAATAAAGCATGAAATACGAAAACCATGACCGAATAACTGTTGGTGGGCACGAATATTTTGAAACAATTACAAGAAAGTATTAAATACTAGCATTACTTAATAGTCGACAACTTCAACTAGAGACAGCAGGTGGAGTTGTTTACTTACAACAACAACAACAACAATAGCAACAACAACAACAAAAGTGTTTATGAAATTCCGCCGTCACGAAGTTATAAGGGCACCTTTAGAATGTTAGGCGCAATTCCATTAGGAATCAGCACTTGCGGCTTTTTTTTTAACCAAATCAATGGCTAGTTTTAGGCTTAGGTTGGCTGCTATGCTTAGTGTCTCTCGCACATACGTTTGGTCCACCCGTGCATGATAAGCATCTTTCATTTAAAACTAAATGCGCTCACGATTATGCCACACCACACACTTGCTCGAAGCGCGCCTTTTTGGTGATCACTTGCTTGGTCGCCTTTGTCGCCCATACAGAAGCAGCAAGGCTTTTGGGAGCTTAGGGACAGCTGCTGCAAGCTAAACGGCCTCACTTAACTTAAACACACACACACACACAGAGTCATACACATACACAGTTACACATACATACGCTTCAAACATGTGGTACGCCTTTGGGCCATTGCACTTGGCTAAGCTCGGTGATACCTTTCAACTTTTAATGGTGGCGGCGCCTATTCGTTCATTTCTTTGTTTGTTCTATGTTCTTTTGTTGGATTTGAATTGTTGTTTTTGTTTGGAATTGTTGGCGCGCAGCATCGTGCACCAAATGTCCACAAACAAACAAAGGAACAGTAACATCTATGTTGCAAACAGTTTGTCATACATACAGACAGACATACAAACGGACAGACAGAGGGACATATAGACATAGGTACGTGTGTGTGTGTAAGTTTAACTTATTTTGAGATGCGGAAATATTACTGGCAAAGTAGTAGCTGCCCAGTACGGAACGTCGCAAAAGGGTAGCGCAATGAGCACAGAAGCACAAAAGCCGTTAGTTACTGTTGTTGGCATGGCACGACGATGCGGTCAGTGCTGCTGCTGTTGATGATGATGAGGCTAGCGACATACATTGTATGACATGGCTTACAGTGGTGCCAGGGTGGGGACCGTAAGCTCATTTAGCTCCGGACCGAAAATTTTAAGAACACGCTAGAGTTTCGGGATGATAACCTAACAAGATATAAGCGCCACTGGGATGTCTGAGCTCCCTCCATAGTGAAGTTGTGGAGCGATCCGCTGAGGGAATCCGTTGTTCTTGAGGTAGCACTTATGTAGGTCTCTTAGTCGTCATTCCCATTTAAGAATTTTCATAAATAAAAGTGAGTTACCAGTCGGTAGAAGAAAATCGCTGACAGTGATCCAATGTCACAGCGGAGTACCCCAGATCTACGAGTAGGGTCTATCGAGCGAACAAAGTTAAATCAGTTATCCATCCTTAGTCAACTCACGTATTTAAGGCATGAAGAAGTGAAAGCTCATCAGTTTTAGGACCTCCTAAAAACGAGGACTTTAGATGGACGAAGTCGTTCATCTTCTTGTAGTACATATATCAAAAGGAGGTAGAGGCGTAGTGTATATCAGTTGCACCGAAATGCCCAAGCGGACCCAAGCCTTTTTGCAGCTATTATAACCCAACCATAACCGCTCATGAGAATCACAGGGTAGTTACATCCCTCTTCCGCAGCATCTTATCCTTCATGGCTATATACGGGCAACAGGAGGGCCTTGTACAAGGACTGACAACAACAACCCCTTAAAAACCTCAAAAACCACCCTCACCCAAGTTGTTACAGAGGGATACGAGGGCCTCTTTGAACAGTAGCAGCAGAGACATGTTGTTGTTGTAACGATCTTTCGCAGTGTTTGTTCATTTATGGAATAAGACGGCAAGAACCAAACGGGATGTACTGGTATAGAGTCCTTTTGCCGGATATGAGTCCAGTACGCTTTAGTAAACTACACCACGTGGAGCTGGCCCGTCTGTCGTGCGAACGAGATAGTCTGCCCCGTAAGCGACGTATAACACTAAACCAACCATAGCGGTAGCTGCAAAACAAGACTCAATGGAGACTGAGAGATATCGCTGGCAAGGTTAGTTACTTTAAATCTGTTGGGGATTCCTATGGATGGATGTCGAAAAAGGCGCTCTCCAGATAGGGACGACTATGACATAGCATACGTGGAGCTCACGGCACTCCAGCGATGCTTACACCCAAAATCTATCAGTTCATCTCACCAGATTCTTAATCGACACACTGTCCAAATTACCATGACCATGGCCATAGCCGCAACCAACCTCTGCCATCAATGCGCACACACACACACACACAGCCACACAAATCTAAGCTAAGCAATGTTGCCTTTACGGCGACAATCACTGCCTACCAGAATTATTATTTGTTACTGCCCGCCCCGTTGTCCGTCTACCGAGCTCAACGCTTCCTTCCCATTGCCAGTTAAAAGACCACTGTCAATGATATTATTTGCTGTCATTGCTGCTGAATTGCCAGCACTTACATTGCTGCTGCAGCTGCGACACACCACAGACCCACAGACAGACAGACAACAACTGGCAGCAGCAGCTTAATCTTAGTCCAACATATTTGCTACTGTTACAGTTGCATTTACAATTGATAGGCCCGTTTTTGATGTACGACCATACCACCAGCCGGCTTGCGCTATTGTTGTTGTTCTTGCTCTTGTTGTTGTTATACTTGACGACATCATTGTTGCATCTATTTGCTACTAGTTGTTGTTGTTGTTGCTTTTATTATTGTTGTCATTGCAATTGTACATTTTATATTTTGTCGCGCTTGACGTCTGACTGCAGTTGGTCGCGCAACCCTGCCCTTGTCATTGGCTAAATTCAAAAGACGTAGCATATTAATTATTAGGTTCAGTTGTTCGTGCATACAAACATACATTCAAACATTGTTGGTAGCTGCAAGCAACTGTAAAAATACCCTGTGCAACCATAGGAGGGTAAGAAAGTGGTTACAAAGGGGGCAGCGCGACCACAAAAATTGTATGAAAAAGTGGGTAATACCGTTTCGTTTTCAACCATGTGTAAGAGTTGTTGTTTTATTGTGGTGAAAAAATTTCAGTTTATGTTGAAATCCGTAATAAAAATGTCAAAAAGTGGGTAGTTATACCTAAGTCATAACTGGGTACAAATCTGAATAAAAAGGGGTACATAAAAATATATAAAGAATGGTTGAAAGTAAGTTTAAATTTTTATCCATGAGTTGAAATTTTTATCCATGCTGAGATTTCTTCCTCTTCTACGCGAAGACTGCATACTTTTAGGCGCGCTTGTTTTCGATTATTCCACTCATACTTTCTCATTCGAACTCGTGGCAAGTAGCAAGAGTGAGAAAGCAAAGTCATTGTTGTTTCAGAAAAATATTTCCTAAACATAAGTTGGTTCATCTTTGGGTAAAAAGCTGGTTACAATACCCGTCGTACGACCCAACAAAGTGGTTAAACTTTTGTATTCAGTTTTAAAAACGTAGCATACCTTTAGGCATTGTTGTTTTGAGGTGAAGTTTGGTGAGAAGTATAAAAAGTGGGTAGTCAGCCTTGCCAAACGTCAGTGAGTAAGTATGTGAACCCAAAAAAGTAAATAGCAAAGTGGGTAGTTTTTTAGGCTGATGATATTTTCCATACAATGGCAAGAGTTGGTATTCTGGAGAAAAAATTTGTATAGTATTTTTCAGCTCGGAAAAAGTGGTGAGCTATATTTGGTGGGATGATTTCTCATTCACATTCGAGAGTGAATAAGCAGAATGATTATTGTTATTGGTATTCAGGAGAAAAAATGCAATGATGTGGAAATCCGCGGCGGAAATAACAAAGAGTGGAAAGTGGGTAAAAATCTGGATTAACAGTAAGTGGGTAATTATTTTTCAGAGAGGTTGACTTCTAAGCCTTATTCAAACTGCTTCTCTGTGTCGGTGTGAGGTCTGAAAGGCTATAGCATTGGGACTTAGCTTCGAAACCTTAACTGGGTAGCCATGTCTGGCAGGGTTAGTTGTTAGCGTAACTGTTTCTAGTAACTCAATACAAAAAAACATTGAAAAGTCATTGTCATAACGCCCGCTGCCTTGATTTTGCTGGACATTGCCAAGCAGCTTTGTCCAGTTCAGCAAGCTCATGCAGCTGTTGAAACGCTAAACTTTTGGGGGCGGCTTCAATTTCTACAAAAGTTTTTTTAGCGTAATAATTTCTTTTCGCGTTCAAAAGAAACTCCCACCTACCCAGGAGGCAGACACAGATGGCAAAGCAAATTATTTTCACTTTAGTAGATCAAATACGAGGCGAAGAGAAGAACCTAACCTAAATGAATCTGGACGCTTAACCTCTGCGGATTGGGGCTTTAGAATGTGCCCGAGATAGGTATACCTGTCATTAGAGTATACTCACCTCTCATTACCAACCATCTTCTTCCTTACGGAAGCAGTTGATGAGATAAACTAGAACCTAAGAGCAACAACAACCAAAAGTTACCCCACACTCCACTCATTCCTTCCTGGCAGAAAATTATTTTCTCTTTTCTGTAGTCGTCGTGTTTCGACGCAAACCACCAACGAGTCTGTCTTCGTGTTAACACATATTTGTTGCATATTTCGGCTCGGATTCATCCGAAACTAATCACATTTTTGGCATTGTTGTTGTGTTGTCGCATTCGAAACAAAATGTGTTTGATCGCATTGTTTTGTCGTTGCTATGCTTGCACTTGTTGTTTTTGCAGTGAAATATTTACGATGTTGTTTTTGTTGTTGTTGACTTGTTTGATTGTTGTTTGATGTTTCATGAAGTATACTGTTACACTTATTGGCATTGTTGTTGCTTATTTTGTGTCAATTCAATTGCTTTGTATTGAGTGTTTTTTTTTTGTTTTTTTTTGTTTTTCTTTGTTCTTTTTTTGTTTTTTTTGGTATCCTTGTTGTTATTGTTGTTCCCTTGTACACTACATGCGCCATGTTTTCACATTTTTGCCAAATCGTGTTCACAGTTAAAATTCTTAACATATTTGCGCAGATCACGTCGCCGATCCGTTCTTTCTACAAACACTAGCATTAGGAAACAGTATCGGACTTATTGAAAATGAACAAAAACAATATTACGTTAGTGGTGTTCGTTGTTGTTGTTGTTGTAGCAACAAAAATCACTCCCCGAAGGTTTTGGGGAGTGTTGTCGAAATAACAGTCCTTGGCCGGATACGAATCCGGTGCGCTCCGGTACTCCCTTGCGGTACTGCCCGACTGTCGTTGTAGCGATTTGGTATGACCAGTACAACCTCCTAGGTCATGTCATCCCTCCTTCCGAAAGGAAAGAGAAGATGGGTTATGAGAGGTGAGAGGCACCACATCCGTAGATCAACCATCGAGTTGCACATCATTACCTTTGTGCATATTAGTCGCCTCTTACGACCGGTATGCCTACCGCGGGCATATTCTAAACCCCTACCCGCAGGGTGTTCCATGGAGTTTAGCATTAAATTTTGAATCAATTTCCCCTTGAACTAGGATCTTGGAGTTTTCACCATTGCTGAGGACGTTATGATAATCTAATATAAACGAAAAAATCCGATGTATTCAGAACTTTAGGGTTTTTTACGAAATATCTCGGGACTTTTTCAGGATAATTTTAAAATTATTTTCAGAATTTTTGCAAAGCTTTTTGAGCTTTTTTCTGTATTATTTCAGAATTATTACAGAAAAATTTCGATATTATTATTTTAGGCACTATTTCGGTTCCTTTTTGGAATCATTTCGGAATTAATTCGGGATTATTTGAGAATGTTTTCGGAACTTTTTTTAGATAAGTTCTAGCCTTTTCAGGCATTATCTCGTTATCATTGCAGCATCATATCGAGATTGTTTCAGAGAAAGTTTTCAGTAAATTTGTGGACTTTTTCGGTATTATTTGTAGCATTATTCCATCCAAATTTTTTCGGGAATATTTTTCAAGACCATTTCGGAATTGTTTTTCATACTTTTATGCGACCATTACAAGCCTTTTGCTGTATCATTTCAAGATCACTAAAAAATAATTTCGGGATTATTCCCATGGAAATTTAGTGAGGGGTTATATGAGATTAATCTCTACCACCCACGAAAAAGGGGTTGTTGTTGTTGTTGTTTTAACAACAAAAGGGGTCGTGCCACCGTCTATATAAATGGAATTTTTCAATGTCAATATCTCTGGGATTATTTAGGTTATGTGGGGTGAAACCCACGGGGATAAGGTAGTTATATATATAAATCAATTGGTATTAAAAAAAATGCAGGAGATTCCGCTCTATTGGTTACTTTCCTCAGTGACAAAGTCCTTTCATTAAATTTCTCCCAATCTTCCACTTTGATTTGATAACTTTAAATTTATTTTTACCTAAACAATTTTGAAATATTAATTTCTCTTTACCAAAAATAGGTCAGAAGGACATAAAAGTTTGCTGAAATATTTTAATAATCGAAAAAAATTTTCACCGCGCTCACTTTTGTTTTTGTTATTTTGACAATTGTTTTACAAAAAGTTTACTTTGTAATTAAAATATTAAATGAAAAAATTTAAATTGCAAAAAAAAACTACAAAATAATTGCAAACAACTAAGAAAATAGCGAGAGATGCAAATAAAGCAAATTATAATTTGATATGGTCGAACACAGAAATTAGCATGAAAAATAATTTTATCCATGCAAAATTAACAACAACACAATGTAACTTTGTTGCTTACTAAATAAAAGAAAAACATGGCTTTGTATACATACATATACATACATACATATGCATGTACATGACTAAATTGTTATTTACGTCTAATATTATATTTATACAACCTAGCAAGTTTGTTGCTTGAGTCTTTCGTTTTATGGATGTTTGACTTTTGCTACAACGTGTAGGACCCGTTAAATGCTTAGTGGGCGGTTTTTTTTATTAGAAAAATTGTAAAGTGTTGATATGCGATTAAACAATAAACTACGCTGCATATTTGTTGTTGTTTTTTTATGGAGGGCTAACTATGGAAAATTTAAAGTAGCCAAAACGAAAGATAAAATTTTTATTTTTTTTGAATGATAGCAATAAAGCAGGAGCTGATAGAAAGAATGCTCAAAGTATAGCACGATCTTTTCCCTCTCTCATCCGCTTCTGCAGAGCTCCGGTGTAGTACGGACCATCCTCCAATGTCCTTTGGTACGCGCCTTGGGCATCACGCTATGGACTAGGTAAAAAAGCTTTCTTCGGAAAATTTTTATTTCGAATACACCAAAGGTTCTCACAACTTCTTTCTATTCTGTCTATGATCCAAAGTCGTACAGCAAGCCAGCTATGATGAGAGATTTATTGAGTTTGATCTTTGTTCGCCAAGAAAGGGGTTCACTTCACTTAGACCATAATAGCCCTATTTTCCGGTAGGTTCTGTGCTCACCAAAATACCAGCTTGACTTCTAAAGAAAGCAGCTCACTCCTCTCTCTCTCTCTGTATTAATCATTGCTCCCAATAATTCGTTCACAATCAAAATATCCATAATCTCAGTCGTGCCTAAACATTTTCTGCGTCTCGTCTGTATCAAAATCTTAAAAATTATGTTTTTGCACACAACGCGCCATCTGCCTTGGTACTAATTTGCATAGCAAAAACGCCGAAAAGTCTAAAAGTTGAAATATGTAACAATAATAAAAATTTAAATATTTAATATGTGCATATATCCCAAGCCGAGCTCATGTGTAGTCAAAGGCATGCGCCATAGATGCTGGCAAGCGATTCTAAAAGTGTAAAGGTTAAGCGTTCAGCAACAAGCAATCTAAACTTAAAACAAAAACAAAAGCGCATAAAATTTCAGAGCAAAGCTAAACAAAAGTCTGCACAGTCTTAGCTTCTATCAACAACAGGTGTGCAATTGAAATAAGAGCTGCAATAGCCTGCACGAAATTTGCATAGTTTCTTATCTTCTTTTGCTGCCTCTGGCTAGTTTGAGTTGCTGACAGTGTTGGGAAATACGAGATGTATTAAATATGTACCAAAGATTTTGGCAAAAAAAGGGATTTTTATTCTTCTGAAGCTCTTCCTTGTTTCCTTTCCATATCCCCAGACTCTTCCGCGGTCCCTTAATAACCCCATTACTATCCACTTGCATCCCTACTCCTATTCGAATTCATATTCCTCACTCCACTTTTTCTTAGCCCAAAAATCTTTTCAAAAGGATGGCAACCTTGTAAAAACCTTAGCTCTCTTCATGACCAATTTCACTTACATCCCGTGTGCCATTTCCGAGATAGTAATGGATAACTAAGAATACCTCTTTTCAAGTTATGCCTAACATACCTTTTCGCATTCCAAATGAAAATAATTACCCACTAAATATTTTGCCCAACACTGCTTACAATTCTAACTTCTACTTAAGCTATTTATTATTTTTGCTCATTTCATATTTGTGTGTGATTTGCATTTATTTTAACGGTACCTTATTGACATTTAGTTATGATTAATGTGTTTGCGCTGGCGTTTAAGCGTTGCCACATGCAACCACGACAATGTCCATTGCCTCTAAACGCTAAATTAGAATAATCAATTTGCATTGAATTTGCCTATATATTTCCAGAGAAGAAACGAAAGAAAATAAAAAAAATAAAAATTAAAACGCTCCAAATTTGTAAAACCTGCATAAGGGTGTGCCGATTATTATAGAAGAGTATTTTAGAGAAATTTAAAAAAAAAAAATTTTTTTTTTAAATCTTAAAAAAAATCCAATGGTTGTGGATATTTTTTATTGATGCACCGGAAATAAAAAAATTTAGGCAGGGTATTATGGTAGAATTTCGGGGATAAATGATTATAAAAAACTGTCGGAGGGCTGTATTATTTTGGGAAGGTCTCGGTATAATTTCGGGGCACTTTCGGTATTGTTTTCGGAACTCATTTGGGAACATTTCTGAACTCTTTATAAAATTTCCAAGAGCTAAATCGGGACTAGTTTGGCATCATTGTTGTCGCATCATTTCAGAATGTTTTCGGAATTGTTTACAGAACTTTTTCGAATCACAGTATCATTTTGGAGGTTTTCAGTTTATATTTTGGGCCTTTTTAAGGATCATTTTAAAATTATTTTCGGAACTTTTGGGAATCATTTCGAGCCTTTTTCGGTATTATTTCGGAATCATTACAGGGTCATTTCGACAATATTTTAGAGACTATTTTCGGTACTTTTTTGGAATCATTTCGGAATTTTTTCGGGAATATTTCAGGATTATTTGGAGATGTCTTCGGAACTTTCTAGGGATAATTTCTAGCCTTTTCCGGTGTCATTGCAGGATCATTTCGAAATTATTTTAGGAACCGTTTTCGGTAAATTTTTGAAATCGTTTAGGGAATATTTCTGCCCTTTTCGGAATTGTTGTTGGTGCCATTTTCGAGAGCTATTCGAAATCGTTTCGAGATAATTTCGAGATTTTATTGGGAATATGTCGAAACTTTTTCAAGACTAATTTGGAATTGTTTTTTGAGCTTTTTTGGAATCATTTTGAGCTTTTTTCTGTAACATTACATAATCATTACAAGACCACTTCGGAACCTTTTTCGGAATCGTTTCTAAATTTTATTGGGAATATTTTAAAACTTCTTTAAATCATTTCGAAAGTGTTTTCGATACTTTTGATACTTTTTCGGTATAAATTCAAGGACATTACAGGAAAACTTCGGGATTGTTTTCGAGACAAATTTTTGGGATAAAATCGGAATGATCCCGAGGAAATATTCCGAAATAAATTCGGAAATTATTCCGAAAACTATACCGACATAATCCCGAAAAAGTAGGAAGCTAACTTCTATCAAGCCATGATCAGAAAAAAAAAAGTTTCAACCTACCCCAATAAACATTTGCAAGATCTAAACCTTAATAAAGCCCATATAAAGCAAGCTACGAGTAGATAGGCTCAGGTGTTTGCGCGTGTATGTGTACCATTGTTAGTTAATGCACTAAATTTATGCAAAATATCCATTTTACATTTAATTTTCTATGTTTTTTGGCGACTTCCGCAAGTTCTTTTATGTTCTTTTGTATTTTGCTCTGCACCAACAGCAGCTAGCTCCGCATACTGCGCCATTTCGCTATTAATCGTACGACTATAAATGTCAACAGTTTGTGGCAACGTAAATCAAAATGCCTATTTATGAACCGCAGGGCGCAAACACAACAAAAAACAACAAAAACAAAAACAAAACCACACAAATCTGTTGCAGCCAAGTTATGTTTACTTACCTAAATTGTTGTAACTACTTATGTACATATTTAACTTATTTGTAATTTTTTTTTCTTCCAACCCAAGTAAAGGTTATAAATCTTGTAGGTTTCTATTAAAATTTGAATACAATTTAAAATGACTTAAAGCTAAATATTTGATTTACGATTTGAAAAGTTGGATAGCATTATTTGTATTGTATTGAGGTATATTAAATTAATAGGAGTGTTGAAACACACATTTTTTCTTATTAGAACAAGAAATGCATGGAAGTGGCACACGTGTAATTGAATTAGACCTGTTAAATAATGATTACTGGTTTGATTGATTAGTTTTACTTTAAAATTTTTAATGATTATTCTCCAATTAATTAAAAAATAATTTATAAAAAATTATGATTTTTAGCGATTATTAAAAATAATGAATTATAATTAAAAAGAATCAAAAGTAATCAAAAGCGTATTTTCAAATAATCAAAAGTAATCTAAAGCAATCAAAAAAGGTTTTTTTTTAAATAAGATGAATAATCAAAAAACATTGTTGATTTTTAACTATTATTAAAAATTATTATATTTATTATTGAGCTCTAGGCCACCCATATATATATGATGAAAAACTCTTAAATTTGTTTAAATCATATATTTATTACATTCATCGATATTTCGACCTCAATTTGAAGTCATCTTCAGGATACTATTGACTGCACCTTATCGACAATAGTATCCTGAAGATGACTTCAAATTGAGGTCGAAATATCGATGAATGTAATAAATATATGATTTAAACAAATTTAAGAGTTTTTCATCATATATATATGGGTGGCCTAGAGCTCAATAATAAATATAATAATCAATTCCAAAGGCCGAAAAATACAAAAGAAATTATTATTAAAAATAATCAAAAATAATAAAAATAATTCAAGAATAATCAAAAAATAGTCAAAAGTAATCAAAGAAAGTATTTTCAAATAAAATCAAAACAAATCACACAAAAATCAGGATTTTTAACGATTATTAAAATTAATCAAAAATAATCAGATAAAAGTATTTTCAAAAAAAATCAAAAAAAAAAATTAAAAAATTGAAAAGTAATCAAAAAAGTTTTTTTTTTTTCAAAATAAATCACAAATTAAAAAAATCATTTTTGACGATTTTTTAGAATAATCAAAACGTAATCAGAAAGGAATATTTTCAAATAAAATTTAAAAAAATTCAAAAGTAATCAAATAAGTTTTATTCAAAATAAATAACATATAATAAAAAAAAATGATAATTTTTAACGGTTATTAAAAATAATCAAAAAGTAATCAGAAAAAAATATTTTCAAATAAAATTAAAAAAAAATTAAAAATAGCCAAAAGTAATCAAAAAAGTTTTTTTTCAAAATAAATCACAAATAATCATAATTTTTAACGGTTATTAAAAATATTCAGAAAATCTGAAATAATCAAAAGTAATCAAAAAAAGTATTTTAAAATATAATTAAAAATAATGAAAAAAAAAAAATTTTTCAAATCAAATCAAAAATAATCAAGAAAAATCATGATTTTTAACGATTATTAAAAATAATCAAAAGTAATCAAAAAAGTTTTTTTGAAATAAAATTTATTTTGAAACTTTTTTTTTTATTTTCATTTTTATTAATAAACGTAAAAAACCATGATTTTTTTTCGTTTTGTTTAATCGTTATCAATTTATAACTGCCTTTTCTTGAAAACAATTAAAATAATCATTACTAGTAATTGATTACTAATTACTATTCAAATTTAACAAGTCTGAATGGAATTTGTTCTAGTTACTCACAAATTTTTGGAAAATGGTAGTTATATCGCACACCTTCACTCATTAAATTTTAATTTTTAATTTAAAAAAAAAAGTTTTGAAAACTTTTCAAAAATTTTTTAAATTGTTTATATCCGAATTCGATCCATAATTCTAGTGCAAAATTTAAAAGTTTTAAGTTATAAAAAAAATTTTAGTCAGAAATCTCTAAAAAAATATACATATTGCCGAAAAACCTGGAAAATTTCTAACAAACTTAATACCTTATAATACTAAAATATTATGGCCTACAAAACTGCATACTCCAGGAAATTCTAAAAATTCTAAAAAAAAAATTTTTTTTTTTAAATTGTGTTTTGAATTTTTTTCCTACAAGCTTCGTTATTACCTGCAGCGGACCTTCGGTATGCTCGGCCCACCCACTACCAACACCTTATAGTCTGTACTGGTTATACTACCCGCTTAAGCCCCCTTTAATCCTTTGCAGGGATTGTCAATTAGGAACATTTCATAAATTGCAAGCTTAGCTGCTCCAGTCACCATCATAATTCCTATTGAATTTCTTTGTAAAAAAAGAAAAATAAAGAAATTAGCACAAAATATATGTACAAAAGTTTTATAAATGATCCCCAATCAATACCTTGATTAGTTACTTGCCACATAATGTTGAGTCAGTTTGCGTTGGTCATAAATCTTAATTGGCTATGAACTTGAGTAATTAATAATAATCAAAATTGTTGATTTTAATCATTTACACCAAGGTGTGTCCCGACCACCAATCGACAACAAATCAAGGCGGTAGCCATAGAAAATACATTAGAAACTGACACAAACAACAACAACAACAATTACACTTTATACCCACGACTATCAGCTTACAACACCAACAGTTTGATGACAATTTATGCAAGTAGCTTGAGGCCAAAGAGAAACTCAAGCATAACGGTGAAAAAAAAATATATGAGAGGAGAGCATAATAGTAATAACCGTTAGAAATATGCAGAGAAAATGTTATGGCAAACAGCTGTTGTGTATACCAATACACAAATACACACTAACACCATTTATTTAGCATTTTAATTATTTCAAAATTGACCAAACGAAATATTCCCACAATTAAATGTTCCAGAGTCTTGAGTAATCGCGTCGACTATGTACTATGTATGAATGTATGTATGTAACTGTGCTTGTTCTGCACGTTTGGGTAAGTCAATTGCTAGTTATAAGCACAATCATTACGGGCATGTTAATATGTACCATACCATGCTGCGCTGACGATTGCACTATGGGCCAGAAGGTATGATTTTATGGTGAAAATTCGAGTAACATTAAAAAGGGCGGAAAATTTGATATACAATCGGTGAATTTTCACATGATGAATTTCATATCAAACGCTATAAAAAATGCACATTTTTAAATCGACCATAAACTCATTTTTAGAAATTGATTTTTTGTAATATAGTGGGCGTGAAATATCTGATCTGAAAAATTGCAGTAAGGATTTGTGTACCATAAGAAAGGTATTTAAATCATTAGAAAATATACACTGTAAAAAATTGTATTAACTGAAAAAAAAATTTTATAAAAATAAAATTTTAAACGACAACGATATAAACAAAAAAAATTTCGTTTTGTTAAATATCAAAAAAAGTATCAAAAATATATTTCGTTTTCATAATTATCAAAAAAAAGAAGGTTTTTCATTGAATATCAAATAAAAAAATAACAAAAAATTTTTTTTCGTTAGCGTTTATTCCTTTATTTGAATTTATTTGTCAAGTACAAAAATTAATAAATTAATAAATAAGGAACACAATAAAAAAACATAGTAACTAAGTACCAAATGGGCGCATGTACATTAGGCTCGATCGAAAAGTCATGTTTTTAATTTTTTTTTTTCAACCACCTCTTCGGCTTTTGGTGGATTCTGTTCTGAGAGCGCAAGAAATTGGTTTTCGTGCTTTAGCAACAAATGGCTTTTTTTGCTTCCTAAGTGGTATTTTGCAATTACAAAATTAAAGCACGACCACACTGATTTCCCCTTTCTTTTGCGACCCATCTTAACCAATATTATTTTGAAATATTCAAATATTTTTTGTGAATTGTTTTGATAAAAACCGAAACGAAATTTATTTTGATAATTATTTTATGATTTTCAACGCAACGATATATTTTTTTGTTGAGCTTTTAACGTTAATATTATTGAAAAACAAAACGAAATCAAAAGTTTTTTTCGTTTATTAATAAAAATAACGTTATTTTTCAGCCCTGTTTTAAACTGAAAAAGGCGTTTGTTGTTAGATTTTTTTTTGATAAAAATAATTTTTTTAAATTTTTAACTGAGAATACACTTCCAAGGCCAAGCATTTAAAACAAAAAAAAACCTTAGTTAAATTTTTTTTTTGATAAAACTAAAATTTTAAACTGAAAAAAGGCGTTTTTTATTATTATAATTATAAGCTTTTATTTAGCTTCAGTTGACGGATGTCTGTAATGGAATCTTGCAAGTTAAATTTGATACACTTCCCGGTGTGCGATTGAGCTGAAAGTCTGCACCGATGTATAACCCCGATGACAACGCAATATTATGAAAAAAAAAAATCCGATAGGTGGCGCGTAGGTCGCTATATTTTCAAATTCCGCTTTTATGGCCCGATTTGGCTGAAATTCGGAACATGTATTACTACCATGAAAAATAAAAATAAAATCCGCTAGGTGGAGCTGAGATCGCGGTTATAAATACTAAAAATCGGAATTATGGACCGATTTGGCTGATATTTTACGTGTGTGGTACTTAATTATTTTCCATATGTTTAAAAAAAATTGGACCCGCTAGGGGGCGCGGGAGTCGCTTATAAGCTTTTATATTAGCGTGTTACATTGTGATAACAAGAAATGTCTTAAACGTCCTTAATTATACCATCAAATAGACAAGAAGGTCCTAAATGTTTCTAATTATACCAAATAAAATTAAACACGCTTTTATTAATAATAAAATTGGGACTTTGATGTCGACTGGAAGACTTAATAATTTAAGTGTAAAGTTTTAATGTTAAAAATATATAATCATGTACAATATGGAATTATTTTATCGCAGACGAAGAAGCCTAACTATCGTTAAAGGTTACAATGAACTTATAAAGTGTTATACTTCTTTACAGTGAATTTATTTTTTACTTTTTAGTTAATTTTATTAAACAATAATAAAAGCTTATATTTAAACAAGTTTTTTTTCTTTAATTTTATTTTAGATTTTTTTTTAGATAAAAATGAATATTTAAAATTTTTACCTGAGAATACACTTCCATGGACAAGCATTTAGAACAGGAAAAAAATTTTGTTCCAAATTCTGCTTGAAAAATAAAATTATTTTTGTAGTTTTTACTTTAAATTTGTAATAACTATTTTTTAATTTATTAAAAAATGTTAAAAACAAGTCATGATTTTTCACGATTATTGAAAATCTTAAAAAAAGCTGTTTTTTATTATTTTTGATTATTTTGAATTGTATTTTTTTTTTTAATTTGTTTTCAATAATCGTAAAAAGTTATAATTTGTTTTCTGTTTTGTTTTTGATTATTTGCAAATTTTTATTTTTTTTCGGTTATTTTTCCACTTTTTTCAGTAATCGTAAAAAATCATGATTTTTTTTATAATCGTAATCAATTTAAAATTGCCATTTTTTGAAAAACAAAAATTAAAATAATCATAACCAAATAAAAAATTGATTACTAATCAAATTGAAAAGCTCTGGTATAATCATTTCTACCAAATATTCTAACCGTCCGCCCCACAGTGCACTGCATCAGCGCTACGCCATCGATACGCTAAACACGATTTTGTTGAACCACTTTGCGGAGCTTTTTTTTCACAAGTAGTGTACAGTTTGTTGCTATTTTATTTTCTTCTTTTTTTTGTTGCTTTTTTTTTGCATACAAAAATTACATGCAATAATCACTTAATTCAGCAATGAACTATTTAACGGTGCTTATGTTGGGTGAAAAATGTGCTAAACCTGTCATAAAGCTGACAAAATACGAATTCGCCGAAAGAAACGAATTGAAATGGCACTGACAAATCTAGGGGGTGTTGTTAGTTTTTGAAAAGTTTTTGTAAATACATATTAATGAACATGCTAAATATGTTACAAACAAACAACGAGTATACAAAACTAAAACTGACTCACATGAATTTGTGGTTATGGTGCATTGCAGCTGGCTAAGTAAATAGACTTTTCGAGACCAGCCATAGGATGGGATAGAAGGAACTTCACGCGTCCAAGGAACGTCATTTCAGTTAAACCTTTACTGCCACGTTTTCGTCCTCGCTTTCAGTCGATCCAACAAGACCTAAAAAGTCCTTTCAAAGTCCATTACACATTTGAAAAGTAGTCAAAGCCCTTCCCTCATTCGCTAATCTCCAACACTACATGTGCTCTCCCTCCCACACCTACATACATATGTATGTATGACTCACTCACTCACTTGACGTCAAGAATTTCAATGGCATTCTAACATATTTATTCCATTTACTTTTGCTCCAAAAAAAAGAAACTCACTCACCGCCGCTGTGTTATGCAATTGCCAATGTGGCTCCACTAAATATTTATAGGTGCGAATGTTGTTTTTCCAACTGACCACTGCAATTAACGCCCCCAATTGCCCAATGGAGTCACGGGGTGCCGCATTTTGCTTTTATGACACCTTTAACTGACAATTTCGGTTATGGAAAATTGCTTGTTAGTGTTATGTCGAAATAATTTGGCAGTAAAATTCTTTGAAGAGGAAAAAAAAATAAAAAAATTAAGGCGCCGCTGAGGAAATTAATTGCGTACATAAATTTTAAATGCGTGATTGTAGTGCAATTGAGTCGTAACGAAGCTTTGTTATCCGACTTCTTGTGGTGATTTTTTTAGGTCATTTAAAAATGTTGGTGAATTTTTTGAAAAAAAAAATTTTTTTTTGATAACTAAGTAAATAAGTATTTTAATACGAAAAGTAAACAGAATTTAATTTTTGTGTTTAGTACTCTTTAGTAGGAGTGTTACGAAGCTTTGATACCGGTTAATAAATCTCGGAATTTCCTCTTCATTAAAGTAGTGAATGGCGTAAATGGATTAGTAGAAAGGTTCGGAAAAATCGACTACGACATCGGTCAGCAACCATATTTTTGTTAAGACAACTTTAGATGTATTCGGCTCAGAGCCTTTAATTTTTTTCTGGAACATCCACATACCACTTAATGTATGTACGTTTCCAAATATTTTCACCGCCACTGTATACATTTATCTGTTTGACAGCTCGCTACTAAAACACTTCAGTTTAAATTATATGGCAACTCCTAACATTTTTTTCTCTGAGAGAGTAGCGGCAGCTAAGACGCATGCGTTAAACTGACATTTGGCTTACAGTGCCTAAGGTGATTCACAATTCTGCCTGTCTTTTCCCACTAAATCATTATCATCACTTTTTGGATCTTAACTGCTTATGCGATTTTTTCCCTAACGTATTAAGGCACTGAAGCCAATTGGAGACCCCAATCGAGGCCTAGCCATCCTTGATCTATGTAAATTTTACATCTCTGTCAGGGACTCTCCCTTCGACTGCTACCAAATTCTGGTTAGGAAGACGAAAACAAAGCAAAAGGGAGTTCGCTTTTTGGGGAAGGCCAGAGAAAAAGGGTCTGCTCTGAAGTAATTTCTGTCTCAGGATTCCTTTACCTACCATTTGATAACTTAAATATTAAGAATTTGAAATCAAATTTCGCTTGCACTTCAATGTCAAATAACAAAAAAATCGTCTCCTGCTTTCCCTTTTACTTCTAATCAAAACTTGAAAACAATTAATTTTTTTCTTTTTAATTTCATATTTTCAAATATTCTCCATATGGCAACTTTAAATAGCTTTGACTTTTGCACTCCCCAAAAGTTTTAGTACACACTTGTAAACAAAGCACTCTCACTCTCACCTCTCTTTATCATATTCTGTCATTCTCAACATTCGTAGCGTCTGCTCTCACAGTATGTGTGGGTGTTAAGTTAGCGCCACACACACATCTTCCCTTCGCATAGAAGCTCAAACAAAACGTCTGCCACACATTCCAACAACAAGCGCATGTGCTTGAATAGCGCGCTCCACAAAACCGACAAACACTTGTCACTAACAGCCGAAGAGAGATATCATTAGAAATTCGGTATTCCATAGAACGCACAACAAATTTTCATTGGGGTGCAGTTCTAGTACTCCAACACTATCGATGGGTGATAGTACTGACATACGGTGTTGGGCGGCAAAATGGAGTCAGTATCGCATCAATGTTTCACTCATTAATAATTAAGACATTTCTGAAGTAATTTTTCTTATTTTTTTTTTTTAAACACATAATAGCATAATTTGGGCATCGTTTTCGGTAACATTTCGGGACATTTTCGCATTGTTTGTTGTTGTTTTTTTCGGTATCTTTTTGTGCTATTTTCCTGATAAATTCGCGATCCCTATCATTTCGGGACATGTCGGTTCTTTTTCGCAATGTTTTCTGAAATTGTGGTAGTGCTCTAATTGTGGGCTTTCTCGCAATTTTTTTCCTATTTGGTACCATGGTTTCATCGGAAATTTTCGGGATCACTTGCAATTATTTCGGAATCTTTTCTTAGGTTTTTTATGACCATCACAGGGTCATTCGGGACCATTTTTTTTTTTTTTTCAAAATAAATTCGGGATTGTTGTAGCAATTATTTGCGGTATTTTTTCGGGATCAGTTCAGATGTTTTTCGGAACGTATTTGGGTTCTTTTCGGGTTCAATTCAGCATCGTAATATTTTCGGGATAATTTCTTGATTACTTAAGGGACTTTTTCGGGATCATTTTGGGACTACCCCGAAATGTTCTGTACCATTTCGGCCTAAACAGCCTAAAAAAATATAAAAATCCACCCCAACGTAATTCCCCACCTAAGTGCGAAAAACTAAAATTCACTGACTCTATTTCATTGCACTTCACTGTATTCTATATAACTTCGTATATTAGTTATACATTCATTTATATGCGCTCACTCAGTGGCATACCGAGCTGGGGCAAACTGATACTCCAATGGAGCAATCTAGATTCAGTCACTCTTCGGCTGCGTTGTGCTACGTTTATTATCAAGAAAATAAAAGAAATGCGGAGAAATGTGCAAAGAAAGCAATATAAATTAATATGAATACTAAGAAATAAAAAAAGCAAAAATATGCAATGCATAAATGAAATGTGAGCAAACGTGAATTAAATGAAAAAAAAAATTCAATTAAATTAATTGAGCAAATTTCCTTATCGAGCAAACAAAAGCGTGATTAAGCAAACATCTCTATATGTAGTTGAGCCTAAGTGTATGTGTGTGTGTGTAGGTGTTTGTATGTGTGCATTGGGAAGTGAAGTACTTAAGTAAAAATCTTCGCTTTAGCTCCAGATATTGGGATACATTTTTGGGTGGCGACGACAACAACAACAGCAACACTAACAACCACAAAAACAACACCAACATCTACAAAGTTGAAGTGGTTGCATTAAATGCTGCTGCTTATTGTTCTTGTTGTTATTTGAAAGTTATGTATGTATTTGAAAGTTTAAGTAGAAAATGTGTATGTGCCAGAAAGTGAAACGGAAAAACGGGAACACGCCTTTAAAAGTCAACGCGAAGTCATTAACCAACAGCCAGCAGCCGTCAGCTTGCAGCTAAACTAAATTGAAACAACAACAATAACAGAAAACAATCAACTGATAACTGCCTAGCACACATACATATATACATATATATATTCTCATATTACAACAAAAACGAGAAGGAATTTCAAGCGCAGCCTTAAATGGTACGACAACCTAGAAAATTTTAACATCAACATGTAAATTCGTTAATAGAATAAATAATAGACAATTGAATAAATATGTATGAATGCACATTAGCCTTGGTTAAAAAACAAAAAAAAAAAATTATTTACATATATTGATTGTGGAGCACCCTATCACACTTCCCTGCCTCGCAGAACTTATAATAGATAGCGCTTAATTTTAATCACGATATCTCTAAAACCATTTAAGATAGGGCACTTAATCATGTTGCTAATTGTGACACACATTATCACCTTTCATTTGATACCTATATTGTACCAACACATTTTGGGTCACCCTTATCCACACATTCATCGATAACTTTGAAACCGGTCGAGTTATCGATATGGGAGATATCTTAAGTTTTAAGTTAGACGTTTAGTAATACAACAACAAAAATATTAATTTTTGTAGGAAATAAGTTCACCACAAGAAAGTTCGGATTGAAAATTGTCGTTAGGCAGGCAGCTCCTGTTAAATTTGATTAGTAATTAGTAATCGATTAATTAGACGGATTTTTTAATTGGTAAATGCAATTATTAATTGATTGCGATTAAAAAAAACATCAAAAACAAAATCGGGAACTTTTACGATTATTATTAAAATTATAAAAATTATCAAAAAAATAAAAAATTATCAAAAAAAATTAAAATAATCAAAAAAAAATAAATAAATAAAAAATAATCCAGAAAAAAAAAAATTAAAAATAATTTTAAAAAAATTTTAGATTACTTTCGATTATTTAATTTTTTTTTATTGTTATTGATAATCATAAATAATAAAGATTTTTTTATTTTATTTCCATTTTAATTAGAAAATAATCATTAAAAATTTAAAATAATGGTATTAATCACTTCTGATTTTACTTTGGAAATTTGATAAAGCACTGAAAAGAATATAAAATACAAATTCTGTAAGGGGTTTTAATGCTAAAGCCGAAATTGGCTGTAATTTCGGCCCTAGCCCCCAAAAAACAGCCAGTGCTTTGTTTTCGTTTTTTGAGGTTAAGACTGATTCAATACCCGTTAGGAAAGTTTTTGATTCAGCGCTTATGAACTTGTATACATACATCTCAAAGTATGTGGAATATTTTAAGTTAGATCAATGAGAATTGAGGACCTCTCAGGCCATTTGCTGTGGCCTTGTCCATAAAAAATACATTTTGATGAAGAGTAAATTCAAACTATTCCTCTTTGATGATATTCCCTCTTCGACCTCATCGTCAACTAAGTTTATCGAAAATTCAGAGGTTTCAAGCTGGCCTACTTAATGGCTTAAAAATGGCTTTACTAAATGAATATTTTCCGATATCTGACACATGCGTTGGGTATAAAAAGAATTAATTAGTTGTACAGCAAACGACATTTATGGAATCACTGCCTTTGGATTTAGTTTTCTAGTGAGTCACTCATAAGAGGAATTTCGCAAAGATTTGCATTCAAAGTTGGTGAAGGTAAAGAAAGCTAATAATTATAAATTATGTGAACATTAGGGTGTCCGAATTTAAGTGATATTTATAGTATAGAGAACGGAATATTTTTTACTAAAGAAGTTATAATTTTTTTTTATTATTTAAATAATAACAAACGGAGATAGATATCAAACGAAGAAGTAGCTGGATCTCATCCCAGAGATAACAGAAATGCGATCCATTAAAACTTAGTCGTGCAGTTTTGTACTCTTCTCTATTTATTTCTTGTATTTTTTTATTTTTTCTATTTTTTTTGATTTTTTTCTGGATTTCTTCATTTTATCCCCCACTTTATTTGCTCCCTCCATTTTGATTATTTCATCCTACAACCGAAATTATAATTTTTATGTCTTCGTTTTTGTGAATTTCATCTTGAATAAACAACGAAAAAATTTTGTTTATCCTTATGAGCGTAAGCATTTGTGTATGTGTGTGTGTATACACTTTTGTGTACCTACTCTAGGTCAATATCCTTTGACCCAGTTCGAGCCATGATTTTCCTCATCCGAATTGTTTTTTTGTTTTTTTTTTTTGTTGTTCACACTTCATCGCTTACCTACTATTTGCCACAAACGATGTCAACTTTTTGTGGTTGTAATATTTTTCGTCGAGTCTCATGTCACAAATACAAATAGTTTCATAAAAGCAAATTGATTGCACTCAAATTACAAACCTATTTGTGTTCGTTGAACAATAAATCAAAATTACCGTTGCATGCCGCCTTCGCTACAAAGAAATTGTTCGTATCCGCATACATACATACACACATACACATAGAGTAGGAATATAGTTATTAGTTCTTCAAATAAGCATCACCACTGCACTCTGCCGCCAGTTGACAAGCCAATTTGGCTGCCTGCCTGTCTGTGCTCAGCAAATGATGCTGCACTGTGGAGCTTTGAAAAAAAATTGCTCAAAAATAGACAAAAAGCAAATAAAAAGAAAAGTGCAGAGAGTGCAATAGAAGTCGAGCAATAGAAGTCAAAAGCGAATTTTTTAAATTTTTGTCTGTCTGTCTGCATGTTTGTACGCGCATCACCCAAACCCCGCTGCATAGAATTGAATGCAATTTTCACAGACATATTTCCATATGCCCAAATTAAAGTATAGCATCAATTTTACTACACTAAAATGAATTATTCTCGCTGAACACAGTGGTGCCAATATACATAAGTTTACTCAAAATAATTGAAAAAAAATTTGTATAAATTACTAAGTAACCAATGTGAAGTGAATGGTGTCTTTACCAATGCTTTTAGATCTATCTTAAATCAGGAAAACTAATTTTTCGTATGCCACTCCGTCTTTTTGTTGTATTTTTTTTTTGTGAGGCGAAGCCTTGCTCAATCGCGGGCATCTAGTGTATCCATATGCATATGTAGTAAACTTCAATGATGTATGATTCTGATTAACAATTCAACAACTCTCTCGCTAAAAGGTCACTTTGGCCACTTTTTAGGAAGTTTTAATAAAATGGCCTAAAAGTGCCTAAAAGTATGCAAAAAAGTTTGCCTTCTTTCGTTAACTCGTGCTACCATCATTAACGAATGCTGTGGGTGGGCGCGTATCTCATCAGTTATGTGAACTTCCTGTAGAGAAAATGACAACCTGTGCAGGATAAAAAAATCGTTGCATACTTTTAGGCACCAAATTTCGCTATTTATAGTTTCGTTTTGTTTTACCTTCAAAAAAAATTGGACCAAGACGACCCTTTCCCGAGACACCTTATGGATGTACCTAAAAATTATTGCCAGTTTATTTATATACAAAATCATGGCCCTAAAAATATGTTAATTTTCTGCAGTAGCGGTTGCAAAATTTTTCCACTCACAAACACGCCATTGACTTAACTTTTAAATATTATAGTGGCTAAACTTAGGCGTTTTTTACGATAAAATACAAACCCCAGTTATGAGACAAGTTTTTTCCAAAAGCACCATAGTGCACCCAAAAGTATGCTACAATTATTTGTCTACTCTATTTTTTATTTTATTCAACTCTTACTATTCAGCAGCAATCTTATTTCAAAATCTAGCAAAAGCATTTGCCATCCACGCCAATTGCTTGTAGGTGGTTCTGCTGTCTATTATCTGTCTATTCCTTCTTATTATTTTTTATCAAAACACATAAACATTTATTTTTTGGTTTTTTTTTCATTCACTCATAGCTGTCATAGCTTTTCTTCTCTCTCACTACACAGCACTCTCTCGCAGACAGAGTTCACCAAAGATTATTATCTTTGATGCTCGCCCTCTCACACTGTTTTTCGTGCTCTCCTCTTTGTTTTAGTGTTTCTATCTATATTCGCCAGCGTCACAGTCACACCCTTATCTCGTCCTTTAACCAGAAAATCGTATTTGTAAATGTCCACTTAATTTTAGCGTAACGTAGAAAATCGTGTTGCATGCAGTTGTTGGCCACTTTTACACACCTCTTGCGTCTCGTGTCGCATTGTTTGTCGTGTTGTGTCGTCGTAGCACATTTTTGGGAGTTGTCCCATTGATGCTTTTGTATCTTGTATTTGTTAGCCTATCTCATGTGTTTATTGTTGTTTTGTTTTTTTATTTGTGTTCTTTTTGTTGTTGCTTTTTCGCGTGTTTGAAGTGTCCTTTTATCAACGTGCACCTAACCTACCTTCTCTCGGAAATGAGTATGTGTGCGCAGGTTGTACGCAACACCAAATCAACAACAACAGAGCGCGCTGTTTCGTATGTGTGGCCTGCGCGCCTTATTGTATGCAACGTTTTTTTCTTTATAGACGACCACTAATAATGAAATATTAACAAAAGGTGTGTTGCAGTGATTTATTTTGCGTGTAGCTTATCTTTTATTTGTCAAACAAAAACAAAGTGAGGTGTGGTCAATGACTGAATTATTAGAAATTAAGACGCAAAAGCAAACTTTTTTTCATAAATTTTTTATTTCATTACACTTCCTAATGGCTATATTGTTTTGTAAAGCGTGAGTTCAAATAACATTTCTATAAAAATTTTGAGTAGTTATAAGTGCGTTATAATACTTTTATATTTTTTTTTTTGGTAAAAGTGGATCATATCTTGAAATGACGAGTGAAAAGATCCGAGAAAAAATCGAGCTATGCTGATCTCTAGAATTATCGGATGGACTATTTATCATGCATACATATGTACATACATCCTTGTTTCATATTCATTATTAATTCAGTTTTGATTAATGGTGGAAGTTGGTATTTAATTAGTGATGTTCGATACCCGATTCGATTACTAACGATGGTTTCTAAAGGGCTATATCCCAACCATCGATAGTTTGAAAAGTTCCAAAAAAAACCGATAATCGTCGATTTTTTAATATATAACTCATTTGTCAGAACCAAGGAATGAGATCAGACCAATATAGAGCATGGCACCCATACAATCGATAGTTCCGATAAATCGGTTTTGTGCTATAAAATTTACAATTAAAAAGTTATTAAGGTAAAATTTTTGCAGATTTGGTACATATTATTGTATATGTATGTACATATGTAAAGTTTGTGTTGAAAAAAAAGTTATTAAGGTAAAATTTTTGCAGATTTGGTACATATTTTATAAGTAATTTGTCTAGTGAAAATCAACGATATCGGATCTACTTAACATATAACTCCCATAATCGATAGTTCCGATAAATGGGTTTTGGGCTGTATTTCTTGCAATTACAAAGCTAGGAACGTGAAATTTTTGCACATTTGTTACATATTATATATAAAGTGTCTGTTTTGAAAATCATCAAGGTTGAACCAATATCTTCATAGCCCTCATAAAATCGATTATTTCGATAAGTAGGTTTGGGGCTATATTTATTGCATCAAACAGCTGGGAATTGGAAATTTGGCAGTTTTCGCGCTTGATGAATGTAATTTGGTTAAAGAAAATCAATAAGATTGGAGCACTATATCATATCGCCCACATATCCCATAGCCATATCGATTATTATTATTGACCATCGATACGATTTTTCATCACTGTGTGGCTATCATCATTCAGTGGCTATCGAATTTTACATAATTAGTCCCTTAATCTTGTGGTATAAAAGTAACAGAGGGACTCAGTCTATTTAAGTATGTCTCAGCCCTTATGAACGATGCTAACCCAGGGGTCTTCGTCCCTATTAGACGCCTCTCCCTGACATGTTTTCTTCTTTTTACTTTCTCGCTCTATGAAGCTGTATTCTCTCGCTCCAGAAATTTCTATGAATTAAAACAAATTCCTTCGTTTTACTTCCAATTTCAGGTCCAAACTCCGCCGTTCCAACCACTAAAGTATTAGACAGCATCCCTTAAGCGCACATCGCTTAGTTTCTAGTCATTATGGGTAAGGATCAGGAGTTTTTAGATGCAGCACGCAATGGCAATATCACGTACATTGAAAAAGTGCTCAATCAACGCGCCAAACGTGCTGGACCCCTCGCAAGTCTGCGACGTGGGCCCGGAGTCAATATACAGGATAGCGGCGGCTATTCGGCATTGCATCATGCCTGCATCAATGGACACAACGACATAGTGCGATTACTATTGAACAACGAAGCTTCGCCAAATTTGCCCGACTCGCGCGGCTCCTCACCACTTCATTTGGCCGCTTGGGCAGGTCATCAAGAAATAGTGAAAATGTTGTTAACGCACCCGTTCAAGCCAGCGCAGCCCAATTTGCAGGTGAGTAGAAAGAGAATGAGACAAACATTGCGTGGTTGTTTTGCAAATTTCTTTTTTCTCTCTCTTGCAGACCATCGAAAATGAGACGCCGCTACATTGCGCCGCACAACACGGTCACACAGGCGCTTTAGCCGTTTTATTGGCGCACAATGCCGATCCAAATATGCGCAATACGCGCGGTGAAACGCCACTCGACTTGGCAGCACAATATGGACGTATTCAGTCAGTACAAATGTTAATACGCGCACATCCCGAGCTCATCGCACCCTATAATGCAACGCTCATTGAGAGTATGGCGAGTTGTGGCGGTGGTGTTGTTGGTGTTGGTGTTGGTATTCCTACGTTACAACAACGTCAAAAATCGCGTCATTCATCACCACTGCCACATTCCGGTTCAGTTTCGACGCCATCACCCTCATCACCATCGATTACTTCCTCACCTGCTACACCAACGCGCAATATTTTCCCACACACTTGTCTGCATTTGGCCAGCCGTAATGGGCATAAGAATGTGGTGGAGGTGCTGTTGAGTGCGGGTGTGAGTGTCAATTTGCTAACACCTTCTGGTACGGCCTTACATGAGGCCGCCCTATGTGGTAAGGAGTCTGTGGTGCGTACGCTGCTTAGAGCTGGCATCGATTTGAATGCGACCGATGCTGAGGGACGTACTGCATTGGATATACTTAAGGAGTTTCCACCACATGTGACGAAACACATCATCGCTGTGATTAATAGTGAGTGAAATATTTTAGAGTTAGGAGGATTGGATCTCTTTTCTCACCTTCTTCGTTTTCTTTTTAATATTTCTTCTTATCATTTCTTATCCTAGACTTTCGCAATCAAATGGATGTCGATGAAAGCGAAGAGGTGGTCATCTTTCGTCATCAACATCCACCGCCACCACCACCACAACGTCAAAGCAGCAGTTTGAGCCAATATCAAAAGCAACAACACAATAATCACTATCACTTCAATTCAAATAATCATTTACTCAACCACGCCCACTCGTTGCAACAATCCTCGACATATGTGAGTAATAGTGGTGGGGTTGGTGTTGGTGGTGGTGGCGCTACGAATACTGTTAGCGGTGGCAACAACACTAAACAACGCTATGGCGCTAATTTGAATGGTGGCAAATCGTTGGATAGCGGGCTGCAGCCGGATCATTATGCCATTATTGGGCGTGGTGGATATCAGGATGTGAACTCACCAGTGCATAGCACATCGACCAATTCTCAGAAGTATGAGATTGGTTTTTATTGTTATTATTACTATATTTTTGTTTGTGCATGAAACGTGTTTTGTATTATTTAAATTATATAATTTTTATTTTGAATTTTAATTTTAATTAATTAAATTCATATTTTAATTTATTTGCATGTTAATTTCATAAAATATGTAAATAAACATTTAAGCCAAGTATATATCATTTCACTAAATCAGTTAAATTTTAATTTCAATCATCTTTTCGGTACATTGTTAACTTCATTTGATTCAACTTTTCATTGACTCATCATCAAACTCAACTTTTTTATCTAAAACTGAGTTTTAATTTTAAATTGGCGAAAATGTGATTTCAACATTTTAAAATCGCGGTTTGTGTCTATGGTTGTGCTTTATTATAATGCTTACTCCAAATTTGAGTTTGGCTTTTTTGCTTATTGCCACAGCTACGTTATGGTTTGTAAATGAACTACTTGACACAGGGTGACCTGGCAAAACATATAAAATTTCTTCATACCACCAACCAACTTAATTTTTTTTTCATGAGAGGACCCTGTTACTTTTCATTTTACCTAAAATTGTTTAATAACACCAATGAATAAATCCATCTTATTCGAGGGACTCCCTTTTAATCTGCTGTTGAGTTCGGGTGTCGATAGGAAAACTGTTTAAGCTGGAGCTTCTTTGCTCAACATAGCAAAACCGTCTTTTCATCTTTAACTCGCTGTACAAAACTTATGTCTAGGTAAAGCTCGTATAGCTCATCGTTCAATTTTTTTTTGTTGGGTACTACCCGGGTGTCATGGGAAGTATTATGAAACTTCCGGAAAACTTTTTTTTTTCAATACTTCGCAGTCATACTACCTTCTTACGGCACTGTCTATGATTCCGAGTTGTATACGAGTATCAGGTCTTCAATGACAAGTTTCTTATAGTACGCCGAGAAACATGCTCAGTTCTTAGTCCAAAGTCGACTACACAGCCTAAACTCGACCTTGCTTGAAAGAGTGTTTTCTGTTTAGTTTCTTGGCTGAGTTTATTTTCGCTTTTAAAGCTGCTTCCAAAATATACAAGGTCTCGACGTCGACTTTTCCTTAGGTTGTAGTGCACTCCTTTTTCGGTGCACAGAGCCGAGTGAAACAAAGTACGCTGCGATATCTCTGTCCTTGAACAATGTCCCAGTTTTTTTATAATAGAACCCCCAGTCTGCTAGACAGATCTCTTCATACTGACTACTCATGATGTCCATAATTCTAGCCTAGGTCTATCAACTTGCTACCCAAGACTACCTTCTTTTCTTTTAGCTTCCTTTATCATGAATTCGATTGTCTTTTTACTTTGGGTTAGACTCATCGAAAGAGATGACAGCTAGAAGCAGAAACACTACCCAGATAGGAACCTTAGCAGGGAGGTATTTAAAAATAAGATCAGCTTGTGCATATCTTTTCAAGGCCCGTCCGAGTCTAGAAGGTCAGACAGTCGAAGAGCACATTTCGGAGTCTGATGGCTTATTATTATTTCTCAACATATTGCGCATCGGAAACTCATTTTGCATGAATATATTTTTTATTGGAAGCTCATTATATCTGACATTGCAAAAGTAGCTAAAGTTTCCTCAGGCATTTCTCTTCTTATAACTCGCTTTGTCTCTTTCTTTACTTAACTTCGATTTGTAGTGAAATGGGTGTAAGTCCATCATCGTCAATGAGTAGCTTCGAGCCCGTTTCAGTGTCGCCACGTTCACGTTCTTCAACCGGTAGCTATAGAAACTAACCTCAAATAAATTACTCTCATTAATCCAAACTCTCTCCTTTCACCCGATAGGTGGTATAATTTTGGCCAACAATCCGATGCACATGAGCACATTTGCACCGGGACCACCAAAGAAACCACCACGACGTAATCTATCGGTGTCACCCACACACTCTGGTCAAACATTTAGTTACACCTCGCCCAATCATAATCAACAACAAGGACGTACACGTCAGCAACATCACAGCCCCTCGACAGACATACCACATGTTGGACATCAGAGTCATGGCAGTATGGGTGGCATGAGTTTTGATGAGACGATACATTTGCGCGAACGTCAGCGAGGTGAACGTCTCTATGCGAGTGCAAGAGAGAGTGGGCGTTCGACGACGGGCGCACTGCTAACATCAAGCTCAAGTAATGCGAAAAATAATTTGGTGGTGCGTTGAGCTTACAGTAATCTATATCTTTCTCTCTTTATTTTTCCCAGATGACATGTTGGAGCGCATGAACTACAGCTCGGAAGAACGCACCGATTCCACTGAGGCAATTGGCATGTCCAACTCGATGAAGCGCCCTCTAAATAAGTCGCGTGATGTGAGCACGGAAATTATAAATTGTGAAAATCCCACATTGAAATCGTACAATCCGAATAGGAAGCTCAAGCGGAATCGTAATAGTTAGTAAGTGTCTTCAGTCAGCTCAATGGTGCACAGCAGATCTTATGTTTAATATAATCTCTCTCTCACTCACACTCTCACACTCACTCTCTCTCCCTCTAACTCTCTTACTGACTCTCACTCTCACTCACTCTCTCTCTCTCACTCACTCTCTCTCTCACTCTACCTCACCCTCTCTATCTCTCTCACTCTCTCTCTCTTTCACTCACTCTCTCTCTTTCACTCCTTCTCTCTCACTCTCACTCACTCTCCCTCTCTTTCTCTTTTACAGCTCACTAAGCATCAGCGATACCAAAGAGAACAAAAACGAGAATACCAAACCGCAAACCCCACTCAGCCCGACAAACTATCAACAACCGCCAACACCCGATCATCCACCACCCTCCTCCAGTCAGGCAGAGCGTACCATACACGAGCGCATACGTCCCTTGAGCATGGAATACAAGCGTCGTTCGGCACTCATGCAACTACAACAACAACAACAAAATCATAGTAAAAGCATGATCGATTCAAGCACTTCACCCGCCAAACATTGGCAGACCGCGCTCATACCCACACCCACTTTTGATTATCCCGTTATTGTTGGTGGTAGTCTCTCACCAAAACAAAGCGCCAATGCTTCACCTACAACAACAATGTCAAATACACGACGCAGTTGTGTTGGTGGCATACAAGGCTCGTCTGGTTCGTTGAGTTCAAGCATGTCACATTCGGATCATAGCATCTCGACCGATTGTGTTGAAGAATTTGTTGGTGATGCACCATTTGCTGGACTCCTCAAGGGTTCCAGTGTTAATATGCGTCATGAGAAACGTACTTTAGGTAATCGTAAACTCGACATACCACCGCCATCATCACGTAGCGTATCCGCTTCGGCAGCTGAGGGACAACAAAAGCAACAACAACAACAACCACGTACGCGTCCACCAATACCTACTAAGCCCATATTACCTGATTGCAATAGAATGGTGAAGTCACTCACAGTCACGACTGCTAAGGACTCCAAAACAACAACGACTAGTCAAGAAGGTTGTGATGAGACTCGTAGTACAGATAACTCTAGTCACATAAGTCAGAATATCAGTATTAGTTTGACGGCTGAGCATGAGAATGGTAATGAGAATAAAGATGATGATAGTAATGCTAATGGCAATGATAATGGGGATGGACGAAATGAGGACGCAGATGCGGCGTTATCGGCTATAACAACTGGCACAACCAAGAGTAGTGGCATACTTAGCCCCTTCAATGCGGAAGAGGCGCGTAAAAAGATTTCAGAAATTATCGAATCATTCGGTAGTGGCATACTCAATTCGTCGTTAACGCCAACAAATGATATCGAATTGGAATTCGATGAAGTTATTGAACCAGGTGAGCGTCGTGAAATGGCGATACGATTAAGAAATGCTGGACTGTTGCACTTGGAGCGTATGCTCTTCGAGAATGGCTATGACAACTACAAATTCATGGTGAGTAAATGTGTGTGTGGGGGGAAAGTTCAATTATCGACTGCTAGTGATAGAAGTTAAAAGAAAAGTATCGATAACTATCCGCTATAAAAGGAGAGTATTCAACGGAGGGAAATTTTTTTGAATGAGCGGAATTTGTTTAAGTGGGGTTTAAAGATTTCTCAGCTGTTGTATGTAATATTAAAGAGTTCCTGTCGGGGTTTGGTTATCGTTATCGATACATTTCATATCCTTTTAATATCGTTTTGCCATCATCATCAAAGCAAATTTCCAATGTTAAATTGACCTCTAAGTAAACCAGAACTTTTGCTTTGGTTGACAGCTGTCCCAGTTGATTAGTACAAGCTTCCTTTGGTCCATTTACTTCATCAAAAGTGTCTTGGTTATTCGAGCCCATCAGCCCTCATACAGCTTCCTCTTTAAATGGCGCCGAACCAGCTAACAGAGTTCTGTCGTCCAACATAGTTCTCGAGTCGAAATCTTACTCTTGATGGTTATTCATTGGAGCTGTGTTAAATGAGATGGGTCCCAAAACCAACGCAGAACACATTTTGCGCTCGATCCAAGGCAGTCGCGGACTTGAGGACGTAACTTATGGTGATCAAATCCTGCTGTTTTAAATCCCCCAGAAATACCTTGAACCGATTATGTCGGAGTGGCCTTGCCGACTGCCTCGATAGCCATTTTTTTGTCTCTCACAAACCTTTGGTTCGTTGAGTTTGGTGTAAGTCCCTAACGAGCTGGGGGATGGATCTTATTGAACTCTAGTAGTGGTGCGATAGAAATGCAAACTATGTCAGACAGTCGTTAGCCGTATTCGGCCATTTGTCGGTAGGGCTTTGATTACCACTTAGCCTTTTGAGATTCAGTTTCCAATCCAACACATCTACAAAGCGGAGTATCAAGCCTGGGAGACTACAGTCGGGTACTCCATCCAAAAAAGTAGCAAACCTCATCGGATCCTTTTCGAACAAAGGACTCTCCACCTCGGTAACACTCCTCTTAACAAATAGCCAGCTTCTACCGGGAAGATTCTCCGATAGAGGGAATTCAGGATAATTCTAGATATTCGAAATCTAGTTCTCGTCTTCTCTTAAATCGACAGACCTATTTTTTGTCCTAACTTCCACCACGGTGAGGTGTGTTTGTCAAATCCTTTACAAATTCAACATGTTTCTAACCATTTCAGAATGGTGTCTTTGAGCCAAACGATATCCAATTGATGGACATCCAAACGCCAGACGCAAACAAATTGATCGCATTCGTCAAAACTCTACCAAAAGCTGAATTCCAACCACAAGTTACGACCACAAACCAACGAAAGGAAATAAAACAGGACAACAATGGCGATACGGCAATACAGAAAAAAGGTGTAGCCACATTGGTTGAGTGGCTACAAAGCATCAGTTTGCCCGAGTACATTGAGTCATTCAGGTAAGCCCAAACGGCACTTTCACACATTGGTTACAGATCCCCACATTCACTTTTCTTTTCTTTGAATTCCCAGCAAACATTTGTACAATACCATCGATAGCGTATGCGGTGTATGGGATGTCGAACTGCAAACTGTTTTAGAGATCAATAAGCTCGGCCACCGACGACGTATACTCCAATCTGTTGCGTACATCAGACAAATACGTGAACCGAATAAAACGAAAAATGGTGCGAATGAGAACAACGAAATAGGCAAGTTAGAACCCTTGGCACCTGCTAATGGCGAAGCCGCAACACAGCCGCAAAAGGCGCAACCACAGCAAAGGACCTCGATAACGGGTTACAGAAAAAATCGGTGAGTGAGGGCTTTAAGTTCCAGTTTGTTGATTGTATTTTGAATTTAATTTTGTTGCAGTCCCGCACCACAACCACCAGTTGATAAGCCACAACAACAACAACCACCACAACTACAAATACGTGCCCCATCTGAGCTACTGCTCGGCTTACCAGCAAATTTACGCACAAAATGGCGGCATTCGGCGAATGTTTTGCTTAACGAACAAATTAAATATGAAGTTTATGTGAGTATAAGTGAGAGGCGTTAGAGCTCTTGGTCTTGAGAAAAAAAATGAATTTGGATAGCCCCAAAGCGTCCGTAGTTTGTACCAGATAAAATTAGGGCGACGTTTTCTAACTCAAAATTCATTTCCCCTTTTTTTTAAAAGATATTTCAAATTAAACTAAATATATCTCTTTTCCCCTCACAGTACTTAGGCTCGACGGTTGTGAAAGAGTTACGTGGCACAGAATCGACGCGTAAATCAATACAAAAACTTAAACGTGATGATAACGCACAGCAACAACAAAAAGGAAATCAAACTGGAAAACTGCAGCAGAAAAGCCCGGCACTCGTTTGCTTGGCCATATCTCATTTGGGAGTTGAGTTCATCGATGTTAATAGCAAGGTAAGATATGAGACTTTTAGTGATTATGGATGTAAAAGAGAAAAAAGGGGTCTTCAAAAACTCGGTCCCATAAGAGTGATCGTGTAAAACCTCAGAGGAGCCTGAGAAGGTATGAAACCGATTGCATTTTGTATTGTAGTCCCGTGAGGAGAGATTGATAAAGCAATGAGAAGGTAGGCATATCAGTCGTGTCTTGATATCATCAAGTCAAAATAGCCATAATTTTTCTCATCAAGAGGAAGTAAAAACCTAGGCAACCAAATCATTAATGGGGAACAGGAGAATCCCAGGGCTCCAGCCAACTCAAATAGACAATAGTAGTTGAGATAGGACCACTAGCTGAGATGTTGATCATATTGCAGAAGGAAGCGTGATATGAGGTATCTTCAATGAAAAATTCCATATGTGTAGCCTAAACCAAGCCCCACTCGGGGATATATCTTCAAGTGAGCTAAAATCTTAACTTGCTCTTAAGTGAGCTCTCTATTTGGTCTGGTTGCTTTACAAAGCAGTCGAGAAATTAACCAAACGATAACATAGTTTAGACAGGGGAAGCGCCTTAAAATCCTATTGGGATAAATGTAGGACAAGGCAGAGTAAAGTCGGCTTGAATGAAGTATTGTGAGTTGACGAGGGCACAATTGATTAGGTCACATTGCATTAGGGATCCATACCTCCTGAAGTGTTCCACTTTTCGACAGATATTTATTAAAACATAATATCCTCCAACTTTCAGCATACAATCTGTGAGCACGAAATACAAAATATCAACTGCGCCTGCCAGGACTCGGATGACTTGAGACATTTTGCCTACATCACCAAGGAATTGGATATACACTATTGCCATGTTTTCTATGTAGAGAGTACGGTAAGTGAATTTCCTATATTCTATTTTTCTTTTGGTATAATTTTAAGGAGTTTTGAGTTCCCTAACTCCGTTTTAATGACCCAAAAGGTTTAACCCAAGGCAAAGATGTATAACTCTTGACTAGGCCAATGAGTTTCAGCCAAGTTTGAAGTGTCTCAAAACGTTAATCCCTGTACTGGCAATGTGAAGAATTATTTCGGTTCGGCCCGAAGTGCAATCATCTCAGGTACTCAAAGTTAAAGACATCAATGAGAAGCCAAAAAGAAAGTTCCTACTGCAATGCCATAAATCTAGACATTCCATCAAACAACTGCCTGTGGCTAATCAGTTTCTGAATTCGTGTAAGACTACCGTTTGATTAGAAGATGTACCGCCATCCTTTCAACGACATCTACACAGCGTATAACCCACCTAGTAGCTGCCCATCAGCAGCTCTACTGACCAATCATTCCCCCAGCAATGAAATTTGCTTTAGTAATTTAACAAGTGTTTGGATTTTGAAGTCCACCAGTCTGCTGACTGGGTACAGTCTACATGGTTCTTGCAGACCAACTTGTAGGCTTTGGAACCAGTAATTCACCAATATCTGTATGGCTTTTTGGAGACCACTAGAAGACTTGGGATCAAGGAACTCAGCACTCTCTGTAAGGTTATTGTCGGCTCACTTGAAGGCTTTTGATACTTACCTTAGTATCAGATAATCAGACAGATGTTCAGGATTGACCGGTAGAGTTTACAATTGAACTAAAAAATGGCAACAGGCCGCTGTCGAAAAGTAGAGTTGACAGTGTGATTTAACATTATAGACGATTACAGTGGTGAAAAGCTTCTGGAAAGAAAAAATTGGAATTATTGGAGATATATATTTCAACCACTTTTTGGGCATTCTTTTCTAATTCCAATACAATAAAATCTACCTCTCTTTTCCTACAGGATTTAGCCACCGATATTATACTTACGCTAGGTCAAGCTTTCGAGGTCGCATATCAATTGGCTTTACGCGATGGCATTACCCAAACTTCCATTGCAGCCTTAAGTAGCAATTCACTATTGGGTAGCGGTGGTGGTGGTGCAGGCGATGCAGTTACGGTGGAATAGAAACAACGGTAAAACGAAGAGGAACAAAAATAATTATCTGATTACTTAGCTCAAATAAAAGTTGTGTAAAGAAAAAGTTACAAAAACGAAATAAAAACAATATCATCAATATATGTATGTATATTCCAATCGATATTTAGCAAATTTCTGCATTTTAGACTTAAGAACAAATAAAAAAAAATTGTTAAAAAAATGCAAAAGCCAAAAAGTTTATTATATAAAAAAAAGGATTATTAAACATTTGCCAGCAATTAGTGGGGAAATGACACGAAAAATCTATTAACGAGTGAATATTTAGCTTCTTCATATTTTTTTCAAAACTCATTATTAATATTGTTTGCTGGGTTGTAGAGCTTATCGGGCGAAAAAGTTCTGAAAAAACGAAGTACGAGTAAAAGTTATTTTCTCTTTTTTTTTTAATAATAATTTACTCTTAAACAATAAATTTGGAGGGATGTGTGATCACTGCAAAATAATTCAAATTTTAAACCAGTGAACATTCAAAACAGGGTTATCAAATTTTTATAGGTTAAAAACGGTACATACCTTGCGTAATCTAACCTCAAATTTAATTTATAAAAACAAAAAGAAAATAAGTTTATCAAGTTCTAAATATTTTTTTTTTATTTTTATGCGTATGTATGCTTGAGAATTTGCAAATTAAGTTATTTGCTGATTAAGAAAAAAATTCAAAAGAAAATAACTATTAAAATAAAAAATAAAAATCCAAAAGTAAAAAAAATCCAAAAGAAAAAAAAAAGTTAACTTAATGCACAAAGAAAAATGCAAAAAGATTTTAATTAATTTCATAAGATGTATTTTAATTTTTTTTTTTTTTTGTATGAAATATAAGATTTTAGCAAATTTTGTAATATTTTTAATGTTATAAAAAAACAAATTTTAAATAGAATTTAAATTTACGTATCAAATCAAATTTTAAAGAAAAAATTATTTCGTGACGAAGTGTGAGCTTTTAGTATTTTTTTACAAAATAGTAGTTTGTATTCAATTTAAAAAAAAAAACAAAAAAAAATTTTTTTTAAGCTTTCAACGGTTTTTGTTTTTTACTTGCCGCCATTTTTGTGTTATCATTTTAATCTTTTTAACTTTTTTTCTCTATTACACAAAAAAAAAAAATCGTTCTCTTTTAAAATGACTTCCTTCATTAAACTTCCATCAAAACTTTATAATCAAAATATTGAAAACCAACAAAAAAAACTTTATTAAACCTCGTAATTTTTGCAAGACTGACAGTTTATAAGATTATCATTAAACAAAATTGTAAAAAACAGTCACTGTCACTAACCCATAATGCAAATTTACAACCAAATATATGTATGTATAGTTGTTACAATAATGCCGATTTTGTTTTTTTCGTAAGCACTAAGCGAGTTGTGAATAAAATAACGAAATTTGATTTTTTCAAAAATTTTAAATTTTCTTTCGAATTCAAGTGAGAACTCGTAGCTTGCTTTGTTTTTGTTGCTTTCAATTCAAAAATATTTTTAGCGAGCCGAAAAAATGTTAACTAACAACTAAAAAGGGTTTAAACTCATGTAGAAAGCTCCCTACGACTGATTTTACAAAGCTCGAAAACCTCAAACGATGTCCAAAAGTCTTTAACCGAATATGAACCTAGTACTCCCTTGCGGTACATGTACCACTGTCGCACCAACAATTTGGTATAAGTAGTGAAGCGACAGGAGGTACTTGAATCTTCAGAGATTTGGGTATGGTGTTACGTCATATGCCTCGCAATTTAGTATTTTGGTTACTAGGTTGCAAGCGGGCTTGGGAGCTTACCGTCTTCATGGCCGCTAAAGGATAGTCAATACCTTGTTGTAGGAGTTATTCACCCTGCTCAGTGGGCACAATCAATCGGGTCTCATATCTAGGAACTTCAACAGACTGTTCTATCAAGCTCAGCATGGTCCAACCCAAAGTCTCGACAACAACAACATAGCATATTTAAAAAAAAATAATAATTTATAAATATGTATTTTCGTTTCTCTAAAAAACTATTTTTATTTAGGACGTTTTTGAGCCGGCACCTGAAGTAGTATGATGCGCGACGCAAAAGTCGATATTGAGTAAAACGTATCAAAGCGAAATTTAATTTCAAATTGTTATTAAATTATTAAGCCAAACAAAATTTTAAAATTTAAAATTTAAAAGTTAGCATCATTAGCTGCTATTAGCAAGCATCTCTAATATAATTATGTAGTAGATATGTATGTATAAGAGCCTGTTATAATGGAAAATGAGATTTTATATAAACAAATACCTTTCGACTGTTGTAAAATTCTTATTTATATACATACATATGTATGTTGTACAAAGCTTTTAATGTAATAATAAATTCAGCTTGTTTCGATGATAAATATTAAAATGCATAAGTTTTGGGTACCTCTAAATTCTACAATATTAACATTTTTGAATTTATACTACCTTATTACAATAAATCAATAAAAAATATTTAAATAAATATAAGCTATATATAAAGACATTTATGTATGTATTATATAGTTGAAGAGACTTTCAAAACATACATAAATAAGTTCAAAAATGAAAAGAAAGTAAAGAAAATGTTGATTAAAGACTTTAACTATGCAATGGAAATGAACTAATATGCATTTAATAATAGATTTACATACATACATATATTTACCTGCCTAAACACACGCACATACATATATACACACAAAATATAAATGCGAAAACTATAAAAAAAAAAAACATTAATACAAGCATTCTTACATACTACATATGTACATCTAAAACTAAAGCAATAAACAACTACAAAGCTGACATAAATACTAAATACAAAACATAGCTTAATTAGACTATCCTAACAAACATGGCATATACTAAACGCATTTATATAAACGTAAATATGTAATACTTATGTATTAAATATGTAAACCAACAGTAAATTCTAACAACACTTTTATTTATTGAAAATAGCAACACCAAAGTTTTGTATTCCCACAGTATCTATACACTTTTATACATATACATATAACAGATTTACAAACCTACATATTTAAAAAAATATATAATAGACATCCATATATGTATGCTATAAAACAAAAATATTTACATTAATTTGTTACTGTAATAAAAAGCATAGTAATACATAATTGGCTTCATTCACGTCTTACAGCAACTCGTTCATATAAAAATTAGCAACAATTGTATTTAAAAAAAAATATTATCATGCAAGCATACAGCGATAGTATTAAAATGTTATACATAACTAATAGTTAAATGAATAAATAAATATTTAAAGTGTTCTACATGTTTAAAAACGTTCCAACAAAAACCAACTTAATAAAGGTAAATTAGCAAATGAATTGAATGTGTTTCATTTAGGCTGGAATGACAAGATACCGTCGGATACCGTAATAGGCATGAATATGTGTGTAAGGGTGGTGCAAGCTAGATCGATAGTAGAAGTGGACAAGAGCGAAGGACAGACGTGGCGGGCAAGGCCAAGTTACCAAGCGGCAATTACCATATGGCAATTCAAACGAAAGTTAAAACGAGATTAGGTCCCCAGAATGGATCGATGCATCCAGAAAGCAGAGAACATCATCACACGTCAGCAATCTCTTCTATACAGGCAAACGTTCAGTATTTACGGACCCATGCAGATGTTAGGACCCAAGCGCAAAATGAGTATCCGACAGTTCTGCGATTGTTTTTGCTGGAAAACATCGAAATTTATAGTGTACTTAAGATAAACCATTATAATGGAAAAATTACTCTAAATGATCGTTTCGTGGCCTATCCTCTAAGATCCCCTCGGTCAAAAGCAATAATCACCAAAATTCAATTCCTGTATTTTCCAACAAAAATTAATCCAGACATTTTTCCTAAAAACATTTTTGCTTAAAAGTTCATCCGATCATTGCCCTTTTTGTGAGGTATCAACTATCTACATTTTACGTTTGCTTACTAGTTTATTGTTTAGCTCTGGATATTCAACGTCAAACTTAATTTGTTAATATTGATTCCAATGATCTTATGGATCCTACAATAAACAATATTAATAAAATGCTTACGTTCCTCAATGAATCTGACCTTTTCCGTCGTATTTAGTTGCGGATAACATAGCCGCTGTATAAAATTTGTAATATAAAATGAAATAAATTTAAATAAAAAAGGTTATTAAAGCCTTTAAAGTTCAGGATTTGTATGGAAATGTCATTTTACAAAGCTTTATAAAACTTTTTATATAGGGGAAAAATACTAAAATACGACGGAAATATCTGAAAATAATAAGCTATGTATAGTTAATACAATTCTAATACATATGTAGCTTTATAATTTTTTGTTCGAAAAATCTTTGAACTTACTTTATTTGTTGGTGTTTACAAACTTCGCAATTGCATAAAAAGAAAATCCTTTGTTGTTGTCCATATAGAAGACTATACATTTCATTTACTTTTATTGTTTTATTCTCTTATTAAAAAAACATATTTCTTTAAAATAATAATTTACAGAACTTTAGGCACCTCCGCCAATTCATCCAATGGTTTGGGTGGTGGAATTTTATATTCTGTCTCAGGTGTCTCATAGATCTTCTCTTCTTTGGGTTCCACAACGGACACATTGTCGGGCAGTGGTTTCTTGGGACCAATCTTGTTCTTAGGATCATAAGGCAACATAATTTTCACCTTAATACCCAAAACACCTTGACGCAGCAAAACGTGACGGGTAGCTGTTTCAACATAATCGTTGCATGGATCACCAGAGTGAATCATCAAACCATCAACGAATTTCATTGATTTGGCACGTTGACCACGCAATTTACCAGACACTACCACTTCGCAACCCTTAGCACCTGATTCCATAATAAAACGTAGTACACCATAACATGCACGACGTACCGCTAATCCTCCAGTCAATTTATAACGTAGAGATTCAGCTTGCGCAATAGCGCATAGACCACGAGTAGCTACTTTCTCAGCGTACAATTCGATGCGACCAGGCTCGAAATTGAAACGTTTTTGTACCATAGCAGTCAATTCACGTATGCGACGACCTTTCTCGCCCAAAACTTGTTGTGTTTTGGTAGCCATGATAATGATTTCAGTACGGGCAGGTGTTACACGCACCTCAACTCCAGAGTAACCATCCTCGGCGAGCTCACGAGTTAGGAACTCGTTCAGTTCAGCTTTGAACATGCCATCGGCAACGAACTGCAAGTATAAAAAACAATTTATTAGCAAACTTGGTTGGAAAGGTAATTTGTGTACATATAAAAAAAATCGTCAGCTTTAATTGGGGCTCCCATTTGTTCACATACAAATATACAGTGCGCCGACACCCGAGTTGACGTTTACACTTTGAGGTTAGACTTCCCAGTAAGTATCCTTTTAAGCCCAACCAGGCACGAATTCACACATTTTCTCCAGCATTTCAAGTGGGCACAGACTTAAACACAGTGTGAATATTTTAAATAAGAACTGTAATTGATTACCTTGCGTTTTTTAGAGATATTTAAACTCATTTTGTATTAAATACGTCTCTCACAGAACGTGGTCAAACAGAAAGAAAGATGCACCACTTTATCGGTAACAGTGCAGTCGAAGTAAAACTGCCTTATCGTTAGTTACAGTTCATCTATCGATAAATTTTTTCAGGCAGTGATGTATTTCATTGGCCATGCTTCTTTCATAACTTTCAGATATTTATCAAAAACTTTTTTTCGACAATTCGTGAAAAACAACCTTTTCCACTGTTATTTTTTAAATTTAGCGCTGATGCCGACATTAAATGGTTTTCGCTCTTGTTTTGGGATAAAACAGGCAATTTTCATCAGGTTTTAGGCAAAAACTTCACAAGGCGAAATACCGCTTTTAGCATGTTTTGCCTCGAATATAAGAATCACCGAAACACGTCAATGTGTACATAGCATTAATCAGTTTCAAAATCAACTTTTTGTGGATAAAGGAAAGTGGCACGGTGCAGCAAGCGAACTTAAAAGCATGTACATACTGACGTTTTTCGGGAGTCATTCTTAATTTCGTGGCAAAATATGCGGTAGAACAACGTTTTCGCTTTCGCAAAACAGCACGTAAAACCCCTTCCGATCAGTGTCGGCTCTAAATTTTATCGATAAAACTTCATCACGTAGCTAATAAGAGTGTTCCAGTTTGCTGACCTGGGTCGAATCACGGTCATAATTTAACAGGAACGATACGGGTCAGTTGCATGCAAGTGGTTTTTGTAAATAAGTGTGTATACATATGCATGTTTGTACTACTAAGGGCCACTTTCATAAAAGCCGGTTAAGCCTAATCGGCGATTAATTTGACAGCTAACCATACAAAATACGTCAATTAAACTCTGGTTAGTGGTTACCGGCTTTTATGAAAGTGGCCCTAAGCAAATAAGGGTTGGCTGTCAAAAAATCTACTAGAAAAATCTACTACTACGGATCCGAAATTGACACAGAAAAATATCAAGATCACAGTTGTTGTTGCATTTACATGCAAAATTTTATACAGGTCTGGGTTTGTGTTTAACTGGATCATGCCAAATATGTCCTTGCTACTTCCCTGGCAGAACCATACTATACTGATATAGTCGGTTATGAAACATGCAGACATAATGCATTTGTTTTCTTAATGGCTTAGCAAGCAGATACAGTACGTCAACGTCGACGTATCCGTCATACGTCAAAATGTGAAACAAATTTAACTCTGCCGTATCCATCGTATCTGTTGCTACGCACACAAACACTTGAAGTCTACTCAGCTGTTAGTTGTTTCAACGTATCGCCGTACTGTATGTGCTTAAACCGCCAAGCATTCCCCTGACAGTACGCTAGCAGGTATATAGCATGTGATATAGCTACCAGGTCTACCCCAGCTTTTAAACGAAAGTTTCTATCAGTTTCTTAAAGGCGAATTGATTGTGGCGCATTTGGTTTTTTTTTTCGTTCAAAAATGTCATGTGTGGCTGCCCAAATGCGAGCGAATGCGACCAAATGTGATGAAATCAGTCTGTTGGGAAATGCCATCTAGTGGCAGTCATAGATGACATTTCTTTCAAAGGAAATGTCAAACAAAGTGCAAATGCGCTCAAGTAAGTGGGTTTCAAATGACTCTTTTGATTTTTCCAAATACGGTGCAGCCATTTTATCCTAAAAAATCCAAATACGTCCCATTTCCCCTACAAATCGCTTTTCCCATATGACTGATTTCATCGCATTTGGACACATTTCGGGCTTTACAACATGACATTTTTTTCGAACGCATTGTTTTCGAAGTCTCCGATCCAAGGAAATGTCAATGTCAAACAAAATGAAAATACGCCAATGTAAATGATTTTGAAATTACTCAGTTGAATTTTCCAAAACTGTGCAATGTAAATAAAGTATAAGACAAACAAAGCATCCAAGTTCCACATGTGCTTGGTGCAAATATATCCAATGTCATGATTCAAATATAATTCAACCTATAGATTCAACCATGCTCCAATGTGAACAACCCACACAATCTGGTCAAAGATTTACAATGTTACCAATGAATTGAACGCACCTCTGCTACCCTAATTTCCATGAAACACATCGTAAACGCCCATGAAACACTGCTTTGTTACCAACCTTCCGAAGAAAACTTAACGAAATGCCTTCACTTAACGAAAATGTCTGCCAAAAACCGACGCACAGTAGGCGTCGTCATCGAAATGTCGAGCGTATAAATAGAAGTTGCTAAGAAAATTTTCACTCATTCGATATCAGTTTGGGCAGCTTCATAACCGGCTATACCGAACCTTGATAAACAAATTTATCCAATCTCTGTGATTTTTGTGTGTGTAAATTAAAAACTTAAAAACTCAAAATGGTAAGATTTTGCAAAATTTGGTTTGAAAAAGTGAATGCATATAAATTTGGGATGGAGTTATGTGTAGAGTAGTTTCTGATGTAGAGAAAAGATAAACGTGACTGATGACGTGAGCAGAGGAAAAGAAAAAAGTCCTTTTTTAAATTGGTTTTCTTCTTGTTTTTTAAATTTGTGAGTTTATTTGACATTTTGAACTCGGGGAAAAAGCTAAGAAAACTACGTTCTTTAAAAAGCAAAAGGTAGATATTATTTCATATGGGGCTTATTTAGGGCATACCGGCGGCCGCACCCAAACGCAGTCTACGTCGACGCCAACATAAACTTCGCGCTGCGGTGTGTCATTTGCTGCAAGAAAAAAACTTGTATTGCCGAACCCGTTTTATGGGCTTGGTTAGATTTAGATTTTAAAAATCGTTTTCGGTGGGGGCGTATTAGCGCTCGGTGCCTTAAAAATTCGTAGATTTTGCGAATACTCATTAAAATATGCTATTCATAAAAGGTAGGGTTTTACATTTACGAGTTTCTTTTGTCAGGGGTCAGGAAAAATATCAATTTCTTCTAAACGACATATATTATGTACTTAAATAATTGTTTTCTCTTTTCCTTTCTTTCACAGCGTGAATGTATTTCCATCCATGTCGGTCAAGCTGGCGTTCAGATTGGTAACGCTTGCTGGGAGTTGTACTGCTTGGAGCATGGTATCCAGCCTGATGGCCAGATGCCTTCTGATAAGACTGTCGGCGGCGGTGATGATTCATTCAACACTTTCTTCAGCGAAACTGGTGCCGGCAAACATGTACCCCGTGCAGTTTTCGTCGATTTGGAACCTACTGTAGTTGATGAAGTCCGCACTGGTACCTACCGCCAATTGTTCCATCCTGAACAGTTGATTACTGGTAAGGAAGATGCTGCCAACAATTATGCCCGTGGTCATTACACCATCGGTAAAGAGATCGTTGATTTGGTTTTGGATCGCATCCGTAAATTGGCTGATCAATGCACAGGTCTACAAGGTTTCCTCATCTTCCATTCCTTTGGTGGTGGTACCGGTTCCGGTTTCACATCACTTTTGATGGAACGTCTTTCTGTGGATTATGGCAAAAAATCGAAATTGGAATTCGCCATCTACCCTGCACCTCAAGTGTCGACAGCTGTTGTCGAACCATACAACTCCATCTTGACTACCCACACAACACTCGAGCATTCGGACTGCGCATTCATGGTTGATAATGAGGCTATCTACGATATTTGCCGTCGTAACTTGGATATTGAGCGACCAACCTACACTAATTTGAATCGTTTGATCGGTCAAATTGTATCATCTATCACTGCCTCCCTACGTTTCGATGGTGCGCTTAATGTTGATTTAACTGAATTCCAAACTAACTTGGTGCCCTACCCACGTATTCACTTCCCATTGGTAACATACGCTCCAGTCATTTCTGCAGAGAAAGCCTATCACGAACAATTGTCCGTTGCTGAGATTACAAATGCATGCTTCGAACCAGCCAACCAGATGGTGAAATGTGATCCACGTCACGGCAAATACATGGCTTGCTGTATGTTGTATCGTGGTGATGTTGTGCCCAAGGACGTCAATGCCGCCATTGCTACAATAAAAACCAAACGTACCATTCAATTCGTTGATTGGTGTCCAACTGGTTTCAAGGTCGGTATTAACTACCAGCCACCTACTGTGGTGCCTGGTGGCGATTTGGCTAAGGTGCAGCGTGCTGTCTGCATGTTGTCCAACACCACAGCCATTGCCGAGGCCTGGGCGCGTTTGGATCATAAATTCGATTTGATGTATGCCAAGCGTGCTTTCGTGCACTGGTATGTTGGTGAAGGTATGGAAGAAGGTGAATTCTCAGAGGCACGTGAAGATTTGGCTGCACTCGAGAAGGATTACGAGGAAGTTGGTATGGACTCTGGCGATGGTGAAGGCGAAGGTGCCGAAGAGTATTAAACGGAATGAAGAGCGTATTGTAAAGAAGCATACCCGTTGCTGAAAAAATTTATTATTTTTTGTTAAGTTAAACAAAACTGATAGTACGAATCAAGGAATATAAAATCGAATGAATGTTTTTGATGATTTATTTGAAAAGAAAAAAAATTGAACATTGAAAAAAAAGTAAATGCACAAGAATACTAAAAACGAGAATTAAAAGAAAATTGCATTTGAAGTTCAGAAAAAAAAACGTTTTTACATTTAAAACGGGAGTTGGGGGGTTTTTTACAACACAAATCTTTATATATGAATATTCTTCATTGTAGCACTCAGTTTTCTTTCTTCGCACAGTATCAGATTGGTCTGTCTACAACTATCAAGTTCAATGCACCCTGATGGTGCTAATTATAGCATAGCGCTCTATTGGGTGCATTTCATGCTTTCTGCATCGGCAGAGTGGTAATTAGCAGCCGCGTTTTCTAGATTATGGTTGGAAGCAGAAAACTTTCTAGTTAGATTCATAGATCAACCGATTCCGCTACTGCGCCAGCGACTGAAGTTGGCCGCAATTTAAAAATAGATTTTTTCAATGATCTGCCATCCAAGTTGCACCATAGCACCATATATGGCTGCTCTGTGGGAGTTGCACAAAAAAGCTTCAACCATAGACATTTGTATGCCCGTACTTAGGGTTTGGTCTCTTTTTGATGAATCACCACGGAATACACATTTCATTTGAATGTAAGTTGGTACGCTTGTGTGTTCTTTACCATTTATGGTATAACGTCAACAGCGCAGCAAACGCCGACGCTGATGACTTCAACAATGCCATGTTGGTGACATCATCAAAGCGTATATGTTTTCTTGGAGTATTGCATACATGCTTGTTATAACGTTTATTTAAGCGGTTGTTGTTGGCATTGATAGATAAAGCGGTTATGCTATCTAATAGGTGATTTAATTGCTCCTGAGGAAAGTGAGAAGACACAGAAGCTTTAGCAAAACTGGAGGCTAGTGCCTTAGCCGCTTCAAGAACGACCGATATAAGTAGAACATTACCACCAAAATGAGTTTTAAGCAGGGGCGACCAACGGCTATGATCTGTTAGTCCAAAACAACCTGTAGATCTAACGGGAGCTACTGTTGCCTATGAGAAGGGGCTTAAGTTAGTCCCACCGCACATACATACAATCCCCGGAGGTTTAGGGTAGTGCTACCGATGTGGACGGTCCTTTTCTGGCTTTGGGTCCCATACGCACCGGCAACTTTAATCCCAAATGCTGCGCTAACTACATTTGTGTCCAAACACATCGAACTTTCGGTTCGTGGGCTTGATTCGCCTCTTACTAAAGACATACATATCTACCTTGACGAAGGTGCATTCTAGCTCCCAAATCAGCTGGAGGGTAGAGTAATACCTTTTGTTTATGTATAAATAGCCAAGTGAATGACTGTATTTCTTGGGATGTGATATTTGAAGTTTCGATACTGTGCAATTGTGCATTGTTGTTGTGCCCAAAGCTGAAGCTACCAAAGTAGGTAACTGTATTTAGTAAACACGAGCTCGTAAATTAAACAACCCTTACCCTGTGAACACTCCTTGTATCTGTTTATGTATGTATGTATCCATATATGGTATCTGCTATACTAAAGTGTACATACATACATACATATTTGTGTATATCCTGCACAGCTGTCGCTAAGCAGCCTACCGACACATTCCATATTCGCATGAGTCATTTGAACTTTTGTTTATTACGTTGTCCTTCCAAACACTCGCATACACACATTGTCGCAATGGTTATTTCCTGAAAATCAATAATCCTGCCGCATTCGTTAAATATGTGTTAAGAAAGGTTTTGTATGCTATACTTTCCCATAAAGGTACTGGAAATGGAAATAGGTATATGAAGTTAATATTTAATGTTAGTGTATCCAGTCTTCATTTTCTGATGGTTTCTTATCTAGAAATGTAGTTATACAAGGCGTCCCCCTGCGGGATAGGGGTAAGAATATGCCCGAGGTATGTAGGTACGCCTGTCTTAAGAGGCGACTAAAATGCCAACAGGTAAGGAAAGGGAGTTTTACTTTTTAATGACCTTCTGAGACTTTTCCGTTGAGCTTGCCGATTGGCATCGTTTTCTTCTGTAACGCTAGTTCATTTATAGACAAGATCCATCACGATTCAAAACCATTCCTACTATGATTAGAGAGGTGGGCTAAAAGTCCATAATTTCCGGACTCTTTCTTATATACCGATGCAGGTTTAAAAGATTTTTGCAGGTCTAGTCGTTGGGGCTCTGCTTAAGCTTATGTGGTTGTTGTATATTTATGTGGATTCACATATTGCAGATATAAAACGCTTTTTATACCTTTTCATGTCAACCGATTTATAAACAATATAGCATATTTAAAATCTTTAGCTTATTTCCTTTAAAACCCCCCTAGGCTTCCAAAATAAAACTTTTATTCAAAGGACAAAATACTGTTTTAATCGAACATATGCTATTTCTCTTGATCAATTTTTTAATTGTTTGTTTTATTTCCACTCCAATGGTAGGTACCTATAGAAGGCATGTATGTATGTATATTTATCAATATGTGTGTTTGTGTGTCTGTTTTAGTGGGCTGCATCGTGAATATTTGCGGCACTTCCAACTCGAAAGAGCTTTAAATGCAGCAGAGCGTTTCCATCTTGAAAATAGATTTGTTCAAAATCATGAAAATAGAGCAGAGCACACGGTATCTCCCGGGTTGGACATGCACATATGTACCTATGTAGGTATACGAGGCGTCTCCTAAAATTAAACTGTACATGTGTTGGTATGAGTACAATGCTCTTAGTGTTAGTACCCTGCTAAAAACGGAAATACTCCCTTCAATCATGTAAAAAAGGCTTCTTAAGGAGTATCAGCCTACTCCACAACCTATCCTCCTTCATCTAGAAAAGTTAGCACAATTTACATGGTGAGGTAATAGAAGACGATCACCTATTCTATCTTGACGTACTAAATTTCCTTGCCTTTTGAGTACTTTATGGACTAATTTTTTGGGGGTCTTTATTAGGTACTCAAAAGCAAAGAATTTTGATCAGTGACATAGCATCCGATACTCAGGTCTAACCATTGTAAAGGTTGAGTTGTACCACAGCCAGCACAGCTGAGTTTAGGAGCTCAACTAGTGATGTGGCAAAATTCGTTACCTTTTAAAGTCAAAGCCATTCAACAAATAAAACTGCTACACATGCAAATTACTTAAGATGGTATGTACATATATACATTCATACACATATGTACATACATATATGTATATACAATCAGCTAACAGCAAGAAACCGCTGATTTGGAAACCAGTTCCCCGCAAATGGTGTCCAATTATATGTGTACCGAAGCGGCCGGTACTTAGTATGCATATATGTATATGTATGTATGTTTGCTATACCTATGAAAATATCTTTGTACTAACTATACGTTTACCTACAAATACTTGATCAGCCCACTTGCGAGTACATACTTACTTGTACAACTATAATCCGGAGACTCTTTCAGACCTTGTTGTTTTCATAGGCAGCGCAATAGAGATCTAAGCTCACAACCCCGAAAACAATTTATCGGTAGTTGAAAGAGTAGGCAACCACCAAACATTTCCAAGAAAGCTGGGACTACGTACTACCACCGGAGTCAATATGAATATAACCTTATTTGGTCCGTAAAGTCCCATTCAATGAATGGATACCCGACCAAGCAGAGAGAAGTATTATTATAATAACCAAAAAAAATTAAATAAATAACGAATGGGATCACACACTGAGTAAAGGTGTAGAAAATTACCTGAATTTGAACCTGATACGAGGATTTCACTAATACATACTAAGGTCCGTTTTCTCAAAACCCGGTTAACGCAAATTGACAATATCATTGACAGAAGGTCTACGGCTATCTTTTAAACGGCCCTGAATATTTTTGGAAAAAATCCCCTTTTCACACCCTTTTCTATGGATTAATGTCTGAGAGCCTCTTTATAACATGAAAAAAATGCTGAAATTATTTTCAAATCCCGAAACAAAAAAAAACGGGTTTGAATATCTTTCAGCTTATCTGTATCATTGTGGGCGGCATAGTCTGAACAACAGTCTGACTGAGACTTGTGTTGTTGCAGTTTCTTCATAACAACTCGATGTATGAGTTGTCGCAGTTCCCACCTACACCGAATCGTTGAAGCTAAATAAACATGAAGTCATTCCAACAACTGTTATTTTGTAAGGTGCTTTGTTGTTTTTAAAATTGACGTTACTGTCGTAAAGTTTGGGTAGAGAGTCGTATGTAGATATATTTTGCCAAAGGGCGCTTATAGAAATTATTGGAAAAGGTGCTAGATAATTGTTTTATATCATGGATCATGGTTTTATATGTAAAACCGATAAATTTTTTTGGACTTTTTACAATACTCACTGTTGAGATTAAAATTTCAAAAAATCCTAGGTGTTGAGACTTCCAAAAATGACATTCGAAGTTCGCCTAGCAAAGGAGAGAAATTCAAGAGAATATTTTGTGCTCTTCCTGCAGGCAAAAACGAACAGAGAATGAATCGATTAGCTACATAATTCTCTGTGTTGAAAATTTGATTCTATGCTAGGAAAGCATCCTTAAATTTTCTCAAGGGCTTCCCCCTCGTAATGTAAAATGGAATGATTTTCCGGCATACCTTATAAAATGTGGCTTTTTGATAAACGAGTTTCTGTGAACCGCTATCTTCAGTCCTTTGATTCATTAGAGCCGATTTATGCGAGGCAAATATTAATTAGGCGAAGGGGTTGACGGGTTATGAGTTAAGAATATGCAAGGTAGGCATATCGGTCGTAAGAGGCAACTAAAATGCACAAAGGCAATGTAATTACATACCCACATCCGGCAAAGGACTCTCATTTTCGAGAACACTCCCAAATACATCCAGGGACTGGTTTTATCTTTAAAAACAACAACAACAAGAGAGAGGGAAATATAAGTACTTTCTTACCATCGATGCACTTCAAGTTTTTCTATCTTTCACGTACTCTTGTTCCACAATAGCTTTTAAGAAAAATTTCCACATGTGGATTCGAATAGAAAATACAAAAGAGAAAGTAATCAAAATTGAATTCAAGAATTTTCTTATGAAAAACGGCTTTTAGCTCTTTGAATGTTCTGATAGTAAATACACCAAAACTGAATCAAAAATTTATGTTGGGTATAAACAAAAGTAACTTGCAACCGTGTGAAACTGCATTACCTACACTGTTTCTACAAAAATTATGTGAAGTTTTATTTTATATTTGTTTTGTTTAATTACACACTTTTTCGATTTATAATTACTTTAAAACATTTCGAATGGGATTTTTGATCTTAATTTCATAAAATATTTCTTATTTCCCTTGAGATTTCTCTAAAAAAAATCACATTCAATTCAAAGGCTACAACGATTTCGCACTCTTTACCCTAAGTTTTCGCAGTTTCTCTTTTGCACGTATGCGGTAAACAAAACCAGAGTGTGAAGCAAAATAGTTGAAGATTTGGCCAAGTGAAAATAAAATATAGCTCTATTGAAATTTAAATAAATCTTGGAATCCAAAAGAAGCAACACTTTTAAGATGACTTTAACAAAAACTGTGGATCAAGCAACTATTTTAAGCGGCGATCGTTCCAAGTGAGTACACACAACCACACATAAAATTGCGTCTACGGTAGTTGATTTTCGGAGGCGGATTCGCATTGCTGGGACCGAGACGCGTCTTTTGATACCTAAATTACCGCATCTACTACCGGGATTGCAATGAAATTATTTAGATAAAACCTAATTATTTTGTTATTTACTGCCCTTTAGACTCAAAGATTTGCTCTGTAATCGATTGGCTGAATGCGGTTGGCGTGATGAGGTACGCCTAATGTGCCGCAATATAATCAAGGAGAAAGGAAGCAACATTAAAGTTGAACAACTAATAGCCGATGTAACACCGCGTGCTCGTGCCATTGTTCCTGATGCTGTTAAGAAAGAGTTACTCATGAAGATAAAAGCAATTTTGGCTGCACAAGAAGGTATCGATTTATAAAACTCACAACCACAAAAACTGGCTAGGCTAGTAAGACACGATGATTTTGCGACGGTTAAATTAATGGTATTTTCTAATTCGGGATTGCAAATTATATACAGATGCTGATAATATTGATATAGCTAGCTAAATGATTATACTATTCACAAATACTATTTATTATCCTTTTTCCGACGGCACTTTTTTTTACTCTATTCAAATTTATTGTTAATAAAGGAATGATTTAAATGATCGGCAATAGCAAAAAAAAAATAATTAAATTGAAAGTGCGACTTCAGTCCTATTATTTTGTTGGGCACCTCTGCTAAGTTTGCGGTAGTTCGTTTGAACTTTCCCTCGGTTGAGTGTAACTTATTCTTAAACCCAAATCCCGGGCATTATCAATCCTTACTCTCTTGCTCCGAACGGGTGTTGAACACAACCATACCAAGAGATTGGTTCTGCTGCGAAGATCGTGGATTTCAGTCACATGCTACGACAAGCATACTTACCTCGGGTATATTCTAAGGCCCTGACATATAGGGGATACTGATGCTCTTGTTGGTGCTACCTATTAGACCCAGTGTGCACGATGACTTTCGCTGACAACCTACTAGGAAATCGACTAAGAAATCCTAAATAGCCTAAACTAAAAAAAAACAAGATGACAGGGTCAAGAAACTTTACTACAACAACAACGACCAATAATATATAAATACATATGTATATATGCACTTTTGCTCATTTATTTTTGTTGACCTATGGTGGAGTCGTATGGTCATACATTCAAGCCTAATGTCATCCCTCAAAGAACTGAGTTGCAGAGTCCACAGTTGCTCACCGGACAGGTCTTCATTTCCATATGAACACCAACACGTAACACAGCCGCCATACCGATTTCCGAATGCGTAGATATATGACAATGTAGAATCCAATAGCCCGGACTGTCCGTATAGAAACGCAGTATAGTATAGCCGAATGCAGGTACTTGAACGGTGTCCTTAAGTGGTGCAGCACGTACTCGACGTGGTAGGGGTGTACGACGATCAATTTGCTCGATCTAGGAAGGAAGGAAAATAAAAGAATACAGTCAATCATTGGCGTCAACTTAATCCACTCACATCTTCAATACGATCTGCTCCAAGTACACCACTACCCATAACACGAAACGTATAACCGTGCAAATGGATGGGATGAGCTGTCTGGGATGTGCTCGAAACTACAAATTCAACTTCCTTAAATGCAGGCACCTCAATAACATTGGCACATTCACAGTTACCACCGCGACACTGCAAGCCCATTGCCGTTTGCTGGGTTTTATTGCATAAGAACTGACCGATACCAAGATTACGAGTTTGTAAAAGTGAGACACGTGGCGGCATACTAAAAGTGATATAATCCATTTGGAAGAGATATTCATTAGTAGTACGCACATTCATGCTCGTATAGTAGGTGTGATATGGGATGGCTGCGCGTCTCGTGCGTTTTTCTATAGCTCGCAAATCGGAAATGGTGATAATTTGGTCATCTGTGGTGGGAGGCTTGTCGACAGCGTTCAGCTCTTTACCGCTCGGTTCATACTCATAAAATACTGAGGCCGTAGGTATTGCACGTCGACTAGCACCCTGGTAATGTAATATGGCCTGTTGGTGTACCTTGTTCGTCGCACAAAAGTTATAGCCCTTGACGCGTAACCAATAGTTCTCAACATCTTGATTGGCGTGTAGAATGAAATCGAAACGTTCACCGCCATGTATTGTGATTTTGCGCACCTTAACGGGTTCAACGTCATTACCATCGCTAGCTATGACGATCAGCTCATGATTATCGATGCTCAAACCTATGGGACAATTGCCGATGCCTGAAAAAGTGAAGAAGAAAATGAGAAATTTGCGAAATCGATTGACTCGGAAGGCCGAAGTACTGCTACAACATCGGAGGGAATACCGCAAGGGAGTACTGGGCCCATATTTGGACAAGGACCTAATTCGGTAGTAGCAATTTATGTGAATTTACAACTACTCTTGTGGGGACGTCCCCATTCACCGAACACAATGTCGCTTTGCCTAGTCCCTTGCAATCGACTTGAAGGCTGGAGTGCTAAAGGGCCTGTACAGAGTAGAGAAGATTGGACTTAATCTCCTGGGAGGTTGTAACAGTGAGAACACTGACCAAAGCTTTTAAGAGTTTAGGTCTTGTCGGATATGTTTTGCAAGAACCCGGCCCACATACGGACCAATGGATACGATTCAATCGTTTTTGCTTCAGTCTCACTGCTATCTTTAGCTAGAATAATGATGTAGCGCATAATTATAAAACCACCGATTCAAAAGATAAATAAAACTATACCCAAATTAATTTCCGCTTACCGTTAAAGATGACACGAAATCGATATCTACCACCGCGTATCACTGTGTAAGTTGAGTAAAGTATTGGTGTAGAATATTTCAATTTCCTCCTACCATCCGTATCCAATACACGCCTCCCCGCGCCATCAATTAGAATATTTTGCGGTAATGAACCATTCATATCATACATCCAATCTTGTATGAAGATCGTATGCTCGGAATAATCAAAATCATAAAGCATTGAATGTACATCATCGGCACGCGGTTGTCTCACCACCATAGCACCAGCAAGCCCAAAACCACGCTGATGTCCCACATGACTATGCCACCAATGTGTACCACGATTGTCCGCCTCGAAACGATAACGAAATGCCTGTCCCGGTTCAATGGGATATTGTGTTATATATGGTACACCGTCCATGTGTGGCGTCTGTCGCTGATGTAGTCCATGCCAGTGTATGCTTGTTATGTTATGCATAGCATTAATCACATCCACCACGATCATATCACCCTTACAAACTTCGATGGGTTGTCCAGGTAGTCGACCATTAATTACCATAATATCCATCTTAACACCATCCGCATATTTACAATCGTCATAGGCTTTGTTGTTGTTGTATACCGCTAATGCATCGATATAATCACGTCCACCGGATTTGTAAATAACACGTTTATCGAGGTAACGTTCACAGCTTGGATTGTTGGTCTCATCGTAATGTACAACGAAGTAATAGTAACAGGTCATGGTCTCATTTGTATGACATGGCCGTTTGCATGGATGATTGTTAAGACTTTTATTGGCATTTTGGCGCCAAGATTTTGCTTCTGCATATTCAGGTTTCGGAAAGAGTTGAAGCATTTGTTCGTACATACTGATGTATGCTGTGGAAGAAGAAAAGTTATTAGTGAAACTCTCTGCTTAGCATTTGCGTGCCCTCTTTCACGCTGAGAACTCTAGCCTCTCGTTGGAGGGAAGATTCAGGCGCCATAAGATTTAGTCGGTGATACTGTCAGCTTCGGACAGGTGTGACTTTTAGGCGCAACAAATCAATGGAGATACCCTTACCTATAGCAGAATCAACTTAGCTACAATAAAATAAGACCTTTCACCAGATGAAAATTGTAAGGGCATGACATCGCCCCTATACCCTCAAGTTACAGGACTACTTTTTATAACAGAAAAATATTTACGGATAAGATTTATACTGGAACGTCATCCCTTGCAAATATTTGTTTTTTTACAAACTGGTTTCGGCGATCCGCATAGTAAGTTTTCGTTCGACAAGTAAGTTTTCGTTGCTGTTACTTCATTGGTTAATTCATGAACAGCTGTTTTAAATTTACAAAATTTTACTGAGTGAAATTTCCCCAGATGAAACTTGCAACTTTCTCTCCCAATGAAATGCCAAAACGCGCTCTTTCCCTACCCTCTTTTGATGAGCATACAATTTTTAAAAATTTTCTCAAAGATTTTCAGTGAATACCATTTAGTTGATAGGACACTTTTTTAAAGACTTGAGCCCTGTATTTTTTCTTATTTTGATTTTAAAAGTATTATTTCCTCTAAAATCAAATATTTTTTCAAAAAGTACCTGAAAGTACCTTCGCACATCGCACTGAGTTCAAAGAGCGTATACCAAATTAGTAAAACCGTCTTCATGTTTTTCGAATTTTTATCATTAAAATTTTGCAATCGGAAAGTTTTGTTCACCCGCTCGTTTCACTAAATATACCGTTACCGATTAACAACAAATTTATACTGGAGTTGTCTGCAACAATTAAAGATGTTTTATAGGAATGATAAAATGATACTGGCGTACAAATGTATCTACTCGTGCATATGAATATATCGCACGTTCTGATAAAGATAAAAGTAAATGAGTATAACAACAAGCTCGTAAACAAGTTGAAGATTTTCGTCTAATCTCGAAAGTTGTCTGTGAGGTGCTCATTTTTCTCTGAGATATGCTTTCTGTTTACTTACGTCTGATCTAATTTTTTTCATCTTAGGATTCCATATGTCGTTAGCAAAGTGGTTTCTTGTATGGAGGAAAATTCTATAAAAAAATTTTAAATTATAATAAATACATATCTTGGAATTTTTTTGGGAATTTTACGTGCATTTTTAAGACAAAATTGATAGGTATTGTCTTTTTTAAAAAAATTTTGTTAGGGCATTATATGTCCGGCACTTAATACTTCGATATATTTTAAATAAAAACATATTATTTTTATAAAAATCAATAATTTGCAGTAAATATATAAGTTTTGTTCGCGTAAGACTCTCTCAAAACATAAGAAGTAAAAAGTTTCAACCGAACAGGAGTGGGTAAAAACTTGCAGCAAAAACAGCTGTTGCCATTTTGATTGGTTAAAAGTTAAAATTTTTAAATGTTTGTTGCTACTTTCCCTTTTCACGCTCAGCTGTATAACTTGTAGCTCTCTCTGCCAATGAAATGTCAAAATGTGCTCTCGCGCTGCAATTTTTTTGTGTAAACAAACACTTTCTCAGTAAAAATTTTATAACATTTTTAATGAACCCGAACAAAGCTGTGCTGTTTTTTTTATGAATTCAAATTTCTCGACATTATCGATATATCGATAGTCCAGTTTATTGATAATTTTCCATCTCTACTATATATTATGTCGATGCACTTGAGAAGGCTTAAACAGTTGAATAAACAAAATCAAGGTATGAAAATTTTTTTTGGTTTCTTAAATTTTTTTTTTAAATTATTCATAATACATAGTTAATTACGACATTTCGCAATGACAAGGTTGGGTACGTTTTTTCGGGAAGGTTATGGGCAATTTAATTATTTTAGCGTAATTCGAAAATCATTTGCAAAATTTTATTATAGAGACTTTATATGGATGAAATATTTTGCAAATTAATATGACAGGGGATTTTTTTGTGTAGGATAGAGCTAGGGATGGGGAAGAAAATTTGTGGGTAGGACAACCTCTGCCAGGCCCTCTAGTATTTAAATGAAACAGCTGATCCATATAAATTAGTGTAAACGATTAGTGATGTCTTACCATAACGCCGTACACCATAGCCTTACCTATTGATTCTGTGTTGGAAAATTTATCAACTTTTCGGAATTTTTATTTTCCACGGGGAAAAAGAGTATACAACAGTATATCTATGCCTTTACTGCTAGAGTTGCATTTATTTGAAGCAACAAAAAATTTGAAAAAATAAAAACACATTTAGAAGGTCCAATGAATTGTTGTTTTTTTGTTTATTTCTTCTTCGTGGTATATATAATTATTTCATTTTAAGCTTATTACCGATAACAGTAAAGTAATGTATGTATGTATGAATTTATATATATATGCTATATGTATTTACAATGCTTATTTAATATTTTCGCTTTTATATTCATAAGGTTTATATTTTTGTTTTTATAATTAAATAATTAATATACATATATTGCATATAAATATTTATTAATTTATTACTACGAGTACTTCTAGGTATATATGTATGTATGTATGTGTTAACACTGGTTGTGTTGTTAAAATTATGCGCTTGACGATATATAAATTCAACTAAACAGAACCAATTAAATTTAAACATTTTATTTTTTTCTTTATTTTAAATTAAATATTTGATCATTTATTTAGTAATTAAATTAACATCCATTAGCGAAACTTATTTAACTATTATTTAATACATAAACGAACACATGTACACAAATTTTGTTGATATACATACATACATACTAGGGATGTTACGGATGTTATCTAGTGTGCTAGAACGGGAAACGGATTTTTTAAATTTTCATTCAAAAACTTTGTATTAAAGAAACCGTAAAATGTGTTGAAATTTAAATTTTTTTTTCATGGTGAATTTGAAACATTATCTTACGAAAATCTGACACTAAATTCACCTCATAACTGTCAAAGATAGCCTCTCCAAGTTACTTTGAAATCCTCAAAACAGCTCTTTTTTACCAACTCGTTAGACTAACCGAAATAAAAAGTCTGAATCAATTGGAAGCTTCGACGTTTCTTAAACCGAACCATCCCTAATACATACATATATAATATTTGTTATTTTTGTTTGACAGCTGCTTTTTTTTTTTGATAATTTTTGTATGAATTAAAAACAATTTTTTTCTAACCTTGCTTAGTATCTACTTTCTGATTTGATAAATATTATTTTTTTTTTTTTTTTTTTGCTTTATTACTTACATACAGTAGTGGCCAGACAAATGCTCAAATCGTAAGTTTCTCTTTTCGCATCAGTTTTATAAAAATTTCCTGCTGGGTTATTGCGCTAATTTTAGTATTTGGTCGAATTGCAATTTTCGGGCGATCGGAACACTCGGTTTATTTCTTTCAAATTCGGCCGAAACCATAGCGAACCTCAATCTGCAGTTTAACTACAATGATTTGTATAATACTTGAATCAGAAAAGTTGCAGCAACAGCAAAAAATCTAAGACGCCTAAAAAAAGTAGGTACATAGTATCTACTGAAATCGTCTTTTAAATTGGCCAAGTATGTAAAATGTTACTCATACGCCATGTCCTGCCAATATCATTTTTTGTAATTTCCTGCTTATTTAGCATTTCTATTGCCTAAACGTTTACGTTTTGTGTTAGCATTGGTGTTTAGCTCTTTAAATTGCATATTTAACTTTTCATTTTAATACACGTTCTCCTTAGCTCTAACAAAAATTATGTTGGTAACTTTTATCTGCCCACAACTGTACTGTATTACTTATATTTCTATTAATAACTGATTTTTCTTGTTGTTTACTTTAATTTCAATTGGCAACTATGGGTTGTGCATTTAGAAAATTTTCTTTTACTGTTATTTGACTATAGATTTTTAAAGGCATTTACCTGACTTTTTCAGCCATTTTTTCAGGCTATTTTTATTGTTTTAAAAGTGGTGAGTTTGGTGGGTTTTGCTTACATCAATTGAATTAGCGCTGTCGATTAGATTAATTTGATGTTTGTAATGTAACAATAAAATTTAATAATTTTTATTATTTATTATTTGTGGTTATATATGCAGATTTTGGTTTGTGAGGTTAAACCTTTTTTTTAGAGACTTGATAAAAGCCTAATCTACAGTGTCGTCTTAGCAGATATGTTTTTTTTTTTTTTTAAATTAATTATTTGATAATTTTTACAAACTTTTAAGCAAGGCGTCAAAAACTCTGCACAGGGGGTCATCGACGGACGAGAACGCTGACACCTAAAGCCTAATGGCGGCACTCATTGGCCTCACTGTAATGCAGTGGCCAAAGTTAATCCTGCAGGCATTGCCGTTCAAACTACTCTAGCTCGGTTGAAATGTGGCATTTGGGATACTTTTTTAGATTGGGTACATTCTAGCTTTGATCTATTGTCAGCTCAAAGCGTCTGCAGCCTGACCTTCAGAAAGCAAAGAAGCCTTCTTGGATTTTTGCTGTCATCTGCACTTACACCACCCCCAAGACCTTCTCCGACCAAGGAGTTCTGCTCCCCATTACATTTAAATCGTGGTGGTGAATTTAACAACCGCCTAGGTAAGGAAGGTGCTTTTCTTCCTATAGTCTGAAAATTCAGCCTAAACTATGTACCATTTCCTGACGTACGACAATTAATGGGCTTCCATCCGGGTCGAAATATGCTACACAATTAAAATATCTACTTAGCTTTCTGATTGTTTTCTGATTAAACAAATATGAAATCAAATTTATAAGCTAAGCCGAAATACCTTCATCGTTTGGGGTGTGTGAACTCTTAGAGTTCCAAACATCCACTTGGACCACCACTTGAGATAATCAAGATACGCAACAGCCTCTTTGCAGCAAAGAATACGCGCTGAGTATCTGGCGTACAGAAATAGCTTTTTATGCCGAGAGAATGCGCCTCAAAATGGAAGAAATGTTTTGCTTTTTAGGTTCAAAACTTTTGCAAAAATTCTCTTCTCCTTGAATTTAAAAATATTTTTGGACAATATCCAAAATTACAAAAAACCAAAATCTTAGCATAGCCTTACATATAGTACATATTTGTATATACCTCATGTTAGATACATTTGATTCAGAAATTTTTTTTTACATATTTTTGAGGTTATATTAATTAGGTTATGTTTATCATTTACTCAAGAGTGAATGAATTGAAAAGTTGGAATTAAATTTTACATTCGATTCGTCGACAGTGGGTTGTTGAAGTCGATTATGCTGTTGTTGTTGTTGCTGTACTTGATTTTCTTGCTGTTGTTGCTGTTGTTTATCTTGTTCTTTTTGTTGTTCCATCAGCAATTTCGCTACATTTTCATTATCACCAAACATTGTCGTTGTTGTTGTAGTTGTCGCAGTCACCTCTGCGGGCACTAAATTTGCAGATTTCAACTTATGACGTGATTTGCGTAAAAATTTTGTTGATATCATAAATTTGAACGATTTGCTTGTAGACTTTGTAGAGCTGACGGTGGTAGTCGTGGCTGCAGTAAATGTTGTTGTTGTAGTTGTTGCTGTTGTTGGCATTATTGTCTCGTTTGCCGTATTTACAGTTAAATTTAGCAAATTTTGTTCCACCACCACGGCCGCTGCGCTCTGCTGCACGCCTTCATTTTTGCTCACACAAACTTCGCCGCCATCTTGTTGCGCCAATCTTTGGGCGGCAACATTTGGCTTAGGTCGCCGTTGATCTTCGAAACAATTGAGAAAATTTTGTACATGCATTAAATTATCATTACCACCAGCCAGCTTGCGTTGCAGCTCCACACCTTCAACTTCATTGATATCCTCCTCGTCGGCTTCGTCGCCATAATCGAAGGAACGAAATGAGGATGAAAGCGTCGATGTCAGACTGCTGCTGCTGGTGGTGCTGCTGCTATTCGGACTGTGACTGCGACTGCGTGCACGCCTGAGTATTCGACTTTGACTTTGCTTGTGATGGGCTTGCTCAACATAAACAGCGCTGGAAGTGGGCGTGGCATTTACAGTTTGTTCCTCATCGGATGAAATTTTAATTGTTTCATTATCGGTAACAAGTTGTTGGTGTTGTTGTTGTTGCTTTTGCGTTCTCTTACGACCTCCAGTACTGCGCTCCTGCTTTTGTAGACTTTGTTGTTGTTCATTTTGTTTTTGCATTTTCAAATTTTTATGCGTTTTTTGTTCCTTTACTTTTTGTGGTAATTTTATTTTTTTTGTCGCACGTTTTCCTCTCTGTTGCTGTTGTTGTTGCTTTGGGCGTGTGCTTTGTGCCTGCTGTTGTTGTTGTTGCTGTCGGCTAGGGCGGAATGCCAATAAAGCTGCTGTCGATTTTCAGCTGGGCTTTGCTAGGTTATCGTCTCGTCTTAGCTGCGACTGTAAATGGATCCAATGGGTAAATGGAGCGAGAACGTGGGAAGAAAAATTTTAACAAAATTGTTTAATTAGTAATTTGCATGAAAAAACATTTTAAATAATAGAAACATTTTTTTTTTTAAACAAATTTCAACATTTAACAATGATGTGTTGATATTGTTGTTGGTGATTAGTGACTGATGTGGCCTGATGAGAATTTTTAAAAATTTTTGGCAAACATTTTTCAAATTTTTTATCAAAATAAATTTTTGTTGCAAAATAATTAAAAAAACATTTACTATTCCAATTTTGTTTAAAATGATTATGAAGATGATCGTGATTGCAAAGTGTTTGTTGTTGTTGTTCTTAATAAAAGTTTGTTTTAAATCCGTGCTCTTTTTACGCCTCTGGTAGCCAGCCTTACTCCCCGATTCCTAAATGGCTTCATCCTATTGCCAAAAATCAGCAAAATGTGTCACGAACTTAAGATAAACACATTATTACACTAAAATTCTACAAAATACAAAACTGCATTCTCCAAGAATTTTAAAAATTTTGAGAGAAAAATTTGAAATTTTGATAAAATATCTTTGAATTTTTGTGAATTTTGCATAAGTTTTTAAAACAAAATTTAATAAACTAGAAAACTGCATTCTCCAAAAAATTCTGTAAAAAAATTTAAAATTTTGGAAAAGTTTTTTTTTATTACACAAAATATAACGGGCTATAATGCATACTCAAAAAAAAATTTTTAAAATTCTGAAAAAAAAATTCAAAATTTTTATAAAATTTCTTTGAATTTCAATAAAAAAAATCCGAGAAAAAAATTTTAAATTTTGATAAAATTTCTTTAAAATGTACCAAGTTTTGCATACGTTTTAAAACCAAAAAACCGCATACTCCAAAAAATTCTAAAAAAAAATTTTTTAATTTTGATAAAATTCTTTTGAATTTTAGTTTAATCAAAATTAAATGGGCTACAAAACTGCATACTCAAAAAAAAATTCTAAAAATTCTGAAAAAAAATTTAAAACTTGATTAATTAATGACAAAATGTGTGAGAATCGCAAAAAAATACTGTGTATACATTTATGTCCGCCACTGTACATTGAACCCATCTGTCAAAGTGAAAGTCTATGAATGCATATTTTGTACAATTTTTAAAAAGTTTTATTAAATTGTTGCTGGGACATAAAACAAATGCCAGAGAGCACATTTTGACATTTTATTGAGAGAGTAGTGAAAACAGCTGATCGTGACAAAGGAAAGAAACAACAAGAACTTTAATTTTTAAGCAATCAAAATGGCAACAGCTGCTTTTGCTGCAAGTTTTTACTGATTCCTGTTCGGTCGAAACTTTTTATTATTTGCGTTTTGAGAGAGTTTTACGTCATTCTCACATTACTTACGCTTTTTGCAAGTTTTGTACGCGAGTAAAAGTTCTTTGTAAGCCGTCTTTATTCGCTTCAAGTTGACTGCTCTTCTACTCAGCCTTCGGTGTGGAATTAAACAAACAACAAACACTGACAGCTTTGCTCCGGTTTTCTAATTATAGAAAATTACTCGAATTCGATTTTAAAAGTTGTTTTTGTGTTTAAACAATCGAACATTTTTTATCGAATCTAAAATCGATTCGAATTTTTTTTTTTATGAAAACCGAAGCAAGCTTGTAATAAATTTGTAATTAAATGGTAATGCAAATGTTAATGAGTTGTTTCATTTTGTTTGTAAACAATTAGTAATTAAATAGTATTTTGGTTAGAACTTGAACAACATTTTTAAAGAGAACATTTAACATTTAATAAACGCATCACGCCACACCACTACTACCTGATGATGAGTATAGAGCGAGTGAGGTATATACGCAGAAGAGGAAGATGACGTGGGGTGGCTAATATCCGTTGCTTTACCAATAATGATGGTATTGTTATGACCACCACCACCACCAACGCCACCAACACTACCACCAACAATTCCACCAACGACACCACCACCACCATGACTAACACCACAACCGATACCACCAACAGTACCGATGCTGTGGATTGTTGTTGTTGTAGTGGTTGTTGACCCACCTCGTGATGCCGCGACGTTATTGCTATTAATCGTATTGTTGTTATTATTATTGTTGTTGTTGCCACCAAGATTAATACCACCAATGCCACCACCACCACCGCCAATGCGTACCGCTGCCAATGGATGTGTTTCGATGCCAACACCGACACCGACACCGATGCCGCCGCCTGCACTTGAATGTGTTGCTGCGTGTGCATGATGTGGATGAGGTGCGTGTGCGTGCACGTGCTGATGTGTGTGTGCATTGTGTGCTAGATGCAGCGGATGAGCGGCAGCGGCGTTAGACGAGTGCATGTGTGTATGTGCGGGTTGTTGTTGTTGTTGCTGCTGATGATGATGCAACGCTGCTTGTGCAATGTGTTGTTGTTGTTGTTGTTGGGCCTGTTGCGCAGCAGCAAGTGACATTTGGTGATGTTGTTGTTGTTGCTGTTGGTGTAACGATTGCATATGCTGTTGATGCTGTTGCTGTTGTTGTTGTTGTGCAATTCTATTCGCTGTCATCGTAGACATGCCCACAACCGCCGTTGTACCCGGTGCGCCGCCATTACCCGTCACTGTTGACACCGTTGTGTGCATGTTGCTGTGACCATCCACGCTGTTTGTATGCATTGTTGCTAGCGATGTTGCTGTAATGCTGGTTGCATTTGTGGGTATTGTTGAGGTATTCGCATAACTAGCCGTGGAGGAGTGACTGTGTGCGCCAAAGCACCAACAAATAAAAGCAGTGATGAAGCACGCGTTGTAGTGCACAGGGTGACACACACACACAATTACAAAACAGAAGAGAGCGAGAGCGATACGAAGTGTGTGAGCAACAAAACGAATGTGATGAGGCGGTAAAGAGAATAAAATATTAATAAGAGCAAATAAGTATTGTTTAACCTTTATATGTATGTACATATGTACTAAGTGCTAGGGACAGATTTGACCCATATTTTAGAAAATTTATTTCTTCAAAAATGGCATTAAAGATAAAAATCTTTTTTGTTCTTTTTAAGTGGTTTATAAATTATTTTTAAAAGAATTTAAATAATATTAATTTTTCTTTTAATATGAATTCTCATTTTAACCTCAAAATTCGGGTCAAATTTGACCCTTTTCGCATTTCCATAAAATCAGCGATTTTAAGAAAAAAATATGAACAACATCTAAGATCTCTGAAAAAAACTCACCGTTGTCCCATGGGTGTGCCCACCCCACCTGCAGCACCCGCACCATTACCACCTGCGCCTGTGTGCTGCGCTGCTGCTGCCGTTGTCACCGCTATGCTTGTTTGCCGAAAATCGATGCCATTCTCTAAAGCGATTTGTTGTTGCTGTTGCATAACCATATTACTGCTGGAGTTCAAACGCACCGCTGCCGCATTACTTGCTGCTCCGCGCTCTACACCACCCGCCACCGATGTTGTTGTAATTGTGTTATTAGCCAAACGAGCATTTACTGTTAATGCTGAGTGTGCTGTGCTCGTTGCTCCCGTAGCAAGAGCGGTGGTTGTAGCCGAAGCAGCAGCAGTTACAACATTCGTTAGAGCATTGCTGGTGACGTTGTTTGATGTGCCACTGTTGCCAACGCCAACTGCGCCACCACTGCCGCTCGCATTATTGCCACCAAGTGCATTTACTGCGGCTGTTGTTGTTGCTATTGCTGCCGCCGCGCAGGCAGCTGCCATTGCAGAAGAGGCTATTGTGGCCGTTGTTGTTGTTGTTATTGCTGTAGCTGTGGTTGAGAGCGTTACAATGCTGGTAGTTGATATTGTGGTTGATGATACGGCCGTAGCTGTAACATCGTTAGTTGCAGTTCAAACATTTTTGTATTTTTTGTATTTATTTTTTTTTTTGTTTTTCTTTATGGAAAATTTATAGACAGTGATAATGTAGTCAAAGAACTTATTGCGCCCTCAATGAATAGAAAATAAATTTTGTTGAAAGGAGGGGGAGGACAACGCTGTTTTAGGATAGTCCGAAGGCTTCACCTCAACTTTTACTTTCTATTTTGGTTGACCTAAAAAGACCTATTGAAGTGGAGGCGGGATAATTTCTGGAGACTAAATATTTTACAGAAATTCCCAAATAAAAAAATTTAGCTTGTATAATATCGCTCTTTAGATTGCCTTCTTTTAAAGAATCCCATTTTCGTAGCATACATTTAGGAGTTGTGGTATTTTTAAGGGAAGCATATTGTAAAATTCATAAAGAAGGAAGGTCTATTAAACGATATTGAAATAGAATACCTAGTTGATTGAAAGGGAAGTTGAAAGAGGGCTAGTCAACTGTATTTCAGAAACCGTAAAGTGTATTTCCGAATATTCAATTGAACTTCAGAAATTATAAAATGTTTTTCAGTAGAGTAAATTGAATTTCAGAAGCTGTAAATAGTACTTCAGAAACGATAAGTAGCACTTCAGAATAATCAATTGTATTTCAGAATAATTAATTGTAATTCAGAATTTATGGTTTTTGAAGTAGAGCTTCTTATTCTGAAGTGCATTTCACAGCTTCTGAAAAACAATTTACAGTTTCTGAGATATATCTAACAGTTTCTGAAGTACAATTAATTATTCTGAAAACTTGTTTCCGGCTTCTGATTTCGAAATAAATTTTACAATTTTCGAATTGTATGCTTACTGAAATACAAATGACTTTTGAAATTAATTTTATGATTTCTGAATACAAGTACAAGTTGAAAAAAAAATAAAAATTAGAACCTTCATTTTTGTTTCTGTTAATATCCTAACTAATCCCTCATTATAGTAATAAACCTCTCAAGTTTTTGTGTGTGCAGAAAAAAAAGGAAATAAATGAATATAGAAAAAGTTGTCGACCGTTGCCAAGAATAGTATGTAGGTACGTATGAGCAAAAATAACACCAAAGAAATGAATTAATATAAACACCAATGTGAAGTTAAGAAACAGATAAAGATTTGAGTGGGGTTGCTCAGCTTTTTTTTTTTCTTAAACAATAGACCAACTTAGAAGAGCAAAGAAAAATTGCAGAAGAAAAAGCGTTTACAATCTAAAAAATTTGTTTTTCTTCAATTTTTTTTTTTTTGGTTTAAAAATGCATAGGGAATGTAAACATTACACCGATGAGGAAGTTTTGTTTTGTTTTTTTGTACAATTCCGAAAAATTATATATGTATGTAGTATGTATAATGCAAAGAAAATAAACAAACACCATTTTTTTTTTGTTTTAATTTTAAAATTTTTTTAAGAATTTCATTTTATATTCAGCAAATTTTTCAAATTCTAATTACTAGTTTAATTAACATTAATTTAAATATATATATATGTGTATATTATATAGTATGTACGTGGTGAAGGTTGACTGGTGGATTGGTTGATTGATGGGTAATTACGTATATACGACAGTATTTTGGGGGGCAATAAATATATATATAATTTTTTTTTTTATTTCTCATACGCTTATAAAGTAAAGTAATTATTATCATATTTTTATGCATATATATAATAGTATAAAATAAAGATAAAATATATCATTTATTAACTTTATAACTTAGCTATTTTACACAGAAGCAAACCATGAATTTGTGTGTTGGTTTAATGAGTGATTGTTAATTTGTTTGAGTGTGTGCTATGGCTTGTGATTATATATTCAGATGGAAGTATGCCAGTGTTGAGAAACATATGTACAAGTTTCAAAATATGTATGTATGTATGTACATTTAAATGACAAAATTTGGAGACTAAAAAAATGCAGCAACCGTTGGCTCTTAAGAAAATCTTTAATAATGTGCACACTACCGTTTATGGTGGCGTTCCATTTCGGGATTTAGCATAGGCTACCGTCTATCTTTTTTCATCATCAAGCAGTGAATCGCTTACATACATACATACATACATAAATCATTTGCACATGTTTTAGATATATGTTACAGATTAGATTGGTGTTACAAATAATATTTCAAATTCCAGCCAATATAAAGGAAAAATTATTTAGTATTAAATTTAATATTGTTTTTACATAAACCAAGAAATTTTGAAAGAAAATTAATTTAAATTAGTTACAAATTATTTTTATATGTACATAAGTATGCATTTATGTGCGTATATGTGCATGTGTAGGAGCAGCGCATGCAGAGGGTTTGGTGAAGAGGCCCAACGGCCGTTGCACACAACTTTTTATGAATAAATTATTAACGAACTTTTAGTTATAAGATTTCAAAAATATGAGCGGCAAGCCCCCGGAGCACCAACATCTTCTGCACACGCCACTGTTGTTTATATAAAATTGCGTGGTTTTTTTTTTAAATTTTTTGGTTGTTACAAACAATTTCAATTTGTACTCTAATCACTACCATTGTGCGCCAAATGTTTAAATAGTTGTTGTGTTATAATGATTGGATGGATGGATTTTGTTTAAAATGATTTCTGATTTTTTTTTTTGTGAAAAATGTGCAAATTTTTTTTTTAATTACGAATTTCTTTTCGAATGCATACAAATATTGTATATTTTTTAAACACTATATAGTATATAGAGTACAAACATACATATATAAATATACATTACAGTTAGCTATATATTTATATATTTGGGGTTGGTAAAAAAAAGTGTATATATATATAAATTAAGTACTAAAAATTTTAAATGCTAAACAAAAATATATGTACAATGAGTTAAATTATGTCTGCGCTTGGTTTTTTGATGATTTTAGTTTTTTTCTTTAAACATAACCTAAAAAAATAAACAAATTGTTAAGCATGAATAAAAAATTTTGAATTTCCGAAAATGCGTTATTTGCGTGTTTTTTTTTTATAAAAATTAGATTATATATTTTCTTTTAATTTTTAAAATAAAAAGACTAAATTATGTTACATTGAAAAGGGTGGGAAAAAGGAAAATTATTGTAAGACGCAGTCAAGAGCAGGCTGCATTAAAATTTGAAAGCAGTACACAGTCCACTAAGGCTTACTGAAAGTGAAGTTCAATTTCCATTAGCCCTTATGAATTTTTGTATGGAACTTTATTCAATTGGCAGTAAAAATTACTTTTAAAGATGAATGAAAAAAGAAAAGGGTGGCTACACTCAAATGAAATTTTGAAGATAATACAAAAAGAAAAAAATGAATGAATGAATGAAATGAATATTTATTGCTAATGGAAATTGCCCAACTGTGCTTGGAAGAAATATGAATAGAAATTATCTGTGTACTTCAAAAGGAAAAGAGAAAAAAATTCACCACAAGAAAATAAAACTAGAATAAAAAAGCTTTCAAAATATAAAAAAAAAAACAAATGTAAAACCCCGTTAACTATACGCTTAAGCCAACAAAAAACTAACAAAGAAAAAGTGCATAAAAAACTAAAATTGAATATTCCTCAAAAAAAAAAAAAAAAAAAAAATTGGCAACTCTTGCTTTTTTGTTTTTACACGCTTTAAACTTAAAATTTTATATTCGCATACTTTCTGCTTTTGTGTGTAGTTTATGGTACTTTTGCTTGATAATTCATGTTTTTCTTAAATAAATTCAAATTTAGAGCCGTAAGTGAAAAGGCAGTCGCGCATATATTTTGCACATTCTTGATAAGCGAGCGAGTAAGGAAATGTTTGATGTGAATTCGAGTCCGTAAAAAAAACTGTGAGAGAGATTTCTTGTGCTTTCCTATAACTTGCTAATAATATTTTTTTACTCTGCATCCATCTACATGCATACTGGCATAATTCATTCTCTTGTTTGTTTGCTCTCACATTCTCTCTTCTTTCATTTCACTTTTATGTTTTAATTACATCTTCGCATACTGCGCTCTTTCACTTACCTTGGCTCTGTGTTGTATTTGTTTTCAATGGCACAGCGAGTCGTGCATTAACGGCCAATAAATGATCGCGTCGTGCTATTAAGCTGGTCACATGCTCTTCTAGACGTACATTTTCACGTTGCAACTGATGTAGGCAGGATAGAAGTGAGGCAACTATAAGAAGAAGAAGGAAAAAATTGTTACAAAAAATATAAAAAGAGGGAGAAAATGAAAATAATATTTAAAAGGGTCTAGAAGCAAGACTGCCTGTTTCGAGGTTTTTTTGACGCTACATAAACAAATCACGATGTATTTAGTCGGAAAATGTACCCACAGCGACTCGCAGTCGGACTCTCGTGAGTACCAGAAGTGTGATATTCGCAGTGCTAGGTAGAACCTTACTACCTACATGGATATCTCCTGATCATTTAAACCCCCAAATTAGCGCAAATTCGAGTGTCCGGGGAACGATTCGGTTGACCCCTCGACTCTTCTTGCTTATCTGTTCTTCAAAAGAAGTGTTAACAGTGTCAATGAAGAAGGGCAATAGATTGAAACTGTAAGATGGAGACCAGAATCGAACTTTAATACTTGAAGAAAACACTTATGGTACTTGGAGAATCCGACAGGGAAGGTATTTGTAGGATTTATGAAGAACAGACATCGCCATAGTACATCGTTTCCTTTCGAAAAGCAGGTGGAGAAGAAACGATCACACTGGACCAAAAGTTATTAGCTTGAAGAGCAACCTAAAGAGTTGGGATTTTGATAAGCAACCAACTTAAACTATCCCGGCAAAAAATTGGGCTACCCTAGACCATTTGAAGACACTACTAGTGCTAGCTCAATATTCAAGCAATAGCTTCAGCCGTCTAATTTTACATGGTCATGTCACTCAGTGCATTACTTGTCAGCTCATACCTAAACGATGTCGATTCGGAGAGTTCTAATTCATCTTCGCTTTGGCTAGTCATCAACCGGTTCTGGTTGTGGAGGAGCGATTATCGTTAACGGATATGCCAAAGTGTCTTTTAACTATCAACTTTGTAACTGTTACACAGAACGAGTCAAGAAGATGTAACTCAAGACTGTCTTTCTTTGTGTGTGGATCGCAATTTTACGGCAGAAATACAATAGCAGGCCCTGCAGACTTTAAGCTTCCCCGCAAATTGTGCGAACTACTTCCTGATCAACTTAAAACTAACTTACTATCAAAGTGTTGAGCTTGTTCCATGAGAAATTGTGAACCCTGCTCCCATTGACGTTCGAGTAATTGCTCTAAACTTTGTGGAATAGCCATATTTCCATTAACACCGCTACCAAACATCGAAGCTAATGATGTGCCACCACCAAGCTCTGTTGTGGCTGCAGACGTTGTAATACTGCCAGCATTGGTGCCAGACGTCGAGTTGCCAGTCACGTTCGCCGTTGTAGTTGTATTGCGCTACAAAAGAAATAATACAAAAATTAATAATACATTCATGTTAATAAAAAAAAAAGGTTTTACTCACCGTTGACTTGCCGGGGAAGGGCACACCAATATATTGTGCTGCCACTGGATCGGTTGTATAAATGCTATGATCCTGTATTTCCATATGCAATTGATCGGTTAACTTCTGTGCGAAATTGCTATTCGGATTCAATTGATTGCCAAGCATGTGTGCGGCGGTATGCAATGCTGCACCACCACCACCACCACCACCGGCACCACTAGTGGGCGCCACACACGCTCCAGCACCACTTGCTGTCGTACCACTTGTTACAGCACCAGCAGCTGAAGCGCCAGTGGTGGGTGTAATATGACCGCTACCATTTTGAAATACTTTCACATCGACTTTTGTTTCATTGGCGTGAGGATCTTTTGCTTTGCGGCCACGTTTACGTGGCGCCACCGCGGTAGCACCAACTTCAGAACCAGGTGAGCTTGGTGGTGAATCTTTGATAGCTGTGGTTGTGGTGGTGGTTGTTGTCATATTGTTGTTACCACTTAACGATGCAGCTGCGGTAGTAACAGCGGTGAGTAGATGTGCTGCTTTTGAATCGATGACGGGTGGCATAGTGCCAACGTTGCCACCCGATTGTGGTTCATAACTAAATTTAAGACCACCACCACCACCAACGCTACTACTACTGCTGCTTGATGAGGCATTAGAAATGGTGCTGCTATTGGCAACAAATGAGGAGGAGGAGAAGATGCCGCTATCCGGTGTTCTGAGTTGCGAACCGGCAGCATTGTTGTTTGTTGTTGGTGTGGTTGCAGCGGCATTTGTTGGTGATTGTAGGGATGATTTCGTTTGTAACGCATGTTGTTGTTGTTGCGAGTGATGTTGTTGTTGTTGTTGTTGCGTTAGCGTAGAAGAATTAGAGGAGTTGTTGGGTGAGGTTAGTTGCACAATTTCTATGATATCATTACTACTATCGCCAACAGCAGCAGCAGCAGCAGCAAGATTAGATTGCTGTTGTTGCGCTTGCAGCTCATTGGTGTTAGTGGCGCTACTACTACTATTGCTATTTAGTATTTTACCGTTATTGCTATTATTACTTGTATTATTATTATTAGAATTGTTATTGCTTTTCTTGCTATTGCTTGTAGTGTTAGTAAAAGCAGAAGCAGCAGTTGTTGTTGCTGTGTTGTTGGAGGTGGAGGAAGCATTAGAGGATTTAGAGGTTAGGGTATTCGTATTAGTTACGCCTTTGGCAGGCGTAGCTTTGGTTGTGTTAGTGGAAGAAGCAGAGGAGGAGATAGTTGAGTTGGCAGTGTTTGTGGTGGAGCTAACGGCATTGCGGCCGCTGCTGCCACCGCCGCCATTTTTATTACGGTCAGGCGAACGTTTTTGCTGTTGCTGCTGTTGTTGTTGTTGTTGTGCGGCCAACTCTTGTTGTTGCTGTTGCTGTTGTTGATAGAGCGTTTGTTGTGCGCGCAATAATTTTTTATTCAACGGTTTACCGCTCAAATTTGTAGCTACCATTTGCGTTGAACCCAAAGTGTTGGTGCTTGTTACAGCTGCTGCTGCCGCATTGGATGGTGCAACTGAGCCACCACTGCGTCTGCTACTTAAGCCGCTACTTTTACTACCACTCAAATTGACTGCATCAGCAGCGTGCGATTTGGTTGCCACACCATCAACACCGTCGGTGGAAATCACAGCGCCCGTTTTATCATGCAAAGCGGACGTTGAAATTGTAGAGGTGGATGCTGAGTCAGCTGATATCAGATTGGTTGCAGTCAGGTTAGATGCGCCACTAGCACCATTTTTTGTTCGGGTGCCATTATTTTCATTAGCGCCAGTCAAACCACCGCTTCCACCGCCTTTTTGACGCGTTGGTGATGCGGTGCTATTGCCACCACCACCACCACCACCATGTAACATTACAATCGGTGATGGTGATGGTGTATGTGTGGGCGTGGGTGTAGGTGTTGCGGTCGGCGTTGGTGTGCGTGTGCTTGGCGGTGGCAAGGATAGTGGTGAAGGTGCATTGGGTGATGCCGTTGGTGTTGCTAGCTCAGTGCGAAAATGTTGTTGTATGGGCGATTGTGATGATTTGAGTAATTTTTCAACTGGTGAATCACGATTTTTGCCACCACTCACTAATGCGGCAGCAGCAGCAGCTGCAGCACGTTTCTTGCTGGATCGTGAATTGGATTTTTGTTGTTGTTGCTGCTGTTGCTCTTGTAATTGTGCGCTTTGTTGTTGCTGTTGTTTATGTTGTTGTTGCAAGTGTTGCGCTTGCATGCCACTACTCTCACCCGAACGTGATCTAAACACAAATATTTGCACATCCACACAAGCATTTTGGTAGCGAAATTCGATTTTTGGCGGTGTGGTGAATTTTGCAAATTTTTTTTTTTTAATATTTTTCAATATTGTGAAAGGTGAGCATAGTGAGTTGAGCCATTCATATTGCGTGTTTTTGTGAATTTTTTAAAAATTTAATTTAATTTATTATTTTTTTTTTGGTTTTTTTTTTTTTTGTAGAGGAAAAGAGAAAAAGTAAAAAAAAAATATATTGACATTCTTTAGCGTTCATTTTAAAATCGGCTTAATTGCATTTTGAATTTTGTGTAGTTGAGTATGTACGAGTACTATGTTTGAATGTAGATATGTAACTTATGTGGGTGGCTTTTGGTAGGGTGTGGTGGGTTATGTTATTTTTATATAAAAAAGCACAATTGTATGCTTGATTGTATTTATGTACATATGTATGTATGTTTTAGACAATTGCGGTATTAATTTTGTGAATTCTCAATAATGTTAGGTTATGTTTTTCAATTCTTAGGTTAGGTTTTACATTTGTGTTTGACAGCTATTGTGGTGAACTTTGTATGAACGTTGTTAACAGTAACTAAGAAAAGGTTTATAAAACTGATATTTTTTGTAGAAAATGTATGTACAGGCAGTCATAAACAATTTGGAACAAAGTTCAAATTAGTTTAATCCAAAAAAAAAAAAAACAACAACAAAACAAAACACAAGGGTGGTATAAAGAATCATAGAAATTCATTTTTTTACAAAAAAAAATTTAGACACTCTGCAATTGTTGATGGAACCACACAGATCCAATTCCGACTTATATGGCCACGTTTGGCAGAGACAAGACGGCCGTATCTCACAAGGTAAAATGCGCCACCGGAGGGTTCTTTGAGTATTACAATAAGCTCCTGCACTAAGAGTACATATTTCATTTTAGCCGTGTAAAGGATGGCGACATTAGGAGACATTCCGTAGAAGTCCTACATATGTTCAACATAACCTAACATTATTTCATATTCAACATAACCTAACATTAATGTATATTCAACATAACCTAACATTAATGTCCAACATAACCTATGTATGTATTTATGTTTGTTTTAGATAACAAAAAATATATATTCGTGTGTAGTAATTTAAATACAAATGAACTATTAACACAATTTTAAAATGAAGTGAATTGAAAAACAAATTTACAATGCCAAAATTTCAGAATAGATAATTTGGGGCTTAGAAAAAAAAAATTACGAAAAACTTGGAGTTGCTATTTTAACTAACAAACATGCCTTTATACAGATTTATTTAACTGAGCTTCAAAAGTAAATTATCTTCCAAACAAAATATCGACTTTTTTTTGAAATTATTTGTCTTCAAGTTAGTGCATACAGATTCAGCGTAGTCGGCCTGTTATTACGACTCATTAAACACGTTTCGTTCGAATGTATTAATTTTAAAACCAATCTTTGGTTCTTTTTAGATTTTAAATTAGAACTCAACATTTTTGAGTAAAAAGTTCATTAAATCCTTTTCGACCAAAATCTGTGCAATTTGTTGTTGTGATATTTTCGACTCATCATATGACTCGCATTTGAAGTGTTTGGCTTAATTAATTCAATGCTTGATTTTTATAGTTGTTGCGCTCACATTTCAGTTAGATCCTCAATAATTTGTGTACAGTTTTCCTTACACACATTAAATCCAGATTCTTCTTTTAAGTTATATCCAATTGCTTAGCACGTTAAGGCCAATCTTGATCTTCCATTTAAATTTAGTACAACTTCTGTACTAAATATTTTTTCACATTGAGCTCTTTTAGTTAGTTGGGCGCGCTTTGAACGAACAACAGCAGCAAAAGCAAAAAAAAACTTATTTGAAAGTATAAAAAAACGTAACTAATAAATATTGAAAATAGAGTTTAAATTTTGAGAAATATTTATTTTAGTACATGTTAGTCAAAATAGTAAAAAAGGTATTAGTAAACAATATTAAAAATAGAATTTCGATTGCAATGTAAGTTAGTTTTGTGCAGGGACCACATTAAAAAGCAAATACACAATGTTGTTCAGTTAAGCAGAGATCCAGAAGATCTACAGTACAAGTATAAGATTTTTCTTTGATAATATTAAAAAAAAAGTGCGATTGAAACAGTAAAAAAGTGATTTTAAATTAAACGCTATACCAAATACACAAAAAAAATCGGTAAAAATTTCAAAAACCCCGTAGTTAAGGACTAATGATTTGAAAGTATAGTGCTGGTCCTGGTGAAAGTATTTACAACAGCGTGAGCAGTGAAAATTATTGAAGGCCATCTCTGAGTAGGACCTATCTAGATAGCATATCTTTGCATAAAATTGTTTTCAAAATCTCGAACAATCTTTGGTTTATTCATTATATGAGAAACACTTCGAGGATTCTGCTTGGTAACCTCTTTTTTTGTTATAGTAACTGAGACCCTGTAAACGTAAAGTAAATTATTAAAAATTTGTTGAAGTAAACATTAAGCTTATAAAACGCTTATTATTCAATTACAAAACATTTACAAGCAAGTAAATATAATTTAATGGCGGGGTTGCCATCTATTTAATTTTTTTTAATTGAGATATTTAAAAAGAAAGTTCTAGTTAGGGTTGCCACCTAATCCCATAATTTTTATTATTTGGCATATTCGCTACCATCTCGAAAACGAATAGGCCCATTTGGATGGAGTTTTGAATATAAGAAGATTTTACATTTCAGGCTTCCCTACTTAAGTGCTGGCACTATGAGGGTTTTACAAGGTTGCCACTTATTTTAATTAATTTAATTTTTTAACATTGAGTGAGGTGGAAAATATTTACGTCTAGGGTTATCACCACATCCACTATCAACTCGATAACACCGTGGCACGTTTTTATGAAATTTTGAACAAATACTAAGCTCACTTATATGTATAAGTGTTACCAATAGGGAGTTTTAATGGAGTTGCCACCTATCTGAAATTTAAAAAATGAAACAAGCTATGGCAATGTGACTTTTCAGTTTTGTGAGAAAAGAACAAAAGTTAAATTAAACTGACAGCATATCGATAGCAAAATGTAAATAAAATTTTTACAATTTTAAATTTCGGTTAAATCAAAAGTTCGGAAACAAAATTTCTCGTTAAATTTATAAGTCAACTAACCTAGGGGCTCCTGATTTTTATTATCTTTAACCACATGCAGCGTTATTTAATGTGAGTAAGATTTTGATTATTTAAAAATTAGTATTCTTTCAAAAGCTCTCATGCAAAAAAAAGCGCTTGAAATGGCTAAGTTAGTGATGAGTGCATTATTGCTCGTGAGTGTAGCACATGTGCGTTCTAGGTGTGCATGTGTAGTAATGTGTTTTGTTTTAATGATTAATGAATTAAATTGCATTTGTATATAGTGGAAAAGGAAAGCGCAGCAAGGAAACCAAAATGTTTTTAAACACCACAAACTCACCTGCTTCTCCGCACTGGTGCTGTACCCTGCTCCTGCAGCTGACTAACACGCGTTGTTTGCTTCTCATAACTAATTTTCAGATTGCCAGCCTCTGTTGTGGTAGCCATCAAATTGGGATTACTGCTCGCCGTACTCAACAGCATATTACCGCCACCGCCAGATGGCGATTTACCACTCGTATGTATAACGCTGCTATGTGTTGTTGTATTAGCAAAATAGCTACTATTACTATTACTGCTATGATGTTCGGAGGAGAGTGTTGACGATTGATGATGAATGCGCGGTGATTGGCGTTCCATTTGGCCACTACCACCACCAACAATACCTCCAACACCAGTGTTGCCCAGTGGTGTGGTGGTAGCACTGGCATGTGCGCTTGACACCAAACCGCTTGCACCACTTTGTTGTTGACTGATAGCTGCCGCTGCAGCGCGCGTTGATTGTGATGGTGGCGCATGATGTTCTAAATGACAAAAAAAATAAATTAAAATTTTGAATTCATTTGTACAACAAAAAAAAAAAAAAAACAGAGAGGACAAACAAAATATGGGGACACGCCAACTCACCTGTCGCGCCACCCGCCGCGCTACTACTTGTTGGTAAATTGATTCCAGGTACATTGGCGGTGGAGAGTGGCACAGACACGTACAGACTGGGCGCATTGGCGGCCGTATTTGTTGTATTGCCAACATTATTATTCGTACCACTATTCGTCGTCGTTGATGTTTGATTTTGTTGTGCAGCTGTTGTATTATAACGTTCATCACGATGATGATGTTGTTGCTGTTGCTGTTCCTTAATGCTAGAGTATTGACTGCTTGGATTGCTATTGCTACTGTTGTTATTGTTGCTATTGTGGGCATTGCTATTTCCTGAGGCTGTTTTGGGCGCTGTGGAGATGACATTGCTCGTACTTAAATTTGTTGCTACACCAACGCCACCACTTTTACTCTCCGCAGATAAGGTATATTTGTGTGTGCCGCCGGTGGAGGATGAGTGCTGTGTGGACGCTGTTGCAGATGCAGTTGATGCGATTGTGGCGGATATTGAAGCGGATGTTGGACCTGCTGAGCCAGTGTTGAGGTTGTTATTACCATTGCCGCTGTTACTGTTGGCGCTATTTTGCGTACTACTCGTCTCGGCGGCGTTAAGTGACTGATGTGCGGGTGGACTTAATTCGGTTTTTTGCTGTAAAGAGAAATGGAAAGGAAGTTTTATTAGTCGGGGATTTCTATGGATTTTTTCTTTTTCAGTAATTTTTGCTTAAATTATTAGGGCTAGTTTTTTATAATTTTTAAAATAAAGACTATTACTACTTAAATCGTTTTGTAATCGTATTCATTTATGATCCATAGCCACACAATAAATACTAAAATTTGCATTAGTTCGGGAACAAATCAAAGAACATTTTGAAAGTCATATCAGTTGCGTCTGAACTAAAACTCGTAAACATGTTGGCTCGAGGGTGCAATCTGAGTCCAACTAGACACAATCGAAAACCCTGATAGCGACTGGAATCGTGACACCGAAGCAGTGACTGTATCCTTAACACCCCCAGGCTGCTAGAGATGTGAATATCATTCTTTCCGCTATATAGAGCAGACTCCGGTTCGTCCCGGTTCATAGCCTTAACTGTCTAATTGTTGTTGTTGTAACAGAAAAGCATGCCACACACATCTGTTACACTCGGGTAGTACTTTGATGATCGTGAAAACGATTTATTGTGACCACGCCAAAATTTCAAGATCCCTCCCTCTCCTGGAAGGAACTTGAGGCAGGATTCCGATTCTCAGCCGCTTGAAACAGAAAACTCATCCACAACTCGTACGAGTACTTGCTCTAAACTATTCGAAATGAAACCGTTTGAGAATGGTTAATCATTTAATGGACGACAACTTCTATCGCCAATGACACCAAATTAGTTTTGTTGTACTGTTTTTGTTTTTGTAACATTTAATTTTAGTTGCCTTCACTGTCATTTCAGCGAAAAATAATCTCTTGTTTCTAAGTGACATGAGTGTGTGAAAGAGAAAATAGTGAGAGTGTGAGAAGTGGCTAAAGGGAGAATATGCCCTACCAACCATGGCTAACCATGGTGAAACTCTGATTCCAAAAATTCACAAATTTTTACTAACACCAACGCATATTTTTAGAATTTGTATGGAAAACGACAAGTGCCTAAAAGTATGCCTCACACTTACACGCAAAAATCTTTTCAACATGGGTAAAAAGTGAACCTCTCTGAACAAAATTACCCAATTTTTTATCCTCTTTTTTGGTAAGCGCGACTCGATGATTATCCAGATTTTTATCCGATCATGGTTGGCAGGGTGGTATTAGCAACATATGTTTGCATTGTGTGCATTCATAAAACAACAACAACAACTAAAACCACACACCAACTCTCAAATGTCTCATATGTTGAATGCAGCGGAAATGAAAAAGCAGCAACAACTCATACATATGTGGAAAGCAAGTTGAAACAACAACAATGCAACTAATAGCTAGATAGATAGATATGTATGATTTTTATGATTTCGGTTTACGATGCATGGCTTATACATATACATATGTACATACATACTTTGTATCTGTTTATGTGTATTTGCTTATATCTAATAGCTATAATGTTGGTATGTTCCAATAGGCAACCAGGCAGTCAGCAAATGTTGCGTGATTACATAAGTAGAGTGAGTTGCAATGAAAGTAAGTAAACACTAGATGTGTATCTGTGTGCCCAGCAACATTGTTGCTTTAAGCTTTTTTTTATTGCTGCAACAAAACTTTGATAAACATCATGAAAAAATGTAATTGCATTCTTTTGCTAGAAAATGAGCTAAAATTGATTTAATTAGCATTATCAGTGTGCTATTTGCAAACTCGATGCAGGCGGTATTGAAAAAGAAAAAATATTAACAGAGGAAAATATGGTCTATATTCAAAGATAAACAATCAGTGTTGAAGAAATTATTCAACTACATATCCATACATACAGAACAGGCAAGCAAAAATGTAAAGAAATGAGCCAACTTTTATTGCCAGCACAAGAATAAAATATTTCCGGTGGTTGTAATGGATCCCAAACTTTAAGTTGAACATCTGTCAGCACATCCAGGAAAATTGCGTTCAATTCTATTTAGCGGTTTTGAAGTGATGCGCGATCGAACATAAAGACAGATAGACAAAATTTCTCAAAATTGTTGTTTTTGCGTCTATTACGCTACTAAAAACTTAAGTATAAATTTCGCAACGATATTTATAATGCATAGTGGGGAAGCACACGCCTTCAATGGCCTTGAAGCGCTTCTTTTAGCTACTCAAGACAAAAAGTGGTATTATACAAGTCGACTTTTCAACGTGCAATTACGCTAGCTTTTTACTGATGATAATTCCAGCAACAAGAGCAACTCAGAAACCATTGGATTATGTTTTTTTTTTTAATCAAAAATCTCTGGAAGTTGAAATGAAATTCAATCAAACAAATTTGTATAAATCGACTAGCTTTTCAATTTTTCTTCCCACAACAAAATCGTTTTAGATAAACAAAATTAAATTAAGGAAGTTGTTAACATGACCTTTTGCTACGTATAAACCCATTTGTACTTAAAAGGCTTATGACCCTTTACATTTTGTAAAAAGGAAACGAAATGCAAGAAAGAAAAAAAAAAAATCGCATTAAACTTTTAAATTGTCTGCGAGCGTAGCACAAACACAACAACAAACATTTAAGCAGGTTGTTGTTCCTTTGACCAAATGTGGTAGCGGTCGACATGTACTGCAGTTAAGTACTTAAATTGATCGTTATAATAATAACAATAACAAAAAGGGTGACTCGTGCCCGGCAGCAGTTGGTCGCCCCACGTTGCTTAATGCCAATTGCTGCCTGCTCTTAAAAGCCAAAATGTGCGAAAGTTTGAAGTTTCTTTTGTTCCACATTATTCCTGCATTTCTATTTATGATGACGTCCCTTTGTTGCTTTTGTTGCATGCCATGCCATTCTACTATTCAGGACTTCCTTTGATGTAGCTGCCATATCATCAGTTGACTTCCAAACAACGCACCATTGACCAACACAAAAATGCGCTCGCCATTGTCCACATTGTTTGGTGAGTTGTAGTGGCTTGCTGACTTGGTGGCTGTCAGCTGACGGTTTGGCATATGGTGTTTAATGTAATGTGGTTAGCAATACAAACTAGTTATTAGTGTTGTGCGGTTGCATGTAGTTGAGGATTTGGTACCAAAGGCAACCCTGCAGTTGGATTTACTAAGCACACTTCTCGGTTCTTGAGTGATGTGGTTGCAGTTCCTAGAATCCTCGACTCTCTCCAATTCTTTTTAAATCCCTACGAAGGGATTCGTCAATTTTGCAATCTTTGCTCACTTCCTCTTCAACCATTTTTCGTGTACCCGGTTCCTCGGTTATGCGCATTCCTACTCTTTAACTCGTATGTCACTGCGTCAATCTAAATTGTAAGAAGCTGCATGTGTAGCGCATTGAGTCTGGACTACATACGAGTATTAAGTTGTTAGGCATTTGCGATTTTCTCCAAGGGTTGCTGGATTTCTTATTGATTGTGTCCGCTGCTGAAGGGTCTCTCAAACGCGTTTGTCTATGAGCTATTATCCTTTAATGTATACCGCCGCCAACTGAGTTGCAATAAATATATAAATTTAAATACAAGGTTGAGCCTCTTTTGTAACTCGTCTCAATTTCAATTAAGTACTTACATACCGATTGGATTATGTTGTTGTAATTTTTGTTGTTTTTTTTTTTTGCTACTTAAAAACCACAATATCGCATATGGCCGAAAATGGTGGAATTGTTTTATATCTTATTTAAGAAATTTAGTTCTCACATTTTTGTGTTTTTGTTTGATTTTGTTGTCATTTGCTGAGTCTTTGTATCCTAATTGTGGAACGTTTCAAGAGGCTCAGACAGTTGAGCAAACTATTTCTTCGAAGTGCTCTCTCGCATAGGTGAGATTTCGAGAGAAACATGCTTAGAAAGATTTGTGAACCTCTAAGTTTTGACGACGGTGATGAACGGGTAAGAGTGGCGCTAAAGCTATCTGATGGGCCTGGTAAATTTGATTAGCAATTAGTAATCAATTGATTAGACGGATTTTTTAATTCGTAATCATTATTTTAATTGTTTTCAAGAAAATTTATTACGATTAAAAAAAACCAAGAAAAATGTTATGGTTTTTTACATTTATTAACAAAAAAATGAAAAGTTTAAAAATTCAAAAAAGCATTATGGTTATTTACGATTATTAACAAAAATTAAAAAATTTAAAAGAAACAAAAAATAAATAAAAAACTTTTTATGATTATAACTTTATTATTAAAATCAATTTAAAAAAATCAAAAATTTATAAACAGAAAAAAAAAATTAAAAAAAAAATACCAAAAAACTAAAAGAAAAAAATCAAAAAGTAAAAAACTAAAAAACTTTGTTTGATAACTTTTATTATTATTAAAATCATTCAAAAAATCAAAAACTTATAAAAAAAAACCAAAAATTAAAAAAAACCAAAAAATTAAAAGAAAAAAATCAAGAACTAAAAAAAAATAAAAAACTCTTTTGGATTACTTTTATTATTATTAAAATCATTTAAAAAAAACAACAAATTAAAAAGAAAAACAAAAACTTAAAAAAAGAAACAAAAAATTAAAAGAAAAAAATCAAAAACTAAAAAGAAATAAGAAAGTTTTTTGATTACTTTTATTGTTACTTTATTATTAAAATCATTCTAAAAAATCAAAAATTAAAAAAAAGAAAAATTAAAAGAAAAAAAACAAAAACAAAAAAAAAATAAAAAACTTTTTTTTGATTACTTTTATTATTGCTTTATTATTAAAATCATTCAAAGAAATAAAAAATTTATAAAAAAAAAAAACAAAAAATTAAAAGAAAAAAAATTAAGAACTAAAAAAAAATAAAAAACTTTTTTTGATTACTTTTAATATGTTTAATAACCGTGAAGCATCATGATATTTTATTGAATTTTTTAATTTCACAACTTGCTTTGAAAATCACAATTCTAGTGTCTTCACTTCTCAATATTGAATGAAAAATAATAGGTCTGTTTCTTGAAATCTCCAGCAAAGAACTGTCAGCAGAAGAGAGTCTCGTAAAAAGCTGTCAAAATCTCATTTCTGCCAATTTTATCTCTCTTCTGCTGGTTTTTCACCGAACAGGAGCCAGCAGAAATTCTGTACTTACTTCATTTGCTGGTAAATAACTCATAGTTTTCAAAATATTCGTAATAAATTTTAAATTTTACAAAAATATGCAATCAATTTTGATTTTGGCAATTGTCACAATCAGCTGTTTGTTACTTGCTGGTTATTGCTGGACGAAAAATCTCCAGCAATCCCCAGCAGCGAACTTGCAGCGAATTGGCGCTCTTTCTCTCAATTAAATGTCAAAAAGCTGCTGGATTCGCTGCTAATTTTTTCAAAGAACACTTTTTAGGAATAATTATTCATAATTATTCATAATTAGCAATCAAGAAACAGACCTAATGACAACGCTTTGGTATTCACACATCCATGATCCAACTATAACAGGTCGTAGCAGCTCGACAAACATACAGACACACAAAAATTTTTAATGTATTTTGTTTTTGTAATTTGTGAGTTTATAGTCAAAATCGTACTGAAAAATGGGTTGATTGTCAAAATTCGAGAAAAAAATAAAAATCAGCTGGCTTATGAACACGACCTGTATTATTGGATCATGCACACATCCTCACTTCGTTTTTATTAAAAATTTTTGATAGAAGAACTCAAGGACTTATCCAACCACCCTTTTATTTATTTCATCTTTTTCGCATTCAAATTTTTTTCATTTATACGTTTCACATTTTCGGTTTCTCAGCATACCACAATCATCATCATCATAAACGCACTTCTTCATGCAACATTAACGACATTTGTTGCTCATTTACCTTTAGGGCATTGAAATATTTGCTTGCACAATTTATATATAATCGCATATGTTTGTGAAAATACTTTATAAATATACATGCATATGTACATAAATGTTTAATTGGGTGAAAATTTTTGCAATTTTAAAAATAATCCCTATGGCCTTTGAATACGGCTTATGTGTACTTAAAGTCCTTGGAGACAACAGGCTCAAGCGTTGAAAGGGGGGATTATTTACTTATTTGAAGAAATGAATGAATGAAGTCCATGGAAAATTTTGGAGTTTTAATCAAAGCAAAAGCATTGTCAATGGGTTTTTATTTGCAATGGTTAAACGCTTCTTAAGTGCGGCTGGTTGTTGTTGCCTGTAACACCGTTTTTCTTTTATTGGGTGTAGATAATTGAAAATTCATTGAATATGTAATCGTATTTTAATTACTTGTCGAGTTTTCGTGTTTTTGTGAGCTTTTAACGGGCTTAAGAACAAAATTAATTGAAAAACCATACGTTTGTTTTTTGATAATTGAAAATGTATTTAATCAAAAAACAATTACAAATTTTCAATTACACGCAAGATGGCATTGAGAGAGAGAGAGAAAATACTAGAACGAATGTAATATTTTATTTTACCAAATTCTCTTCATTGGATGAAGGTACTAAGTACTGGATCGTAATGTATACAATGGACTTTCATCATGGGTAATCGTCTACCAAACTTTTGGGAACACTTTTAACTACAAAGAAAACAACAACAACAATGGAAAAGATGGCAAAAAGGATGAAGGGAAAAAAAAAAAATGAAACAAAAATAATGGTATTTGAAAAATGGAGATAATCAAGAAGGAGAGTAATAATAAACGAAAGGAAAATGAAGATAAAAAAATCGTGAAAAAAAGGCGAAAAATAAAAGAGAATATAAGAAAGGTTTTTGCAACTTTTAAGGAGTTTTTATTGTAACAAATAACTGCGAAAGGACTCAACTGTTTTGGACGAGATTTTTAATATCTGGTCATAAGCAATACCAGCCTAAGTCGACTTAAGAAATTAGACCAGTTGAAATTTTTGCTGGCGATTTTGAATATCAACATCGAGACATTCTTCGAGACTTTCATTGGTATTTTATTACTTTGTTTATAAACAATTAAATCCAATATGCTTGCCTAATTTATAAAGCAGTTTTGTTACAAAAACTCACCACAAGAAATTTCAATTGGTCTAATTTCTTAAGTCGAGTTAGGTTGTTATCGCTTATGACCACAGATATATGTAGGTAAGCACCTAAGCGGTGTTGCCACTGAGGTAGGTTTTGCAAAATATTAGATTTTTTTCTTAAATTGGCTAGATACACTTATCAAACGAGGTATTATTTACCCATTATTTTAACAAAAAATACTTTCAAGTAGGTTTATTGCTCTATTTCCACTGTATAATGTTTTTACAGGGTGTTGCCACCTAAAGAAATTAAGCGAAAAATTACAATATGGGCATTAAACTCTATCAAAAAGATATTATGGTATTAAGGCATAATAAAAAAAATTATAATAATAATATTAGAAGCATCCCATCCCTCCTTCCGTATTCAAAAATGCATACTTTTCAGCAACTGTGGATAAAAAATGTCCTAAAAACCCCCCTTGCCGAAATACTGTATCCGCTACTGCTTGGAAAGTATAATTGCAATATGAAAAGTGAAGATGTAACATGAAAGCAAAATGAAGAAAGAGAAAAACTAAACAAAACACCGAAGAACCATAAGAAGAGAAGACAAACAGCAGAAAACTAAAACTAAGAATATGAAGCATAAAAAGGAACAAATAAGCAACTCAATAAGAATAAAACGAAAATGAAGTATTTTACTTTGTGGTTATTGACATTAATATTTTGCCGTCCTCTGTACTGAATTAATTTGCTTGTCAAGTTGGAAATGGTCCGTTAATTGCCTTCCTTAGCATGTTTTTTTTTTCTTTTCTTTTTCGTTTTTCACACCGCAAAGTACCATTTGCCTTGCCACATTTAGCCGCAAAACGTTTTATGACGGTTTGTTTGTCTTTACACTATTTCCTACATTTCGGAGCGCATGTGTGCTTTATCGCACGTATGTACATATGTATGTATATGTGCATAAGTACAGTTGTATATATGTACATATATATCTACACAAGTATGCACTTTGTTAACACGTGCGCATGTGTTTGTGCATGCGGTGCATTTGTTGCATTTGGCTTACCAAATGGTCTAATGTAAACTTCCTGTTACTTAATGCACAACAAAAAAAATCTAAATTGTTGTAATTTTTTGTTGTTGTTGTTAGTAAAATTTGCATATATATGTGTGTATATAAATACATAGCAACAAATAGCATATACATACATAGTTGTACATACTTCTATTATAGGTTTTACTTGGCTTTTGTTGGTTGGTATATTTTCCAGGGCTACCCGATATTTTTAACACGAAAAGTTCCCTTTTTCCGTGGCTACTAACAAACCACGTACCAATTTTTTATTTTTTTTTCAAAAGTCAATTGAATTTAAAACAACAACTCACTACCCGTTCATGTACCGGAAACAATTTCTTCTAAGCAGTTCGTAGGAATGAACCCAACTAAGTGGTTTTTTGTATTGATTTCAAGCCCTGATTTACATTTTCATTTTTCGTTGTTAGTCTATTTTCTCTAATTTGCTTTTAGCGATAGGTCATTTTATTTACTTTGCCCACACATCACGTGTGCTGCGGTTGACGGAAATATTGATTGTTGTTTGTTCTATATAAACTTAATTGAAAATGTCTAGTTCTAGTCGTGCCCTCTGCTAGTTTTCCCATCAGTTAAAGTGGTTCCAAAACTATTGAGCCTGAACCCCATGAATAGCCTCTCTAGCATTTTAGACGTTTTAGAATTTCACAAATTTTTCAGCTATTCCATTTACACAGCTCAAGATCGTGCGGAAATTCTGCAAGCGTCTGAAAGACCAAGTGTCCGGTTATGGAGTTTTACCTTTGCAATTTCTGTGGCTCATCAATGTATGCGTGCCTGAATTTTTTGTTGTTGTTGCACCTTTATTAGCAATTTTGTTATTTGATTTCATTCTTTTAGTATGTACTTTCGTTATTTGTTTGCTCCACATTGCCAACAAAATAGTCAGGCAACACCTTTTTTCTCATGCATAGAACGGATATTGATCTAAGCATTGTTGCTCTTTCTACTCCGTGAATTGTGTTGTCTGGAATGTAGTTTACCAATTTCTACTTTTAACTACTTATAAAAAACTTATTTAAGCATATTGGGATGGCCCTAAAATAAATGAATATTCGATTTTGTTTTTGCAGAGATTTTGAGTTGGAGGTCTGAGAATTTGAAAAAAAAAATCAAGCAACTTACTGGATTTCAATAAAAAGTAGCTAGTCGACTTAGCTTTGCTCGGTTGGCACCCATTTTGGCATAGGTCACTTAATTGTTTTAGGTGGCAACACCGTAAAAATATAATTCGTGGCAGCACTTCAGTAAATGAGCTAAGTTTCTAAGTTCACTATATTATAGATTTACAAAATTTCTGTGAAATATGTCAAGTTAGCTGCTATTCCAAAAACTAAAGATTAGCCGATTTTTTATTCGTAAGCACTTAGCTACTTGTGAATAAAAGAGCAAAATGAAATTTTTATCAATATTTGCAAATTAAACGTGAATCGGTCGCTTGAGAAATAGCAACAAAAATTGTAAGCACTTGAAGTTGTTCTGCTTGCTTATATTTGTTGTTGCTTTCAACCAAACTTGTTTTTAAGCGAGCAGTAAAAATGTTAGCTACCAACAAAGTGGCAACACTCAAGTATGAGCTTGCAATATCGAATATGAAAAAATATGTGTAATGTTATTAGGTGGCAACCCTAGGTGTGAACGCAACATAGAAATATTTTATGTTTAAAAATAGCACTTAACTTGTACGAAAATAGGTGGCAGCCTTGTAAAAATAAAATGTCAGAATTTCGCTTTATCTGTAGTTTAAAGGAATCAATTGGGTATGCCAATACATTTTTTTTTTTTGAAAATTTCACATTATGCATGCAGCGTATTCCTAGTGGGTAGGTATGGTATATTTCAAAAATTATTATAAACGTCTGAAGCAAAATAAGAGATTGCTGATTTACTAAAATCAAATAAGAGTGCACTATACAGCTAGCTACATAACTATGAGATCAACTTTGCTAGTTCTCTATTTCTCTCTTTTTACAAACAAACTACTTGGTAGTATAATAAAATCAATGAAATGCCTAGCAATAAACATACATACATTCATACATACTCTATATACATATGAGCACAAGTAAGCACTATCGACTAAGAATAGCTAGCTAATTAGTATACAAACTAATTTAGTAATAAATATGTGGGATTTTTAAATTCACCGGAAAGTAATCTGAAATAATTTTTAATGTGGGAAAATTGCAAATGATCTCAATAGGCAAATATGTAGATGTAACATTAGGGTGTATCATAAAAAAAGTTGAAAGGGGTTTGAACAAAATGACGTGACTTTGTAGAGAATAAAACTGTAATGGACCGATGCGTGCACGTTATAGATATTAATGATTTTATTAGTGTAATAGTTGGGTAAATAACATTTTTAAAATTTTTTGTTCATTTGTCTGCATGTTTGTTTGCGCATCACTTAAAAACTGCTTGATAGAATTGCATGCAATTTTTACCGTTGTATTGTTTAGGAAATATTTTACCACATGACAATATTTGATTCCTGCGGTAAACAGTGGTGGCAATAAAACTTGGCTCAAAATATTTTCATACATATAGTAAAACTGGAACAAGATTGTATATGAATAATCTAATTAAGGCAGCAAAGTCGGAAGGAATAATTTTAATTTCTACCTCTGTCCCATCATTCTAGCAATTCACTAACTCTCAGTAACGAAACAAAATCGTACACACCCTAATATAAATATATAAACCGCACGTTATCAGACAATTCTAAATGGAAACTATTCAGGGCACATAGGGTCGCGCAACATTTTTTTGAGTGAAATAAAAAAAAAAGTTCTTGTTTACTATTTCAATACACTTTTTTATTTAATCTCCATGCGACTTTGATAAGCATTTAAATAATTATTGTTTTCTTAGCCACTTCAAACCGAGTGAATTAAAAAATATCAAAAATCAATTTGAACTTTTTTGCATAAAAGAAACATGACTATCTGTATATTTTAAAAGTCGAATTAGAATTTGGGATTCCTTAACGCAAATATACCTAATCGAGGAAAAATATCTTTATATGTTTTACGAAAAACATGCAGTCATAGAATTTTTGTGAAGAACGCCTTATTTCCGAATTTGTTGATGAGATCTGATGTTGTTGAAAAAATTTCGTAATAGGGGTTTTTTTCATTTCTTCGTAAACAGGATAGTACAAATGAGATATGACCAGCAATATTTTTTTTTTTTTTGTGTTATGTATTTATCTAACACCTGCAATCCTAAATCCGTCTATGTAAGATTATGTTCGCAATTGAAAATAATTTATTTTATGTTACTTGACATCTTATCACTAAACTAAGTCAGGAAATACTTGACGCGTTAATCTCACCTTTTCAAGAATGATAACAGCTCGTCACGCACCTAAGTACATACATATATCTTGGTTAATTGCGATAATAGCGCGTGTTGAGAATAGCAAACATAATAAAGTTGAGATAAACATAACGCAAATACGAAACAAATAAACAACTAAACAACTAAATATTAAACATACAAAATATTCTGTGAAATGGTTTTTGTTTTTGATAGTAACAGCAAATAATATTATAGACATTGAAATGAACCCGAGTGCCTGAATAATCACACTAATCTAGCAAACTTGTTGTTTAGAACACTTATGCTATTATCACGCAATTAATCGTTTTTACTATAAAAAGCATTTTTCAAATACAACAAACAGATAAGATTGCGTAAAATTTCTTATTTGGGTGCTTATAATGAGTAATTTATACACCATTTAACTGCGTTAAACTGAGTCAATTCTGTCTGAGCATGAGATAATTTAAAAATATGAATTGTGATATGTAGATTGTGATATTCTGAAGAACAGAAAAAAGAAAATTTTACGTAACAGCTATGATGTACAGACATTGACTTTTTACAAATTTAAATTTAACAGTTTGTAATAAAAATGTTGAACCAACTTTTCTTTCCACCACTGTGCACAGCTGAGAAAAAATACCTCTGTGCAGTAAAATGGATCCCAAACTTTAAGTTGGACATGTAGCAATACATCGGTGAAACCTGCATTCAATTATCTTCACCGGTGTTCGAGTGATGAGCGTACAAATAAACATACAAACCAACAAAAATTCTAAAAACCATTTTTTTATTAGTCTAAATTTTTGAAATTTTCATTAATATTGTATATTGTGGGGATACCGCCATGTTTGCAATGTTATTCTATGAATTTTTTTTATATACTGTAGCCTATTTAATCACGTGTGTAATGTGATACTGCCGTTGCGATGTGTTGTGGTTCTGTGATATAAGAATGATGTGATATTTAAACATACGATATTGCTACATGTGATATTACAATACTGTAGACTATTTAATCACGTGTGATAGTGTGATTGTGCTATCATTTAGCGATGATGTGACATTGCAATTTGCGATGGTATGATAATGTGTAAGCCTACCTAATCAGGTGATAAAGGGATGATGTGACATTTAGCTAAATGTTGCTACATGTGATATTATTATACTGGAGTCCATTTAATCACTTATTTTAATGTGATTCTGGCGTTGCGATATGTTGTAGTACGATGATGCTGTCATACCATGATGTTGTGATATTTCAACATGTGATATTTTTACTATTTTATCACGCGTCATATTATGATCCTATGATACTGTGATATTACTGCTGAATCGTAGTGATACTAATTATATTTTAGAAGTGACTGATGGAAATTCTAAAATTAAGAACAACAACTGCAAGTTAAGATAATTGTCATGCAATGACAAATCATCATCCGAAGTGATATTGCGACTTTTATTCATCACAACTCGAAATGACATTGCGTTTTTTACGTGTTCATTAACAGGTTTAGTATCGCATCTAGTCAAATACAAAGCAGATGCTTAGTAAAACATTTTCTCCTGCTACACAAAAAAAAAAAAATACCAACAATCACAAAAATAACAAAAATATCTGCTACATAATGACATTTAATCAACGGGTAGTCCTGTTGGTAATTTGATAAGCGCCATTAGATGGGTTGTACAGATAGAAGTGCCCGTATATAATTGTTATGAGGGTGACATTTAGGAAGTAAATACCTAACGACCATTAAATTTACACGGTAGTAATATAAATCTGTTAAACAAGATATTGTCAATGAAAGAAGAAAGAAAAAAATGCTACGCGTAAATATTAGTAAGCAGAGACATTAACGCAAGCACAGAAGATTGCACATCGGATGCTTTCAGCACATACAGGAAACATAAATTGATAACCGGTAATACCACACAATACCTTTTTTTTGGCACTTTCTACACATGACATAACCTATAATAAATATGTAATAAAATGTCATTAATTCAATAAAAAGGATATATTTTGATTATAGATAAGCCGCCTATATGAAGAGAGCGAAACAGTAAAACATAATAACAACTGTCAACTGTATGCCATTTACACATTACATGTGTTATGGTGGAACAAAAGCGATATGTCACAAATTTAGAAAATATTATCACAAATCCCATAGCAGCTGTTAAATAAAGTTTACAAACCCGAAAAAAGCAATAAATATTTATAATATGGTACAAGAGAAATTGATGAGGGGATACACTAAAGAAAAAGCTTTGTAAAACAGAAAGAAACAACTTAAATATTTGGTTTTGGGAAACCAAGTACATAGAACAGGGACACCACAGCTGATGCTGTCAAGGGCTGTGAAACAAAAACTTAAGTCACATACATTATGAGAATCAAGTAGATCGAAAAGGCCTACACTTTAATTATGAATAGCGCGATAAATTGCAGGCAAAAGTGGGGGTTGTTCAAAGCTATATAAAACTGAAAGCACATCGAAGGGGTAGTTTTCAATGCGGGTGAATGTATACTAAATTACTACATTTGCGTTTATCGTTGCACAAATGTATGCAATAAAAAAAATAAATAAATAAGTGAATGACAGTTGGTTGGAAACGTGTCTCGGCGAGAGGATAACGCAGAATCGCCAAGCGATAAAACTTTACACAATTGTCTGGCAATTGCAGCGCGCAAATAATTACGTAAAAAGGGGTAAGTAGAGTACAAACACAAAATTTGAAAGAGGCAAACGGATGCATGTACAACAAAAATTCGGCATCCTGTCGCCCTGCTGCAAGTAATGTGAGTGAGTGATGCTAGTTGTTACACATTTTTGTGTGGAAAAATAATAAATATCATATCGGATTTCCGCAAGCATACATCAACGAAGATTTGAAAAGGATAAGGGTAGGGTAATATGTGAAAAGAAAGGGTCATGAATTTAAAAAAAAAAAAGAAGAAATATTACATGTGTATAGCAAAATGGGTACAATGGGTCAAAAACTTTGTAAGGACAGCTGTTTGTTTTGCATAACGCAAGTGCTCGATAAATAAACGATTTAAAAGTGGAATGAAAATGTTTACTAAAACAAAAAAAAAAAAAACAATTAAAATTGGGGCATTTAAACCCATATCATAGAAGCGGGTTTCCAGTTACCTAGCGAAAAGTTGTACAAGAATTAAAAAAAAATGTATGAAAATTAAAAAAAAAATTTAAAAAATATCGAATAAAAATTAAAAAAAAATTACTTTTTTCAAGTATCCTGGTTCGGTACGAGCTCGAGACCACTAATAATTTTTCTGTAGCGAAAACTATTGTTGTTTTGTTTTTAATATTTTTTATTAATTATTAAAAGTTTTTTGTTGAATTGAACAGGAAAAGTTTAGAGACAACCGAAATAATAAAAATTATTAAAAAACAAAACTTAAAAAAAAAAATTGATTAATAATACAAAAATATATTGTATAAAAATTAAAAAAAAATCATTTATAAAAATTTTCTTTGATAACTACAAATCGCCCAACATTTCGTAATATTACAACACATTCACCTGCTTCATATCATATATATCTTTTATTATACCACAAAAGGACATTGAAAGCTACACAAATAAAATATCAAAATAAGGGCGAAAAATGGAAAATGATCGACAGGCTATACTCGTAACATGGCGTAAATGACAAGATATTTTCTCAAAAAAAAAAAAAAAATTACCTAAACGTTTGATGAAGGTACTATAAATCCCGACATGGGAAGAATGTGATCTTGAAAGAAGAAGGAAACAGCTGGATTGTACGACCACAAGATAAACAAGCAAGCAGCTGGCCGTATACAAAAGAATATACAAGTAACAACAACAAAAGTGAGGTAGTCAAAAAGCAAGCAAGCGCAGGAAAAGAATTAAAGCAGGGAAAACCAACAAGCTCTAAAGAAGTGATGTGAGAGAAAAAAATTAGATTGAATTCAAAACAAGAAGAAGAAAAAAAACATTTACACATGGAAACAACAAGCATATATTATGAGAACACACATGAATGCAGTTAAAAATAAACGAAGCGAGAAAAGGACTAAAACAACAACAACAAAACAAAGGAGCGCATAAAAAAGTTGTCGGAAAACCAGTGAAATAAAAAAAATGCACAAAATTTAAAAAACCAAAAATTACAATAAACGGAAGGTAGAGTAAACATCCTGCATGAAACAGCTGTCCAACGTCCTTTGCTGCCCTATGTCCTGTGTGCGCACATTTCACCTTTTGGGCGCATGTCGATCACTTTTAAGCAGCAGCAGCAGCAACGTACAGCTGGTGAAGTGCAGGCCAAACCGAATTTAGTTTCAAATAGGGGACACACAAAACAAAACAACCCCTAAATGTGAGAGCATATTGTAAGCAAAGATGACTAGATACGAAACTTCGCGCTCTCTGAGAGCGCTCAAAAAGTGGTAATTTTTTATAACATTTTCCAATGATGCCAGTATGGTGAAAACAAAATATGGGCATTTTGAGTAGCTTTTTAGGAATTTTTCAATTCTCACAGACCAAGAGGTGTGCAAAAAGGTGCTATCGAATTCATTTTTGAATTTTTCTTGCTCGGAACGTATAAAATTAGACAAGATATATTTAAAATAAAATATATGAAATAATAAATAATTCATAATATAAAGTTAAAATTCCCAAGATATCTTAAAATAAGGTAAAATCCTGAATGATGTACATTTCGTAATGAAATAGAACATGGTAATGGAAATAACACGATTTCAAATAAAAATAATTATAATTAAAATAAATATTTGCAAATAATACAAAAAGAAAAGGCGTATTGTTTGTATCTTGTAAGCTTTTTTTATACCTGTAAACCACTCAAATGCGTGAAAAAAATATCATTTTCTACATATATTTTCTGCAGCTATTTCCTTAGATTGTACTATTTCATACTTTACGTATTTTTTCTCAATCGTGTGATATTTTAAGTTTATCGAAATGTTCACTAGTTTGATTTTCCCAAATTTGGTGCGTTTTTTGCTTTCTGGCTCCTCATTGTTTATGTATCTAATGTCAGATGGTCCTCGATTGTGTAGTATTGCCAACTAGCGCACACATAAAAAAGTAGGCAACACTGCATAATCGAGGACCGAAATGAGAGAGCGGGAAAGAGTTTCGTATCAAGTCATCTTTGATTGTAAGTGCGCTTAAAATAAATATATAAACATTTATCTTAAAGGAAGATTAAATACGAGAAATTGACAGTAATTGAATGTAAAGAAACGCAAACAATGAAAAATTACATTGCAAAAGATACATAAAAATAAATACGAGTTAGCAACAATTATATAAGCAACACGTTTGCCGAGTACGAGTTCAATGTAACCATAGAATAAAATCATAAAAAAAAAAAATTAATGAAGGAAAATAATCATGTGGCATGTTTCAGAGCAGGTGTTTTTCATGAGTAGCGGCGAAGAAATGAATGTTTTTTATGAGCAGGACTTATCTTAGTTGAGAATTGGGGGGCAAACGCCAACTAAACAACTGCACTAATGCGATAATGAGGTCAATTGGAAACACTAGGAGAGGTTAAATTATTCTCCACCTGTTTTTCCAGATCTCTTTTTTATTCGCTACACTATCTATGCTTCAGTTGTTGCAAGCAAGAAAGGATTATAAATTTTCCTGATTAAATTTTTTGTCGAATATTTCAATAGCAGACCTGCTAAATAATGATTAAAAATTGGTTAATGATTATTAGGCAGTAGGTGCCACATTTTAATGACTAATATTTAATTTATTAGAAAAAGTTAATCAATTAATTAATTTTAATTGCATGATTAATATACAAATTTCCGATTGATTTTAATGCCCTTTAATTGCATTTTTGATATGATTATTTGATTAATGTCAATTAATTTTGATTATTGTGAATTATATGATTAACTTGATTAACGTGATTAAATGATTTTTTTGATTAATATTTGTTATATGATTAGTGTAATTAAATTATTAATTTTAATTAATTTAATTGCATGATTAATATACAAATTTCCGATTATTTTTAATGTCCTTTAATTGCATTTTTGATATGATTATTTGATTAATGTCAATTTATTTTGAATTATGATTATGATTAACTTGATTAATGTGTTTAAATGATTATTTTTGATTATTTTTTACTATACGATTTTCGTAATTAAATGATTATTTTTTATAAGTTTCAATTATATGATTCACTTGATTAATGTAATAAAATTATTATTTTTGATTAACTTTATTTATATGCTTAAATAATTAATTTGAATTGCAATGTAATTAAATGATTATTTTTGATTAATTTTATTTATTTCCAGTATTTTTTCCATTTGCACTCTTTGATGTTTAGCATTGTGGTACGGGAAATATAATTCATATTGTTAAATTGTTTATTTTCTAAATTATTAAATTTAATTATTTAAGTGCTTAGTCAATTTTAATTGTTTTATTAATTATAATTCTTTAATTAATTTCAATTATTGGATTTATTTTATTACTTGATGGTTTTAATAATGAAAAACATGTTTATTTTTGATTTTTAATTAATTAATTAATAATTTCTAATCACAAAGTTAATTATTCAATCAAATTAAAGGAGCCAAAGATATTAATCACTATTCAAGGTATGATGCAAGGCTCTATTTTCTGTTAGTCGAGAAAGGGCTTCCCTTCTAATTTCTCTACCCAGTCCAAAGAATCACTAGTTGGCAAGAATGATTCTTCTTAAGTGATTATAAAAATTATAAAAAAAAACATTGATTATGCTCTCTAAGTGTTGCTAGGTGGGTTAGCAAGTCTAACCAATTACTACAGCTTATAACAAATATTTCAAATATCAAATTTTCACCATTCAACTTGAGTTTCAATTGAAGTTATCACGGCTTAAAATTCTCATCACATCTTAATTAGTAAAAACCTACGATAGCTTTCAAATACCAAATAATTGCTCATGACTAATGGACTAATAAAAGTAAAAATTTATAATCTGTTGGTAATACCAAAGTGCAACCCAATTAACATTCGGCACAATTTCAAATTCAAAAATAACTGCTTCGCTCATGTTACGCATAACTAGCTTTCGATTTAAATTCTAATTTTCTTCCCCAACCTACTCACGTGTGCTGATGGCACATTGCAACAAATTGCTTCAACTATAACGCTAGCTACCGTTGGGAATTGTGAAAAATGAAACCAAAAAACGTTACAATGAACAATAGTGAGCGTTTGAAAAAACAACAACAAGAAAAGAAAAGAAAACAAATACGCACACACCAGAGTTTGCGATAGGGAGTATGGGTTGGTACGGTATCCCAGCTGATTTGTTGCCGCTTCAATGCGCTGGGGAGTTTTTAGTATTTGTCGCGTATTATTCTATGCGTTTTTGTTATACCCAGTTGTTAGACTATACAGGGTTGTGCTGATTTAAAAAATAAAATATAATCGAGGAGCCTATGGCCGAGCTTTTCTCTTTCAATTTTAGAATAAATATTTTGAGAGCCCGTTCCCGTGGCCTCAAATCTCGCCTCTTCATTAAAATTAAAAAAAAAAATTGAACAATTTTTAGCTCAATAAAGTAATAAATAAGTATGCATATATGTTTGTACGCGCATCATTAAATAACTAATACATGGAATCGAATGGTCACCCCCCCAATGTCTTGCTGGAGGTTTATCTAGAAATATGAGATACTTTTTTCCAAAGCAGATTAAGCAAGCTTGAAAATACAGTATTAAGCATTCTAAGGTAATCGAAAAAAAAAGATTTTTCAAGATTGATAGCATCAACTCTTTGAACTGTCAAAAACAGCTGGTTTATACATTTTAACAATGCAGATAAAACACGCTTGCAACTGTAGTAAGAAGCATTTTTAAAATAATCAAAAAAAAAAAGATTTTTCGAAATGTCAAAATTGACAGAATCAGCTGTATGAACTGTCAAAAACAGCTGATTTATAAATATAAGTTATTTTTTTGAAATTTTGTCAGCTAAAATACCACTTTAATGTTAGAAAATAATCAAGTTGGATAAAACGAGTAAATTTTCTTTCATTTTCAAAACCACTTTTTCCCGCAGTGTATTTTCATTCTCATCGTATCAAGTATCCCATAGAGAGTTAAGAAATAAAATAAAAAAATTAAAAAAATAAAAATTTAAGGTAAATTTATAAGTAAAAATCTAACAATAAACGTGGGAATTTTTTTTGAATATCCTTAAACGCTATAGCGTTAACCAACAAGTATACATACATACACACACAAACTTGCACAAATAAGAAATAGCAACAGCTCAAATTACCTAACAAACCAAAGGGAGTGAATATTTGATTAAGTAATTACTGAGTTTGCATTTAAAATAAGGACGCCCAGAGAAAGGAATGAGTGGATTTGCAAAAAAAAAAGGCAAATAAAACTTAAACAAACAATAAAACTTCGTTTATACTCATTTACATATTGCGGCACAACACGATTTCCGAATGACAACAAAATTGCAAGAAAGAAAAAAGAAAAACAAGAATTTCAACAAATACGTTAAGCTTCAAAACTTAAACAAGCACGAAAGCCAAAAGGAATGTCGTCAAACAGGACATCCTGCCAAACGCATACACGCTCGGGAATAAGCACGTGCATGGAAACCATTATGGAAGCAGGGCCGTAGCAAGCATGTTAGAGTACATATACATACATACATAGATGTTAAAGAAAAATATCTATGCGCGGGTAATATATAGGAGCCAAAACAATGATTTTTGAATTTTTGTCTGTTTGACTGCATGTTTGTTCGCGCATCATTCAAAAACCGCTGTATATAAATAAGTGAAACTTACATAAAAATATTGCTTGATATTCGACTCAGAGTAAAGGATGCATTTTATCGCACAGAAAATTGTATTATAAGCACAGTAGTGGCAATAAAAGTGGGAGTAAAATATTTTTATAAAAATAGTGAAATAACGATATCAATGGTGATGCGATATTAAGGTTTAGCAATTTATAATATGATTCTTCAACCGCCTGTATGGTTTGTGACCCCCTCTAGACAGTTGCCTTTACCGTCTCATGGCGAATGCGACTCTGTTTAAAACACTCGCCGCAAGCAATAAAAGCGTGTACTTTTTCCGCGCCTTCGCGTATACGAGTAAGTGTGTCGTTGAAAGCGCGAAAAAGCGACAGGATGAAACAGCTGCGCTGCGCTACGAACAGGCGGCAAACAGCGGACAGCCGGCAGATGGGATACCACCCCTTTTTTTTCTTTTTGAAACTAAATAATTCATATTTCAATTTTACACAAGTTTTGCTTAGGGCTTATTTGCTTTCAATGCAACAACAACAACAAACAACGAAGAGAAATGAAAAACAACAAAAGTGCACTTTAGCGCTGTTAAGAATCACGTGGGAAACAAATGCAAATGTAAAATAAGAAAAGCTTCCAAGAATTGGAAATGGAATTTGAAATAAAATGCGAGAAAAAAAAATAATAAAATGTAAGCAAAAAACAAAAAAATAAAAAGCGAAAAATTATGACATTGCGAGTAAAAAAATGTTCTTGCAGCATTGCAGCCGACCCGACGTTGATGACGAAGCCAACTAATTGTAGTGTTGGTTGGCGAACGTGCTCGCATGTTATTGGGGTGGCGGTGGGCAGCGGATGAAAGGGATGTAACGCGTTGACGCTAACATTACCAATCGAGGTAAACACAACCGAGCTATAGACGAGATGGGCAAAGGCAACAAAAGCGTCAGACAGTTGTAGTGCCATTGACCGGCAATAAGCCTCTATAACATGACGACGCCGACAATATGCCACATTAAGAAATAAACAAACAAAATAAACAGTTAGAGAGAGAGAGAGGGAGAGACACACAAATGTATACCTACATAAAGTAAATCATACAAAATATTTATATGTCGAGTTTTGTTCTTTGTTGACAGGCGCACAGAAAAGTAAATATGACTAACTCGTAACGAGATACATACAAAAAAAGAAAAGAATATGTTGCTTTGATGTGTTTGTTTGTTGTTGCATAGCTAAGTTTAGCAATATGTTTACGGTTATATTTAGCAACATAGGCGCCAAATTCTTTGTTTGTGTGTTTGTAATTGATACATTTCTATGTATTTCCTATTTGTATCTGTACGATAGATAAATATTTATAACTTTTCAATTTGCATGATTAGGCATGGCGTGATTGGACCACGAATAACTTGCCTTGCTTTTTGTTTGACTTTCAGCCCTATCCCTGATTACCTTTCCATTGTTTTCGTTTCTATTACGGTCCCCAATTTCGTATCAGTAAGCTCAATTTTCCGAAAGACACTCGACTTTATGCTTCAGTTTATATGAAAAGAGTCCAAGACATGGTTAAAGACCAACAAATGTTGTTGCTCTGTATGTTATAATAATATTTAGAAAAAGGTAATCTATAGTTCCAAAGTTTGCCAAAAGACAATAGATCTTCCAAAGAGTATCAACACCGACTGAACCAAGAAGTGAGTGACGTGTTTGTTCGAAAATCAGCAATGTTCTCATAGAAAATATTTAGACTTTAAGTAGGTAATTATAAGTCGGATCACAACATGTCTTAGAACCTTTTCCCGTAGTAACATTTGGAATTCAAACATTGTTATAACCTCGTAGTCGAGTTGAGTGTAAGATCATAATAAAAGAATAAGAACCCCATTAAATAGACCGATCTTCGTCGAACCGCTCCGAAGTAAGGCTAAGATGATATTCTTCTAGATTCTAGCAGGGCATTCCTACATTACAGATAAAGATATTGAAAGCTATGAAATAAATTTTCTTTCAAATAAGAACCTCATCTCCACACTTTTTCACGCGGTAAACCAAAATTACTCTTCAACACCAACTATAGTGCTAGTCAGAAACGAGCATAAGGCAAGGTGTTACACTTCGTAAATAACCAAAGACACAACTTTACTGAAAACTTAATGAATATGGTCTTATAAATAAAGCTAGAAACATACATAAATATTATTTGTATTTGTAATTATTACCCCTGAAAGCAGGAAACGTATCTTCAAATTATGCGGATATGATGTTGCCGTTGCTGTTGTTGTTGCTGATACAACACTAGCACAATTACTACTAATCGCTGATACAACATTACAACATGGTGATGATGACGCTGGTGATATGGCAATATATTCATTTGATATTGTTGCTGATAAAAATGATGATGCCGATGATGAAGGTGATGATGATGCTGATGTTGAATGATGTAAATGATGATGTGAATGATGTGGATGATGTGAATGTTGTTCGCGATATTGTTGTTCTGTTGCTGCAGCTTCACGTTCACGACGGCGTCGATGATGACGATGACGTTCACGTTCACCACCACCATCACAACCTTCACGTTCATCACGTGCACGATCGCGTCTATGATGTTTTTCGCTACGTCGCTCTTTATCACGTTTATCACGTTTCTTCTTCTTACTTTTACGATGCTCTTTATATTCATGCACTTCCATATGATTATTATTACTTTCATCATCTTCAGCTGTGGCCGCCATCATCATCATACCATCGGTATGTGCTTCATCCATTTTGACAACTTCAAATGTGCTAGCTAGTGCGGGTACATCACCTGCACGTGGACTATCGTGTGGACCAGCTTGTTCGCCGCTATTATTTGTAGCTGTTGTTGGTGTTGTATCCATCATCATCATTTTGCTGGCGTATTGTTGTTGTTAATATTTTTGATGTTAGTTGAAGTTGTAGTGAAAATTGTGTGTCTTGAATTTAGAATATATATATTTTCTATAATTCCTGTTTTATATTTATAAAAGTAGAGGTAGCTATGTGTGCGTGTGAGTTAGCGCGAGTTAAACAAAAAAGTTAACTCTTTTTGTTTTGCGTTTTGTTCGCTTTTGGCTTATTGTAAATCACAGCGAAATTTCTTTTTCCTTTTGTTTAGTAGATCTGAGGTGTTTTATGCTTTATGTGCGTGCGTGTGTGGGTTCTTGGGAACTTGCTTTGAGCCTAACTACTTTTTATTAGTAGCTTCTCCGTTGACTTTATTTGTTTGTTGTTTACTCAGTTATGGCACCATCATACACACTTTGTTGCTTTATTTGCTTTTCCCTCGCTGTACTCTTCTATTTCTCTTTCCTTCACTTTGTAGTGCAGTATCGTTTTACTATCAATTATGCTTTCGATACATGACTTTTAACTGCGTTTGTTGAGCTGCTTTTTAATTTTTTCTATTTTTTTTCTTTCCTTTGTAGTTGTATTTTTATAGAACCTTTCTGTTGCTTTGAGTTCTTTGTACCATAGTTGCTATCCCTTTGTTGCTTTGGTATTTCTTTAGTTCAATAGTTTATTTGCATTATTTTTTTTTTTCGTTCACTATTCTCTTCATTCAAACTTCTTCTTCATTGTTTTTTAAGCAAGACTTGCTAGCTTTTTTTTCTTATTCAATGCACTTCACTTTTGACTAAAAAATAACAACAATAATATAAATAAGTATACACATCACCTATAGCGCTTTAACTTTGCTTTGGTTTTAAACACTTGGGAACATGCGCGCTACTACTTTTCCTCTTCCTCGTTTTCATTTACTTATGCATATAGCTTTTTTATTATTTCTTCTTTTATTTTTAGCTTTTTTATAACTTCTTTGAACTTAAATTAGTGCTGCGTCTTTTTTGTTGTGTTGGCTTTTATGTTAGTAACGATATTTTCATTTTTGTAATAACTTCTTTCTTCGTTACCACGAGTACCATTGCTATTACTATTTTTCTACTTAGACATTGCAAGAAACCATTTTTTTTTTGCCATTTCTTCGCTTCACAAATATGCGGTTTAATTCTTTTCTATGTTCTCATTTAGCACAGAACATTTCATGGACTTAGGTGTTGATTATGTAAAACACAACGTCACTTATTCTCGCTTAAAAAAAAGTTTTTATTATATAAAAGCGTCCACTCTTTTCGGTAACTGCCGAGTAAATGTTTATAAATTTGTTTGATATTACGTAACAGAGCTACATAGTGAATGTGTGCTACGCAAAGTATCACGGTCACTTACATAATGAGCCCCTTAGTTTAAATTGACTTTAAGTAGTTTTTTTTTATTTTTATTTCTTTGAACAGATTGTCTTTCAAAATGCCATTAGCGTTGCTACTAGCTTAGTATATTGTTATTTACAAAGATGCTTTGATATATGGTTATTATATAGCTTTGAATAGTTTTTTGTTTTTTTTTTTCATATTGATTCTTACTTAATTACTTATAGTTTTGTTAAACTATTCGCCGTTTAATGTGTTCCTATGTAGGTCACAAGTTGTTCCTTAATTTCCGTTTACTATATCGAAACACTTGTGCAACTATTACAAACTATTTGCACGAGACTATTTCGCACATGATTGTATAAAGCTGTCACAAAGCTTATTAGGACTTTTGGAACATATTTTTGAGATAAAAAAAAACTAAATGAATTGTATTAGAATGGAGCCTAACAAATATTTGCTCATTCATGGTTTAATGCAAACAAACGATGTGTACAAGAAATGTCAAAATAGCTTGGAATTAAACTGTATATTGTTGGGAGACTATAGGGTGAAAAATATCACCAAAAGATGTATGAGCAAGACTCCTCAAAACCTTCCCGTTTAAACTCAAAAATAACTCCTGCTGAAAGGGTAGTGATGTGCAACTTGATCTAAAGATATGACACCTTTTGTATTCCATTTGAAGAACGGAAGTAGATCAGGTTCAGACAGCACAAAGGTTCGAAATTGTTAAATGAGTGCTCACTTGAGAATCAGGCAAGTACCAGAAGTTCTTCTGGGTTTATATATCTGAGCTCAAAATTAAACTTCCGATTCTCTATCAGAACACTAACTGACGATCCACAGTTGAAGTCAACAAACTAGAGCTCTTGATCGCCTTTAGAAACGTAGCGCGCTTGGCAGTATCGCGCCGTTTGTGGAATTATTCGTTTCGTGGAAAAAGTGGTGAACGACTTTTTAGGTTATTCTGCAAAAATCGCTACCACTAACAACAACAACAATATCAAATTGTATACAGTAGGAATACCACGAACAATACAACAATTTGCAACGCAACAATTTGTGGCTTATTTAAGCTTGATCTTTCGTTGCAAACGATTAACGATCATTAAATCAATATTATAAAGCCGGCACCAAGCGAAAACATTTAAGTTATTGCGAGCAAAAAAGGCAAAAAAAAAAATGAAACCAAAGTAAAAAAAAAATCGCAAAAACGAAAGGAATTAGAGGTGCTTTACTTTGTTCTCATACCATGCAACAGCCAAGGAACGAAGCCAACGCTTTTGCTTATATTCTTGCGCATTCATTGTTAAGCCCTCTGGCAATATCCGCTGTAGACCACGAATAGTGATGGAAACAGAAATGAAAAAAATAAAAAATTTAAAGTGAAAAAATTGCAAGTAATTGTTTTGCTCTGATTTGTTATTAACATTCTTTTTCATTGGTTTCGGCTTTTTTTGTTGTTTTAATTTTTTGTTTATTAAGACGGCGCTTTGTTGTTGTGCTTATTGCAGCTGTCTGTCTGCAAGCGGGATTGTTGCGAATTTTTTTAGTTTTATTTTTGTGTAGCACGAAAAACAGATACATATGTACATACATACATACATACACACAAATTAAATACCGAAAATGTTTCGAAACACAAATTATGTTGGGAGGAAAAAATAAAATGAAAAACGTTATTAACAGCGCACCAAGAGCTGTGCACAGTCGGGCGTTTGGAAGATATCTTTCTCAAAATGGAACAATTTCGAAACAATACAAATTTTTTGCATACGATTTTTACTCGAGTATGTTCTTTTAAGTTTGGACTGTAGATATCGAGTTCCCAATACAACATCGCTGCTACCTGAAGGCACTTCGGGAATTAACCTTGTCAAGCATATATTTTTTTTGAAATTTGTTTTTTATTGAAATTTTTTAAATAAAATTTTTTTTTTAGTATTTAAAATTTTTTTATCTAAGTTTGTTTTGTTTCCTTCATTAAATTTTTTTTTATTTTTTTTTTCGAATTTTATTTTTTAATTTTATTTTTTTTTTTTCAATTTAATTAAAATTTTTTTTTTTTTCAATTTTATTAAAAAATTTTTTTTCAATTTTTTTTTTTATTTTTTTCTAATTTAATTGTAATATTTTTATTTTTTTTATTTAAATTTTTGTTAATTAAAATTTTTTATATGTATATGTACATACATACATTTTTTTCAAGAAAACTTTAGAAGTTAAAATATTTTTATTTAAATTTTTTTTTTGTTTTCACATTTAAATTTTTTTTCTTTTCAATTAAATTAAAAATTTTTTTTATTTTTTTTAAATCTTTGTTTTTATTTTTTTTATTTGTTTAAACATTTTTTCTTATTTACAGTTTATTTAATTTTTTATGTACATATGTATGTATATTTTTATGTATGTAATTCTATAAGTTTCATTTTCTTTTTTATATATTTTTTGTTTCATAATTTTTTACTGTTCTTGTTCTTTCTTTTAACGTTTTTGTGATGGTTTCCCTTGAAATAGGACTGTGAAAGCGAGAAATAGCTCAGAATTTTTTTAAGGAGAAAGTTTTCTGTTGCCAACATGAATTTTATTATGATTTCTAAAAACATTTGGTTTCTTATAGCAATTAGTAGTTTCAACGTACTCGTATCTAATGAAGTTTTGAAGAACTTATAATCGATATTTTTATCGAAAGTTTCCGGTCACTATTTCATAAATTTTTAAAAGAAAAGTAACATAAAACAATTTTCTGCTTTTGAATATATATTTCTCACACATAAAGGGAACAATCGATAACTATCGATCGAAAGTTTTCCATCACTATTTTGTACATTTTTAAAATAAATTGTATTAATAACTATCGATATTTATTTTCAATTATTTATTTGCACAACAACAGCTAACAATTCATACTATCGATATTTTCATCGACAGTCTTTCATCACTAATTTCTAGCACTTAAATTATTTTCAATTTTATTTTTTCATTTGTCACAGCAACTCTAGTCGTTTATATGCTATTTGTTTTTACATCAAATTTCTTCACAATTTCCCAATGTGCAACGTTGGATTGCATTGATTTGCTGCCTACTTTTTTGGTTTTGCCTGTCTACCAACGAAACGTAAGAGAGGCCACTTAGTAATTTTGTATGTATGTATGCGGCGCACGGTTACTAGAATACCCAGGAAGGCCAACGCGCCGACGAAAGGCCAAACAAAAGGCGAGACAAGACAAAAACGCGACCGACGAAAGTAAAATAAAACAAGACAAGAGCAAGAAAAATCCAAAAAACTACCAAACGAACGAATGAACCGCACAAAAGGTGCAGCCGAAAAAGTCATCAAACACACCTAGGCACATACATACGTGCAACGCGCGCGAGATCCAAGAACCAAACGACCGACCAGCTGACACTTTGACTTAAATCATTGACTAACCAACAAACCGGCTGACTGCAAACACAGGCTTCGCCTCCGTAACTATTTTAGTTGTTGCTTCATGTCTTTCGTTGTCTACCTCGTATACAACAACAACAACAATAAAGACACAGACCCTCACACGCACCCATAGGTATACACTCACAAATAATAATGCACTCTGCACATACCGAAATTCACCAGAAGTAACTTCAAATAATAATCCACACAAAATGTATGGTGCTATACAAAGCCAACAACAACAACAAATCCGATTTGGTTGTTGTTGATGCAACAGTAACTAGAAGTGCAGTGGATGTAGGCAAAAAAAAAACACACAAAAACAACAACGAAAAAAAAAAACAAACACTCGTCGTAGAGCGTAGAGACCGACTAGTAGATACGTCTCTAATAGCAAATGTGCGTTTCGGTGTCCGCGTTGTGTCGTGCACGCAAAGACGGAAAGGTTTATACTGACTATATGCTAGCAATGGGCTATGCTCAGAAGTAAGTTCGTACGAATGGCCTATCTTCTGGTTTGGGCATTGCGCGCGGACGGACAAAACTATTCATTGGGCCTGCTGCATTCACGTTTTCTGTGCTCCGCTACGCTCTACCACCTAATGTTGTTAACAAGCTATTGTACCTTTTGCGCTCAGCTACCCTGGGCTACACAACAACAACTCGTTTCAGCCGCCCTTTGGATTTATTTTGTTTCTCTTTAATACATTTTTGTTACTCTTTTTATACGAACGCATTCTCTTTTGAGCGCTCTTCACGTCATAAAGTCATACACCGGTTATGTTGAATCATCGCCATTTACCGGCTGATGTGTGTGATTAGAAGCCGTTGTGATTGTTTGTGGGTTGAGGTGTTTGTTGAAGTTGGTCGTGATATGGCATAAAGGTGGCACATTGATGGCAGCTACTTCTTATTCCACTCTTGAGTGAATGTAAACGAGTACTACGGGATAGGGTTGCCAACATAAGCAAGAAAAAATTGAACTCACTCAAAAAAGTTTAAAATTGCTATGGCCCAACCCCCATCTCCCTTCGGAATTCAAAAATTCATACTTTTCAGGAACTGTGGATGAAGATGTCCTCGAAATTTCATTAAAAAACGAATTGCAACATTATTTTGTCTTGGGGCGTGTTACCGCCTACTTCTCAAAAACTACATATAGACCCCGTGTCGTTCCCAGCGAACCTCTGGTTCTACTGTGAGAGCCTTAAAGAGATTGGCAATTATCTTTGGCCGTCAATAAAAAACAAACACCTGGGCCTGGCACTGCAAACTTTCCAAAAATTGTGCAAAACCTGACTAGAAGAGAGCAGAGAGATTAGACCTGCTAAATTTTATTAGTATTTAGTAATGAATTGATTGGACGGATTTTTTAATTAGTAATTATTATTTTAATTGTTTTCAAGAAAAGGCAGTTACAAACATTAAAAAAATCAAACAAAAAAAATCAAAACAGAAAAACAAAAAAAAAATTTTGATTACTTTGATTATTTTTAATAATCGTAAAAATCATAATTTTTTAATGATAATTTAATTTTTAGTAACTAATTAATTACCTATCTTAATTTAAAAATTACCCAACCATTAAAAATTTTAAGTAATGATAATTAATCATTAAATAAATTCTCAGGAAAATAATCACCGGTAATCATTACGATTACTAATCCTTATTTAACAGGTCTGAGAGAGAACACTAAGTACGTATAAGCATTTCTCAAGTGCTGCCTCCATCACACAACTGCATATGCTTAAAGGAAATATGTTTCTTATCAACCATTTTCGCTGCACTGTGGCAACTCTAAATCGCAACACTGTCGTACACACAAGTTCATTCGCACTCGCATGGTTAAAATTTTATAGGTTTGTTATGTGGTTGACTCTTTTATTTTCTTACCCCGTTTGAGTTATTGTTTATTCTATACTACATTGTTGTTTTTAGCACTGCAATCGGCTACTGTCTGCATTCGTACACGTTCAAAAGGTATAAATAATACAACAACAAAATTATATGTTGGACTACCACACACATACATACATATACATACATAGTTACACGTATGAGCCAAACCTCTCATACTTGTCGATGATTGCAACGTTGGCGCGCCTGTGTGGGGAAAAGAGTGCCAACCATTTATAAAATGGTAGAGGAAGAGAAAGAGTTCGAGTGTCAAAATACATATACTTTTTGTTACTTTTTAAGCTACATCACAAACCCGTCAAGGTAGAAACCAATACGGAATACATTGTTTATAGGTAAGTAACATTTTTATGTTGATGGTTTTGTATTTGTTTTATGGTATGAATATTGTTGATGCTGGGCATAAATGTTGAGGTGCGTTTAACCGCTTAGCTGTTAAAATACTAATAAAAAGGCACATACAAAATACAGTTGTGTTGCAAGTTATTAGAAGCATAGGTTTGAGTTGAAATCGAAAAATTACCGTATATGTAATATTTGAAACAACTTTTTATGCCACCACTGTGAAAAACCATTTCCGTGGGATAAATTGGATCTTAAACTTTAAGTTGGAGATTTAGCCATACATCGGAGCAAGTAGAATTAAATTATTTTAAATGGTTTTTGCGTGATGTGCAAACAAACATACAGACAAACAGACAAAAATTTCGAAAAACGTTATTTTGGTTTCGATTACGATCATATAAACTAAACGTAGGCCGCTTGAATTGATATCTATAATGAACGAATTGGTGCAGGAGAGGCGTGAGAGAGTAAAATTGGGAGCGGAAGCGGAACGAAGGGGGATGGAGGGTACAGGGAAAATATATATGTACAAATAGAAACGTCTTTGTTTACTTATCAATTATCATTCCATCAGACTAAGCTGCAGTGAAACGTGGTAAGTATAGTAACGTCCGAAAACTTTCTTCAATAACTATAGCCTACTTTTGGGCGCATAGCCCCACTCAATACAAATTTTCACAACTAGCGGTTTCCATTAACCGTTACAGTGTTGTTGAAACAAAATAAAAGGTAAATGTGCAAAAATATAAAAATAAAACCAAAAGATTGACTGCCTCTAGCTCCATGACTATATGTAATATCTTCTAGCTATTATCGAAATACGACAACACATATACATACATACATACATACACACATACATATGTACGTTTGCATATATGGACTATGTATGTATGAAGTGACAAGAGACGACCGGCTGATTTGTTGTTGTTGTTGTATTGTTTATTACACAATTCGCTAGAGTATCCATGCATGTGTATGCCCCGCTGGAGCAAACTGAGCACACACACATACATACATACATACATATGTATGCTCATACAGGAAGGTCGTTAGACCGGTGAAAAGAAAATATGTAGATATGAATGTAGCACAAACTAAACGAGCACACAACAACAATTAGAATATACTGAGTACAGTTGTGATAATATAAAATAGAAGCAAGAGAATTAAAGAGAGAGCGTAAAAGAGTAAAATTAACAAGTTAGAGATTGCTAAGAGCAAAATTGAAATGTAAAATAAAAATGTAAAAAGAAAAAAATTGAATGAAATTGAGAATTGTAATGGTTTTGTTTGTTTGTAGGCAGACAGCGGATGATGGTGTAATAATGTAACAACAAAAGCAAAATAGCAATAGCCGTAACAGCGAGTGAGTGCAATAAAGCAAAGCATATTTTGTTGCAAGCCGCATTTTTACAAATGTATGTATGTGTGTGTGTTTGGAAATATGTATGAATCCATATTTATACTCAGCTGCACTAATGGTGTGTATTATATTAAGCTAGTTGAGTTAGAAGAGAAAAGAAATCGACTGATCTGCACATGCCAATACAGTGATGCACAAAAAAATAGCACACTAATATTTTTACTACATTCACGATTACTTGTGTGCTAAATTTTATTATTTTTCTATTAAAAAATAACGCTTTTTCTATCAAATGCCACAAAGTTCGTACTGTTATACTGAACATAATATTCACAGAAATTCAGCCAACATCAAAATCTTCTACGCATGCAGCTAAAAAATATGTCAGTGTCATAAAATGGGTCTTAAACGATACGTTGGACATCTAGCAATGCATTAGTGAAAATTGCGCTCAATTTTATCGCACGCTTTTGGAGTGATGCGCGAACAAACATACAGACAAAAAATCTAAAAACCGTTTTTTGGCCTATATAACTTCTAGAAAGTCTTTATTTGCATTTTTCTTCAATAGCAATAACGTGCAAACAGATTACCTTATGTATATACTCCGACATTTAAGTCATCTCACAAATGTCAAACCACAAAGTTACCGCTGGGTATATATTGTGCAACTTTAGGTGAATTTAGAAATTTCTTATTTGTACGCATTTATGTTTGTTGATGCATATAATACTTAATACTAGGAAGAAATATAGTGTCAGCGGCCTTTTGTTTGCCATCATCACCCCAAAGCCTAAAGAGATGAAGCAGCAAGAGACGCTAAAGAACGCAAGATGAGTATAGCGGCGGCGGGGAGAGTGCGGAGTTATAATTGTGAAAAAAAAAAAAAACGATTTAAAAAAAATTATGATGACATATGTATGTACAGATACATATGTATGTGTGTAGGTTTCTAAATTTTCATATGTATGTATTTGTGCGTTGATAATTAAGTTGGTGGTGTGCTAGTGATGACGTTGCCAATGACGATGACAAACAGCACATGCTACTTACTTACGAGTACATACATACATACATATCTACATACAAACTTATATAACTTGAAACAAGACAATTATGTAAAAAAGAACGATAACAACTAAATACATAATACTTCAAAGAGATAATGTTGTTTAGTTGTTGTTGCTAATTTGTAGTTTTATATTGCTTGAGATGAATTAGAAAATTGTATATAAAGAAAGGGATGAGAAACATAAATAAATAAATACATCAAAATGTCAAAGCAAACAGACGACCAAGCGGCAAAGTTAATAAGATGAAAATAGACAAAGTAATAGATACTAAGTACGGTTCAAAATGTGTATGGTATACCCAGTTGTGAAACATGATACCTATGAATTTTTTTTTTGAAGGATTTTAAAATTTATTTTTTTTAAGTCATTGCATAGAATGCGGAACTCATTTGATTTTGATTGAGAAAGTACTAAAAATGCATAAATGGATAAAATAATTTTTACATATTTTTTCAAATTCTATAAGCTCGGGGATAGTTTGACTTTTTTTTAAAAAAAGGCCGAAGTATCATATCTTAACTAATTTGAAAGTACTACTATAAAAGGAAAAGTTGAGTTTGGCTGTTAAAGCTAGTGCCTAAAAATGTTATACCACCTATTTTGTTGTGCGCTAAAGAATTTAATTACTCTTCAAAATTACAAACTTACACAATTGTAGCTCTAGTAATAATAATTACCACCACCACAACTGGGTATAGAAATTTAAAAAAAGATTCCATGAAGATGATACACGAATATGTTGCTTAGAAACAATGGACAATGTTAAATAAAATCAACGACAAAGCAGAGTAGACGAAGCTGCTTTTACGCTGCCACCAAAATAGAACAAAGATCAAAAATGAAAGAGCAACCAAAGAAGACGACGACTCCACCATCTAAAGGCGCACTGGAAAAGGGCGATGAACAAGTAGAACGGTTGGAAAAAGAGGAAAATATATGTATGCATGTACATATGTATGAGGAAACGAAGCGAATGTAAAATAAAATTTGAATCAATCAAAAGTGTAGATGGATTTTGGTTGTAGAGATAAGACAGCAGACAGCCAAAGAGCAGATTGACATGCATGGACAGCCGTCAGACTGTATACATTTCTATTTATGTTAACTGCATCAAATATTTATTGTACTGAAAGTTTTCAAATTGCTATAAGAAAGTGTAAGTTTGGATAAATAATTGCTATTGTAGAGAAGTTTGGGAAGTTTGGGGATGATAGTTTCATTCACTGTGAAGCTTTGATGATGCCAGCGCCAGTTTCAAGGCACTTGGTGGGGGTCGGGAAGGTGCTAGCTACACTACCCTTAACCTAAAGAAAAAATTGTTCTTAAGGTACTTGGGCTAGGAGTGAATATGCTTTTACCCGAGGAGAGACAAACAAACAGATCTCGACATGACTAGAACACAGAGGGATCAGGAGGTTGCTACAAAGCAAACAAAACTAAAAAAACATTTGTTTAGTCTTATATTTGTACAGAAACAATGTTTCTTGAACGATGACAGCAAGGGACCACTATCAAATATTCACGCTTTTGTCCTGATTTCGAAAATCTAGCTGTAGTACAAAAGCTTATAAAATTAATATTTTTTTCCAGATAAGCTCTTCCCTCATCGACAATACAAATCGTAAATCTCCAAATTGAGTTGGTAGAACATAAAATTGAGTTTCCCTGCCTTAAAGATTATATACCATTCGTACATGCTTGAGGTGGATTAGTCGCAATGTAATTAAACGATTGAATGCGCTGATAAAGTAACTCACCATAGTGGAATATCGATTGCGAATGCTTCTTCAAGGGGAAACAAAAAGTTTTTAATTGAAAGCTGTGCAGCTGAATGGCCTTAAAAACTTTTGCAATCATCAAACAATAGAGCTGTAGTTATATGGGGCATAGAAAAAACATAAAAGACTTGCACCAATTTCGATTAACAAATAAATTTCGTATGCTTGAAATGACGCACAACAACAATAAAATACTCATTAAACACTTTGAGCAGTTTTTGTAAGCAAGATATTTGGACGTAGAATATATTTTTAGCTGGGAATGAGGGAGATAAAATGGTGAGATGTTTGAAGTTGTGATTTTAGAACTCGACGTCAAGAGCTTAATGCTTCTCTCTGAATTCAATTCTGGAAAATTCATTTGAGCATGATGATACCCAGTTTTTTGTCGAATTTATCAATAATCGACTAAAATCGATAATAATCGATTAAAGTTTTTAATTTAAATTAAATAAGAAAATATTGTGTTGAAAAAGGAGCTAATATCTGGAACGAAGTCGAACAAATAAAAAAAAACAAATAAAAAAAAAACAGAGCTCACAATCGAGAAAAATCGATATGTATCGAAAAATGTCTATATGTAATATGAAAATTTCCACAAAACAATAATCGATAAAACTTTAAAAACTGAGTTTATCTTTGCCCCCTTATAATATCCCCATGAAAAGGTAAGCCTATCCTAAGATATTGAATTGCAATTGGGGTAGTCGATAATATAATTATTGTCGATAATATCGACAGGAATTCATAAATATTAATTAAGGTCCATAAAAAAGATGACATTGAAAAATTTTAGGGCGTGAGGAGCATCGATTATATAAATTGAAAAACACAAAACTGAAAATGTAACTAAAACCAAAAATGTCAAAACAGTCAAAATTATGGATAGAAATTGAAAGTTTAGATCGATATCAATGAAAATTGTAAGTAGAGATAATTCCAAAAAGCAGACACATTTTCATAAACAAAAACTAATGCTTATAATAATCGAAAAATGGAAAAGTCGATACAAATAAAAACAAAATTAAAAAAAAAAACAAAATTAAAAAAAAAAAAACTAAAAAAGAAACTTAAAAAAAAATTTAAAAGAATATAAATTAAAAAAAGTAAAAAAAAAGTTAAAAAAAAAAAACAAAAAAAAATATTTAAAAAAGGATATTAAAAAAGAAACTTAAAAAAAGGTTTAAAGAAAAGTAAAATAAAAATAAAAAAAAAATTAAATAAAACAAAAAAAAAAATATATTAAAAAAGATACTTAAAAAAAGTTAAAAAAAAATAATATATTAAAAAGAAACTTAAAAAAAAAACTTTGAAAAAAAAATATTAAAAAAAAATTAAAATTAAAAAAAAACTATATAGAAAGAAATAAATAATCGATTACATTTCATCACTTCAAATTAAATGGTGACCCCCGTTTTTTTTTAAACGAAATGTAATAATATCGATAAAATAATCGATGACGAAAAATTTTAAAATTGCTTATCGAGTCGAATTAGACTTTTAGGCTTTAGATGAAACAACATTATCAGTAAATTTCTAGAAAAAGGCTGAACTTAATCCAATTTCACCCAATAGCATGATTTTTGATTTGATATTTGCAATACTCGTCAGTTGGCAGAGAGAAGAGACAAGAACGGAGAAAGCAGTTAAATTTAACAACATGAAATTTCTATTATGTAACGCACTCTACGACAAAAATTACGGCGGTATCTCCAGCGCAGGGCGTAAATCAAGCACAAAGCGCTAGCCTATTATTTGTTTTTGCTGTCAAAATTATTCACACCCCAACTTAAAATTTACCGAGTGAGTGCATTAGATGAAATGGAACAAATGATGGATAACCTTGAGTTCATGGTAATAATGCACGTGAAAGCATAACAAATGCATACAAATACAAAAACTGCGCGTGCAAGACCAAGAAAAGGAAAAAAAAAATACAAGTTGAAAGTTGTAAAAACAAAAATGAAAAATGAAAAGAATTGAAAATCCTTTACAATACAATTACAACAATGAAAAAAATTGACAAGTAATAAAACAGAAAAAGAGGGTTGATTGTGATAGATGCACAATACACCAAACGTCAATGACTTAACTGACGAGTGCTTTAAGTTGAGAATTGAACGTTATGGGAATCACGTAGATACTAACGCTGTAGATATCTACTCTGTTGAAATCAGTAACGCGCAACGGGAACGAATAGTCCAACGTCATACTGCCATCAGAAAACAATAGTTGACAACTGTCAAACAAAACTCGCTTCGAACTGAGAGCCAGCCAGCCAGAATGACATTTGCATTTGGAGTAGAAGTTCGTAGTGTATCCAGCAAGCTTCCTGCCATACAAACATAACTACTTAGTATATACATCTCTGATATGGATTATTCATAAGGGATGAAGAAAACTTTCCCAAGCTTGTTTAAGGCCAAAGGGCGTTGGTAAAAAAAAAACAAAAACAAAACATATTATTGACAGTAGAAGGAAGAGTGTGTAAAAGAGGGCGCTGGAAGAACGAATCAATGAATGTAAATGGGATATGTGTATGAAATGCTTAAAATGGTAATAGCAAATAAAGTCAATGATGTGGGGAGACGTGAGTGTTACATATAGAGAGCAATGTTGAGTAGATGCAAAAGGAAACGACAAGCACAGCATAATGCAGGAAGTAGTCATAACTGGCATAATGCCATAATGACGAGCAAGCCATAAGAAACCAGCAAAACAAAACAAAGCACACACATACACACACACAAACACATAAACACAACAAGTGAGCTTAGAAACGTCTCATGAGCGGGTGAACGCATCTAATGTGCGAAAAGGACTCTCGCATATAGCACAACAGGCAGTCATAAACATATCTACACAAATAGAATTGGCTCGTTTTTTTTGGCTGGGTGGTGCAATGAAAGCAGATAGAGCAATATTCGTAAGGACTCACAGTGGTGTGCGATATGTTTTGAGGATGAATGGAGTACAAAGCAGAGAGCACTATACTCAGCTTTACATACATATGCTTGCAGGTATTAAACCTAAAATATGCATATTAGAGGTGCCTAAAAGAGTAATAGAAGCCAAAGAACGGTTTACAGCATCATTGTCTGTCAGTCTAAACGTTTGTTCGCGCATCATTTAAAACCCGCTTTAAAGAATTAAATGCAAATTTGACCTATATCTAGTATGTATATCTAGCTAACGATTAGTATATAAATTTAATATTTTAATCCCGCTTGGAAGATCAAAGACAGAAAGTTGTATGAAGCGTTAACTAACGTTCGCTACAGCGTTACCTAAATCAGATGATACAGAACGGGAACTGATAAACAGAATGAGCGAGGTGTAGTTCAACGAAAGCGCGTCAATCTCTCCTTTTCCAGAAACTCTACACTTTTATCGCACATCACTGTTCACTGTAGTACGTTCACCAAAAAACAATAACAACAAAGTCTCACACTAGGATACCTACCTACAAGTTTACTGCTGCGCGAACAAATTTTGCTTGCTTTCACAGTTGAGTTGCGTGAAAAAGGGCTTGAGAACGAGACAAGGATTGTTGTTCTCATGGCTTCCAAGTAGCAGCCGTAAAGTAGTATGCGGCATGTAAAAGTGATGCTATGGGATTTGAAAGATTTCGAGTGAAATGTATGTAAATCAGTTTGACATCAGATATCCCAATTTTTGCACGAAATAAGCGGAAGAGTACGCGCACGTCGCGACAAGAGCAATTGCTTTGATTTCGATTGGTTTGGGTTAATGGCATTATAACCTTTAACCACATATTGGATGTACGTTGGTTTGTAAGGATGTAAGCGCTTGTCGGTGAACAAATATTTGCTAATGTAGTTACGTACTAGTAAGTTACGTATGTACATAGTTCGAAGTAATTTAATTAGGTGATAGTTATGGGTTGTCTGAGACAGGAAAAAGAAAATACAACAATGTAAGCACACATACACACATGCCCACTTATAATATGAGTAATAATGCGTGTTCTACGTGTTGCGGAAGTGCTGAATAAATATTTTTATAGCAGAAAAATTTACGTGAAAATATATTTAAGCAAATGTGGGCGTACACAGAGAGGAGAAAGGGGTATCAGCAGCACCAAAAAACAAGTTTTACAGAAAAGGATAAATATTTTTTCAGAATAAGGAAAGTTAAATGAAATTCAGAAAATAAAAATAAAATCATAAAAGCTTAAATATCAATCAGAAAGTCAAATGAAATTCAAAAAAAGTCAAATGAAATTCAGAAAACGTCAAATGAAATTCAGAAAAAGTCAAATGAAATTCAGAAAAAGTCAAATGAAATTCAGAAAATAAAAAAATTAATAAAAGCTGAAAAATCAATCAGAAAAGGTCAAATGAAATTCAGAAAAAGTTAAATGAAATTCAGAAAAAGTCAAATAAAGTTTAAAAAAGGTCAAATGAAATCGATAAAAAATCAAATAAACTTCAGAAAACAAAAATATTAATAAAAGCTGAAAAATCAATCATAAAACGTCAAATGAAATTCAAAAAAAGGCAAATGAAATTAAGAAAAAGTCAAGTGAAATTTAGAAAAGGTCAAAAGTCAAATGGTATTCAGAAAATAAAAAAAATTCATAAAAACTCAAATATCAATCAAAAAACGTGAAATGAAATTCAGAAAATGTCAAATGAAATTCAGAAAACAAAAAAAAATCATAAAAGCTAAAATATCAATCAGAAAACGTCAAATAAAATTCAGAAAATAAATAAACTTCATAAAAGCATACATATTTCAGCATCAGAAACGTCAATTGAAATTAAAAAAGGTCAAATTAAATTCAGAAAAAGTAAAAAAAAATTCAGAAAAGGTCAACTGAAATTCAAAAAATGTCAAATTAAATTCAGAAAAAGTCAAATAAAATTCAGAAAATGTCAAATAAAATTCAGAAAATCTAAAATTTCGAAAAATGCGATAAATGATGGAAGGTAGGCAAAGTAAAACTATAATTTTTTTTCCAGGTCCAGTAAGGTCTTTAACTTTTCAGTTGCCAAAGTAGCACTGGCGTGTTTTTCCATTGATTTTTTTGTATGTGATACAGCACTTACTCCCGACTTGTCCAAGTGTTTCATTCCTTTTAAAGCCCCAGAGAGTGAGTTACTTACGAAAGATATAAACTAAACTACACACAAAAAACAAAAATTGCACCTATCACATAAACTCCATATACATACATACACAATCACATACTGTATTTCATGCTGTCTACGCCACTGTACAGCTATATATGTATGGTAACAAGGACAATAAGAAATTTGCTAAATCCTAGTTGATTGTTGAATTGAAGAATTAGTGAGCCTCCTTTTTTGCTATACGAGTATGCCTTTGTAGTGTAACAATGCAATATAATTTACGGAAGTCACCAAGAATCACGCAATGAAATTCAATTTAATTAGGAAAGAGCATAACAGAAGCTCTGACAACAAAGAAAACAAACCAAAAAAAAAGAAATTATTATATGGCAATTGAGCAGTTTGAGTTTAGTAAACAATGGTAAGGTTCATGGATTTGTCTGCAAATAAAATTTTACAATTGTTTCATTTATATATTGTTTACAATTTGACCACGGAATGGGCAGTTACCTATGGTGACTTAATTTGACTTTATTTAAATTCATTTTGTCTAAATATACAAAGGATCTGTTTTGCGAACAATAGCGGTAAGTAGCGAAATGAAAGTGGATTTGAAATTTTTTTAAGTTGAGTAAAGGTTAAAATCGTTGGAGGAATTAAGAGCAGGTGAGTGAGGTTTATTTTGGATAAACGAACAAAAAATGTTGAAGCTTGCAAGGCAGACCATTTTAAAAGTTGTTTGTAATGGTTACAGGAAAGTCAAGAGACCATCCTGCTGTGGTGGAAATGAGCTAGCCGTGCTCACTGGCTTCCAAAGAAAGCGAAATCAAAAGCTGAAATTGGTTTGGCAAAGTGTTTCCATTCCACTTTCGTACCTCCAATTCCGGATCAGTTCTAGGAAATTAATTGATTTTGGTTTTGATTTTGTACCGCAAGTGTTTCTATTCTGGTTCTGTGCTTCATGTTTCGATTCAAATTTGGTTCTTATGTCGGTTTTGCAAATTGTTTCCGTTCCACTTTCGTTCTTCGAATTTCAAAGTGTTTCCCTATCAGTTCCAACCTGCAAAAATTATTTCAGTTTTGAGTTTGTTCAGGTTTCACTTTGGTTCGTCAAATTTCCGGTTTGTCAAATGTTTTTGTTTTTGTTTCGATTTCGTTTTTCAAATTTCGAAGTGTTTCCATGATAGTTTGCTTCTTAAAATTTTGGTTCCAAATATCCGTTTCAGTGTGCAAAAATTACTTCGGTTTTGATTTTATTCAAGTTTCAAGTCTTGTCCTTCAAATTTTGTTTTTGTAAAGTGTTAAATTTTGTTTTTCAATTCCGATTTCGATTTTGAAACTAAGAAACAAAAAAAATTGCTGTCTATAACTGGATAATTACAAGAGAAGCGTGGGTTTCGAAATCAAGTCCAAGTTACCGAGCAAAATCGAACTCAAACCCTATTCGAAACTGTATTGTTAATTGTCGAGCCGAAGAATTTGCTTTTTATAATAAAATATTACTTCCAATAATGCTGAGTAAGTAATGGCCAACACATAATCTTTTTACGATCTAATTTTAGCTTCAACAGGTACAACTCTTCGATTTTAAACTCTAAATAGTGCGGAGTGCGAGAGAAATGGGATTAAATAATTTTCAATTCGAAACAATTTCAGTGTCAAAAGGTTCATCTCGTAACTGCATGGTATTTTCAAGAGTGTTTGCTGTATTTAAACAGTACTCCATTTGTATTTGCAATTGTTTTTGTATTTTCGTTTTTCGTTTATTGGTTCAGGTGTTAAGAAGTGCAACTCCAACCAATACATGGGTAAGTACATATGTATGTGTGTCGCTATATACCTTCATACACATTACCGACGACTCATCTTTGCTCGTACATAATGCCCACTTAGTAATTGTAGGCGTTTGACGTGTAATCGCCTAAAATTACAATACCAACAGTGACGTTGATGAGACGCGCTTGACGATCGTGATGTGCAAACATGCGCCCTTACCTGCATTCATAAATAGCAAGCGAGCGTACCTATATAAAATGCTTTATAGCTTTAGGCAGCCAACTGAGAGGGGGGATAACACAGGTTCGCTTTGATGAGCAAAGAAATGGTATTTTTCAAGGACGATTCTTGTTAATAGTTCAATTTTTTAGAAGACTTCAAAATCTTGCTCTTTAAGCATATCGAGCCCAACATGAGGCGCGTAAACATCTTCGAAACATGTTGATTGGTATTGTCGTTAGATGATTTTAATAACATTTGCCAGAAATTTCCAAATAGAGTTAAGTCTCGACGCGAACCCTGTCTAATTCCACAATGAATGTGCAATTAATCAAATAATCAAACATCCTAATTAAACTCAATTTAATTGCTTGTGTAATCAGAGAGAAGTCACTGTCGATTAATCATAATAATTAATTTACCGATTAGTCATATTTAAATTTTTTTAATTTCAATGTTTATGAAACCAAGTAAATATAATCTTAATCAAAAAAAATTCAGCAACTTTAATTAATCAGCAAAATGATTAATTAAACAATTTTGTAATCAATTAAGCGCACTAATGCAAGCCAAATTAATTAATCTAATTATTTATAAAACCAAGTAAATATAACCTTAATTCAGTAACTTTAATTAATCGGCAAAATGATTAATTAACCAATTTTTTAATCGATTAATGAGACTAATGCAAGCCAAAAAAAAGTGTAAATTTCTAGAAATTTAAAAATTTGTTTTCGTGAGCCAGAATCTATTCGAGCCGACAATACTACACAGCTGATTTCATTTTATTTTTAGGTTACTTCGTTACAATTTTTATCTAAATTACGGTTCTTTTCTAACCTGGATTTTCATGCACTTGCTTCCATGCCTTTACAGTGCTGTAACGAATTTATGTTTATTTAAAATTTTCACAAAACATTAGTTTGCCGGCATATCGACTGTTCCGCCATATCGACCCTTTCTTCCAACAACAATATGAATCAATAACTTTCACAACCTAACAAATTGACTTCCAAACAAAACAAAAAAAAACGAAAAAAAAATCTTTTAATATAACTCCATTCGCAGTCAGTTGCCCACAAACTCCCTGTGGAGTATATTATACAAAGAAGTGGTATAAGGATTTAGCTAATTCTTCATAAGAAAATCTCATCAAATTCGTTACAGCTACCAATTAGGCTGCATCATTTAGGAATATGTAGATCCATATTTCAGAGGTTTACTGATACAAATATAATTAGCGCTGCTTGGAAGGATTTCGTCAAATTGGCAATTCGTTGTGATCAAAAGTGGTAAGTAAAACGGGGCAAACGTGTGGTCGTCACGCCGCATAACGAATTCGTAACGTCGTGCCTGGCAACGTCATCAATTGCCGTTAAAAGAATTCATGCAAAAAAATTCAACAAAAATTCAACCAAACAAAGTAATAAAATACAGATTAGGTATGCGAAAAGTGGATAAAATACGAGGGAAGCGAAGATAAATGATATTTGGGAATAACACGTGACAACAACCAGAACAACAACAAGAACAATCGAGTCGAAGTAAGCGAAAAAGACATGCTCATGTGAAAGAAGTAAGGATCAACTAATTTATGGTGAAAAGATATATTATATACCATGTGGTGAGTTTGTTTCTTGGGGGTCTCAAGGAAAACTCCACCGAGCAGAGGTTTGGTTTTGAGTTCAAGCCAGCCACAGCCTATCTTAAAGTTTATCTCTGGAGCTGGTTGAAGCAGCCCGACCAATTAATAAAGATTATTCCGCTACAACAACAACAACAAGCTCCCACTCAACTCAGAGGTTGACCAATTTGGCTACCTTGAGTGCTTCTAATTGCCGAAAATTTTGAAAATAAAATTTATAAAATTTGTATGCTAGCGCTATTGGGTATATATTAAAAAAAAATGTTAAAATTGCCAAGTCACACCAAGAAGTGTTATAAACAAGCAACCATAAAATACAACAACAACACATAACAATAGTCACTTTGTGACAAAACGCAGTAAATACCAAAATAGTCAGCGGGTGTTTGTCAACATAGAGCCTCCATAGAGCCTTCTCGTGTCTTGCAACGAATCTCACATTTGACTGCTTCTTTAGTCACTTCGCGTCCAACTACGAATTTCTACACATTTACTTGGATGCGCTTCCGATTGCGTGCGCTGTCAATACTATTTGACTATTGGTATCCGAGACGACATAACAATTTAGTCACCCTAACACCATGAATTCTTAAAAGAAAAAAAAAAAATAGTTTCAAGAATTCCAATAACCATACGCCATTGGCATGTGTAAATTGCATTTTAACACGCGGCACTTCGGTTCATTCAAGGAAAAGCAATTAACACTCGAAAGTAGAAAAAGCAGCAAAAGAGCATTTACTGGAATGACCTTCAAGCGAAGAAGAACGAAAAATATAAAATTTGAAACACCAATGGTTTTGTATTGTGTGTTCAGTGTTTGAAAACAGTCAGCAGGTAGTCCAGACCACTCACGTTAGTAGTGAAAATGAAAATCGCATAAAAATTTGTTATTGTCCATTACACCTTTAACATCATTTAAGCAGCAAAATGGGCTGTTAAAGTCAGTAGGCAAAGCCGACATTTGTGTATATAAACCTTTGTACAAATGTATGTATGTGAGTAAATATATATTCTGAAGTTAATAAATATGCACAATACTATTTTTGGAAGTCAAAGTTATTTTGCAGCAGTTAAGATTATTGTTTATTTTACTGCAAAAATGCAATGCTGAGAATTACAGATTTAAATTCACAAAACAAAAAAAAAAACAGAAAAGGGCACGTTGAAAGAGAGGTAAACAAAGTAGCAAAATAGTTTCAAGACGGCTGAGCGCTTAAAAAATCATTTTTATTATTGTTTGTTCAGGATGAACGTAGACACTTAGTTCTTGACTCGTCTGCGCATTTCACTTCGTCAAATAAGCCACTGTCAATTTAGTATGATAATTTTTCCGATTTCGCTTCGTAAGGAAGCTGGAGCGATCGTGGATATAACTACTAATCCTTGTACAGAGTTCTTCAATGTCCCTTGAAGAGCAGACTATAGAATCTGCCTTGGGTGGAGGTGGAATGTAGAAAATGAATAACATGGCCCCATCCTGTGGCAACCACTGTCTTATTCTTCTTAGTTAAGGTTTTGAGTCTCTCAATACCACTGCTGCGTGCCGAGGACTGAGGTAGTTAGCGGTTGACCTTTTTAGGCCGACAGGTAGCGGTGAGCCTTCTAGTTCGTGAAGGAGTGTAGCATGACTGACGGTATCAAATGCCTTTCATACGGTCGGCCTGTGGTTTGGAGGGTATTGCATGCATATTTACGAATTCATGACGTTTGGCCTGGTACAAATTTGGAAATAGTAATGCCTCTAATAACTTCGAAGGCTTTTCAGGTTTTAAAAGGGAACTACTTTTGCGTCTTTTCGTATCTCAGGAATTACAATTGGTTCTACGGAAACATAAAAATCTGCTACAAAGACTGCCAACCTACAGCTAGGTTACCTAAATAGGACAACGGTAATATTGATTGGTCTCCAGCTTTTAATTTTTTTTTCGTTATATGCGCTTCGTGACTATTGCCGGTACAGCCCGAAATCCGAGATGTCAAACCCAGTCAATGGACAAATCTACATACGTCAAATTATGGTTTTATAATTATTATAATTACAGATTTAAAGGTAAGCAAAAACCACAAAATGAAACATGTACTAGCAGCAGAGGACAAAGGAAAATATTCTGCATATGCAAGAAGGTACGGAACTGCACGGTTATCACGCACAAAGCATACAAAACCAAGCAAATTAAAAAAAGTGAAATAAAAATTAGAACAATAAAAATCAACCCCCTGTGATGCTGTTACCACAAAACGGCAATATGTATGCATTTCTTTTGATTAATTTTACTGATTTCATTTTTCAATTTTTAATTTGGTATCCTGCTGATTTGAACAAAATTTTCGGTAATTGAATAACACTACGCGCACTTGAAATCGGTCTAAAACCATGAAAATAAAGCTATGCTGTCAAAAAAACAAAATGAAAAACACACACAAGAATAAAAACAAAGGGAGTCAATTACTAAACCAAATTGGGGGTGGGTATTAATGCAACCTGCACGCGTCTATTAGATGGGTAGGGAGGAAAGACGAATACAGATTATGACTGCATGTGCGCCTGCTTAGATATATGTATGTAATGCAGTGCGAAAATATTGCAAACAAAAAAATTATTACCGTCCTAATGAAAAGTGAGTTGATTAACATTTATTGGATGCATACAAATTTACATCAGTGGCGTCGATTCTGATTGTAAAGCAATAAAGGACGCTTTTGACCCTTTCGAAAATTTTAGCTGTTGCACAACAAAGCATGCCAGTCATCAACTCTTGACGATGACTGAAACAAATTGGACTTCTTAATGGAAGTGTAAACCTCTTGCTCTGTGGATGAGAGCAGCTACTAGGGCTGTCCATCTTTAAAGACGCCAATGACCATTCCATTTTCTTTAGACACCTTTCATGATGTTATATAGCAGCATGGTTTTTGAGAGAGGTCTTTCCATCCTAATGACCTACTCAGTTCAAATCAGCACTTGTCTTTCTCTAATACCAACCTCGTTCTGGTCCAACAAAACTTGCAACCGCCAGTTTCCTGGGACTTGACGCCAAGTCACCATTTTGAAACAAGTCTTAAGCTGAGTGACGCCACTGTTAATAATAACAACGCCACTGACATAAATACATTTGTATTTTACACCCGCCATTATTGCCATTGCTATGACAACTTTTCAATCGAATGCAATCATACAAAAACAAAATGTTTTCGAATAAGCTGTTAGTGCGTGAAAAAGGGGGAAGGTTATACAATTATTAGAACCTGAGCCAGTTAAGTGTATGCCTCATTTATTTTATTATAGTAATTTTATTTTTGGTTTTGTATGTACATTAAGCGAACAGTTGTTAAACAAACAAAGGAAGTAAAGAAAATATAACAAGGATATGGCGCGGCATGTAGGCAATTTGCACAGGAAGCTTGTGGGTTGGCATGCAATAGCGTCCCTAATGTGTAGTTTTCTAAGAACTTCTTTGCTATTCTCATTTCAAGTGCATGACAGTTGAATTTGCACTACATATAATCTGTATATGATATTGATTTGAGCATATGTGTGGTATGAAAGGGATTGGTCATAAATCATGTGAGGAAGATTTGCAAGTATTTGCAAGAAAGAAAAACATTTTGACATTTATTTATCACAAATTGTGGACTTGAAAATGAATACAAACTTGATCAGTTTTCAACGGTCAGTGTTCCGTAATTTAATCTCTTCCCCCTCTTACATAATCTAGGGTAGCACCCCCTTAAAATATTCATACCACGAGGAGATGATAAACAACAACTAAATAGAGAATAAAACGAAATGCGCAATGCAAGAATATACTCGTTATGCTACTTGATCAAGAAGTAAGTGCCAGAGGCAGTGCCAAGGAAACCGTCAGCGCAAAGGCATACCCACATACGAAGGCCAGCAAGAAAGAACCACCGCCACACCTTACAATCTACTAGATGGTCTAAACATTACGAACTACCATTTGAACAAGAAAGGAACAACCAGCGATATTCAAAAGCTTCGTCGGTGATAGGGACCAAGTTTGCCTAGCCATGGGCTAACTAAGAGGTCCCAAGGAGAACTATAATAAAGTAGTTTTAAATCTTTCTCAGGAAAGAGAAATAATAGTGGTGAATGATTCCATTAATAACTTTTCCAATCCGAATTTATAAGTCAATTACAAATTACAATTTGTTAAATCAGCAGAGTAAAGAGGACTCTTGACGATCAAGCGCCATCATTTAATATAGTTGTAATATATCTTCTGAATATCTTAATTTTATAAACTTACCTTCTTTGCACTCTTTTCAATTTCCTTCTCAAAATCTGTTAATGGCGTAAGCGTAACGCTGACATCTTTAATGATATCTCTAAATGGGCTGAAAGAGTAGAGCAAATATTAGCAACTACAAAAATTACTTTGAAATAAACTTAGCTGTGCATACCTATTTATTTCATCTATCAGACTGCTATTCGTTTTCGAATCAGCTTTGCGTTTTTTTGCTATCGAACTGCTTGACATTTTTCCACCAGGCGGACCAGCTGCAGAATTTCCTCCCATACCACTTAAGCTAACCATAGAAGTATCCATATGGGATCCACTAAAACTACTGTTTCCAATAACACTAGGATGTGTATCTACATTGTTCGCATTGTCGGCACTACCAAATCCGCTGCTGCTTGCTGTACCCGCACCGCTACTCATCAACTTTGACACATCTTTCCCGCCATTGTTGCCACTACTCGAATTACCACCACCGCCCATCGATAGTGCTGAGGAAGAAGTAGTAAGATTTTGTGCTGACATGCTACTACCATGGCTATGACTGTCATGCATTGAATTACTCATATTGACTGCTGTTGTACTTGATGAGCTAGTAGCAGATGCACCAACACCACTCAATGTACTATTGCTGGAGAAATCTTTATTTTTTGATGATTTTGACGACTTATCGCGCGCATCACGTGATGATGATGACGAAGATGAGCCATCCTTATCTTTATCCTTACTTGTATTTGCTATTTTATTTAAATTTTTACTATGTTTATCTTTTTCCTTATAACTGCTTGAACTGCTTGATGAGCCTTTTATATTCGAAGTTGAGGCAGTATTTATGCTACCGCTCATTGAATTACTACTACCAAGTGCAGAACTGCTAGCGGACAAGTTACCGCTACTATTAACACCACTTGAGCTGATGCCTCCGGAGCCACCACCACCAGCACCTCCTCCCATATTGCTTGGTAAACTGCTGGAATTTGAGATATTACCACCATGTACGCTCCCAGAGAAACCGCTTGATGTTGCGGCTGATCCAGCAACATTTGCTGATGTTGATGATGAGTTGGATTGTTTTGATGCTGTGGAAGATTTGCGTTGTTTAGTTGTGGAGGCAGCATTTACATTTGTGGTGATCTTGATACTAGTCGCCGAGGTAGAGGAGGCCGTGGCATTCATGCTGGACTCGAGTTCCTTTTCAGGTGACAAACTCGAATCGGATGACGTGTCATGTGTAATGGGTTTATAGGGTGGGATAGTTTTTACATTGCCACCTTTTTTCTGTGAATGATATAAAATGCAAATTATTATTACTTGTATATTTTGGAAATATTTTAAATAGCACACAGTGGATCACTAAAAACATGGGAAAAGGAATCACATACTACCACCCACAAAAAAAACCTTAAAAGCGATTTGGTATGACCAGTGCAACCTTCTAGGTCATGTCATCCCTCCTTCCGAAAGGAAAGAGAAGATGAGATGACACATGAGTCGTTTCATTCATACAATTTCAGCTCCTCTGCTGCCATGTGTCGATGGGCAACCCTTCTTTGCTGAAGCTTCTTTCCTCATTCGCATAAAATAGCTTGAAATCGTAGCTGATGACATCAAATTCTTAGTCTTATCCTCCACCGTAAAATACGATTCATTGCTTAACGAGCGTTTTCAACAGCAGTGGATAAATTATATATGACCTATTATTGCTATCAACATATTTTAAGAATAGTCCAAACAACCCAACGGTTTCAATTGGATTGGACGAGAGTGAAGTCAGCATTAGAAGAGTTTGGTCCGTCGAGCAGGTGAACAGATGGTTGGTGTCATAGGAGGTACACCAAATACCGGGCAATTACAGACTAAATTCCGTAGGTTCAGACTAGACAATAATCTGCTCCTGTATCCAGATAAAATTTGGACTGGACAAATTAGACAAGGGTTACACTGAAATAACAGCCCATGGCTCTTTATATATATACATATATATATATATATGGCGCGATATACAACAGTTATATCATCAACCTCCTAAGAGATTTTTGCGCCCAGCTTCTCTTTCACTTTGTGGTGTGCCGCTTTGAATTTTTTCCTACAAATTAGCGGGACCTACGGTTTTTCGCCGCCTCCGAACGGCATCTACAAAGCAGATGAATTTTTGCCTTCCATGGGAGTTCGCCAAACCACTGCCGAGGGGTGACCCCGTTTTCAAAAAAACTTTTTCAAACAACTTTTGATGTAACCTGTACCAGGGCTCGAATCTTGGACCTTCGGTGTGGAAGGCCCGCAAAACTATAACCACACCGCGGCGGCCGCAATCTCCGCTCTTTGCTTCTACAAAATAAACTTTATGGGAGGATTAGAATATATGATCCGGTGTGAAATAACAAACGAAAAATCCAAACTTACCAATTTTCCATAGTGATGCTGACAATATCCACAATATTTAACATTATCCAAATAATTTCCAGCCTCCTCGCATAACAAACCCAAACTTTGGGCGCATGTTACATGAAATTGTTGTTTACAATTCGATTTATTACATTGCATACAAGCGCCAACAGTTGCGCGATTCGGTTTACCAGCCTCCTGACATATATAACAAGCTGTGAATAAGAGAAGAGAAAAAAGAAAATCAAACCTTAATAAAAAGATATCAATTTCATTTTGACAACAAACTGACTTTTAGCATAACGCTCCTGCGGTATCAACTGCAATATAATCGGTTCCATTGTGGTGACATTACCGAAACGTACTTCCGGTATATAAAGTGCACACACCACATGTGCCCATCCTTGATTATCGGTCTTTTTGAGTGCACCATCACGTGAGGGACATAATTCACAACGTACACGCGCTGAACGTTCTTGACTCTCGCATTTACGACAATACCATGGTCCGGTTGGGACAGTTACAATACCATAACAAGCTTGATGCACAGCAACAGTGCAATTTTGACCATCACAATATACAAGCGGATTTTCGGGCCATCCACGCTCATCCGAACAAACACAACATCCGCCGACCATCTCCTTCATACTGGTTAGTTAACGCTTTAGGGAAGTGTTCACCCCGTACTTCTCCACAACCAACAATGATTCCAAATCAATTATTGGAGGTTAACCTGCGCACCTCATTACCATGAAATTTTACTATAATTTTAGTGTTGATTTGTTGTATGTTTATTGTTGACAATTTCGACTGATTTCTGATATCTCAACGGTTCATTCATCTAAAATTGATGTTATAGTGGACTTCATTTTGATCTGAAAATATTAGAGATAAATTAAAATTAGTTTTCGTCATGACTAAATAATAAAAAAAATAATTTAAAGTTAAGTATAGTGCAAAAAGATTTATAAATTTTATTTCTTTTGTATTTTTCGGCCTTTGAAATTGATTATTATATTTATTATTGAGCTCTAGGCCACCCATATATATATAGTATCCTGAAGATGACTTCAAATTGAGGTCGAAATATCGATGAATGTAATAAATATATGATTTAAACAAATTTAAGAGTTTTTCATCATATATATATGGGTGGCCTAGAGCTCAATAATAAATATAATAATTTATAAATTTTGGTAAATATCACTCCCAGCCTCCGTTGTTGGAAGCAGAAGATAAGGTGTTCTATCAGTGTTAAAAAGATCAGGTGATGAATCACTTTTCCTGTGATTCTGATACCCGTAATTTGGACTCATCTAAAACCAGAAGACGTCAATCTGCCACCCTAACTTTGAATATGTTTGAACAAAGACCTACCTCACAAATTGATTCTAAAGTGGAGCGTTTGTAAAAAAAAAAAAAAAATTTTTATTTATGGGGGTGATGATCTTCCGCGAATCGATCTGGTACATACATATTTGTTTTTTTTTTTTTTATTTGCAAAATTTAGTGAAAATTTCCACCACACTCGCCATATGTGAGTGTTTATATTTACATATTTCATTTACCCAATTGAACGCAATAAAAAATGCAAACACTCAAGTATGGCGAGTGAGACATGCGTTGGCGGGGCGAATGTGGTTAACAATATCAATGTCAAGGTGATTCGCGAAAACAAAAACAAGTCTTTCACTGTCAACTATAACACGAACCAGAAACAAATTTTACAGTTTATCATAAGACGTGATGCTGAATGTAATTATGAGTTGTAAGTCATCATAAAAAAATCCTCACTCAGAAATCACGATTCGAAATTTCCTTTCTCAAAATGACAGTCGGGGAAAGCTGGCAACACACGAATTACTTTGTTCCGCAAACTCTCGCAGTGCCCTCGGACAACAGAAATTTCATTTTTACTACAATCTAACTATGCATTCATTTACATACTACGATTTGGCTCCTCTGAAGTTCGAACCCTGTACACCATACACATTTTATACACGACATTGAATGTATTTAAAAATAGCTATTATGTGCTCAAGGATTATCTGCTCTAAACTCAAGTATTGCCGGTATAAAAAAAACTCATTTCAAACATCACACATTCATATCTATTTCATTTGTTTTCGTTGTTATACCCAGCGTACTAGTACTAGTACAAGGGTATATTAATTTTGTCCACATAACGGTACTATGTAACGGCACAAAATAATCGAGTTAGATATAGAGTTCCATATATGAAAGTTCTTAGGTTGAAAAGAGGAATTGATTAAGGCATGTCCGTCCGTCTGTCCGTCTGTCCGTCTGTCCGTCTGTCCGTCTGTCCGTCTGTCCGTCCGTGTACACGATAACTTGAGTAAAAATTGAGATATTTGCATGAAATTTTGCATACAGGTTACTTTCTGGCCAAGGTAGGTTGCTATTGAAAATGGGCGAAATCGGATGATAACCACGCCCCCTTTTTCGATATCGAAAATTTCGAAAAACATATAAAATGGGTTAATTCAATATCAGAAGCAGCTACAATGATAAAATTTGCAATATGTATTGATTTATATGTTCTAAGGCGGATTTTACCAAATTTTTTGAAAAGGGGCGTGGCACCGCCCCCATATATTTGAAGAAATTTTAAAATTTTGACTCCTAATAACTTGAGAACAGTTTATGCTAGTATAACGAAATTTTGTAGAGGTCATACTATTGTTGTGTTAAATTCAGATATAGAAAATAAACGAAATCGCTTGGCGACCACGCCTACTTTTTTATAAAAGTTATATTGAAAGGAGGTGGAAATATTGAAAAGTCCATATCTAATTAACTGATACCGCTATAATAATATAATTTTGTACATACATCAATTTTCATATTCTTTACATTATTTTTGCAAAATTTTGGAAAGTGGGCGTGGCACCGCCCACTTATGAGTCAAGCAATTTTCAAATTCGACTGCTAATAACTTCAGAACGATGTGAGATAGGTTTACGAAACTAGGTTCCAGGTATGTTATGTTTATGTAGAGTACTACCACAGAAAATAAGAAAAATCGGTGAACGACCACGCCCCTTTTTGGACTAAAGTTCTCTAAACGAGAGTTAGGAAACCGGAATATGCAATATCTGTTTAACTGATACAGATATAATGCTAAAATTTAGTACACTCATTCACCTGATGATGTTATTTGTGATGTTTAAAGGTTTTTTGGTAATATTTTGGAAAATGGGCGTGGCACCGCCCACAAGTGAATAAACAAAATATCAACATTTCACTATTAACAAGCCACTGTGAAAGTATCATAAAGATCTGCAATGAAAACTGATCTTCAATAGGGACAAACAACATAATAAAATCCGTGGGCGTGCCACCACCCACTTTTTTAAAATTATGTAAATATTGATTAATGGACACATATATCCGTACATCGAAAAATTTCACAAAATACGTTAAAAGTTATGGGCATGGCACGCCTTCTTTTCCAAAGTTATATATAGGACATGGTATAACCCTTGAAAAGATCGATTCAGTACTTTTGGCTCATGTAAGCGGTTAAAGCTTTATAAGCAAGGAGCGTGGCCGCGCCCACCAAATTCGCTATTGTTTAGGCTCGGCATAGATTGGTTTTTAAAATGGGCGAAATCGGATGAAAACCACGCCCCCTTTTTCTAAAAACTAACGCTGGGTATTTAATGTTCGGTTCACCCGAACTTAGACTTCCTTACTTGTTTTGTATTGTTATGTAAATTTTAAAATTATTTTCTTGATAAACACAGTTTTTCAAAAATTCTAAACTTTAGCAACAATAATCTATTATAAAAAAATTTCGGGATTTTCGAGAAAATTTTTAAGGCATAATACCTATAAAAATTTTTTAAGTATTTTTATCGGAAAAAAGTTTTGTTGCTAATGGAAAAATAATGATTTTAAATAAATTTATAAATTACAAATTTCACATATTTTATTTATTTATTTGTTTTGCTCATTTTTATACCCAGCGTACTAGTACTAGTACAAGGGTATATTAATTTTGTCCACATAACGGTACTATGTAACGGCACAAAATAATCGAGTTAGATATAGAGTTCCATATATGAAAGTTCTTAGGTTGAAAAGAGGAATTGATTAAGGCATGTCCGTCCGTCTGTCCGTCTGTCCGTCTGTCCGTCTGTCCGTCTGTCCGTCTGTCCGTCTGTCCGTCTGTCCGTCCGTGTACACGATAACTTGAGTAAAAATTGAGATATTTGCATGAAATTTTGCATACAGGTTACTTTCTGGCCAAGGTAGGTTGCTATTGAAAATGGGCGAAATCGGATGATAACCACGCCCCCTTTTTCGATATCGAAAATTTCGAAAAACATATAAAATGGGTTAATTCAATATCAGAAGCAGCTACAATGATAAAATTTGCAATATGTATTGATTTATATGTTCTAAGGCGGATTTTACCAAATTTTTTGAAAAGGGGCGTGGCACCGCCCCCATATATTTGAAGAAATTTTAAAATTTTGACTCCTAATAACTTGAGAACAGTTTATGCTAGTATAACGAAATTTTGTAGAGGTCATACTATTGTTGTGTTAAATTCAGATATAGAAAATAAACGAAATCGCTTGGCGACCACGCCTACTTTTTTATAAAAGTTATATTGAAAGGAGGTGGAAATATTGAAAAGTCCATATCTAATTAACTGATACCGCTATAATAATATAATTTTGTACATACATCAATTTTCATATTCTTTACATTATTTTTGCAAAATTTTGGAAAGTGGGCGTGGCACCGCCCACTTATGAGTCAAGCAATTTTCAAATTCGACTGCTAATAACTTCAGAACGATGTGAGATAGGTTTACGAAACTAGGTTCCAGGTATGTTATGTTTATGTAGAGTACTACCACAGAAAATAAGAAAAATCGGTGAACGACCACGCCCCTTTTTGGACTAAAGTTCTCTAAACGAGAGTTAGGAAACCGGAATATGCAATATCTGTTTAACTGATACAGATATAATGCTAAAATTTAGTACACTCATTCACCTGATGATGTTATTTGTGATGTTTAAAGGTTTTTTGGTAATATTTTGGAAAATGGGCGTGGCACCGCCCACAAGTGAATAAACAAAATATCAACATTTCACTATTAACAAGCCACTGTGAAAGTATCATAAAGATCTGCAATGAAAACTGATCTTCAATAGGGACAAACAACATAATAAAATCCGTGGGCGTGCCACCACCCACTTTTTTAAAATTATGTAAATATTGATTAATGGACACATATATCCGTACATCGAAAAATTTCACAAAATACGTTAAAAGTTATGGGCATGGCACGCCTTCTTTTCCAAAGTTATATATAGGACATGGTATAACCCTTGAAAAGATCGATTCAGTACTTTTGGCTCATGTAAGCGGTTAAAGCTTTATAAGCAAGGAGCGTGGCCGCTCCCACCAAATTCGCTATTGCTTAGGCTCGGCATAGATTGGTTTTTAAAATGGGCGAAATCGGATGAAAACCACGCCCCCTTTTTCTAAAAACTAACGCTGGGTATTTAATGTTCGGTTCACCCGAACTTAGACTTCCTTACTTGTTTTTTTTGTTGATTCATTTGCTGTGTTTGGCGATTATTTTTGGCTTTTATAAAATTATCAAGCACGAAATTTGGTTAAGTTCATTCACCTTCCATTCTTTCACGAAATTGTACATACAAACATGTTCTTTCGCTACTTTGTCTAATGTTGTTGGTTATTTAGTGAATGTGCGATACTTTGTTGCTATTCGTTGATTGTTGATGATCGTTTTCTGCTTCCCACAAAATTCGTTTGGATCGATGGAAACGTGATTTAGTCCGTATTTGTATTTTTGGCTCCTAATGCTAGATTGAGATTGATGGAAAGCAAGGTGATGTGCATACACTGAACGAAATAATTATGAGGCGAATTAAGTAGATAGTGCTTATGAATACCTACCAAGCTCTTATTATTTCTCTAATCAGGAATAAATGACAACATAACAATGGGGATAGCCTTATTCATTACGAAATCAAGTTTGCAGATCTATCATTTCTTCGAGAGCTGGCAATAGGGTTGGACCTACAGATAGATTATTGTTAGAAGAGTCTTCTCCGTAGTAGATAAGCTGATGATTGATGTCATAGCAGACACACCGTATGCTGGGTAAACATTCCACATGTCGGGATAGTCTAGTGTAGATAGATAATAGTCTAATCTGTTACAGTATCCACAACGAAGTTAGGCCACTTTGACCCTTGTCTCTCTCGGCAGTTCGAGCCAAAAAGCGAAGCTTGTGCAGGAATTAATATTTTCACCGGCTGTTATCTGACAAAAGAAGTTCAGCAACTCTGTGTGGATGGTGTTTAGGGGCCCGTCGCAACAGCTTGGGATCAAACGGCCATATTATATTATGCCGGATTTTATAATAGTGCTTATCCATACGGGTTCGGGGGTTAGAATATGCCCGAGGTAGATATTTATGGTCTTCGTAAGAGGCTAGTAAAATCCACAAAGGTAATGAAATGCAACTCTGTGGATTTTATGGCTCTCCCATCTCATTTCCAGCTTTCTTCTCCTTCCTTACATAAGAAGTTGGTGAGATGACTAAGAAGGTTCCACTGGTCATCCGGGAAATACTCTCGCTTTCAACAACATGCGCCAACACCTTCGGGGAGAGTTGTTGTCGCTGGAAATTACAAGAAATACAAATTGTTACTTCGAGCAGTTGTTTGTTAAGATGTTAAGTTAAACAAGAAGTGCCTATGAACATTTCGTTATGCTCTTTAACACCGAACATTTTCGGCTCACTATTTAGGTGGTGTTCTGGTGATATAAGGAGATATCCGGTAACAGTTTTTAGTGCTGAGTTTCTGCAAGGTCCGCCACTTCCGCAAAGTGTGTTCGATAGTCCCGGCTACTGGGTCTGCAATCAAATGTCTTATCTGGGAACGGGTGGTTTCATTTTCCTTGTAGTTGGTACTCCACAAACACAAGTATGCAAAAAAATATAATAACATGTATGTATATAAATATATCCGCCACAAAGCCGTATACTTATCACATAAATTATTAAAAATTATAATACATGAGATATCCTACTATATAGAAATCTACAACTGTATGTTTCATATCAGTCAAAATGCCAGGACCACAGCAACCGAAACAACCACATTATGAGCATAATTACATGTGCCACGAGATGATGGTGGAGGCAAAAGGGGTGGCAACTAGCAACAGTAACAACGCGACTCAAATAGATACATATCTCCATGATATACATACTAGAGTGTGGGTGGCAAATGGAATGTGGGCACAGGAATTGCGGAATTTAGGTCATAAATCTGTGCTGTTTGTATGCAGATAACTACTTCGTAAGGGTGTACTCGCTTGTATGTATACGAAAGGATATATGTATTTACTTACATACGAGCATAGACAATAGTACGTGGGAGCGCAGATGGGTGCACTATTGTTGTATATGCACATTTCAATGCTTAAAAACAAATGGTAAGTTATACAGATATGAACAGACTCTATACAACTATGAACCGTGTATGAGTATTTGTTGTGACTATATCCTATGTGTCCTCATTTCATTCCAAATGCGAAGGGGAACAGTGGAGAGTACGTAGAAAGAAATTTATAAATTTGTTGTTGCACGTTTAAAGGCGTTTTCTGGCAATAAAATGAAATGGAAAGCTTCATAGAAAAAGTGTTTTTTCATGGTCCTTATTCGGCAAAGCTCAACGGATTACAATTAAAGTTTCTTTATAGTTAGGCAGCGAAGAGAAGACGATCGTTCTATGGTAATACGTGTCAGTTCGGCCCAGAGAAAAGAAAAAAACAACGTCGGGATAGTTGCCGGGTTTTTTCCTAGCCATCTGAGATCAAAACCCTTCATATCACAGCCACAGCCTGACATTTACGAACTTTTAAAGCCCATTTTCTTCTTCTTTTGTAATATGTATACATGCCGTTAGGAGCTTTTCTTATTTTATTGGTAGTTAGGTTTTTTAACACCAGAACATTAAAGATAAAACGGTCTGGTATTTGTTTCCTTGAGGGACAACTGCTAAAACCTGTCCAAAACTATCAGGAAGGTATCAAAATACGCGTTTTGACTTCAGTATCAATGGTCCGAAAGCGAAATTTTGATTTTTTGTTTATTTCAAGAGATATTTGCAACTAAGATTGAACATTTTCATGTGGTTGTTGTAATCACAGTACAAGGGCGTGTCGATAAGTGCAAAAGTGGTTCTGCGCGAAAATGCTGGACCGGCTGAGGGTTATGTTTTTGAAGCTTGTCAAAACAAAGGTGTTCTGCACATAAACAACTTGGGTCACACCCCCATTTGGGATTTGCTCTAGGTAATTTTTGGTTTTTTCCCAATAACTTTTCACTGAAGCAAAAATTTTTTGTAAATTCCGCAAAAAAAATGAAGCAAAAATCTAATTACGCGAATTGTGGTACTTTTTCCGATAATTTTGGACGTGTTTTAGCAGTTGCCTCATAAAGGAAACAAATACCAACGGTCTCCACCACTAAAAACAAATACAAAATGTAAACTTAAAGCAGATTACAGATTTTTTAATCAAATTTAGCCGAGGTACTTTTGTTGTTTAAGTTTCCCAGACACTGTATACGAATGTGTGTACATACAAACACTTGCTTTAAGTTTAAACCGGCGCTTTATGGGGGCGAATTTGGGTTATGAGCAGTGGGAGTGACACACTTCGGCTGTTGTGTGCCAATTGAGCAGGGCGCTAGCAACCAACTACATATCCAAAAAAAAAATCAATTGAATAAATTGGGGATGCAGACGTCGCATTGCTTTACGCACGAACAAACTTTTTCAGTCAATGAGACGCGCGGGAATCATTCTTAATGGACATTCATGCTGTGATGTACGTATACACAAAATTTATGCTTACTTTTTGATAGGTACACAATTGGAACCACTCATCAACTTTTGGGAATTTCTTTAAGAATTGATTTTTTTCTATCTTCAATACTCAAATTAACTTTTCACACTTTGCATCTGCCTTTTTTGTGAAATAAATATGCTTGATAATAGCAGGTGAATATTTTGTCTATTTAGGGCAATGAAACAACGTACCGGCCAAAGCAAATGGTAAACGTGACTCGCACCTGCATCCATTAGCGGAGCACCGAAAATGTACGTAAACTCGTTTTGCACTCGCGCCCTCCTTTCACCCACAAACCACTACATTCTTGTGTGTTGTGATGACGCACATTCAACGCAAAGTATTTAATAAATATTTTAGATTTTTTTGGTATTTAAAGTTTAAAGAGTTTATTTTATGTTACTTAAGTTATTTTTTGTAGTTTTTCAAAAGGGCGCAGCTTTTCATCTAATGAAAACTCGCCAACAAAAATACTCTTTTCTTCTCATTGATGGCGATTATCGATTTTCTTCTCCACTCAAATTTGAGATTTTCTGTTTGTTTTCTATTGTTTACCCATAGAAAACGGTATTACATTTTATATGCTGCATTGGAAGCTCAACTTTTGTTTTTAATTTATTTTATTCTACATTGATTATCTAAGTTTTTAACTAGTTATTAATTTTTCTCAAAGAAAACAAAATACACATCACCAGAGAAGTTCCTACTGCACCATGAATGTGGTCAAAGCGTGTACGCTCAAAAGATACTCCAACAATAATCACTCACAAAAACAAAAACTACTTTACCATTTCTACTCGCACTCACTTCGTTGTTTTCCTCTCAAACATTTATCCTTTTGCCTTTTGGCATTTTCCGCTGTCTCCAATAATCCACCTTGTGTCTATCTTCCACCCATACAAATTATAAATTCTTATTAGAATAAGCGAGACGACAACAATGCTGAGTTCTCGCCACACAGCCTTTCCCACCAAAAAAAATTTTACACGCGCCAACACTGAACACACCTCACGGCAAATGTCTCGATATGAAAATATTTTTCAATTGCCTTTATTGAATTTAATACTTCGAATTTTGCTTGAGTTTTATAGGCATTCTGTAACAGGTAATGTAAATTGTGTGCGGCAATATTTTTTTTACACTTTGGTGGTAATTTTTGTCCGAAATTTAATGTTTTTCTGCAGTCACTACACCATGGCAAACAACCAGATTGAAGGAGAACAAAAAACTGTCAAAAAACAGTGCACGGACTTAAAATTAAAATCTGTGGTAAGATATACTTGTGTTAGTGGTGAAATAAAGGTAAGACTTTCCATCGAACATCAACTCTTAACACACGTCCAAAAATGTCGGAGGAGGTATCACAATACGCGTGTTGACTTCAGTATCCATTATAGGATGGTCCGATCCCAAAGGGGGGACCAGATCCGTGGTATTTATGTGCAGAACACTTTGCTAAAAAGGACCCAACAGAGCCTACGCGATTCCCAGTATTTCTGCGCAGAACACCCTTGTGCTGTTTTTTGAATACCTTATATCTGGGTCTACAACAACTACACAAAAATGACAGAAATTTACATTTTAATTGCAAATATCTCTTGAACGAAATAAAATATCGGATTTAGCAATTTGGACCTCATTTCTTCCTCCCATGTTAAAAACTGTAATCATTATTCACCACGCCTTTTCAACTTGTCCACCACAATTATTCTTTTTTGTTTCTATTTGGAGTTTCTTACCCATAGTTGGCAACGCCATTTTACTCTTCATTTTCAATATGGCCGGTTCTTGCTCATCGCTGAAAAATTTGTCTAGCAACCAAATCGAGTGCATTTAACGCAGCTTTGGAAGAAAAGAAATCGAACCATTCCATTTGTTAAAATATTTATTTCTAATTCGAATTAAGCCACTGGAAGGTGCTGCTTATATTCAAACCCAATAGTAAATAGTTACCGACTTGGGCCACTGTTGTAACACCAATAACACTACTTGTGAAAAATCAATTGAAAGTGGACATCATAAAATTCTCATTCCCAAAATAAAGTAATTTTTATTGTCTACCAAAATGTCTGCAATTGGCGATTGTTTTATTGTACAAGTACCAAATACCACAGAGGGCACAATAATCTTTGGACGTAACTCGCTTGATTCCGATGCTGTAACAGAAGCTCAAGAAGTGCATTATTATGACGCGAGCACTGCGTTAGAGGGGAAGGTGAGTAGAACGATTGGTCTATGGCATTTATGTAGTGTGCATGTTTGTAACTGCCAAAAAATTAACGTGATGAGTAATCTTTGGTGCATGTATATACATATTTGAACATGGATTTATGACGTGGCATTTGGTTTCACTTCCTTTTCTCTAATTTAAGCCCGACGGAGGTGCTGATGTGGTCAAGGAAAATGGCGAAATTTTGCCTGTGATATTGCAAAAGGCACGTGCAGGCGCATGGGGTGGCGATTTTGGGGCAAATGATCGTAATGTGAGTGTGGGTGTGTCTTGGGCACACCAGGAACCTGCTGCAGATAGTGATTCATTAACATCGACCGATGTTATACGGTGAGTTGGAAATAATGGTCATGTATATATGTATACACATTTTTTCGGATTTAACTTTATATTTGATATATTTATAGCTTAACTCTAGCTATAGCAAATAATGCTGTTAGTGCCGTGGAACGTATTGGTAATTTAATTTCTAATCATGCTTCTGACGATGCGAAATTCAGTTTCGCAATCTGCGATCACAGTGAGGTGTGGTTGGTTAGCAGTGGAGGCAAGTTATGGGCTGCGCAACGCGTAACCGATGGCACACGTCGCATAACGAGTAAGGGCCTTAGCGTTAGAACGACAATCGATAAATCCAGTGAAGATTTGGAAGATGCACTCAAGGCGCAAGGGCTCTGGGATGGCGAGGTAAGTTTTTTAGACTTTTAATTATAATGATAAAAAGCTTTCAGTAAATGCATGTAATGGCCCTATCATAATAATAAGAAAACGTTTATATTTAACCGCATCCGACCTACAGTCATAATAATAAATACAACGTTTACTTTATTTCAGGGTGAATTAAATTTCGCCAGCTGTTTTGGTGCAGACGACGCTATGGATGCCAATTGGAGTGGTGAGACACCCAGCTGTGACGGTAGCTATAGTTTGACTAGCATGTTTGATACTTTACGTTCGGCTGCCGATGGTGAGACAGCGCGTTCAGCAAGCGTTTCAGTGCTGACCGCTGGTATTTCATGTCATTGGTTTACTGCAACGCCTAATGCTAGTGAATCAGTTTTTAAACCATTCGTATTTGCACCCAATCCGAAAATTTCACCACTTACCATGGTGCAAGCAGATAGCACACAAACACTCTTACACAAATTACATGCACAACGTAAACCAACTGCTGTTGAGGATTTGAAAGCTTTGGAGGCTGCTTGTGTTGAAGAGCTCAATAGTTATTTAGCTGAACATCCAAGTGTAGATGAGGAACTAGATGAATTGATGAAGGATTGTGTAGAAGCAGAAGTGAAGTTCTATCGTTAAATTCAAGAAATTAAGTTAAATAATGAATAATGGCTAACCGACGATTATATTTAAGTTAAAGGCATTTTGTAAGCTAAACAATTGTGTAGGGTAGTTGGATATGCATAGAGAGGATGTTTCGATAATAACTTCAAAGATTTTAGTATTGCAATCTATGGTTCCTTGCAAGTTGTGCGACTCGAAATTTAAGGGAATTTGAGCTGACCTATATCCTTAACATCTCCGAAGCCCATGTAAGGTCTTCGAATATGAAATGTATACTATTGAAATAGTTTGAGCTATACTAGAACTAACAAATCTAAAAGTGTTTGAAGTTGCTAACAAAACATTCTCTACTCTTAAGAAAGTTATTTATATAATTTTGTACTGATCAAAATATCAATTGCTGCTTTTAGTGGATAAGTTCTCGAATTTTAAAAATTTATATTTTCTAAGTGATATTTATTTTTTTATTTTTGATACGTGATTTAATTTATGTTCGTAACTATTAAGTGATAATTTTTTTAATTAAGTGACAAGGTCTCATTTTTTATATTAACTATTTTTCTCATAATTAAATTTTGAGTAAAATATGTACGACGACTGTATTTTGTACTTTTGCCACACTTAAGCCGCGAATTCTTATGTTAGTACTTTAATTTAGCTAAGATATTTATTATATTCAGATATGATGTATTTGTATGAACGAATTTAAGCTTACCGAAAGTGTCGGTGTTAGTTTTATTTTAACTTTGTGATTTTGTTTTTATTAATATTTAGTACATAAAAGTATTCCAGTTACACATGCGTTAATTAATATTAATATTAATTTATACACTAATGGCATGTAAACATATTGAAAGTCTATGAAATGAACATTACAACGTACGAACTTCGAAACAAACGATTAGAGTATAACACGACATAATATTAAAAAATAAACATTGAGTATTATGCTACATTTGTATTCTAGATTTAAGTCGTATCAGTCATAGCAAAAGAACAAACACCAGAAACAAATGACGTTTGATTATGAAATAAAAATCTCGATATCTGCATACACACATACCGATATTTATACGCATTCGCACATACATAAACATTCGCATAATTACGATAATAAATATATATGACTATACATCTACTTGTATTGTAATAAATGCAAATAAGCTTATAAACAAAACAAACAAAAATATACATTTAATCGATTAATTTAATGCTGTGCGCCGCACTCAAATGATGAATAAAATTATGATTGCATCTCAAATAAAGCTAAATTTCCTCTTTTATTGTTTGAAAAATTTGAGTTAAGCGTAGTGTGTTACAACTAAAATTAATGGAAAAATAGGATGTTAATACAAAAGGTTTATAATCAGCAAACTTATTTTATACCTCGATTCGCAAATTAGATCTAAGTGAAATCCGAGTCTGTGTTGTAGAACAAAGGTCTGCCCTTGGGAAAGGTCTTCCCCACTCACAAAGGGCTTTCCAAACAAATATCAAATTAAATTTTGTTGCACAGTAATTTATTTTTCGATTTGATTTTCAAATTAGTTCGGTGCTTTTTAATTAAAATGTGTAAATTATTTTAAACCAATTTAAACTTTAGTTACATACATTCATGTCATAGTAGCTCAATACCTAAATAAGTATGTATGTATGTACATAAGTACATTTTTAATACTTTCTGCTCTTAAACATCCTCTACAACGAGATTCGTTTTAAATAAAGTTTTATCATTGTGTAAAGCCTCCATTATTAATATTTCAAAACGTTGATAGATTTCACGAAAATCCATTATATTCGTCGGTTCCGATTCCAGCCAAAAACGGTCAAATTCGAAAAGTAAATAACAATAGAATTTATGAAAATGTGCCAGCGACAGTGCTTGATTTAACGATTGTGCTGCATTATAAAAATGCACCTTTGCTTCACCAGATTTGAGTAGACGATATGCCAATGCGGTAAGGTTTATACCAACAATGGCAAATGTATAACCATAAACGGGATGTTTAGAGTGTAAAAGAACATGATGGGCAGCATCGCGATATTCACGTGAGAAATATAAAAGATTTTCTAGCCCTAGAATGCCCATGCCACGAAAATCGGTTTTAGGATCATCACCCTGAAAATAAATGTTTTTAAAATTGTTTGTATCCATCCATCTTTACACGTTTTATTAATTAATGAATATAAAATAGAAAGGCAGGACTAAAAAGATGCAATGACTTGGATATGTACCGGGGTTGTATAAAAATGGGATAATCTAACATGAATTTATTAGTAAAAGGCAATCAACACCAACCTGAAAACCTATATCTTGCCACTGTTTAGATATGCGTCCATTCAATGGCTCTTCAGGCATTAGCCTATTCCATAACTCCAACAATTTTTGTTCGTGATCTAAATTATTAGCGTCATATAATTCAGCACGTAAACGCTCTACCTGATGGCACAAATGCCTATAACTCCAAATGTGTAGCACACATGTGCCAAAGAGTGTTGCAAAGTCGGGATGTATCTTCGCTTTTATATGTTTGGCATGTTGTACTACATTTATTGAACGTTGTGGTATCATACGTAGCTCCTCTTCACTACAACGCTCTACAGTGGCATCCAGCTCCTTTACTAATTGCTGTATTTCACTATTTTGTGATAGCATGAGAGAACGTTCCACTTGACGTGTACGACTTGCGCCTGCCTGTGCGCCATAAACTATGCGCTGTAATTCGCATAGCCGTGTGAATGTATGCAAAAACCATTTGATAAATGGACGCAGTTGAACAAATATAATTGGTAATATGCGTTGCAGCAGCCAATCGAAGAGAAACATTTTTAGCAAGATTTTGGGAGTATGAAATGTTGCAGCTGAGCTTGGGGTAACTTACTCCAGCTCTTTTCTTGGTTAAGTTTTTTTTTTGTTGGGATATTATTCTATAATTATTGTGTGACCATGGAAAATAACATTTGTTATGGCGATGCTGTCATGGAAACCTGCCAATCGATGTTCTTTTTGGTATTTTCGGTATTTGTTTCCTTTGGCACTCAACTACTAATAAATTAGCTAAAAATATGATAGGGGTGTCAAAAGACGCGTTTTGACCTCAGTATCCATGATCCGAAGTCGAAATTTCATTTTTTTGTTCCAGTGAAGAGATATTTGCAATCAAAGTTCAGAATTTTCTGTCATTTTCATGTGGTTGTTGTAATCACAAATTACACTGTGAGAAAAGAGGACATCACCGTGGCGGTAGCGTGGAGGTCAAAACGCGTCTTTTGATACCCCTATCATATTTTTAGCTAATTTATTAGTAGTTGAGTGCCAAAGGAAACAAATACCGTATTTTCAATCAAGCGTTAACGTTTTCTATGCTTAGTTGCATTGCCACGTATTCATTTTTCCAGTTGCTTTGCATTCTATGTGATTTTTAGGGTTTTATTTGCCAATTCTGGTTGATTTATGTGGTGATAACGATATATTGCGATTTATTTATGAATTTGCATCAAAATATAAATAAAGTCGTGAAACGTCAAAAATCAGCTGATTGAAGATAATGATGCCATAGAGTTGAGTACAGTTCGATATTGCCACATAAGAATATTATTGCGCATTAAATTGAGGGATTCCAGATGTATGTTCCAAATAAAAAATCTCCTAACTTGGAGAGTATTAACAATTGTGAGGTACAGGGCCAAGCATAAAAACCCAAGGCTTTTGTTTCTTTTTTTGTTGTTGTTGTATTAGCGATGCTTCGCCCTACCTAGTCTTGTTGTATAAACAACAAAACAACTCCCCGAACTAGATCGTACCATAATGACTCCGAGTTTTACCCGATCGAGAGCTGTTATTTCCTGTAACAACAAAAACTGTTCCCGAAGTTTTTTTTGGGAATGTTGTACAAAGTGCCAGTCCTTTGCCAGATATGAACCCAGTACTTTCCCGCAATCCCTTGCGGTACACATCCGACTGTCGCGGCAGCGACTGACAATTACCAGTTAGGTATTTTATGTAGTTAGTTGACCACAGTTAATTGCCATCACTGCTTTGTTTTTGTTGTAGTGTTGACTACTCCTTGGATTATTTTTTTTTGAGTATTTTGGAAAGTACTCTTCCACAGGTGCTGCATGAAGTACTTTCCTAGGGTACCGCTACTTTTTTTTTTAGGCAACCGGATTTCTTAGGTGAACTCTGGTACTCTCTCGTTTTTTATCAATTGACCTTTCTATAGTTATATTGTAATCGTATTATCGACTATGAACTGGTTGCATAATCTGTTATCATAAGTGTATCGATATTTTTCATGTAACAGATGATACTCGTTATGTCGTTTAAATATTACAGTTAGACTGTCACTTAAGTCGTCAATACATAATAATGATGTGGGTGATTTTGTGAATTATGAATTATATTTAATTAAAGTAATTGCGAGAAATTGTGTGAAAATCGCTTCAGAGGAACGCGATTTATTATCATTATATCATTTATAAAATAAATTATTTATAAAACAAATTTTCTAAGAAAAGGTCATTTTAACTTGAATGCAAATAATAAATGTTAACTTTCGTGTTTATAACGATTTGAACGCTAATTTGCTCACATACCTACTAGAGATGCTCGGCAGACTGTGTATGAAATCCCGAAACCACACATCAAATTCGATCCCGATATTGGACATTAATTCCGTTAAGAAGCGATACTATTTTGTATAAGATATTTGGGCGATTTTTTAACGATTCAAAACGATAACCAAATCTATTCGCTAGTTTTTATTTAAACTCGAACTTTATTTGTTAGACGATTTCGCATTAATTAATTATCTTGTCAGCTGATTTTTAATTTTTAACTCGAATTTTGACAGTACACTCATTTCTCAGTGCGAATTTGACATTAAACTTATGAATTACAAAAACAAAATACACGGAAAATAAATGTGTGCCTATATATGTACTTGTCGAACTGCTTTGATTTTGGTTGGATCAGCTGTTTTATTTGGATATGTAGCTATGTCACCATTAACAGGGCTTTTAGTGCTGTGAATCTTGCTGGTACCGATATATGACAGATATCTTTAACATGTTTGTATTTTCACAACAACAAGACATGCACTTATCAGATAGTACTACTTTTTAAACAACGTGTAACGACCGTAATTGTTGCATATTGCGAATGCAAATAACAATACAAACAGATGTGTGGGGGTAACGACATAAGTTCACTTCAGAAATAAATAAACTTAATAAAAAACTGATGATGAAGTTTGGGGCTCTATAAGAAAAACTATGGCGGTTGTTGCTAAACATTTCAATTTCTGTTCAAATAAAAACTTTTAATAATTAATAAAATAAAAAAAACGAAAAATTGAAAAAAATTAGACTAATATTAAAATAAACGAAATTTCACGCATAAAATAATTGCTTATGACTTTTTAAGCCTTACGAGACTTTAATAACTTGAAATGAGTACCCTGATTGTTGATTCTTGCAAATTAGTATTTGTATACAATTTTTCTTATATTCTTCACAAAAATATTACACCTGAAAGAACTTTAATGGAAACCCATTTACAAAACGTTCTAAGCTTAAACGTTACTAGAGCATTTAATCCTGAAACATTTTTTGTAGCTCCGGGATTCAGGGATTTTTTTAATTCGAAGCACGACACAAGAAATAGTCTTGTAAAAAGGAAATTTTGACATTTCAAAAATTATGTTTAGGTGAAATTGTCAAAATTTGCAATTTGGCGTAACCCAATAAATATGAAAACTAGAAATCGCCCAATTAAGATTCCTTTTCACAAATTTCTAAATGATTACGATACCAGTAGTTATCGAGTACTTTTTGGAATCGACTTCTTTTCTCGAAAATTTAGCCGAGTAAAGCTAGCGAGTACAGGAACAACGTGTATCATACTGTATAGGAGCAACACTAGCTAAACTAGTTTATTGGAAAATCTTTTCAACAACAAAATGCCCAAAATTTTCACACAAAAAGCGAAATAGAAATCGCTTAATTCGCGAGCTGTTATAACGAAGTATCGGTGTGTGGTATTTTGGGATTGCGGGATTGGACACCCTAACACTTACTAACTTACTAATAAATAAACAAATATACACTTACTAACATACTTATGAATACTCATACATATACATATATATACATACAGAAATAAATATTTACAATTTTCGAACTATGAGCAGTGTTACCGTTTTGGTTATTTAAAAAAAAAAATTGGTACTTTTTCTCACTTTCACTTTTGATAATTTAGTAAAATTTGAACGCGTTTGGTAGTTTTTTCAATGTCTTGAGACCAATCTATAGGTTTAGGGAAAATATACCACAGTGCAAAAAAATAGCTTCAATTATGACAGAATGGTTTAGAAAATCTTTGGTAGTATATTTAGTTGATGAGTGTCAAAGAGTTGTTGCTGAATTTACTTTTTACGATATTTTTATATTATTAGATTTACCCTATTTCAAAAAAATTAATTTTATAAAATGGTAGTTTTTTAGTAATTTATTTTTTAAATTCTGGTTACTTTCCTTTTATTGCTGTGGCAACCCTGACTATGAGTATTTGTTGTTATTTTTTTTAAACACTATCGCCACTTGCTATGTATGTAAATGACTAATCGGGAAAAGTTTGAGTCGTGCTTCAATCGACTACAAAAGCGGTCGATTCGTTATTATAACAAACATAAATCTCCTTGACCAACCTTTGTAAGAAAAGCGCTTCAATATGCGAGACAATACTGGACGAGTTTGGGGAAAATTTAATAACGGTGCGAAAATAATAAAAATCAAAATCAAATTATTTCGCATAAATTTCCGGTGGTTATTTAATTTTTTTTTTTAAATTTACAGATGAGTTCGAAGTACGCAGTTTAACTAAAGCAGACTTGGAGGAAGCTTTGGATGTAGGTTTCATGACAAGCTAGTCGGAAGTAGTAAAGAACTTCAACTATTTTACGTTAGAAAGTTTTTGTTGTTGTTTTAAAAAAAATCTTCAAACATGCTTTCAATTAACGCTGGAATCCAATTGACACATCTTCGCAACAACGGAGATCAATTAGTCACATAAATCGAAGCCAAGTCCAAGCCTACCTACACTTGATCCCAAACATTGATTATTGCTGCCTTGATAAGCTACGGACATAACCAACTTGGGACCGTTTTTATCTAGGAATCTTTCAGGCTGTCGTATTGGGTATTCATGTGTGCATGAGTTATTCTATTTCAATCCTTTCCGCTCGGCATCATGGAAAAAGTTCAGTGCCCGTTAATCTTATCATGTCAAGATTGGATGAAGGCCAGAAACAAAAAGACGCTTCACAAGACTTCCATGGCTACGATCTATTATTATCTTAACCAAGCAAGTGCTGAGAGTTTCCTATCTATATAGCTCCTAGGAGCATAACGACCTTCTTTGCTTCTAAAAGAATTCACCATGCTATACTCCTAACATACAGTGAGTTAGTACAATACGGATATCAAACGAAAGTTGCTGCAAGAAGTGATGTGATTAAGTTTCATATTTGAAGTGGTCTCTATCTATTTTAAGTTCGAAGACCGCAGGTCGTCGCCGGGTTTTATAGACTATAATAAATCGATTATTTGCAGAGCTTTCTTATCTCCTACTCACGCACACACACTATTACACTGAAAGTAGAGAGCGCAGCAAAGAGCACCCATACGTTAGGCTGCAGTACTTTGGTAAAGACAAATATACAACGATGGACGAAGTGGTAAACTCTCAGACCATCTCGCTCAGTACTGAAAGGTCTACTCCAATTAAGCATCAACTCATCGAGCCGATACTAATAAATCTCTGGGTCCAGTATTGAAAACCAGAAAAAGTGTGCTAGCTGCCAAAATTTACTAACAACACTCTCTTCTAGTTGGAGTTCATCACGCCCTTGTTTAACGAATGTTAGAAAGAGACCAATATATAATAATTAAACATAAATAATAGACGAATTAACTTTTATTAAGTAAGTTCTTTAATTCTTCTCGCTCTAATTTTCAGATACTCGACAGTTCATTCTTTTTACACGAATCTGTTTGTATTGCTTGCGAAATTAATTTGCCCGAAAATGCGCAAGCGCGCACCGAATTACGCGAATTGTGTCGCATAACGGCAGAGGATGGCATGTCATTGGTTGCCAAACATGTCAAAAGTGGTGAAATAGTGGGCATATCATTCAACAAAATGCAGGTAAATTTAAACAACAATTTAAAATCAGAAAAAAAAAAAAATTAATTTGTTACCCTCCACCCCACAGTATATACCACCGCAAGGCCAAGATCCCTTCTTCATACAATTCCGTAAAGAGCGTACACATTCACCACAGGCGCAACAACTAATGGATTTCATGATCAATGTCGATGCAGAGACGGATGTGTTTGAGTTATACAAAATAGATACATTGGTGGAGTTAATGTTTCTTGGTACATCCACGAAATGGGAACGTTGTGGTGTGGCTACCGCATTGACGCGTTACACCATCGCATTGGCGCGTGAGCTATCGCAAGGTATTGGTGTCGAGGAATTGCACCCCGAATTGAGAGTTATGCGTCCAAAAGCGGTAACAGCTATCTTCACATCATTGTTTTCACAAAAAGCTGGACGTTCACAAGGCTTCAAAGTGATCAACACGATGCCCTACACACGCTTCACATACAATGGCGTAACATTCGATAAACGCATAAATCCTATACATAAAACCACCGAACATGTTGTGTTTCTATTGTAAGCAGGGGACAAATTTTCTTAAATGTAACATTAGTATTACACTGTAAAAAAAAAAACTAGTCTAGAAAATCAAAATTTGCATTTTGAATAACGCACACTTAGATCGAAACAGCGAGCAACTCAAATTTTGACAGTTGTAAATTTTGACATCTGAAAAAACGCATGAGAAAGCAAATCAGCTGTGAATAAATTTGAAATTCTGGTTAATTGTGACGTTCATATTCAACACGATAAATATCAGTATTTTTTTCACTCTATCAAAGTTTACAATTTTCAACCCATTGGTACAGGATCTCTGTAAGAGAAAATCACAAAAAGTTCACCATATCATGTGGGGAAAACACAAGTGCGTAGATCTTAAGTACAGCATTTGACAGCGCTTATATGAATATCGCAATACGAGTAACGCAGGTCTTAAGTGTTTGGGGTAGAACATGGGCGACGATGGTTTAAACCCAGTCAAAATTTTTGTAATTTTAATTGTTTTTTATTAATAAATTAAATATTATTTTCAAACTATATAAAAGGCTTTAATCTAAAAAGTGATTTTTTTTCTTTCATTTAATTTTTAACCGCATATTTTGCTATTTTTGACCTGCCAGCTGACAAATTAGTGAATTTTTTTTTGAAACTAGAGATGAGAGACAGCTTAGTGAGTACCAAATTGTGTCAAAATTGAAATTGACCACGAAATGTCTCTATTAGTGATTGGAAACAGCTAACAGAATTCAGCTATTAATGTCAAACTCGCACTAAGAAATGGTGGTCATGTCAAAATTGGGGAAAAAGTTGAAATCAGTTGGGGCTCAATTCTGGTTTTGTGCTATCGTAAAGTGAAAAATAAATAAAAGTTAAGACCAAAATTTGAAAAAAAAATTCCAACATCGAATTTTTTTCTTTTTTGACAAATTTTGGGATTTTAAGCTTTCGATTTTATATTAAAAGAAAAAACATTTTTGTTGTTAAATTTGTAACTATAAAAAATTTGTACAGTGTATGTTACCAAAAGCCTTTTAGTGGTCGAGTGCCAATTGGGTTGTGCCCCGTGAGAGCATTAGTGAAAGTGGGGCATGTGTTATAAGCCCCGTTTCGGTATCCAAAGGGTCATATTTTTCAGGTATTGTGAACAAAATATGTTCTCGAAATTTCAAAAAAAAAAAAAAAAAAAATTTCATTTAAAAGAACTTTGGCAGGCCTTTGGGCTTTTCAAACAACACTCGTCTGTACCTATGTGACATATACTACGTGCCATTTTCCTCGTGCACACTTTTTCATTCAATTTAAATTTCAAAATGAAGGAACTTTTAATTTACCAATAAATACTATGTCACACAAAAGCTTTTAAGTTGTTCTAACATTCACCGACAATTGTTTATGCGCTCATCAAATTTTTTTGTTTCAAACATTAATAGCAACCATGCAGACAATTTTGTATCCAATGTGCGAAGTGCGTAGTCCGGGATATATCTTTTATATAGTCAGTTAATTAGTCGTGCTGTTTTAGAAAGCAAACAAAATTCGCAGTGTGGAAGAATAAAATGAAGTAATTTGCTGCCATGAAATGGGCAATCAGCTTACCTGCATACGCTTTGGCAGCACTGTTCTCTGAATTCAATCAGCTGCGGAACTTAATTAATTATTCAGAACAGTTTACTTGATGCGATTTAATTGTTTTCTGTAGAAAATTACTCGTTTAACGCGATTCATTCCTAATGACGAGAATATATACAGTGTCGTATATAAGTATTGGCACAGTAGTTTTCTGCGATTTTCACAAACATAATGTTTATAAAATTTTTTAATTTTTTTTCAAAACATTTTCAGCATTTTTTTGAGTAATCAGCTTTGTTGGCTTTAGAATTTTAGCATAATAGTCTTAATAATAATCTTAAGTTGGAAACACATTTTGCAGATTTTTGGCAACCATTTTTTTTTAAATATCTGTTGTTGTTGTATTGTAGACTTCTGTATTTTCCTCTATACTAGTTCATGAACGCATATTCGTTTATATGAAAGAAATCACTTTAGTTCGTCGGAAATTTATTTTTAAATATCGTTCTACACTAATGTGAATATTTTAATAATTTTTTTATGTTTTCTCTCAATTCTTCACTCTTACTTTTATCAAATCGTGATATATATATATATATCTATACAAAAAAGTGCGTACATACATACATACTAAAGATGTGAATCCCGATATCCCAATATCATCATGCCAATCTGATTCCAAGATTAATTTCCGGGATTGATAGATACGTCGAACTTCCATAACTCGAATCGCCTAAATCCCACAAAAATGTTCGAGTTACGGAGACTTCGAATTATAGAATTTTTTAATTTTAGTAAAAAAAAAGTCAATTTCATACATGTTTGTATTTTTAAACTACATTTGAATGGCAATTTTTATTTTAAAACATTGTTTTACAAAAAACTATTAAAGAAAGTTACAATGCAGGGAAATATTCTGAAATTAATGACTGAAAGTTAACTTTTTTTGGTTGTTTTCGGCAAAAAAGGACTCCAATGTGCTTAAGGCCTTGTAGTGTTCATCAGTAGTAGTGTCATTGGTTGTCAAATATAAACTCAATGTTCGAAAAGAGTTTTCTACATCAATTCTGGAAGGCTGATTAATAGTTTCTTCCTATGAAGACTCTTCATCACTCTCGATTCCTGCTACGTCTACGTTTGCATCCTCCATTTCAGGGCAGTATTGCTCCACAATGTCATTTTCTGTAGGGAAGCCACTTGTGCAAAGCTCGCTATCTACTTCAAAATAATCTTGAGGACTGGCATTGGTTGTTATATCGTTTGCTTTCAGCCACGATTCGTACATTCGATGAACAAAAAGGAATTCCCCAAACTACAAAGCAAACTTCCAAAGAAAGCATTTCATGTACAAAAAGGGATTTCCCCGAATTGTGAAGCGAAATTCAAGTCAAATATGCGTTACTTCGAGTTATAGAAATGCTTTATATGGAATGTGTATGGATTTTCATTCGAGTTATAGAAGTTCGAGTTATGGGAGTTCGACTGTAATATAATCATAGTTAACTTAAAACAGATTTTTACCTACTCAAAAATTATTCTAAAATAAATATCATTTCATGTCTGCTCTAGTCAATTTAAAATACATTTTATTTCTAAGACGGAGTTTTAATTTTAAAATCAGGAAAATGTCATTTGCACATTTTAAAATCATGGTTTTTGTCTGAGGTGCGATGTCTCAACGCTTACTCTAAACTTGAGTTTGGCTTTTTTTCGTTTATTGCTAAAGCTTTTGCTATGGTTTGAGAATAAAATACTTGACACAGGGTGACCTTAAAAAACAATAAAATTCTTCATACCACCAAACAACATTTTTTTTTTTCATAAGTGGACCCTGCTACTTTTCATTTTAGCTAAAATCTTTGTTTAATATGACCACGATTTACTGAAATTTTAAATGTTTTCTTACGGGTCGATTCTATAGTGGTAACAACATTCGTTTTACCCGGCAAACAAATATCTTGGAAACTTTTACACCCGTTTGGTATTCTGGCGGCTCAAGTTGCAGTTCAATTTCGTAACCACCGAAAGAGGTGGTAACGCCAAGTAACCGCGACAAATTGCACGTGTTTTGTAAATATTTTTTTGGACAGAAAATAGCACAAATTTTATACACATACTAGTTCAGAAGAATTAATAAACAATATAAGCACTTTTTTACGTGATGTTTCGTACGCGTTTGCCTTTTATTCTCTTTTGCGCATTGTTTGTTTTTAACATCGTTACCATGCGCGCTAGAATCGCGGGTACATGCACCGGTTACGATTTTTGGTTAGATAATCTTCTGGGTACAAAGTTTCCGGTTACGCTGAATCGACACGTTAACAACATTTTTGCCAAGCCCCATTGCAAAATCAGCTCCCGAAAATTTCGGGTTTATAATGATCAAAATTGATATCCCTAATACAAACACACATGCGGCTAGACTATGCATGTCAATGATTTCATTAAGAAAAACGCTTTGCTTTGTAACACCACTCTCTACGACTAGTAACAAAGCAGCGGTTACAATATTTGAGCATTAACGACAGCATCTTAATTTGTTTGTTTTTTAGTATTTTGCAGCAGATACAGTAAAGGTTCATTGATTTAAGAACACTTTTGCACATCGGTGGAGAAAATTTTGAATTCGATATCACACTTGAGAAAGTTGTTGCACACAAATTACATTAAGCCAGCTCGCAGAAGCTTATGCATACGAGCACAGTTGTGAGCTGCAATTTTGAAAAAGATAATGATATAGGAGTGAGCAGAAAATCATCATCACTCATTGCTGTAAAAAAAATATTTCTTTGAATTTGTTATCGCGTTAAGCAGCAGTTGTTGATTAACCCAAATATTTGTCGCTGCTACAGCGTTCTTTCATCTGACTCGCAAACGACCTCAATCAGCTGATAAATTTTTGAACGATAGCTGGAGTTGAAAAATTGTGGAAAAATTCTGTTCAAAGTCTCATCAAATATTGACGCTCAATTGGCTGATTAGATATTTAAATATAATAAATGTATGTTGTGTAAACAACAGCTGGGTATAAAAAGGTATTGTATATTAAGGTGGGTTGAAATTTTTGTATGGAAATTATTTTTTTAAATTCTCTAAAAAAAAAATAAAAACATTGAACATTTTTAGAAGGCCTCTTTCTATTTTCAATAAATCCAATGAAATAAAACATAAAAAAAAACATATGTCGAATGTGATTTTTAGTATTTTTTTTTTCATTCTAATATACTATGTATGAAAATGTATTTCATTTTTTTGGTTCTTTATCCAAATTTAAAAAATACCTAAAAAAAAATTTCTTCAACTTTTTATCATTGGCGACATATTGTAGAACACTTTCAAAAATTGGTCCGGTTGAAGCTACCTCTTTTGATAAACTAGTTATTTTAAAATCTGGTGGCTTACCTTATGTTGAGTAAAAAGAATTTGTATTTTAAATTTTCCTTTTTTTTTATAAATTTTGTTTTTTTTAACCCACCCTAATATATGTACATACAAGCGGTTCAAGTGATCTGGGCAGAGCATACGCAGTATATAGATTTGAAAAAGTGGGCGTTGCCACGCCCTAAGTCAACATCAAGTTTAAATTATTCATAGCGCCAAACCTATTTTATCAAAATAAATTATTTTTGGCTATACGAGACGCTTACAAATTTAAGTCAAAAGCTTTTCTATTTAAGTGTTGCCACTAGGAATTTTTTACAGCGTTGCCACTTATTTGAAAATTACAAACATTTAGTGGAATATGCCAATATAAGTATCAAATTAAAGGTATTTCGTGTCATACTTCAACAAAATTATTTCCATGTAGAGTTACCACACAGGGATGCCACCTAGTCCAATATTTGATTTTTGGCATTTCCGCTATTATCTCGAAAAGGGATTGACACATATCTAGGAAATTTTGTATAAAAGCTATTTGATACAAACTAAGCTCTCTAACATAAGTGTTGCCACTTTGGAGGTTTTCACAGAGCTGCCACCTACCGCAATTATTTTAACAAAGAATATTTTTAGATGCAAATTTTTAACCTTTCCCTATAACCGTCCTCATGAGCACCCTTCAATTTATTAGTCCGACTAAGAAGAATTGTTTTATGATCTCTTTGCTTGTATGTATCTACTAAAGTAAATATTTAAGTTTTCACATTTTAATGGCAATACACTGTATATACAATAATAAATAAATAGAGGATGCGAGCTGCTGACGCCGGCCACCTCATATTGCAACTGTCAACTGCTTCCCGCTCAGTAACAGCGGTGCTCTAGGCACTTGCTTCATCCAATTAATTCAGAATCGAGAATATGTCTACCAGTTGGTTAGTTGATTCTCGTCCGTGTTTGAGAGCGTACTTAACGTATAAATTGTTTACATAAAAGTAATTTATGTATGTTTAGAAATTTAAAAAAAAAAAATTTGTAGCAGAAACCAACGTGAAATCGAAATGAATAACAATATTATCTGCAATGGTATAAGTTTTTGTTGTTTTAAGAATTGAATACCTAAATTGTGTTAAGTTTTTTTTTTGATTGTTTTAGGTGAAATGGAAATTGTCAAAATCACTGAAGAGATGTATGATGACGCTGTAAAGGTGAGTTTTTGTGTTTTGATACAATTTTGGTTGGTATCTTATAAGCGACAAGTTCACATTTCATTAACAAAGGAAATTTAAAATTTTGAAAAAATCATTTAATATTTTTTTTTATTCATAAGTCGAAAAAAATTCAAATATTCATAAATTTACATACCAACAATAAAAACAGATAAATTTTATAAATAAATAACATTTATTAATTATTAATCAACATATTTACAGTCCTTACAATCCCTCTGAATTCCTAATACATACAGTTGTGTTAAATAAAATAGTAGTGAAATTGAATTGGAGCAGTTTTTAATAATTTTCACTTAAAATATATCGAATTTTGTAACAGAAACCACATAAAAATAAATTTAAAAGTTTACACAAAGTTAAGAAAAGTTAATTAAACTTTAAAAAAATTAACATGAAAATTTCCAAAAAATGTCTAGAAAATTTTGAGTATGCAGTTTTGTAGCCCAATCAATTTAAGTATAATAATCTGCAGAAAAAAATTTCCTCTGAATTTTTAAAAATTTTTTTGTTGACTATTTTTTCCATAGAAAATTGAGTTTCGTTTATGCTTGAAAAAATTCTAAAAATTCAGCGAAAATTTTAATGCGCTTTTAACTTAACAATTATTTTGCTATAATTGTAGGATCTACAACGCTGTGTACTTAAATTTTTTTTTTTAAATTCTACACAAAAATGTTTAAATTTTGATGCCAATTTTTCAAATTTCGTTTAACTTTCCTGAGGTTTGTATAAACTTTTTATGAGAATTCTGCTACAGTGTCCGTTATATTTCAAATGAAAATTATTAAAAACACTGATTTTGCAACAATTTAATTTAACTACTATTATATTGCACGCAACTGTACAGACGAGTATGTATGATAAATGTTTAACTCCATCTATACTTGCTTTTTCTCTTTAAAGCTTTTCACCGACAATTTCATTCAACTAGAAAATCTTTGCTTAGCTACAGAATTACCCAACTCACCACAAGCAGTGCAAGACCTACAATCGGCATGCAGAAGGCTACTCAAAGATGACATTTCTTTCGCCGCACGAAATATTGAAAATGGCGAGCTAGCAGCCATCGCCGTCAATCATCTTATGGTATTTAATACAAACAATAAATTTACTTTTGAATTTCCATTTTATTACAAAAAAAAAATTTTTTTTTTAATTTCTTTTATTTTCAGTCTTCACAAAAGGAAAGCGCTACACTGTGCAATGTGATGCATATTTTAAAATCACCTGAAATGGAATGTATCACAGCTATTTTGGAAAGTCTCGAAACACAATCGGATATCTATAATGCTCTACAAATCGATTGTGTTATGGAGATTGTCTTCCTTGCAACGAGCACCAAGTATACGAAACGTGGTTTGGCGAGCATTTTAACCGAATATTCAATTGGCTATGCGCGTCGTTTGAAGGCGGACGAACTGTCGTCACACGTGCAAGCACAACCCGAACTTAAACCCAGCGCTGTCTGTTCGATATTCACTTCACTTTTCACGCAACGCATTGGACGAAAGTTTGCTTTTGAGATTTTGGCGAAAGTGCCTTACACGGAATGCTCATTTAAAGGCAAAACTTTTGCGGAGCGCATAGATCCCAAGCATGAGGGTATCACATTTGAGGTGCTGCGTTTGTGATGATGAAGTTATGGGATTAACTTAGTTGATTCGAGATGATGTTACGTGGCATTTGTTACCAAAGATTAAATTTTGAAGTGAAAAAATTAAATGCATCAATTTATTTGCTTTGTGTATACCAGGGGCGGATCCATGGGGTGAGGGGGAGGCCGGTTTCAATGCAATCCAAAAAGTCATATTTTTTAGGAACTGTGGATAACGCTTTTTTCTATATTTCGTAAACAAAATTTGGATCTCCCCCCTTCCCAATATCCTTGACCCGCCACTGTTGTATATCCCCCCCTTTGCAATCAAAAAATTCATATTTTTCAGGAACTGTGGATAAAATAGTTTTTCGATATTTTGGTAAAAAAGTTTGGACCTTCCCCCTACCTAAATCCTGGATCCGCCACTGTTGTATATCCCCCCCTTTGCAATCCAAAAATTCATATTTTTCAGAAACTGTGGATAAAATATTTTTTAGATGTTTTCTTAAAAAAATGGGGACCCCTCTGCCTCCTTCCCAAAATACTGGATACGCCACTGGTGCATACTTAATTAAAACTATTGGCTGGGTCTTCTTAAACGAGAAAAGAGGTAAGTAGCGCCAGAACCTTCTGAGAGGTGTCATTCGATTGCTATTGTGGTGGACTTTTATCGTCTCACTACATTCCTCGAGAATTGTCAAAATTATGCTAGGGTACTGGATATAATTTTTTTTAGAGTTTTAAAGCTTTCTAGAGCTTAAAGAGATTTGGTTTAATCTCTTTTCCAAATTTCGTTTTTGTGCTCGCTTATAAAAACTTCAAAAAAGTAACAAAAACTTAGACAAATACGATTAAAACAACATCGCATGCCTCACTGCCCGCCCCTCGTTAAGGACTAGGATTTCATGAACTGAAATAAAAAGTACGCAACATACCCTGTAGGGATGATCTCTGATGTTGCGTCAGTATGTATGTTCAATCTAAGACGGGCCGATGTCCAGTAGGCTTTGTTAAGGGCAAAGTACTCAAGTGTTTGATTGGAGGGCCCGAAACAGGTGGTCTTTCCCAGACCACTCCTAGATGAGGTTCAATATATAATTCAGTGATCCTCTAAAGGGTAAATCCACGAAGAGCTCTAAAGCCATGAATTGGTTCCTCTACCTAAGTTATGAACATTGTTGTGAGGTAGGGGGAGAGAGAAAGGAATTAGAAAGACAAATAGGAAATACGGAAATGACAGATAAGAATCCGAGAAATAGGAAGAATAATGAGAAAAAGGCTAAGAAACTCCAAAAAGGAAGAACAGGAAAAAAGGAGAGGAACATGAAACGGAAGTAGGTCGGAAACTCTTAGAACTGTAGAAGATGAAAAGGAATAAAAACTAATATGAAGGGTGAAGAAATGGAGTCGACGGAAATTGTTATAAACAGAAAAGGCCACAGGTAAAAGAAGCGGAAGAGACAAAAGAAACCAAAACTACTTCGAAGAGGTAGATGAGAATGTAGAGGAAGAAGAAGGAGAAAAAGTAGATGAATTCAATTAGGAAGCGGTAGAGACAAACGGAGAGGAAAAAGTCAAGCATGATGAATATGAAGACTAAATTAATAATAGAAAGCTGCAAAAAAGAGAAAGAAGAAGACTAGAAGGATTTTTGAGGGGAGATGGAGGAACAGAAAAAAAGAAAAGAGGGGCGAGGAGAGATGCTAATCGACTATTTTTTATAAAATTCAAAGCCTTCGACTTTTTTGTTTTGTTTGTGATTACAAAACTGAGAGGTCTCGATGTCGTCATATAATTTCCTCTAGGGTTCATACAAAAAAGTCCACATACACAATCACATTGTTGTTGTACGTTTAAAGCATTTTCTATGTGCGCTTTCAGGCGCATTTTCAAGAGGATTTGCACTTAATACCCTGCGTCAATAGCCCGCCACACATGTGTGTTTGTGTGTGTGTGTGTGTGTGTCTACCTCATGAGCTCGCCATGATTTGATGTGGTGTGTGATAAGCTTCTGGATTGTAATTTTTGATCCTTTTCGAATAGTTCAATGTGGGTTTAGTTAGATTTGTGCTTTCTATACGGATTTACCTTTTCCGTTTGATAAGAAAAAAAAAAACACAAAAACAATTATACAACTTTTTTTTTTTTTGAATTTTTAAATTGACATTGCTATAAGCCAGCCTTATATACACCTCTACAAGTATTCGGCATTGCATCGTTTTGCCCTTCGTGTCATTGCTATTTAATTCCTGATTGGTGATATCTCGCGAAGGGCAAATTGTTTGTTAATGATATCGTTAAGGCGATCTCTTCCGAGTGAGTGATCTCAAGTAGTTATGCGGATGTATGAAATGTGCTTGTTGTTGCTTGATAATATATATGTATAGGCAATGATTTTGAATGGATCATGCGGTTAAAGTTAAATACAGAGTTAGGTTTATATCTGAATTTTAGGGAAGAAATCTTTTGCGGAATTGTAGTTGATTGAGCCAGGTCTGCATTTCATTACTTTTTAGTTTTTAAAATTTTGAAAAAATTTCATATCCACCTTTGTATTGTGTTTTAAAAATCCTAAGATAATTCTTTTTTAAACTAAACTCTAAAACTTTTTTTTTACACGACCTAGAAGAAGATTCCATCCTCTACTGTAGATCTCCCCGATTCAAAGGAAAAAAAAAAACAGAAATCAGTTATCACAAACAATGCAAATGCGCTTAGTATCAAGCGGTTTTCAATATCATTTTAATATTCGAAAAATAATTTTATGTTTTTATCAATTGTGGTCTATTCAGACACTGATCACTTTATTAACTACCTTTGTGTATTTGAGGGTAGGCGTCTGATATTTGCTTATTCAAAATTGCACTTCCACTGACAAGGGTGTCAAAATACAAATTCCTCATTCAATAGTTTCGTCACATAAACAACAACGTATGTAAATATGGTTTGTAACGCTCAAAATATAGGCATAAAGCGGCAGGGTATGTGAAGTGTAAACATTACCCAGTAGGAAATAGATTTGAGTGGCAGCAGCAAGAATTATGAGAGGGAGAGAGAATCAATAAGCCATTTTCTTCTCTCTTCTTCTTCTGATATTTCACTAAAATAATTTTTATTTGTCAAGCACTTTTTCGAATTTATTATTGCCAACATAACGAGCTAAGTTCGAATCAGTGCTACCAAATCGCGGAACGGAAGTCAGCTGCTTTTTTGTTTACTTTGTTGACGGCGCTTTTAAATATTTTTTTTCCCCACTTTTGGTATTTTATTTAAATACATAGTGGCTAAGACAAAAATAAATTTTAGCTAATTTCAGTGTTTTTGAATGAACAATAGTGAAAATTGTGTACACCCTGCTACAATATACAGACTTCCTTCGAGCTTTTTGTACCTTATTTTTGTTTGTGGATCGTTGAGATCTTGAAAATAAAATTAAAAATGTAAAATAAATTCGTTTTAATTGAAATTTTGAAAAGTTACTTTATTTTTTTAATTTAATTTATTTTAATTTTCACCACTGTCATATTTAACGTCACTTAGAAAAAGTGCTGCCAAGTTAATACAGTGCGAAATCTCTGGAGAATAACTGGTCTCAACGTAATAGCTAATTCCCGACGGCGCACCGACGAACAGTGGGGAAAATTTGTAAGTAGAATTAAAATTTTTTCGCAGGCCATCATTTTTTAAATATTTCAAGGAAATTTATAATTTTATTTTTTACTATACAACATTTTTTCGTACAAAGATGATTTTTGAAAATCGATTCTCTTGCAGCTGTTAACAAAAACCAACTGGGCACATATTGTTTCAAAATAATATGCGCCAAAACAAAAACAAAAATCACAAAACAGGATTTTTAATAAAAAAAAAAATTACAAAAAAAATGTTGGCAAAAAATATCAGCAAAAAAAAATTTGGAAAAAAAATATTTGAACAAAAAAAATGTTTAAAAAAAATTATTTAATATATGTATGTATGTACATATGTACATATGTATGAATGTAAATGTTGTTAAACAACTCCCTATCTCAAAATTTGCTTAAAAAAAGCCGGCTCTTCAACCATAATTTGAAATGGGGCGTTTTTGAAAAAAAAATCTGAAATAGGTAAAGCGTTTATCAAAAATATTTTCACTCAGCCGCCGATAGACATATTACATTTGTATGTAAATGAAATAAAAATCACCATTTTCCCAAATTTTTAGTTTCCCTTTAAAAATCAATCGTAGACGTGCCTAATATATTTAATATTTAAAAAAAATTTTAAAAACAACAATTTTGCAAAAATAAAAAACCAGTCTTGAACTAAAAAAATCGTTTTAATCACTAACAAATAAACTTACAAATAAACTTTAATATAGTTAAAAACAATTTCAATATCTCTACCTCTTCTCAGCTTAAATTTCTTGCAGGGGTTATTCAAAATTTTTCTCTTTGTCATTGAAAGTCATCTCGTTGTGTGCAGTTTTTTTTTTGTTTTTTTTGAGGGTTAATTTTCGGCATTCGTTTAGTTTGTATAGCGACTATCTCTATCTCATCAAATTGTTGTTGTTGTATAGCAAATAAACAAAATATTGTTCTTTTATCATTTTGATCGTCCTTATAGTTGTTGTTGTTGTTTTATTATACCCACATACCTACTATTTATTATGATTGCGTTGTTGTAGTACTAAGGATACCAACGATAAACAAATTATGTTTATATGAACCGACGAAAATTTGTATGATGAGCAATTGTGCAGCTGTGTAAACAAATTAGCTTCGTAGCCAAATCCATAGACGGACAGATGCAGTCGACTGATTTTAGACTAATGTAGTAGATACTAGAACAAAACTATTTAGGAACATGATTCTAGCTGGGCTACTGGTGCTGAAGAAATGGAAGCATTCGTGACTTTCGGTGAACTCAATTTCGTAACATCCCTATTTTAAGCCATCGGAGGTTTGAGTATCATTGTTGTTGTTTCAATGAAACACTCCCCGAATCGTGACTCTTGAGCTTTTATATAATCCTGCTCATATTCTCTTCTCCCGCCTCAAATTAAAGAAATCGTGCGATAGACTTAGGTTGTCATTCAACCTCCTTTAGTCTCGAAAGGTCCAACACTATCCTGGCCTCGCTGAAAGTCGTATGCAACGTCTGGAAGTACGTAGACCCATAAGTTTTGCGAACAAAAGGTATCTTCTTTTCCGGTTTTTTGTCTTTCTACACCTTTTCCAAGAGTACTTCAGAAACAGTAAAATGTGCTTCAGAATAGTCAATTGTACTTCAGAAATGGTAAAATGAATTTCAGAATAGTCAATTGTACTTCAGAAATTGTAAAATGAATTTCAGAATAGTCAATTGTACTTCAGAAATTGTGAAATGTATTTCAGAAGCTGTAAATTGTACTTCAGAAATGGTAAATTGTACTTCAGAAGCTGCAAAATGTTCTTTAAAATAGGCAATTGTACTTCAGGGACCTTTCTTAGCTGGATATGAACCCGATTCGCCCCGGTACTTCCCGACTGGCTTAATGAGCAGTGAAACATTCTAGGATCTTAAGGAAGGTAAGATAGGTATTGAGGGGTGGGAGGCCTCATATTGGTTGATCAACCATAGTACAATTTTCGATCTCTGAAGTACATTTTACCAATTCTGAAGTACATTTTACGGCTTCTGAAGTACAATTGACAATTCTGAAGTACATTTTACCATTTCTGAAGTACAATTGATAGTTCTGAAGTACATTTTACGGTTTCTGAAAATCATTTTACGCATTCTGAAGTACACTTGGAAAAGGTGTAGATTTGAAGTCGACGTGTAAGGTTCTATGTTCCTGAGATATGGTTCCCCAGAAGAAGTTTTCTCTCCATACCTGAAGTATGTACATAATAAATCTATGTAAGTGCCCGATCTAGAAGTCTTCTTTTCTGAACAAAATTTTAGACATCATTTGTATAAGTCACACCCTAGTACAGTAAATAATTGGGGGTCTTCAGAGCCTCCTCCTTACTGTATACAATTCAGATGTACTGCTTTTAGAAGAAATATTACAATTTCGGAGAGAATATTAGCATGGAAGACCTCCTGGCTGAATCCATCTGTCCCTTACACTGGAATCTGTAGAAGTGCTGAAGAGGATGAATCTCTACAACCGTGATCTCCATACCTCTTCAGATAGCCAAACATCTTTAAAATTGCTCATAACCACATGTGACTCTAGGACTGTGAAGGGCGTCTGCAAACATGGAACTGGTGCCAGGATACTGTGGTATACCGTACTTACATATATGGGCCTTCTCATGGGGCATACATGTAAAGGGAGACAGGTCGATATGTTGAGCTTTTCCTTCCATGACTTTTGCAGAAGCTGCAGAGATCTGCTTTTTTGTGAATCCCCTAAATTGTGGGTTAAAAGGGGTACGGATAGAAAAATATTCTCCGCTTCACGAAACCCCCAATGGTAGTGAAGATCTCACTTCAAAGCTCAATTTGTGCAAACGTCAACTGTCATCCAAATTACGCAAATAAAGTGCTTAGTTGCTGGTTATTTTGTCATCAAATTAAATCGCAAATAAATATTTCACACTTTGTTGTAATTAGCTTTGTGGCCCACCTGCCTAATTGACCTTTAACACTTTCATAATAAAATGTTTCTACATCACAAAAATACAAAGAACATACCAAAGCACACACACACAGCATGCGCTGATTGGTACATTTTGAAGCGCCGCCCATAAAGTTCATACCTTGAAGTTTGCCGCCATTATTGTCGCAAAATAAACCCTCCCCCCCCACTCACTCAACCCAACTGTCAGTCTACAAAAGCTACATACACACACATACATGCGTACAACGTCTGTGACATCAAAAACAATCTGGCAACACAGTCACCACCCTGTAGCAATATGAAACAACCCTCTCGTGGTATTTGCTATGTGTGCGCCGTGCGTCAAGGAGCTGCGGTAAAGAGGGTGTAATAAAGTATTTAGTCGTTTATCAATTGTCAGGATATCGGTAACTCACGACCACATTGGGTTGCGCATTCATTTATTGTTCGATCTCGCGTACGGAAGTGACACGCGATTATAATGCGCTTACCGATGTTGAAGATCTGCTTGTGAAAGTGTAGTTGAGCGACGGACTGGGGACGGACAAAAAATTTGTTTTAAAAGTTCATTGTGTGTACGGGTTTAACATGCTGGCGCATAAAGTGTTAAGACTAGAGGTGAATTAAGTGTTAAATAAAAACAAAAACAACAAAAGTAACTTAATTAATTTGTGGAAATAAAGTAAAAAAAGGCAACAAAAACAAAAAAAACAAGTAAGGAAGTTTAAGTTCGGGTGAACCGAACATTAAATACCCAGCGTTAGTTTCCAGAAAAAGGGGGCGTGTTTTTCATCCGATTTCGCCCATTTTAAAAACCAATCTATTCCGAGCCTAAACAATAGCGAATTAAAGCATTAACCGCTTACATGAGCCAAAAGTACTCAATCGATCTATTCAAGGGTTATACCATGTCCTATATATAACTTTGGAAAAGAAGGCGTGCCATGCCCATAACTTTTAACGTATTTTGTGAAATTTTTTGATATACGGATATATGTGTCCATTAATCAATATTTACATAATTTTAAAAAAGTGGGTGGTGGCACGCCCACGGATTTTATTATGTTGTTTGTCCCTATTTGAAGATCAGTTTTCATTGCAGATCTTTATGATACTTTCACAGTGGCTTGTTAATAGTGAAATGTTGATATTTTGTTCATTCACTTGTGGGCGGTGCCACGCCCATTTTCCAAAATATTACCAAAAAACCTTTAAACAACACTAATAACATCATCAAGTGAATGAGTGCACTAAATTTTAGCATTATATCTTTATCAGTTATACAGATATTGCATATTCCGGTTTCCTAACTCTCGTTTAGAGAACTTTAGTCCAAAAAGGGGCGTGGTCGTTCACCGATTTTTCTTATTTTCTGTGGTAGTACTCTACATAAACATAACATTCCTGGTACCTAGTTTCGTAAATCTATCTCACACCGTTCTGAAGTTATTAGCAGTCGAATTTGAAAATTGCGTGACTCATAAGTGGGCGGTGCCACGCCCACTTTCCAAAATTTTGCAAAAATAATGTTAAGAATGTGAAAATTGATGTATGTACCAAATTATATTATTATAGCGGTATCAGTTAATTAGATATGGACTTTTCAATATTTCCACCTCCTTTCAATATAACTTTTATAAAAAAGTAGGCGTGGTCGCCAAGCGATTTCGTTTATTTTCTATATCTGAATTTAACACAACAATAGTATGCCCTCTACAAAATTTCGTTGTACTAGCATAAACTGTTCCGAAGTTATTGAGAGTCAAAATTTGAAAATTTCTTCAAATATATGTGGGCGGTGCCACGCCCCTTTTAAAAAAAATTGATAAAATCGGCCTTAGAACATCTAAATCAATACATATTGAAAATTTTATCATGTTAGCTGCTTCTGATATTGAATTAACCCGTTTTATACGTTTTTCGAAATTTTCGATATCGAAAAAGGGGCGTGGTTATGGTCCGATTTTACCCATTTTCAATACCAATCTATTCTGAACCCAAATAAGTACGCATGCCGAATTTGGTGAAGATATCTCATTATTTGCTCAAGTTATCGTGTTAACGGACAGACGGACAGACGGACGGACAGACGGACGGACATGGCTCAATCAAATTTTTTTTCGATCCTGATCATATTGATATATGGAAGTCTATATCTATCTCGATTCCTTTATACCTGTACAACCAACCGTTATCCCAACAAAGTTATAATACCCTTGTACTAGTACTAGTACGCTGGGTATAAAAAAACATTGCAGTTTTCGTGGAAATAGGACAAAGAGGACCATGGTGGTTTTTTAGTGAAAGAACTCAAAAAAATTTTATCAAACTTTCAATATTTCTGTGTATCATAGGACCAATCCCCAAACCAATTTTTATGTCCTAAGTTCAAATCAGAGAACGAAGCAATCAATGCGAAAGGGTAACTCTACAACTTCATAAGTTATAGGCTAAACTAAAGTCCTAGCCTAAGATTCGACTTGAATCTTCTAACCTAAACTACGACGGCTCGAACCAGTCAGCAGTAGGGTTGGTATCGGATGGAATATGGTTTGTGTTCACAGAGGTGGCTATCGCACCGCCCCAGACGACGGGAGTGACGGCTGTTCCAACTCATATGCATATCTCCTTTTCCGTTCTTTTCATCTATCTCATTCTTTTCATCTATCGGCTGATAGAAACGGATATTTGGGCAGCAATGTCAAGCCATGGTTCCATGCTTTGTTGAAAAGCTCTTCGAGAAAACTATAGTCTGATCAGGTTAAGAAAAGTTCACCGCACTGCGTATGCAGAAGCTTCAGATGCAATTTCAAAACTTCTTTCGATTGACTTGCATATCGGAGGTGGTGTCCAAGATCAACCTATACCAAAATGTTTTCATAGAATACTCTATCTTACTATCTTCCAATCAGCTGGCGACAACCTCTGTACATCAGTTCAACCGCATTGAGACTCGCATGATCTGGGTTTTGAAAGCATTGTCTAGTGTTGAGGAAATTGAGTATTTATCGATCTCCGTGAGAGGTTATACTGAAAGCAAAGTCATAGGGCAAATAAAGATATAAGCCGGTTCGAGGGTGGGGGATTTAAATTTCCAAATTTTCCAGACGGCTAAGTCGGCATGTATGAGGTGCTAGCTAAACCAAATGAAATCCAGATAGTTTGAAACAGCGATTAAAATCACCTAAATAAATATAAACTAAAGTCAAAGACTGATTTTAATAGTTATTTTCTAAATTTAAAAAATATTTAGCTAAATTTTCAATTTGATATTTAAATACTACGGAGTATTGGTCGTGAGCTAGATAATATTGATCTGAAATTATTTGAACTACTCAGAACTAGATACAAATAAATTCAAGACCAATAATAACCATTTTTCAATTTATTTTAACTAGCCTTTACTCGGGATTAATCTCGTATAACCTCTAACAAAATTTCAGTGCTCGAACCTAAATACTTCCAGCGGTATGGAATATGAAAAATGCTATTTGTATGTGAGGTGCCACGCCTCCTATATATATCAAAATATTTTTTAACCTATGACCATTCCTGGAAGATTTTCAATGCGGTTTTTCAAATTTGGTTACAATCGGCTTAGTTGTTCAGCAATAAGTTAGTCTATACCTAACTAATCTGAATTCTATATATGTATATAGGTAGATAATAATTATAATTTTTTACATTATTTTTAAATATTTTTTAAATTAAAAAATTTTTTTTTTAATAAAAATTTAAACTCTGAAATCACTTTAAATGAAAATCGCCATTTTAATTATTAGATATGTTGCAAATATTAAAAATACCTTTCCAAATTTCGTCAAAATATTTTTTAAAAAAGGCCCTATCTCAGATGAAATTGTATGAAATTTTCGTTCAGATAGACCGTATTTGAAATTCATCTTGAGATAGGGTGTTCTTTAAATAATTTTTGAAATAGAGTGTTATTGAAAAAGAGTCTGAGATAGAGCGTTCTTCAAAAAAATTCTTTTCGAAAGCTTATTTAAGTACCTTTCAAGTATGTATTACCAAAAATTTTCGAAAACGGTTGAGCCATTTCGTAGTAATCACAGCTTGAAGGTAGCTATTAGGTACATCCATTTTTTAAAGATTTCGATGCCTTGCCACGCCCACAATTTTACAAAAATTTTATTTCTAAAAATGAGGTTGTGTTTGTTTAGGTAAAGTGTAGTTGTATCCGAAATTTAATGGAAATCTGTGGGGGTCGGATTCAATGCATATCAGTTGTGATATGAAATTCATACATAAGTGCAGTAATGTGAGCTGATAAATTTGATAAAAAAAAACCATAAACGTTACGTATACTAATTGAAACATATCAGTAAGATTGTCGTAATCATGTTTAACACATTTCTAACATGGAAAAATCTATGAAAACATATCACTAAATAAATATTATTATCTTTATAAAAAACTATCATAAATTAATGATAATGATATCTATACTTACGAAATAGAACAAACAATAAACAAGAAGTAATACAAAGCACAGGAACTAACTCGATGGTGGGCGGTGGTGAACAGTAACGAGTTACTAAACGAACCAACAAAACCATCAAAATAATAAACTAAAAGACAAACAAATTATTACTATCTACCAATAAAAAATCTACCAAAACGTACAACAAAAACGAGTACCTACACTTGTTTTGGTGTAAAGTGCACGTGCCTGACACGCGTCATACATATGCCACGGGTTAAAATCGAGATTTCCCTTAGCGACGCGTGCGCGCACTTAAGAAATCAGAGATCGTTGGAGGAAAAATGTGCAAACTATTAAATGCCAATTAAACAATCAAATAATAGTGTTTACAATCAAATTAGCGAGTCAACTACTGTAGTTGATTACAATAGCAACAACAACAACAACAAATACGATAATAGACACACGCGTCACATTACACCTTTGACAAATATAACTGTCAAAATGTTTTCACTCGATAATTTCGATTTGGAAGCGACCATGGCACGACACTTTTTCGAAGGTTCACAAGCAACAAATGCTTCGAGTTCAAGTTCGGAATTCTTTTTCGGCGATGATGATAATACATCGGAGAGCGATGAGGATGATGCGTATAGCAGTGGTTTTAATAGTGATCAGGAAAATAATGAAAAGAGGTGAGTTAGTTGAAAATGAAAAGAAACACCAGCAAATTGTTGGTAGAAAATATCAATAAAAAGAATAAAAAGAAAAAAAATTATCAAGCAGAAAAATGTACATATATATAAGTATGTACTTAATTTTTGATTGTCAAAGAATTCTGAAATTTTGAAAAAAAAAAAAAATTATTTTATTGATAAGTCGCTAAGTGCTTACGAAAAAAACGGATCGTTATTATAATTACTTTCTTATTGTAGTCATGTATTGTGTAAAACGGTAAATTCTCTTCAAATAAAAAGTTTTGACAGATATGAGGTGAATATAATTTCTCACCATAGTAAAAATTTATTTTCACCACAAAACTTTATTGTCGTTTTACACAGACTCCCATTCATTTATAACATGATTTGAGCAAAAACAGAATATTTACGACTCTTGCCAAATCTGGTTTTACATTGTGGTGAAGTTAAAAAAATTGAGAATCAAAAATCGAAAATCGTGGTGAATTGACGTATTAACTTTTCACTTCACGATAACAAACTTTCCATTTTTTCTTTATCTTCCACAGTCGTCTCCACAAAACACGTCGCTTAAAATGTGCCTCACAAATGGCTCAACAACGCCAAGCGGCCAATTTACGTGAACGCCGACGGATGCAGAGTATCAATGAGGCCTTCGAAGGTTTACGTTCACACATACCAACTTTACCCTATGAGAAACGTTTGAGTAAAGTTGATACGCTGAAGTTGGCTATAAGTTATATAACGTTCCTCAGCGAAATGGTGAAGAAGGATAAAAATGGCAATGAACCGGGATTGAGTTTGCAACGAAATTATCAAAAGGAACCACCAAAGAAGATTATTCTAAAGGATAGAAGTAAGTATTCAGAAACTAAGCTAAGAGGGTTATTGTGTTACTACTCTGCAGAAGTAGGTAGATGGGTTTAAAGTTGTTGAACAAATTTGTTGACAGGCTGGCGGGAAACTCTTTCGAAAGTCTAGATGGGGATAGTTAATATTAAACAAAAAAGTGAGAGCAGGGTTAAGATTGCAAGATGGCGGATAAGGATCGTTTAAGTGAATGATTGCCGGGATTTTGAAAGTTGGGTTATGTAGCGATCTTTCAAAATTAATTATAAACTCAACTTACTAATTGCAAGTTCAAATCTCATACATACATATTTTGATTTGAATTCTGTAAATATTTTTTTTTACTTACATATGTTAATATATTTTTTTACCACTGCGGAATATTAATTTAATTTTAAAAACCGGTCGAAAATGTCCAAATTACACCACTCCTGATTTCAAACTGCTTAGTAATCCTCATTTCTGTAAAATTTATATTTGTTTTGACAAATAAAAACTAAAAAAAAAAAAAAAATTATCAAAAAAACTAATTTTAATATTGAAAAAAGTCCTCACTTCATCCTAACCACACTTCCGCATGCTATACAGAGATGCAAGTTTCCCGTTATAATAACAGTTCATACTTTACATATCATGTCATACCTTCATTACTTTTTTTCATCTACTATGTAGGCCTTTTTTGGCCTGCCAGCCCAACAACCCTCTTTTTGCAAAACGAATGCTGCCACGTCATTCAATTTGAATAGAAAAATTATTAACCAAAAACCGTGACTAAAGACGGTTTTTATTTGTGGTAGCGGGGAATGCCAAGAAAACGGAAAAGCAACAATGCAATGTGCAACACAGTCATGCTTGGTGCATGGCCTGTAGGGAAAATAGAAAGGAGTGACGAATAATTTCTAGGTTAGAAATAGTTCTATGGTGCTGAGAGATGGGTTATTTTGAATTTTTTGAAAACTTAAACAGTTTGAAAACAGCTGATTGATTAAATATGACAACGCAATCTTAAGTTAGTTAACGCTCACACCCACTCACGAGATGTTTTGAGAAAGTATATTGGAAATTTTGAGCGTAGCGAGATCATAGAGAAAATAAAATAAAGAAACAGACCCATAATCAAAATCGTTGCCTAACACACGTCTTATTTTAAATCTTTAGTTTAGTTAAAAAGGCATTTAAAATGTTAGTGAATCAAAGATTTTAGCTAAAATGAAGAGTAACAGGGTCCCCTTATGACAAAATTGAATTTGATCAGTGATACGAAGAAATTTTTTTTATGTTTTGTAAGGTCACCCTGTGTTAACTATTTAATTCACAAACCAAAGCATATCTGTAGCAACAAGCGAAAAAAGCCAAACTCAAGATAAGAGTAAGCATTCCGACATCGCAGCATAGACACAAACCGTGATTCAAAACTTTGAAATGACATATTCGCCATTATAAAATTAAAATATATTTGAAGTTGATTACGACATGAAATGATGTCTGTTTTAGAATCATGTTTAACTAAATAAAACTCTATTTTAATTTGACTATGATTATGGGCCATAGTCAATTAATTCCAAACTAAATATTTTTCCTACAGGGTATGTGCATATACCACGTGCAGCCGTAAAGCGGCAATGAAATGTGTACCAAATATACGGTTGATGATTTCGAAGGGAAATTTTGAAGACAGCAATTTACCAAAATTCGCATACGTTGCTCACTGAGGCTGAGTTGATCGATTCACCCCCCTCCCCTTTTACTGCACTTTAGCACGCAACTTGTTTTGTTCAGTTTTTCATGAGAAAAGTGTGAAAATTCTAATTAGTTACACTTAACAGCTTATTGTGGCTGCTGTAAGCGTTTACATGTGCAAATGTTTAGGAAGCTATTGGACGGACTTACATTGTAGGTACATACTCGAATGTAGGTACAATTGTAGCTATGAGTGGACTTATTAGAGATGGGTGCAGGACTAAATATGCGCACCCGTTTCCGACCTAACTGATAGTTTCAAGTAGGGGAGATCCACGGGCGTGATTTTCGGAATCCAAAAGGTTATACCTTTCAGAAACTGCGGATAAAAGATTTCCTCGAAATTTTATTTCAAAAAAATTTGATTACGATTTACACCACATTTTCCACTGGGACTGAATAACTAACCAAAAATAACGCCAGTGATTTCCATGAAAGTAGTCCGGTATCCATCTCTGTCATTTTGTAACAAGTACGGTGGGTAGCGTTATCTCGCACACATATCTAACATTTATGTTTGTATCCATTTTAACATTAATGTACTTACCACCACCCGAACAAAGTCATGGTTGGGCTTATTACATCGAGTTCAAACTGGTGTCAATGATCGAAAGTTGTTCATTTCGGTATGGATTTTGAGTTTCGCTACATATGAGGGGTGACAATAGAAATTTGGTATTTGGAGGATACGTTGAGGTTAGGCGGCAGCTGATAAGGAAAGTCACCTTAAACACATTTATGACCCGTTTTGATACCTGCGAAGTGAAGTGATAAAATTTCGTTTAAGGTGGACATCGAATTTCGATATGTCCATCGGATAAGTAACACCAATCAACAAGGAGCATGAAAGGATGGATCGTCTCACATAGCTGTGGTTAACACAAAAATCACGATGGAGAGATGTACCCTAGTTGTTGTTGTTGTTTTAACAACAAAATCACTCCCCGAAGGTTTTGGGGAGTGTTGTCGAAATAACAGTCCTTGGCCGGATATGAATCCGGTACGCTCCGGTACTCCCTTGCGGTACTGCCCGACTGTCGTGGGAGCGATTTGGTATGACCAGTGCAACCTTCTAGGTCATGTCATCCCTCCTTCCGAAAGGAAAGAGAAGATGGGTAATGAGAGGTGGGAGGCATCATATCCGTAGATCAACCATCGAGTTGCACATCATTACCTTTGTGCATATTGGTCGCCTCTTACGACCGGTATGCCTACCGCGGGCATATTCTAAGCCCCAACCCGCAGGGGAAATGTACCCTAGTGCAACCTAGTAGTTCCGATGATTGCCTGGATTGCGGGATGGCCTCCTCATTTTCGCTTTGAAAAACCCCCTTTGGGTTATGCAGCCATAAACTATATCTTCAAAATATTTCATAAGCTCGTTGCGAATTATAAAATGCGCAAATGAAATAAACGAAAGAAATTGCTTAAGTCGCTTAAACAAGCTCATACAAGTTGGTCTTTATTCTGAGGGATGAATGGCAGACCCGCAAAGCCAGTACCCACTGACGATAATGGAGCTCATGCCTGTGCTACCAGAGTATCACATAAATTAGCGTCCATGAGAAGATTAAGGGGTTCTTCAACTCAAATACCCCAAGTGAGTAAAATTCCTAGACATAATTTTCCTAAGCCTGATTGCGGACTCATTGCGCCCCTCCACGTTTTCGCAGAAATTTCGATTGATATTTTTACCAAGGAAATGGGATTCTCCCTTACGAGTTCGGGAAAGTTGAGTACATAGTTCTGGAAGAAAAAAAGCCCTCTTCCAACAAATAAAATTCACGCTCTTTAAGTCTCTCATCCTAGCGAAGACAAGCTTAAGGACCAACATCGATCATTTCTAAATATTGGAGTGTAAAAATCGAAACTAAGATCGCTGTATCGTTTACATCCCTTCAGGAATCAAACAAGACAATATTGGCAATTTCAATTCGAGCATTCAACCGTCGGCTTCTGGTCTCTGCTTCTAACGATCAAATTTTTAATTTTTTTAATGATTTATTGCACCATTTCATAAACAATTTCTGACATATTACGAGTATTTAGGGGAACATTTTTGTGTTATTATAAATTGAAAAAAATTACTTGCGTTTTTGGTGTAATTTGTGGGCGTAAACGTTTGACCAATTTGATTGATAGTGAACGGACAGCATCATCGGCATTGCGTGTATGAAGTACAAACCGAAGCGTCTCTCAAATGTCTTATCCCCATATAAGCAAATAGTATTTTGGAAGTAAAAGCAAAGTGGTCCAAATGGAATAGTTTAACTCTAAATGGTGATTGTTAAGAGGAAGCACTTTAAATGCCTCAGTGAATGGTGGACCATTACTCGGCTCACATGGAAAGCTCGCACATTCGACTTCTACTGCCAGAAACAGCAGAGGTCAAATATAAAGTTTTAATTGGAGTTCTACAACTGTGAACATGTCATTAGTCTGCTTAGTTTTGATTTTTTCGCTCTCACAAATTTGAACTTTTTTGAACTAGTTCGAAACTAGTCAGAATAATCTAGTTGTATACTGCTTCTTCACCGCATTCTGTTCTATATAAATATGTATGTACATATCTATATATGTATGTATTAAGTGTCATAATTGGATTAATTATTTTGGGTAAATTTTGTATGAGTTACAAAAGCGGACAAAGAACTCGACTCATCTACGAAGATAGCGCATTAAGTCTTGCGAGCAAACATCATCAACTCATAAACATAATAAAATTTATACAATTTTATATGGCTGTCAAAGTCTTGATATTAAATGGAAGAAAACAGTCTGATTAGTAAAGCGATTGTGGTTGGACAACGAGACGGCCTGCTCTAGAAAGCGCAGGAAGAGAAAAGCTAAAATGTACCTGCGGAAAGTGCTTCTCAATTTAAAAGGCGAGCTTTGGTAGCTAATGAAAGTTCAATTGCCTTAAGAACTATTTGATCTCTTGAAATCTTACTCCTTTGCATTCATTTACAAAATTCGTCCTTAAGCACTCTCGCTATGTAGATTGGTTCCAGACGTTGGTATCATGAGAAGCACCATCAAACTTACTTTGCGTTTATTCGACATAGACACCGTTTACTGGGACAAACCCGGGTGGCCATCTTGATCAATCAAGTGTTGATACGCTCACTGGCCAGAGTGGTCGATGTTGGGAATCACGGTGGATCTTTGTGGAGGTTTAAGTTCGGAATCGAGCACGAATAATTCGCCTTTTCATTATTTCCCCACACAGAATGTGCACCAAACCCAAAGTATTTCTCAAGCTTAAAGCAAAGGGTGAAGTGGGAGCTAAGATCTGTGCAACGCTTCCGAAAATATCGCTTAAGCGCCTGCTAGGTTTTGGCACTGCCAACCATCCGGAACGCGCTCGATCTAAAATCTTTCTTTCATTTTCTCACTAGGCTTCCCTCTCCATACCCATCATGCTCACTTTGACCTTCCGTTTAGTCTATGCGAATTTTGGGCCAGTCTGTATCATCCTTCTTTCTGATGGGACCACTGATCAATCTGTCTAACTCTTTCGAAGTGCAAACGATTTTTTTTTTGTTTTTGAAATTTCTGCAACCCTCAACCGAAGCAAAGACGGGTACGATAGGCGACTTGAAGAGTGTTATTTTTGTTGGTCGAGAGAGGACTTTATTTCTCAATTGTCTGCTCAGCCCGAAATTACATTTGTTTGTGCAAGACTGATTCTTCGTTGGATTTCTAGGCTGACATTGTTGTTGGTGTTCATGCTGAAGCAGCCTTGAGTGAACTTCGGAGATCATTTGAGCTCTCTGAAGTTTTAATGTAAATGAAAATATAAGACCCATCCAGATATTGTCACCGAGCTCTGTATATTTCTTATCTCCTTTAGAAAATTTAACCAATGAATCAACAAAAGGATACAACAAAAAAAAAACACAATTACAATAACAAAAATGTTGTAAAAATTGATAAGAGAGAACATGCAATAAAACTTGAACACAATACTGCAAGAACTTCCACAATGAAGTGGGGAAAATCGAAATAATCGCGCCGTGGGAAATTCGTCTACGTCAGCAGATGGCAAAGGCTCAATAAACAAGTTCATGTTGGAAAGCGATTTTGATTGTTGTTGTGGAAACATAAAATGTATAGAAGGTTAGCTGAATGATGAGTTTACGGAAAACAAAATGAGTTCAGGTAAAGTGTAATGGGCGGAAGGGAGAGGGGGAGGGGGGAGTTATTTGTATTTGCTCATTTAAAGCTTTTAAATTGCACCATAAGGTAAATGGAAAATTGGCAAAACGATAGATTTGCGAAAATGTAGAAAATATTTTTAAAAATTTTATAAAATTTTTACTGAGAAATTTTTGCAGCGAGAGAGCGCATTTTGACATTTCATTGACAGAGAGAGCTACAAGTTTTGTACCGTTGGAATTTCACTCATTAAACCTGTGAGTGAAAAACAGCTGATCGCGACAAGCGAAAGCAACAACAAAAAATTTTACATTTGAACTATTAACCAATCAAAATGGCAACAGCTGTTTTTTTTTACTGCAAGCTTTTACTGACTCCAGTTCGGTTGAAACTCTTAAAGAATTTTCGAGAACGGGAATAAGTCTCCGCTGGGAGTTGAATGTTTCCATGGACATCCAAGCGTATATGAAGGCTCTGAGTTCAAAAGTATTGTGAAAGTGCAGAGTCTGCAAATAGCTGATCTCAATCGGGGTTGCGTTTTTGCGAACCGGATGTGTCGGTTTGTAGGGATCACCTGTAGTCTGCTCTTGAACCGATGCTCAAGACGAAATATTGGATTAGCTTAAAATTGTAAGGATAAAGTGTTGAGCAAGGGTTTAAAGATAGGCGCGCATCTGGTTTAAACCTTAGGGTGTGTAGTTATTATCAAATTGGCTCACCCTTTAACTCCATATAGGGTAACTGCACCAGTATCCGGACAGCGCTAGTGGCCGGACACTATGTCAATGTTTTGGGATTAAAAGGCAAATCCCCAAAAAATATTCTCAAATAGCAACACTAATGGAAATATACATGTTTTCTAAGTGTCCTTGGAAAATTTGGGTTGAATCAGAAGTATAGTTTAAAAGTTACACGTAATTTAAGAGACAGAAGTTTGAGCATCCGGCAAAATTACAGGTTTTTGTAAAAAAAAAATAGTGGGAACTGTTTAGGAAAATAAGTGCAGAACAAGTATTTATTAACATATTACAAAAAAGTTAGTAATATTTGTTTGAAATATAATAAACTTTCATATTATAAATAAAAAAATTTATTTTTTTTAATTTTCGGCACAAATTATTACTGTCCGGATACTAAAACCCAAAATTTGCTATGATTTTCAGTATCCGGACGGGCTGTCTGACCACTGGAAAGTAGCCGAAAACTATGAATTACCATCTTAATTCTACTAAATGAGAGTTTATTATATTTTATATGGATTACAAAAGGATATTTATGTTTCAAAAATACAGTGTACATACAAATCTCGGGTGTCCGGATACTAAAACAAAAGTGTCCGGAAACTTAATTTGACTGTCCGAAAACTAGAACAAATCGAACTTTTTTGGATTTTTAATTTAATAATACTAAGAACGTTATAAATTTAAATTATACATGCGTCATATTATATTATTAAGAAGTGAACACGGTGCCGTCTATTGGCATACTACTCTTTATTAACAGTTTGCACTCATACTTATGATATACATATGTAAGTAAGTATGTCAGCTATAACATCTACCTCACCCTATTTTACAAATTACATATTTGAATATATTTATTTTGTAAAATGGATAAATCCTAATAACTAATTAATTACTAAGTACATTTCATTATTTTTATAATTCATTATTTGTTTTTATAATTCATCTCTCCATTACATTTTGTGGTACTGTAGCCTATCGGGTTGCTTACGAACTCTCTGTGAACGTCGTATTGACTCTTCTTCGGCATTATGTATCGACGGTGCCTGTGCTTCAGACATGATATCTTTGTTCGGTGTACCTGTACCCCTTGGTTGTGCATCGGTATCGGTACCTGCCTCACTGGCCCTGTTGGAAATATTAAAATCAATGTTAGGTTGTATATCGGTTATACCTTTTTCCTCCACAAAAGCGTTTGCTGTTGGACTAGCCACACCGTCGCCGATTGCTCGTAGTTGATCGATATGCCTCTTCCAGATTCTGTTATCATCTAATTCGACCTCATAATGCAGATCTCCCACAGATCTCACGATCTTACCGAACTGCCATTTGTTAGTTGACATGTAGTCCCGCGCGGCCACACGGGCTCCAAGTTCAAAACGTTTCGTTGGTGCCTGCCGCTCACTACCGCCAACTTTATTTTCAGGCAGCAGAAGGTCAAGTCGTGTTTGCATTTGCCGGCCAAACATTAGCATTGACGGAGACTTATTTGTAGCCGGGTGTATTGCTCGCCGATATGCCATTAAAATCTTTGATAAGTTCCTTTGCATTGTTGCCCCTGTAAAATTCGCTGCTTTAAGTTTCTGCTTCACGGTTTGTATGAGTCTCTCCGCCTGCCCATTAGTTGCAGGATGATAAGGTGCTCCCTGTTTGTGCACAATCCCGTTGATTTTTAGGAACTGTTGAAATTCGTTCGAATTAAATTGAGTGCCATGATCCGACACTATTATGTTAGGAATTCCATACGTTGCGAAAATCCTACGGCATACTTCAATGGTAGTCTCTGCCGTAGTATTTGAAATTATGTGTACCTCTGGCCACTTGCTGTATGCATCGACCAGTACCAATAAATATTTTCCGAATATTGGCCCCGCAAAGTCGATATGTACCCGTTCAAATACCTTTTTTGGTCGCATCCAGCAGTGTATCGGCTCTTTTTTGGATACCGGCCTTGTATATTGACATGCCGAACAGTTAGATGTCACCTTTTCGATATCCCCATCCATCCGCGGCCACCAGCAGTACGCACGTGCTAGTGCTTTCATTTTTGCAGTGCCGAAATGCGCTGTATGCAGTTCCATAAGCACCCGCTGCCTCAGTTTCGTTGGGATATACACACGGCCATTTCGCAACAAACATCCTTTTTGTAATGAAAATTCTACCTGGGGCACGCCGAACCTTTGTGCCCGTTCACATTCACGCCCATACATCAAACAGCGTAGCAGGGATCTTACCTCTTCTTCCTTGTGTGTGTATTTCTGCAGTTCTTCTGCTGACACTGGCATATTTTCCATCGCTTCGATTTCTATAATATCAATTTCCTCGATTTGGTTGTATGTTTCGGGGCTAGGCAACCTTGGCAGTGCATCTGCGTTTGCGTTTTCTAGGGATTTCTTTAAACGTATTTCATAGTTGAACGATTCCAGAAAAATAGCGTAGTGTTGCATGCGGGTCGCCGACAGTGTTGGTAGGCCTTTTCTGGGTGAGAAAATTTGTGAGATTGCCTTATTGTCGGTTACCAGTGTAAATTTGCGTCCGTACAAATATTGGTAAAATCGCTTTACTCCGAATACGATTGCATAAGCTTCGCGGTCATACTGGCTGTATCGCTGTTGCACTTTGTTTAGCGTTTGCGAAGCGAATTGAATGGGACGCTCCGTTCCGTCCGGAAACATATGACTTAACACTGCGCCCACGCCACAGGGGCTCGCATCCACGGCTAACACTACCGGCAGCTTCGGGTTGTAATGTGCCAACACAACCTCCGACTGCATTTGACGCTTTACCTCGTTGAAAGCTTTTTCACATTTCTCGTCGAAATCAAATTTTGCATTGTTTTGCAGTAAACAATTTAGCGGATACACTATGGTACTCAAATTTTGTATAAATCTGCCATAATAATTTACCAGGCCTAGGAACGAACGCACCTCGTCTTTGTTTTTCGGTTTTCTCATCTCTTGAATAGCCTTCATCTTGCTGTCCATTTTTCGAATACCCTTTCGATCGATCACATAACCGCAGTACTGTATATTCTCTGCCAAGAATTCCGATTTGTCCCAATTAACTCGCATGTTGTGATCATTCAGTCGCCGTAAGACCTCTTCTAGTCTCCTTACATGTGCGTCGTCATCTGGTGCTGTCACCTTAATATCGTCAAGGAAGACCGACACTCCAGGAATATCGCTGAGCAGCTCTTCCATAAAGCGCTGCCACTTAGCCGGAGCGCACGCAACACCGAACATCATCCGAGTTGGCTGATATAGCCCTTTGTGTGTGTTTAGTGTCAACAGGTGTCGATCATCCGGGTGAATTTCTAGTTGTAAATATGCTTTGGACAAATCAATCTTGGAAAACTTGTTGCCCCCGGACATTGCACTAAACAATTCGTCGATTGTGGGCAATGGATGCTCATCTATCAACAAATATGGATTCAGAGTTACTTTGTAATCGCCGCATAGGCGAACTTTGCCATTACTTTTTGGCACTACGACCATGGGTGTTGCCCACTCACTTTTATCAACTTTTTCGTATACCCCTTGCTGAACCAAGTCATCCAATTCTTTTTCCACTGCACTTGTTAACGAGAACGCTAACCTTCGAGCTTTCAAAAACTTCGGTACTGTGTTTTTATTAAGAAATAGACGGGCCTTATGACCAGTAATTTGGCCTATTGTTGACAAAAATAGGTTAGGAAACATAGCTTTCCATTTCTGCATATAACTCGAATTCTCACATGACAGTTTTTTTACGACCTCCGTTGACAAGGAATCAAGCCATTTTGGTTTAAGTGCCTTCAACCACTCTCGCCCACACAGTGGCTTGTGCTGGGTACGCACGATATACAAATTAAGAATTTGCGTTTGCTTTTCGCCTTTAACACTAACCTCAATATAACCGACACAGTCCAATTTCGTTTGACAGTAGCTATAAAGTTGTAAATCACTCTGTTTTACCTTTAATTTACCGAAATATTTCTTTGCGTCCTCTAAGCTTATTACTGACACAGGGGCTCCCGTATCTAACTCAAACTTTATCGGTATTTTATTTATATTCAAATTTAGTTCAATTTTCTCACGCGCAGCTTCTTTTTGTTCTAAGTTTGCTACTTCTCCACGATTTGTTATGGTATGCATGTGCAAAATTTCGTCTACCGTCCTTTCACTGTTGTCCGCTGTGTCACTCGATATTCTCTTTACCCCCTTTTTTTCTTTCATACACACCTTTCGCAAGTGGCCTTTGATTGAACAAAAATTGCAAACTGTATTTTTATGCTTGCATTCGTTGGCCAGATGTGCAGTGCTTCCACAGCGATAGCATTTCTTTTTGTCGCCATCCGCTGACGTTTGCGCTGGCGTTGGCGCTGATGTTCGTTGTACCTTCTTCTTCGTATTGCTTCTCTTAACACCATGTATTTTGTTCACCGTTTCAGGAATATTTTGATGCAGTTCTATTCCTCCCTTTTCCGCTCCTTCGTATGCTGCTGCTACTGAACGTGCTTCTTCCAACTTGAGTGTTTTTTTCTCTAAAAGTCTGCTTTGTATTTTTTGGTTGGTAAGCCCAAAAACAAATTGATTACGTAGTGCAGTGTCCAGGTATGCTCCAAAATTGCAGTTTACTGATAACTTGCGCAATGCCACAAGAAATTGTTCACATGATTCTTCTGGTTTTTGTTTTCGCAAATGAAAACGGTAATTTTCCAGAATTTCATTTGGCTTAGGGTCGAAGTGCTCATCTAAGGTACTTACAATTTCTGCATATGACTTATCCTCCGGCGTTTTTGGTAGTAATTTATCGCACAGCACATTGTAAGTAGCGGCACCCATGTAATGCAATAGATATTGGCGTTTCATATTAGGTTCGCATTTAAATAGCTCCATGGCTATTTCGAATCGTTTCACCCAACGAGTCCAAGTTGTATTTGCCGAATTAAATGGTTCGAAATTAAATGATGTTGATGTGGTAGCCATTTCAATTTTTTCAATTTCGCTCGTATTTTCTTTCGTTTTTCTACCTTCACTCGTCGCCATATATTAAGAAGTGAACACGGTGCCGTCTATTGGCATACTACTCTTTATTAACAGTTTGCACTCATACTTATGATATACATATGTAAGTAAGTATGTCAGCTATAACATATATAGAAATGTCTATATTTTTATAAACAATTTAACTTTTCGCGGCAGCGTATATAGTGAGAAATTGAGTGTAAGTCAAAGATGCGAAAAACGCTAAGTGTCCGGATACTGGTGCCCCCCAAAAATTCAGAAAGCAAAAATTCAGAAATACTGTTTTTCAGAAACATTTATTGAGAAAACACTTTTCAGAAACAAAAAGTCAGAATGAAAAAGTCGGAAAAAACTTTTCAGAAACAAAAAGTCAGAATGAAAAATTCAGAAAACTTTTTTCAGAAAAGAGTGGCACGCGGAAGGACATCACCGTGGCGGTAGCCACGGCTATGGCACACATCCGGAGTTGGAATGGCGTAGCCCAGGGTTATTTTTTGAAGCGCGGCCGAAGGCCGCCTACGCGGAAAGGTGTTCTGCACATAAAAAACGTGGATCGGGCCCCGAATTGGGGATCTGCGCCAAATTTAATGTTTTTTCTGCCGTCTGGTTACTTTCTGAATTTTTACTTTCTGAATTTTTACTTCTGAATTTTTACTTCTGAATTTTGACTTCTGAATTTTGACTTCTGAATTTTGACTTTCTGAAAAAAAATTTCTGAAAATATGTGTTTCTGAATTTTTGTTGTCTGAATTTATGACGGGAGCCCCGGATACTAGTGCAGTTACCCTATCACCTTCAGTTTGGTTGAAATAAAAGGATTAGTTAGTGGGCTTAATTTCATCATTGAAAGTGTCAACATTTTTAACGCCCAAACAATTAAAATGCCAACAATTACAATAAAAACAACAACAACAACTACAGAATCCTTTCTCTTCTTCGTGCCATCGTCATCATCATCATCAACGTTGTTTACACAAATTCCAGCCGTTGCTCATACTCAATTGGTAATCAAGAATCCATTAGCAGTAACATTACAACCCCATTAAAGGACAATATTTGTGCAAGGAAGTGAGTAACGAACGAAACGAGGTAGCGTGAAAGATGACGATGAGCGCTGCATAATCACTGTTAGACATTCGCAGCCTTTGCCGTTTGTTATTGCAGCTGCGCTATGCTGAGCACACACTAGTTGTTGTTGTTGCTTTTGCACTCGTTTTTATTATTGTTTGACAAATAAGCGCAAAAACGCTCGGACATACCGATTGCCTTTTGGCACTTTTGCTTTTCGAGTTCTTTTTTTTTAGGTTATGTTAACCTCTTTTTCATGACAGCGCACATTGCAACAAAATCAACGGCACAAAAAAAAAAAAACGAGAAAAAAATGAAAATAAGCAACAACAACACGCGCAAAACATAAGCTGCCAATCAACGTGAGTTAACTGCTCATCTCGTAGGGTAGATGCCATGAGCCAACATCTTTTTTATGTGCGTGTGTGTGTGTGTGTGAGTCTTTATCCTTCATGCAAAGACGTCCTTCGGCTGTACAACTTTTATGGGTTTGCTTTTAAGGGCGTTTCGCTATGTGCTACCAGCCTCATGAAAGTAAACTTAAACTTCCTGCAATTTGTTAGCACTCAAGTGCTTTGGCGGAGTGCGGGTGGCTACAAGATGGTGAGTTGTTAGAAGCTGTGCTTTTTCCCAGATTATTTTCGCAGTGCGATGGGTGTGGCATTCAAGTGTTTACACTGAACAGCGAACAAATTCTACTTCATTATTTGCTTTGGTATCTATTTCGCTTTGTTGCAACCGTTGACAGCACTTAATTTGTTGTTGTTGGTTGGTGCGAAAATGTACAAGGCGTGCGGTGTATGGCACATTTTTTGTTTTGCCACAGAATTAAAGCTTCTATTCTTGACGAAAAGTTCAAGTGTCTGACATGTTAGAGTTTAGAGTTGAGTTCACTGTTGCATTTGCGAGCTTTAAAAAGAATTCTGCAGCTTTTTAGTTTCTCCTTCTCTTCGTATCCGTTCGAATACTTGGACAAGCACCAGAGCTTCTGCTGCTATGGCGAGTGTTCGTTGGAAATATTGCATATTCTCCCACCGAATTAATATCCGGAAAAAGGTCTATCGTTTCGGAAACACTTCCCAAAAACCTCGGAAATGGTGCTCAAACTGTCTCCTCATCCTTCTCTGGGCTCTACTTTATTTTCTTTTATATACTGCAACATTTCGTAAATATGAGCTCTGACTCTCTCTATAATTTAGACATATGTATAATATCGTTCCTGGATAAGTAGAAAAGGGGTGCGTCCGATCATCGCGTATAATTGCTCTCTTCATAGGACCTGCTCAAACAGCCCATTCCCTACAAAGTGATCAGAAATAATCGCATGCCTTTTTGCAACACATCCCAGACGAATCTCATTTTCCGTTTATATCCGATAAAATTTTATAAAATAGGTGAAAACATATAATAACCACGCCTCCTTTTTTTGTGTATCGAAAATTTCGGGAAACTTATAAAATAAAATAATTTAATGATAGCAGCTTTTAAGCAAAACTTGGGAGCTTTTTGGAATTCATCACTCTAATAACAATTTTGATAAAATTAAAAAAATGGGCGTGGCACCGCCCAAACATGGAGCAAGACTTTTTTCTAATTTCGACTAGATATTAGTTACTTCAGCACAATTTAGGCTAGAAGAAAAGAACTTCGCTCGAAACATACTACTTTTGTGTGTGAAGGATAAATGCATAGAAGAGACAGATATCGTTTTTCGACCATGCCCACTTTTTCATACAAATTTACTAAAAACGAAGGCAGGGAGAGTGAACACGCCATATCTCATCGACTGTTGCAGGTAGAATGGTCAAATTTGGCGCATAGATCAACTTTACCACTCTACAAGTATGTTTTTGAAAGATGCTAGAAATGGGCGTGGCACCGCCCACTTATTTGTTACGAAATTTCTAAATTCGACGGAATGATAGAATCACAAAACTTGATACTGATTAATGTAAGATCGCATCCACTGAAAATTCGGTTTATCGGTTGTTGACCACGCCCACTTTTTCATACAAATTTACTTGGAAGAAGGTAGAAAGACGGAGTATGTCGTGGATAATTCACAGATGCAAATAGAATGCTTAAGCTTGGTAGCTCCAGTGACCTGGTCATTTAATTAGTGGTTTTTGGAAAATGGGCGTGGCAAAAAATAAAACGAATTATATTTCTTTAATAGAATACCAAATAAAATTTTTTTGTTTGTTTATTTACAGGCGGTGGAATTGCTCATTCACTCTCTTGGTATCGCAAGGGCGATCGCTATCCGGGCAGTAAGTTATATGCACGCACTTGGACTCCAGAAGATCCACGTACTCCTGGACATAATCCGCATCATTCACATCACAATCACAATGGCTTGCAACAAACTTTGGCTAATATGCCGTTGCAACAACAACAACAACAACAACAGATAACTGTATCCACACAATTTCATAATCATAATCAGAATAGCAATCAAAGTGATGATTCGACAAGTGGTTATAGTAATTTGGGTGATGGCAACAATAATAACAACACGAGTGCAGGCAGTAATTCATCAGAAGGATATTGCAATGGTGCTGTTGGTGAAGGTGGTAGAGCGTCAGGTGGTGGTGGTGTTAATGGAATTCATCAGAATGGCATTTGAAGGGAATGAAAATGTCAAAGGAAAGAGAAGGAAATAGCGTGCAATTTGTGAAAATTCAAACCAAAGTGAGAATGTGAGAAGGGGATAACGAAAAGACAGAGATAAAGAGATAGAGTGAGAGATAGAGAGAGATAGATCTCAACTGAAAACGTTGCTAGTCAAACAGGGTGCAGTGTAGTGCTTGCTAGTTTAAATGCAAAATTTACTTAAAATTTCTTCTTCAACGCAAAGCACCAACAAATTTATGTTTAATGTACACTTAAACTAAAGACTTTCATAAAAATCTCACATTAATGTGGAGCCTAAAAAATAGTTAATTATAAAAACAAAAATCTTCTGTGGTATATTAATTTTAAGCTAATATTTATTGAACTAATATTTAGATGACTTGCATATTCCTATTCAAATTTATCTCTTTATGTCAGTGGTGCTCACGATGTATGCGCGAGGGCAATTAAAAGCTTTGAATGTGCATATTACTCGCGCGCATATTGTGTGGCCATCACTGTTTTAGATGCATAAACAAATAAAATGGTTCAAAAATTTAAAATACTTTGTTGTTGTTGTTTTTGTTAATGGAAGTTGCCAAATTTCAGTCTCCTCCGATTTCAGTCGTATAAGTTTTCTTTCAAGTCAGATAAGTTTTCTTTCAACACCTATAAGTAGGCTACATAAATTAAAATCGATCGTTGGAATCAATTGAAGTCCACTGTAGACGAAAGGATCCCGGATCACTTTTTTTAGACATACATAAGTCGCGCGATTTTTTGCAGGGATTACATGTTCACGAGGATCAGACTTATAGAACTTCGAGAGGTTGTCCAAAGAAGGCTAAAGATCATTCCCATTTAGAGAAATTTACTTATGTAAGCTTCGTGGATGGTAGGTCCCTGTTGGATCGCGTTCACCTTTAACGTCACATTAGAGATCTTTTAGGGATCTCCTAATCCATCTCTTGTTTTGCTTTTGAGTATTCTGTAGAGTAATTTTTGTAAGGTTTTGGGTGCTATTCTGGCTCAGCTGTTCAATGGAGTACTCAGAAGCCAATAAATGGACTGCTACGAGGTGGATTAGGTGATCCTCTCTTAAGACAATGCGATGTAAATTGGACCACACTTTTTTATATGAAAGAGGACTACTTCTGTGCTACTCTTATAAGCTTTAAGGAGCAGTGAAAGGAGTACTCTCATTTTTGTCTGGTTCGTATACACACACACACATACTAATGTACATACATACATGCACCGCTGGGTACAAGTAACGTTCACGAACCCATCATAATTACACGTTGAACGCATTGTGCATATAATTATGATTTCCTTTCCGTAACAAAACGCAATTTTATTGTCCTCCCACCTACCAAAAAAAAACTCCTGCCATACGATTATTCGCTCTAAGTTACGGGCAATATGTTTTATTTATAACAACAACAAATAGAACAACACAAATTTGTATGGAAGAAATGATAAAATAAAAGAATATTTTTATAGTTAACAGTAATAACTCATGTGAATTGTTTTTGTAGTGATAATTGTTGCACTTGTACACATGTCAACTGGGGTTAAAAATACACTTTATTAGATGCAGTTCATTCCACCACCAACAACGTCACCTCGATTGTAGTATTGTGCGATATTTTTCATTGCGTGTCAGTAACGATACGATAATAGTCCTTCCTTGAATATATCGAACTTTGATAGGCACGTAGATCTGTATGAATTTGCTAGGGAGGTTGCGAAGGTGGAGTTTTAGGTAGCGGTGGATGTGAAGCGGGTTTCAACTGATTAAGAACTACTTTACGGTCTGTTTGTCTAAGGTCTCCAGTTGGAGAAACACAGCATGGTCTAGCCAACAGAGCCACTGGGATTTAACTCCACGAAATATGGCGTAAAACTTATCACTCAATCGTTTTCCTTGTTCCCCGTCTCAAAAAGGAAGAGTTTTATAAATCATTCGAAGCATTTGGTCACCCTTTCTGAGCGGTGGTTCAGCTGCAAACAGCACGGGTTAGTACTAAGCACATCACAGTTCTATGATCTCGCTCACACTACAAAAAATAGCACCGTAAACGAGACACTGGACGCCGAAGTTAAAAAAAGAAAGAGACCCATAGATAACGAAAGTTCCGACTTTGCGAATACGAATATTCGGTGCATCCTTAGTGTGCAGGTTGATGTGTTTTTAGCTGCCACAAATAATTCTTATCGGCTGCCGAACTAACAAATTTATTGAACACCTGGATTTATCATACGTAGACCTAGCGGATGGGGGTGGGGAATTTAAATATTGTGTTTTTCAATTGAGTTTGTAAATTAGTTTGTAGCTACAAAATTTGTTTTCAATCTTTGCTCTAATTATATATCATAACATATATGAAAATTGTAACAGCCGACCCACCAAACATCGAAACTACAGCCCTTGGTCAGATACACCCGAGTCATGCCGGAACGATGAAACCTTCTGTGGAGTGAAGTCGCCTCTTCCGACAATCATACTTTGCAACTCGCATATTCTAAGTCCCTGACCCAATGGAACTCTTTGCCGAGTTTCATAAGGCTTATGTAGTTAGGCAGAGTTTGTAGTCGCAAATTCGAAGTTACTTGTTGTTGTTGTAACAGTACGACACCCAGTCCACTACTCCATCAGGAGTCATTCATCTGAAGGGAAGTCATGTCTCAATCCATTAATGTATGCGTCCACCAAGCAGGGCGAAGTACTTCAAAAACCAGTCACAACACGTCAACAAAACTGCTGAAAACCCCCCACACATAACTTTTTCACCATAACGCGAAAATTCCTCAAGTGCTAATAAAATTATAAAGCCAACAATATGGCAGCACTAAACAACCACCTTAACAGCTGATTTTGACATTTGCATTATTTGACATAGCGTCGTTTATCTGGTGGTTCTGCTGATAGATAAAGATCTGGTGCACAAACAAAATACTTGGCAAAATAACTACTGACGTGGGCATGGATTATTAAAAGTTTTGTAGCTATTCTTCATCCAAAAGTTTAAATAAACTATCTGCATCCTAAAGAGTTTCATCCAGCAGCTGATTGAGAATGATCAATATACCAGAGAAGAGCCGGTTTCTCATATATTCGTTGAGTATTTTCTTGTGTTACTTTTTATTTGGAATCGTACAAGAGAAAATCACACGAGGACGCTATGGAGAAGAACCAAATGCGGATGGTGTGAAGGGTGAACGTTTCACCTACGCTTTGGCTTTAGTTTGGGTGCAATGTTTTAGTAATTTCATTTTTGCAAGAGGTCTGTATGTTAAAATCAATCAATTATGTCTGCTCACTAATAAAACACTTTCTTTTTTGTCCCGCACAGGTATGCTCTGGGCAAATAAATCAAAAAAAGAGGATCAAACTCATACCGGCTACTATGCAGTGTGTGCATTAACTTATCTACTGGCTATGGTTTCATCGAATATGGCATTGCGTTGGGTACCATATCCCACACAGGTTGTTGGAAAATCAGCTAAACCAATTCCTGTTATGATTTTGGGTGTTTTCTTGGGACGCAAGTCATATTCATATATACGTTATGCCTGTGTGACAACAATAGTTGTTGGTATTGTATTGTTCATGTACAAAGAAAGTCAAATATCACATTTGCCAAAAGAAACAACAGGTTTAGGGGAACTGCTGCTTTTCCTCAGCTTAGCTATGGATGGACTTACTGGGGCGGTGCAAGAGAGAATGCGTGCATCCAGCGCACCTTCTGGACAACAAATGATGTTAGCAATGAATTTTTGGAGTACAATTATGCTAAGTGTTGCTATAATTTTAACAGGTTAGTGAGAGTATGTCGTACTATTCTTAGGCAAGTACCTCACATCATGGATTCGGGGCTAACTAAATTACTTTTCTTTTATAATTCAGGTGAAGGCAAGGAATTCGTCCACTTTGCTACACGTCACCCTGAGCTGTGGGGTCATTTGGGAATGTTAGCTTTACTTGGCGCACTAGGTCAACTTTTCATCTTGCTTATGGTTGCTAGCTTTGGCACTCTAGCTTGCTCGGTTGTAACAACTACGCGTAAATTCTTTACTGTACTTTGTTCGGTACTACTCTTTGGTAATGTGTTGATACCACGACAATGGTTTGGAGCGATACTAGTATTTGCTGCTCTCTTATTTGACATGTTCTATGGGAAGGGCAAGCATGACAACAACAAGAAGAATGGGGCAGCAGCGAAAAAAGCGGAAGGCGATCTTGTGGAGGATAAGAAAAAGTTGCTATCATAGAATCATTGTGTATATATACTACAAACTTAGATGGTTATTTTTTAATCAAAATAAAATCGTAATTTTCAATGTAAGATTATAAAGACTTGGATGCTGTAAATTCCAATTAACTAAAGTAAAAAATTTGCAATGAGATATAAATATTATTTGTATGTACGTACATATGTGTCTATAAGTTGATTTTTTTAAATTAGTATATACCTTTTACGGGTAATTCAATAAAAAGAATTTATTTTTAATTCATTAATAAGACACACAAAATCGTCAATTGGCTTACAATGGGATCTTAATTAAAATAATCGGATTTATAAAAATAAGTCAAACAATAGAAAACGAAAAAGTATAATCTGCTCTCTGTAAAACGCATACAGATTTTTAATTAAACATACTATAATCTTATATAGAGCTAATAAGTATATTCCATTGAAACTAGTAGGCGGACCGTAAACTTTGCAAACAATAGCTAACGGAAGCACCAAACAGGGGATGCTTGATTTCTATACATCGAAATTACTTTCTCAACTTGAAGGAGTTATCATAGCTGATGGGGTACGCTCCAAGAGAAATTCATCTTAGCATTATTATTGTAGCAGTACCTAGCTTTGCTTATTCCGCAGATCCCTCCATGGAACGAGATGCGATAAATGGACCCAGTAGCGTTGTACTAATAATCACGCGCCTTTGGCTGGTATGATCCTGTACAAGCAACTGCACCAGCCCGACTGCCATGGTACCTGCAATATTTTTAACCTTCGATAACTTTGCCCCACCCTAAAATTCTACTTGTGGGTAATATTTGAAAGAAATATTGCTGCACCTGCTGAATTGCTGGTCGATAGGACACCAAATCAGACAACTGCCACGCATTGAAATTATATCCGGAAATACGCTACACAACTGGCAGTGTACTAGAGAATCAACGAGCTGACGGCCATAAAGATAGTCACCCAAAGAGACACCGTTTGGACGAATCTCCGTCACCCATAGTGGCCGAAGCAGTGCTAACAACAAACACAATTGTATGCCACACTTCCTGAGTAGTCACTCAAAGGTGAACCGCAGCAGCCAACTGCCTGTCTCGGACTTAACTACCAAATTAAGCAACATATCAGTCTGTGCTGCAATTATATCCGAAATATGATATTCATAAACTACAAATATGTCGTTACCTACCTCACAGAGGCTTAAGCACGTAGGTCATCCATTTCCAAGAACTTTTGGGTTTTTTTCGAAAATTTCCATGGTACTCTTACAATAACAACACCGCTCTATTTCATGCACTTTTCCACTTCAAAAACAAATAATCAATCACTTAAGTTTCGTATTAAAAAAAATATATGTACTTTTAAATTTTCACTTTGAAAATACTAAAATAAATGTGAACAATCACTTCCTGTCAAACGTCATGTTGAATTTTCAACGGATAACAGGAAATGAGCAAATAGCAAATCAAATAGACCATTCACAATGAGCAAATAGAAAAGGCGAACGAATTCACAATGCAATAAAAATTTCTCATTGACATTTCGCCAGTCGATTGCCGACAGCAGCGCAGTTTTCTGTCAATTCGATATTGGCAAAATATAATTTGTATGTGCGTGTGTGTGTGTGCAACAGAAATAAATGCATTCGATTTGAAATCGAAATAAAAAGTTGAAATAAATATTTGTGAGCACATAAAAATTTACTAAATAATCTTCGCATTATTTTAACGAGAAAAAGTGCAAAAAGCGCCTGTAAAGCAGTGAATGAGGTGATTACAGCCAAATGCAATAAAAAAAGAAATGAAAAGTGTTTAGTGAAGATGCCAATACACTTTGTGGTTGGCGATAAGAAAAAAGGAGGCTGAAAGCTTGATTTGATGCTGCGAATTGAAAGTGTTGGTGTTTGGTTTATATGTATGTATGTACATATGTTTGTGTGGCTTTTTGCTTGACCTGCTTGTGGTTACACTGATGAGCAGCAAAGTGGTCCTGGTTACATACTTAAATATAGTTCGTTGCTACAACTGATTGCCATTTATGTGCATAGTATATACATACATATGTATGACTGCAAAAATTGCAAAAAAAAATATTGAAACAAAGTTAAAAAAAAAATTAAAAATTAAGTAAATAAATTGCAATGCATTGAAAATAGCATATTTACACACCGCCAGCCAAACTCGCTTAGCGATTCAGTGCGTCTATTTCAGCTGTTCATACTCGTTAACAAAAAAAATACTAAAATGCCGTTTAATTAGTGTTATTAAATAAAGGCCATGTGTGCGCTTCATATCTTATAAAAACACCCGTCCAAGTATGGTTGAATAGTTTCCACTCTAATTGACAAAGTCAAGAATGTGCAAGCTCAATTCAAAATAAAAAATAGGAACACAATTTTTATTTCCTGAAAAGAACGTTAATTCGCACATTTTTGTTGTTGTTCTTACTGATCTAACCGTTGCTTGTCAAATTCGTTGATTTATGTTGTTGCCACTGTAAAAAAGACATGCAATATGGCTGCCAGCTGATGAGTCTTTGTCGACAGAGGAAGTTGCATTGTTTTTGTAGGTAACCGGCGAATGACGAACGATGAATACCGTTTGCCGGTTTCCGCAGTGATTTATGTGTTGTTATTGTAGTTGAGTACCTGTTTAAGCATTTGAACGCGTGAAAAGAGCGGTACTTTAAATTTGTTTGGCACGTTTGATATAATAAATCAATTTCAATTAATAACAGTTAAACAATTATAAAATACATGAATATTAGTTTGTTGGTGGTGGAAAGTTTAAACACGTTTGTATGTTGTTATAAAGCTTAGTGGTAGTGAAAGTGATTTTGAAGCAACTAACTGCTATTGAAAATCGCGAAGTTCAAATATGGCCGCACAGTAAAATAAAAACGCAGTGACTTGTGCATTTACTCGTTGGAAAAAAATATTTATGTCTTATTGTATTAAAATTGAATTGGCTAAAAAATTGTAGTCTTTAAATAATATTGAGAAAACACTTGAAAATTGTTATAAAAATTCCTCGAATTTTAGACGAATATTGCATACATTTTTAAAACATAATTTACAGTTTTTGTATTTTAACTTGATTCCTATTTTGATAGATAAATAGTTAAAGTAGTTTTACTAAAGCTGAAATATGTGAAAACTTCGAAAAACAATTTTCTGACCGCAAAATTAATAGTGCCGAGTGTCAGTAAATTCTATGTACCATAAACGCTGTGACTGTCGAACTCGGCGCAAAAATGAAATATCGCACTGCTCGCTTATCTCTTTGTTTCAAACAACAAAAACCTTACTATTTCTATGTACTATAAATCTGAATAATACCATTTATTAATAAAATATTTATTATACGCAATCTACTCTGTACATACATATGTATGTATGTATGTATGTATGCCTGCATGTCCTCCCTCTTGTCACAGTTCTCAGCTGATATCGCTGTAGCACACGTATGAGGGACGTTCAAAATTGAATAAGAAAACCCTCAAGGTCTACACTGTGCAATGGTGGTCAGTCTGTAAGCAGAACAGAATTAATAGCGACTCACATGCTCCAAAAGAGTTCTCTTATGATAATATTTTTTAGTAATTTAGTATAAATTTTTTAATTTACATAATCATTTTGAACCACCTTACTAAAATTTACATTGCGTGTATTTTATGGCGAGCCTGGTTGTAAATTGCGAATTATAAAAAAATCACACTCGGCGATAAGAATGAATGTTAAATGCTTTCAAGTAGCTTCTCCCGAAAAAAAAAATGGAATGATAAAATAGGATCATAAATTAGCAACAAGTTGAAACTACAACGCAGTGGTAAATTTTTTTGCAAAATCATTCATAGTTTTAAAATAGTTGTTGTAATGACGTTTAAAGCACGCTGCATAATTTTTAGGAGTGCTGAGGGCTTGGCAATGACTGGGCCGAAATCAATACTCTTCCGATGGGGCGTTCGTAATTGTGTATTTACATATTTCCAAACTGGAACTTGCGGGTAACCGTGCTTATCTGTTGTATTTTAAGACCGACATCTGAAGTATGTTATTTTGTTTTATTTTCTGGTATTTTATTTATTTATACATTTAAATAATTTGATTTATGTTAATTTTAAATTTAATTTAATTTAATTTAATATAACCTGTTTTAATTTAATTTAATTTAATTTTTTTCAGTTTAAATATTTTTAGTTTAATTTAATTTATTTTAATTGAATTCAATTTAATTTAATTCAATTCAATTCAATTGAATTTAATATAAGTTAAATTAGTTTATTTGTTTTTTAATTTAATTTAATTTAATTGAATTCAATTCAATTCAACTTAATTTAATTTAATTTAATTCAATTCAATTCAGTTCCATTTAAGTTAATTTAATTACATTAAATTTATTTTTATTTAATTTTATTTTACCCATGAAAATCATCCATTGAGAATCTTTATTAGAAAGCACATAAAAACGAATAATGAATATCAAAGAAAATCCAATAAAAAACAGCATAGATAAAAAAATATTGTACGATAATGCTGCGCATTTAAACAAGTGACGTACTTTCGGTTGTATATTGCCTTAATCTTTTTAATGAGCTAACTGAACGTAATCGAATTCAGACAAAAAAGAGAAAAAACTGGCACTTACAATCTTTCAACACAACGCATTTATGTAGATGACAATTGGTCGAACGCTCCGAAAATGTTGCGGTCAGTGTACTACATAATCTTCAAAGAGTTAGTTAGACGCTCGCCCACTGACGTACTTTCATTATGATGTCATTCGTCACATGTTCGTCGTGCATCCTAGAAGTTCTGTCGTTCATGCTTAGCACTAATTGGCACGCCCACCATTTGGTCAAGCTAAAAATATACCAAATACTTAAAGAAAGGCGGAAAACATGAGAACTCAAATTCAAACAAAGATGTAACGCTCTCGTGAGCATTTACGAATTACCAGTTTGAAATTGCTGCCAGGGCGATAAAAAATCGAAAAATCAATATATAAACATATAAATTTTACTTTTATTGCGATCACTTGCGTTCTATTCAATTAATGGATGTTAAATTTTTGTGTGGCTCTTATATATATTTTTTGTTTATTATAACAATTTTGTTGCTTTTTCGTTTTTCAGTGGGAATGCATCAATTTCAATAAATTTTAATTGAAAAGAATCGTGCGATTCATTCAAGGCAGGCAAAAACAAGAACAGAGTGGCACAGGGTGTATTAATTTCCTTTAAAGCAGACTTCAAAATAACTTTTGGCAAAATCAAGCAGATACAGCATACGATGAGCTTAGTATTTAATTTAAAATATTTTTTTATATTTAATTAAATTTAAAATTTTATCTAATTTTTTCTATTTTTTCAGATATGAGTTGTGAAGTTTATTGTGTTTCAAAATTTAATACATTATAAGAACAATGGAAGTGAACTTATAGCTCAATCGGCTCGCTATTTGAAAGTTTGAAAGAACATAAATAGTCTAACATGATACCTCTTGAGTCACCTTGTATAAATTTAACATGCTCGCACATCATCATGAATGAAATGGGGCCATTTGTAGATTAGTAGGCAGACAAAATCGGCATACATTATACATTTTGTGTGTACATTAGGGTGTGCCTTATATTGAAACAAAGCAAGAATTGCTTAGAAATGTGAGCCTGAGATAAAAACGTAATCTTTAAAAAATCTGAAGGTGCAACAAGTTTCCATCAGGCCCAGCTATTGGGAGAACGAAGTTGATACTCTATTTCTCTATAGGATGGTTAAATTTTCTTATATATAAATGCGCTAAGAACGGTACCGAAAGGAAGGCGAGGAAGAGACAAAGATAGGGAAGAAGACAGTAGAATAAAAGTAAAAAAAGCAATAAAAAATAAAATAAAATACAACAAAAAAAAATTAACAAAAAGGTATATAAAATAAAAGAAAAAGGAAAATAAAATAAAAAAAATAAATAAAAATAAAATGAAATAAAAAACTTGAGTAAAATTAATAAACATAAATTTAAAAAATATAATAAAACGAATGATTAGAAAAATTGGTATCATTAAACTTAAGGCTCACCCTAATACACATACAAAGATTCAATATGTTGATGAACATTTCACCAACTGATAGATTAATGAACGGCAGCGAAAATTGACTGAAGGTTGTGTGCGATGAAAAACAAAGTTCAATAATTCGAGCAAAATCTAGCAAAAACAAATGCGAAAAACATAAATTAACGTAGCGAATCACGCGAGAACTGTCCAGGTTCAGAACGAGTTTGTTACGAACGAAAATATCGTCAATTCGCAGATGTGTATTAATTGTTGCAAAGTGGTCTCATCACTTTCGGCATCGAAAATATGCACTTGCACTTGTTTCTATGCAACTTGTCATTGCTTTGCATACATACATACCTATTTATGGATGTGTGACAAGCTGAAATGTGCACCACTTAACAATTGACAGTCATCTTTGATTGACAGCTTACGCGTTGTCTGAGCGAATGACTCACGTGCCACAGGCGCTAAAATGATGTGGTTAATAAACTGCAATATTGCCACCATTTTACTTTTTTTTAGAGGAAGGAAATATGTGAGTTTGAATTTAGCGAAGTTAAACTTGTAATGGAATATTATTGATAAAGCGTTCTCAGCTGCCCTTTAGTTGCGGTTCATAATCTGTTCTATATGTGAAATTTTCAAAATATCGTGGTACATCCTAATGCATAAATCATCACACTAGACGTATGTTAATAGTTTGAACTTATTTATTTTACATTCTTTTTTAATTTCTTCAAAAAAAACACCCAATGACCAATGACTATTCTGATTCGAGTGAGCTCAGCTGTCTGAAATTAAATTTTAATTTGCAAATTTTTTTATTACCTTTGCGTGATTTGGCCAAAACATATTTTAAAATATGCTTTAAAAACACCTATGTAAATGCAGCAATATTGCATTTATCACATATTTTCATTAGCTGGCAACAGTTGATGGCAAAACCCTCTCACATTCATGATGAGTGCAATTCTGGCCGCCTCCTTTGGGCGTGCGGCATGTGACTCAGCATGTTGCTCACGTGTTCTGCTGCGACACAGCACACAAACATCCTTACAGCGTAGGCAGCATTTTCTATTTCACACAGGCATACATACATACATACATACCCTGTAGGGAAGTTCGAAACTACCGTACAGTGGAACGGACCAATTGGAAACTTCTTCAGTATGATTTATTGGTGAAATTTTTTTTTTTATTTTCGGACTCGTTTGACTTGGTTGTGCTCCACTGCACAGTCAGCTCATCTTACAACGGATAAAAAATATTTTAAAATTAAAAAAAAATTTACTAAAATTTTAAATTTATATTTACGTTTGATTATTTGAAATTTTTTGACTTTGTATGTTTAACAAAAAAAAAAAATTATAACAAATAATTTAGTGTAAATTACAGCTTATTGCTTTTGATTATTCTCAATTATTTTTGAAACTTTTTTTTTATAACGTAAAAACTATATACATTTTTTTTAATTTTTAATTAAAACACGTATTAGTCTAATTTGACAAGACTGGTTTGATGTAATAGAATGAAAATTTAAAATTAAATTCATCTTTCATAAAATAGAAATGACATATTTATTAAATAAATAATTAGGTTAGCACTTCAACACCAGAGGTTTTCCCTACAGGGTACATACTTGCTTGGAATGTGTTTTGCGCTCACGTTAATTTGTTATTGTTATTGTTTTTCTTTCACTTTTGCATTTTCTTTTATGGCGGCTTTTCTGCGCGCATTTGCCTCAACGAATTCTCAACTGCTCTCTTAGAAGTTGTATGTATGAGAGCAAGTACCGTTATTTGACTTAAACGGAGCATACTTTAAGGCTTCGTGCAGCTGCTTGCTGATGTGGGTGGTGTCGATGAATATGTTTTTGGCGAGAATTCTTGTTTGTCTAGCAGTTGTCGCACTTACATACATACATACATACACATGTATAAACACAATTATTTGAATATTTGAAAGTGAGAAAATCCGAGGAGCAACGATTCGTTCAAATTTATTACCGAAATGTGAATGACATGCCTGTGTTAGTGGCCTATGATACATTTTTTTTTTAGTTCAAAGCGACAAATTATTAAATGGTCACATGGTTTAAACCAATTTATTTTAGAATTTTATGAAACATTCGTCAATTAAGCAAAACCTCACAATTTATATGAAGCCATAAAAATGTCTCATAATAATTAGATATTTTCCTATACATTTTTTTTTTTTTTAAATTTTCTTATTCTGTTTTAATTTAAGAACTCTGAAGAACCCGTTGAGAATATTATGAAATCATGTTAGTGCTCTTTAGATTGAGCAATAAACGTTGACAAATTCTTAGCCGCAGCGCTTATTATTTGTTCCCATTTATATTTGTACTTCCTTTTTTCGTTTCCATTTCCGGTTTTATTCCTATTCTTATTCTTATTCCTATTCCTATTTCCATTCCTATTAATATTTCTACTCCTATTTCTACTCCTATTCCTATTCCTATTTTTACTCCTATTTCTACTCCTACTCCTATTAATATTTCTATTTTAATTCTTATTCCTATTCCTATTTCTACTCCTAATCCTATTCCTATTTCTACTTCTATTTCTACTCCTATTCCTATTCCTATTTCTTCTCCCATTCCTATTTATATTCCTATTCCTATTCCTATTCGTATTCCTATTCCTATTCCTATTCCTATTCCTATTCCTATTACTATTCCTATTCCCATTCTTATTCCTATTCCTATTTCTATTCCTATTCCTACTCCTATTTCCATTTCTATTCCTATTCCTATTTCTATTCCAATTTCTACTCCTATTTCTATTTTTACTTCTATTCCCATTTCTATTTCTATTTTTATTCCTATTCCTATTCCTATTTCTACTCCTATTCTACTCCTGTTCCTATTTTTGTTCCTATTCCTACTCCTATTTCTATTCCTATTTCTACTCCTAATGCTATTCCTACTTCTATTTCTACTAGGTAATTTTCTTATTCCTACACAAAATTTAACCGATTATAATGAGAAAACTTTAATTCCTGCTCTTTAAAAAAAAAATAGAAAATTTAAAGTGACCTGCAGTGCGTATACGTAACCGTGTATTGCTACATGTCGCGCATACGCAGTGTCGTACGGAGCCAATAATTTTGACAAGTAAGAACCAAAAACAGAATTTCACATTCGGTGCTGCTGAAATTTACAATAATTAAATAAAATGCAATGCGAAAATGCAAAAATTAATGAAATAGCAAATGTAAATGAACTCAAAAGTTTATTTTTAACATTTTCAACAAAATGAAACAAAGAATAAGAGAGTGAAAGCATGAAAGCGCGAGAGCGAGAGAGCGTAAAAACTAAAATACATAATTAAAGTGAGCGAAAGAAAAAGAGTGTAAAACAATTTTTAGTCAATATATGGAAAAGAAAGCACAGCAAATTGTTATAAAATGAGAGAGCAATAAAGGAAGCGCGCGCAAAAGAGGCGAGTGTCAGTGAGCGTGAGTACAGGAGTGTACACTAGAGAGTAGAGAGCATAGAGCGCACAACCCAGCGAATACCCCAGAAATTTTGCACATGCTATTCATATGTCTTAAACGAAGAGTTGAACATATTATTTTTGAATGGTACTGCACGGCAGCTGTTCAAAGTCAACTAACGCAAAAGCATTATTTATTGACCGAGCGTGAAAACTAGAGAAAAAAGGCAAAAAAGAAGAATTTTCAAAACAAAAAACTTTTTAGACCATGAATAGATGAAATTGTGTAAAATTTTCCGTGCAGCGTGACTAATTTTTCGGCAATTTGCATGTGAAAAAGTTTTCACAATAAATTCACAGAAAATTTTGTGATTACGTGTATTATAGATTTGTGCGCATGTTTGCTGATATACAAGCACAAAATAAAAATTAAAAAATAAAACGTCAAAACTTACTTGAAAGTTGAAAACGAGGTAAAGAAATTGTGCCAAATTCGCCCAAAAAAATTTTACAAAAAAAAAAATTTATTCAGAAAATAGATTGCATAAAGTCCCCGCAAAGTGCAATTTGCAGGTGTTTGTGTTTTGTAAATATATTTTGCTGTGTGTGTATGTGTGTTTGTAAATGCTGTTGAAGGGTGATTGAAAGCATTGCGGCTGCTGCTTGCTGCATTTCGTTGCAGTTATTTAGCTTCCGGTATTGCACTGTACCAACAAAAGCAACGGTAAAGTCAGCCATAGTTAGTAACCAGTGGTGGCAATTTGTGCGACGCGTGCCAGAGAGTGCAGCAATTTATACGCACATACATACATACATATGTACATACATATAAATTTAAGAAAACAACAACAAGACGCATTACCAGCTAACTAAAACGCCGCATAATAACAACACAGCCCAGCAAAGCTCAGCAAAAAAACGCAAAGCGAAACCTAACACAAAATCAATAGTCGCAGTAACAGCGCCAAGTGACGGTTGTGTTGTGTTTTTGTTGGTGGCAACAATTTTTTCGAGTTTTCGTTTTTGTAGTGCTTGCCATTTACCAGGCAAATTTAAGCTGTCAAATGTGAGAAAAGTCGTGAAAATTCGTTGGTGTTTGGTGTTATTTAATTTAAAAAGTTTGTTAAAGCTTGATTAAGGTTAAAAAAAATTTTAAATAATAAATTTTCATAGGAAATTTTATTTTTTTTAAAAGAAGAATCAAGGCAAGAAACGAAGTTCAAGAAATTGTGAAATGCAAGTGCGGCCTCCATAGCAATTTGTGCATGGAAGATTAGGAAATTTTATTCCTCAAATCAATTTAAAATGAATGAGAAGGAAATTAATTCTAACTAACACTGTACAACAACCATTTTGCAGATATCTCATAGAAAATTTTTCTAAAATTAATTTAATTTTGCTCCGAGTTGTCTCTTACAATTTGTCGTGTGCTGCCTCTGATTTTTTCCTATTCTGAACGGCAGCTGTCAAGGCAGTTACATTTTTGGTGAGAATCTTTTCAAGGTTAAGAATGTTTTTTTTTTGTTGTGCGGGTGTGAATGAGGGATGATGATTAGGGCACTTAAGACTCTTCGAATAATTTCATGAATTTTTTTCTAACTCATTTTTAAAGAAAAACAATTTAAATGCTTAAAAAGCAAAGAATATTCGATTCGAACAATCGCTTAGTATAAAAAAAAAACTAAACGAATAGCGGAATTCGAGTAGAAATGTTACTTTAATCGAAAATAGAATGTTCGAATAATGCGATTAATCAGCAGCTGTTATTCGAATAGTTGACAGCTAGTGATTATTTGAGCTATCTACTATGAATGATTATTTGAATTTAGAAAATCTAACGTTATAGCATTCGAATAGCAGATTAATCGATTTTTTTGAACTCTAGTGATAACGAAATAAAACAAATTTACCAAATTTAGATTGACCCAGGGAATACTTTTATATTATTTACTTCAGCCTGGCGTTCCATATACTTTTGTGTATAGAAAAAGTAAATTTATTTTTGTATATATTTAACAGTGACAAAGCGGATAATCGTTAGCATTTTCTAATTCGAAAAACAAAGGTGCAATTATGTAAAACTAACAAAATTATTTAACGAGTTGCAATAAGCTTAAATACCAAAAAGGAAAAAAGCTTTGAAAAAATTCATTAAGTTTCACCACAAAGAAGAAAAAGTAAACGAATTGAGAAAAAGTGAAAATATCCAAATAATTTACATGCGAAAAAAATTAAAAATCTCCAAAAGCTGTAGAGATTCCAAAAACGCGCAAAGGCGTTTTGAATAAAAAAATTAAAAGAAATTAAAAAAATTTAAAAAAAAATATAAAAAGTTAAAAAAATTATAAAAATTAAAAAAAATATTAAATTAAAAAAAAAAAACAAATTAAAGCAAACATAGCAAATATCAACACTGAAGTCACATCCTTCTAAACGGCGTTAATGCGCTTTTTTTCGTTGTTTTTCTAAACGTTTTGCGGTTTTTCTAATCTACGCCTGAATAGCGAAACGGTTTGCAGCATCACAACGCGCGCGAGCTGCAAAATAATACGAACGCGTTTTTGTTTACATCGTTTATAATAGCGTAAATTAGTGTGAAAATAATAGTTAACCGCAAAAAAAAAAAATCCACAACACAAAAAAAAACTAAAATAAATATAAATAATCAAAACCGCCAATACCAAAACACTTTCGATTTGAACGCTGCAGCCACCCCGAGAGTGTGGCAGTCAACAAATTTTAGCGGTGAGTATTTACTTTTTGATGAAATATCCATTTTTTGGATTAATTTGGGTCAATATTTACAATTAGAGACTATCTCCAAGTTCACAGACAAATTCCGATTCATTTAGTTCCTATAGAGAGCCACCTAGCCACCATTTTGATAAATATTGCGACTCACCGGGAAGTTATTCAAAAATCAGTGGCGGATCAAGAATTTTGCAAAGAGGGGGGAAGGCGCACACATATTTTTCAAGGACCTCTTTTATCCACTGCTCCTGAAACATATGACTTTTTCCATTCCGAAATTAGGGCTTCGGCCCGACCCCCCCTAGATCCACCCCTGTATCGGGAAGTTGCTTAAAAATGAATCGCAAGATTCAAAGCTTAAAGTTTTCCGCCATCTAGCGGATTTTTTAAGCTTGCACTTTATTGTCACGGGGTTCTAAGCTTTGTTCAAAGTTGTTTGAAGTGTCTAGCTCAAGTGGAAGTTATCTAAAAGAATTTGCAATTAAACCAAAAATTTCGTAGGGAAACCCTCGAACAGACCAGAAAGGGACTAACCATAAAAGAAGTAAAAAATGGGCGTGACCCTCCACCGAATTTCGCCCATTTTCAAAACGAACATTTAGTATTATAAAATAAATATCTTCATCAAATTTCGTTACGACAGATAGATGTTTGTTAGAGTTATGGTATTAAAATTAGTTAATTAATTAAACTTAGAATAATCCAGTATAATATTATTAAAGAGGCGTGGTCATGCCCATTTTTGGGATTTTTAATCATCCGAATTTTTTATACACATAACTCTTCGGAAGGAAAATAGAATTGACTTCAAGTTATTTTCCGCAAAAAGATTGTTGCTTTTAAATAAGCTTTGTATAAAAGTGGGCGTGGTCCTTAACCACTTTGGGCTATTGCTTCTACGGAAAATTCCTTGTAAAAAAGTAATTTGTGTACCGAATTTTGTCATGATTTCCAGAAAGGTTTTTGTATAAGATAAATAATATATATAAAATAAACTTAATCAAAAGTGGTTTCTGCCACGCCCATTTTGAAAAATTAGAAAAAAAAATCGTAATTCATGCAAGCACCAAATTTGTTTCTTATATTAGTAGTATGTACTAAAAAATAACATTTTTGTATGTTTATAAAATATTCTATAAATAGTGGGCGTGGTTATCAGCTGATATCCTAGTCTCTAACAGCAAATAGATGCAGCTAATTTAAAATGTATCTTATTCTTATTAGAAAACTTATAATCGGCTTAAAATTCAATTACTTATGTAATGACAAATCAATTTAAGATTATTTCTGCCAACACACAAACGTTCTAAGCATTTTGCTCGTATTGCCTTTGCCTCGAACTTAACCCAATGTCGACCTTTTGAACAGCTTACTCAATAACACTTCTGTTACGCTTCTACTTAATTATATTGAAGGAAAATGCAAGTACGTAATTTTATATTTTATTTAGAATAATAACAAGCAATTTGCAAGCACAGCATATCCTTTTCCTAAAGACGACGTAGTCATAGACATGGAAATGGGTGTGCAACAAGCGCGTGCAGCCGGCTCTACTTACAAACGCAGATAGATAAGGCTGCTTACAAAAGTACAAGCAACGGCAAATCTTGTTCGGCTTCTCACTAAAAGGTATCTCAGCCATGATTTGAAGTAAAAATAGTATTCTAAATGAACTTAAAGCGGGCTGATATGAACTTAGGGTGGGTCGCAATTTTTTTCGATTTTTTTTTTAAATTTGTTTTTAAAAATATTGTAAAATGAAGTTGTAAATGAAAAATGTAAGAAAAAAATTAAAAAAACAAAACTTTGAACAAATTTGAAAAAATTGTAAAAAAAAAAAACAATTTAAAAAAAAATTTCTACTCCTAATTTTTAACTTAGTTTCAAAATTGTAAAAAAAATTTCAAAAACAAAATTTTTAACAAATTTTAAGAAATTGTGAAAAAAAATGTTTTACAAAATTTTTCTACTCCTAATTTTTCAACTAAATTTTTAACTAAAAAAGAAATAAATAAATAAATCGAATGGAAAATTTTTTTTTCTCAAACTGCTAAAAACATCAAACAATTTAAATATATTTCTTTTACCTAAATAGCTAAAAATTTTTTTCTGATATTTTGCTTGAAGAAAACACAATGAAAACAAAAAGAAGAAGAGAAGAAGAAGAAAGTTACTTTTATTTTTAATAATTTTTTTCTATTTTGTATACCAAAAATTTAATTGAATTGTTGTTTTTTTATTGGTTTTGTTAAGTGACGATACTATAAATGAGACCAAGAATAGTCATTTCAATTTTTTATGAAAATTATTTTTGTTTTAAATAAAAATTTCCTTTTCTATTCGAATAAAAAAATTTAAAAGTATTAAAAAAAAAAATCGAATAAAAACTTTTATTAATTAATTAAAAGTAACATTACAAATAAAATAAATAAAAGCAACAAAATATTCATAAAAAAATAATATTTTAGCAATAATTCTCGTAAAAAATAATTTTTACAAAACAAAGTTTGGACAGTAATTTACATAAAAAATAAAACTTATCATACGTGGTCTTGGTTTCTATTATTTGTTAAAAATTCTAAACCCATTCAAAAAATAAAAATGTCCAAAAACATCAAAATTAAAAAAAAAAAATTTACTCTTTTTGTATTTAATAAAAATTTTACTTTCTATTCTTATAAAGAAAAAACTTAAAAATGAATAAAAAAATCATATCTATTAAAAACTTTTAATAACTAATTAAAAAATTATTTTAACAAAAAAAATTTTTTAACTATAATAATTTCCGTTTTTTTTGTGTTATTCGGGCAATTGTGCAACTGTTTTTTTAAAAAATGTTTATACTTTTCAGTTCCTGAAGATGACATCAAACTGAAGTTGAAATATCGGGCGTTTTTAATAAAAGAAAATACATTCTATAATATAATAAAATTAAAACACTTGAATTTTTATTATACAAATATTTGGGAGGCCTAGAGCTAATAAAAAATTAAATTTAAAATATTTGGTCTTGAGCCCATTAGTAGGTTTTTATTTTTTGATAAAAATTGTAAATTATTCAAGAAAAAAATATCGTCCCACCCTAATATGTACATGTAAACGCTTCTTTAAATTTTGCTCCACCGATTAGATACATGATCACTAGTAATAGCTTCTTAAAACTTCTCTGTCTTTTGCTCTACTTGTCTTCTTTAGGGTACGTAACTGGATATCATCTGTTGCTTCTCATTGGCGGCCTAGCTTTGTTCGATATTTTTCAAAGTTGCCAGATATTTCGGTTTATTTTACAAAGATACTCGTCAGTAAAGACATTATGGTAATATTGGTGTATTAGTATACATATTTACCAACCGTGTTTTGTAATTAATTTTATCAATTAGTTTTTGAGATAAAGCGGATATAGAACAAATAGATGGTAACCCTACTTAGAACATTTTTTTTGCTCATTTTAGGAAAGTAAAAATCTTTTAAAATTTTCATAGAAATGTGGCAATACGATTTCGAGATAAAAGCGGGTATGCCAAAAAAGAAATACAATGTTACTAGGTGGCAACCCTAGGTAGTAACTCTACCCAGAAATATTTTTTTCAAAATATTGCGTATAGTACCTATCGTTTGTGACTAATATTGGCTCAGCTGATTCAATTTTAAAAAAATTTCAAATAGGTGGCAACACTGCAAAAACCTCTGAATGGCAACACTTAAGCAGGGGGGCTCTAATATATCATAGGGACCTAATCTTTCGCATGCTTTTTCCCCCATCATGGCATAATACTTTAAATTATACAGCTTACAACAACAACACGAAGTCTGGTAGACGCCTAAGAGGTTAGTCGCGACCTAGGCGCTTCAGAGTCTCGCGTACTCCGTTCTTATCTAATATCTTTCTTTTGATTAAAAGACTTGCTAACACGACAATCCTTAGATGAATATTATTTCTGTCAAAAAACTTTGGCTATCCCACGCTTCTCTCGATTTACCTTCTTTTTTTATATTCGCTCAAAGCTCCAAATATTTCTGTGCTAATTTTTATTTAGTCGAATTTATTGCGTGCTGATTCGATGGGTGATTATGGGTTTATCACATCATTCACAGTTTATTAAATTACGTAGCTAATTTTGGAATTTTTTGTTGTTGTTCTTATTGTTGTAATGACGCTGAAATGAGTCCTTCACATTTCATATTGATTACGAACAGTCTGTGTCTTCAATGTGGGATGACATCAACGAAATACCAACACAGCTCGGCCCTTACTCGGTTTCCTACTGCAGCTGAATTCCGTTACACAATCAGAGTTACAAAAGTAAATTGTAAAGCAGGGAGGGGGGAGATACATGTTTATGATTGACGCAATGCTTTTAAGGATGACGTCCGCCATTTTTATTTAAAGCGATTTGTTAAGCGTTTAGCGAGACATTGTGACAGATGTGAAGAGAAATTCAGTGGAAATAATTTAATTCTAAATCTAGACGAAGTAGACAGCGTTGTGTCCTCCATCCCAGGGTGTCTCCCACACCGACGACTCTATCTATCTGAGTTTTTAAGCAGACAGAACTCTGTTGGACGCCGATCAGATCATTCGGAGCCATAAGAAGTCATCTACAAAGAAATAGAACGAGACTCCGCATCATGTCACTCAACCGTTGGATCTGCAAAACCACAAGCGGTCTTAAAACGACCTCCACACTGAATCGGTAGATATCTCACGCAAATCTAACTGAAGAACAGAGCGTCCTTCCTAGGGAAATTAGGGTCACTTTGGCAGAACCTTGATTTAGACTCAACTCCAGCATGCCTTATTCTGATGCCAAGACTGCGAATTAGAACATACTCTTCCAAAATCCATTCTATCTGGCCTAATCCTGTTTCCTTTCTCGGACTTTCTTTTGAAGTGTTTTATGACGATTCTCAGATCGATTGCATCTATTAGGGAGAGCAATACACAAGTTCAAACAACACTATAAATTCGTTCCGATAACTCAAATATTAAACATCGAGTTCAGGGCTTTGACTCAGTTCTTCGTCCTGCTAAGTTAGTTGGCGTATTCTCGGGTTCATCTCTTTGTCTTCTGATATTTACAGCGGAAGAGCCAAAGTTAATATTTCATTTCACATTCATGGAAGGTATAAAAAAGCAACAACAAATAACGTCGCATGCCTGCCACTCATTAGACGCACAGGACGAACAAATTTAGTTCCTCATGGCTGGTGTTGGCGTTTTCTACCGCGAACTTAATGCGCTACATGGGCTGGTTGCTTTCGCAATAGATTTTGACTATGCAATGAATTCTATGGTTTCATTCAACTTTTTTTGTTTTCTTCTTTTTTTATTGACGTAAATGAATATTGTCAGCGTTGTTGTGAGGCTTTAAACCTTGGTAGGCTTTGTGTATTTATTTGCACTCAAAACACCCATTCGCACTATAGATTCTTATCAACCTTTTTCATGTATTTTCTTCTTCTTCTTTTTTTCGATTTAATTACAGCCTGAACCTGCAGCAATAACAGCAACAACATGCCTCTTGGTAGTGGCGGTGGTAGTGGCTACGAAGAGGTGGCCGCCGCCAGACGTGGTCGATTTCATGTGACCTCAACGGCAGCGCAAGGACCGCCAGAGACGACCTTCGGGCGTTTTCGTCTAATGCCCACGTGTAAGTATAAATAATTGAATGTTGCTCTTTTGTGCACACAATAACGGTTAAGAGAGAATAGAAATTTGGTTTGCCGGCACTGCTGAGTGGCACAGCGGCAGGTTGAAGAGGAGAATGCAAGAAATGAATGAAAAGAGTTAGGGGGACATTTCATATTTTGGTGGTTAGTTTGTAAAAGAAAGCAGTTGTTGTTATAGTAACAGTGGACGGCATGTGCACTTCGAGACCCTTCAGGAGAAATGAAAGCAAGTGAAAGTCCAAAGGTTGCGCCGGGTGGAGATATTATGATAGTTAAACGAAGGACACAGCTTTGATTTAGCCATATTTTCATTAGAGAACAGTTAGTGATAACCATTTAATAAGGTAGTCCTAGGCGTTAGTATTAACCGTTTTAGCAGTTACTACTAACATTTTTAACAGTTAGTATTAACCTTTTTAACAGTTAGTGTTATTCGGTTTATCAGTTAGTATTAGCCACTTCAGCAGTTTGTAATAACGCCGTTGATATCCTTGCATTAAATATTTGAATTTATAATCGTTTTTTTTCCTAAATTTCAGCTAATTATGGTGCCATTTCGCCCATATTGCAACGTGGTCGCTTTGCTGTCATCCCCGAAGAGCCGCAAGGTTCACCGGCGCAGGGCGCACCGATAACAGATAGTTCATTGCGCTCGCCCTCGCCGGAATGGGATTTTGATATCGAACAGGTAAGTGATTCATACTTTTCAACTCTTCTGTTTTTGTTAATGCATTTTAAATATAAGAGCAATTGAACTCAGCAGCTCAGAGCTTAAGGAGACTGACTTTACTTGGTCTGCAAGTGATACTAATTTTTTCAGAATTTGGGCTTACATGGGTACTAGGGTCGGTACATTTTTTTTTCTAGGATATGACAAGAGGTGTATATTACTTTTTATTTTATTTCTATTTTATTGTATTTTTATATTATTTATTTTTTTTTTTAATTTTATTATATTTTGTTTTGTTTTGTTTTGTTTTATTTTATTTCATTTCATTTCATTTTATTTTATTTTACTTTATTTTATTTTATTTTATTTTATTTTATTTTATTTTATTTTATTTTATTTTATTTTATTTTATTTTATTTTATTTTATTTTATTTTATTTTATTTTATTTTATTTTATTTTATTTTATTTTATTTTATTTTATTTTATTTTATTTTATTTTATTTTATTTTATTTTATTTTATTTTATTTTATTTTATTTTATTTTATTTTATTTTATTTTATTTTATTTTATTTTATTTTATTTTATTTTATTTTATTTTATTTTATTTTATTTTATTTTATTTTATTTTATTTTATTTTATTTTATTTTATTTTATTTTATTTTATTTTATTTTATTTTATTTTATTTTATTTTATTTTATTTTATTTTATTTTATTTTATTTTATGTTATTTTCACCACTCAAATGCACACTCATAAAAGTGCACACTCTAAACCAGTGACGATTTTTGCCTAGCCCGCGGGCGCCCAACTTTATTGCTCTCTCATAGATTCGCTCACACGTACAATGCAAGCGCTCTCTATACATTGTGGAAAATTAGAGTGGGTTTGCCAATCACTTGATCAACGACTGTTGACTGCTAAACATGCAATTTGTATTTACGCGCTGATTGACAGCTTTGGGATGTTTAATATTGAGTTGGAAGAATTTTTGTAACTGATAAAAAATTTAATAATGAAATGTTTAATATTATTTGGTTCAAAACCATAAAAATATTAATTTTTAGTTTATAATAAAAATTAGTTTAGGTTTTATATTATTCTACGGTTTCCATTGTGCCATTTTCCTTTTCGTACCTTTCCTTTATTCTCCTTTTATTTCTTTTTTACTTTACTAATTCCCTTTCGATTTTTTTTTGTTTTATACACAATTTTTTTTTGTCGCGTTTTTTGTAAATTTTTTTTGGGTGTATCAGCAAGTTCTCTCATATTTCAACACAAGCGCAGAATTAGGTAGTGTGAGTTTGAGCATCACTGCTCTAAACACACCTTTATACATTTTATTCGCTGCTGAAAAAAACGAACAGATCGCCACCAAGCAAAAAGTGAAAACAGAACATGAAGCAGCGAGTAGCTAAACAAATAAATTTGTGCTAAATAAAATAGCTAATGGAACTGGAAAAAACAGCTGATATTTAGCTGACAACTAAAAATAAGCAAAAGCAAGAGCTCACAACCACAACAAAACCTACACGCAACAACACAAACATACAATTTTAAACCATAAATAAACACACAACAGCCAATGAACAGACGACAAAGGCCAATCGCCTTTTGTTTTTGTTTACATAAAAATGGAACAAAGTAAACCAAGAAGAGGGTGGGAATACCTGGCAACGAGTTTCGATGACAATTCGAGCAGTAAACCGTGAAAGCCAGCTGAGCAACAGAACTGTGAAACAAGCATTCAATACACTGTGTTGCATAAATATAGGCGCACGAGCTTTTTTGGGGGAAATGTTTAGGGTTTCATTTCGAAAATACTTACTTTTGAAAAAAATTAAGTGGATTTGGAACATCGAAGCATAGTCGCAATTATGTCTAAAGGCGGTATTTTTTTTAAACAAACTGCTTGCAGAAAGCTTAATTTTTGCTTTTATATGATTTTTCGGCATAAAAAAGTAAAAATCAGTCGAAGTATTTTTAGCAAAAATTGTTAAACTTTTCACAAAGAGTATTGACACAATTTTAGTCGCCATCTTTCAAGCCACAAGTTCACTTTTGATTTTCAAAAGAAATTTGAAATTTTGACAAAAAATTTATTTTTACTATTTTATCCAGAACACCTAAGGGTTTACATAAAATAGTCGGCTACTATTGTATTTGTAATTTACAATGATCGGATTTATATAATGAATCAATTAACATTTAAACTCTATTCTTCAAATATTAAATTTTTTTCCGATTCCCGATAAAAAACATGTACTTCTTGTGTTAAAATGGGTGTTATTTTTTAAGCTGGAAATCTATTAATACATTGGTGAAAATTTTAATCAATTGTATAGCACGGTTTTCGTGTGATGTGCGAACAAACAAACAGATGAAAAATCTATGATCTGCTGTTTTGGATTTTATTACTCTAATAAGGACACCCGTATGTATTTTTTTTTATTTAATCTAATTTTTCGAATTTTTTTCATTCTTCCATAATCATTACTTTAAGGTTTAAGGAAGGAAAAAAATTCTTTTTTTTTGTTGTAGGGTTCTTTCGGTGTGCCTTTACCTTCAGTCAAACAAACCCGATCACCTCAATTTCTCGCTTAATTTAACACTTTTCGTTCTCAAGACATATGATTTTGTTTGGTTTTACAAAGTGGAACGTTGCTTAAACTTAGCATCGTTAACGCGTAAACATAACTAAAGTGAAAATCTAAAATCTAGCACAAATTTTTGTTTAAAATTACCAGAAAATCTACAAAACTTTCTGTGCCCATAAATTTGCACCACACTGTTGGAAATAACTGGAAGTACATACACTGACAATTGGAAAATGGAAACGAAACAGTGGTGAAAGAAATCGCTTGGAAAAGGAACACACTGAAATGGAACGAATTAATAAGCGCTGGAGAACAATTTAGTGTCAGTTTAGTAAAACGCTAAAACAACAAATACAACAACAACAAATCAAAGAAGAGGAAACCTAAGAGAATTATTAGAATAGCGTATGCTAGAAAACAGCAAAAAGCTGAATTGCGTGCGTGAGAGAGAGCACGTCAAAAGACATGGAATGCTAAATGATTACATTTGCACGATTCTTATCGGTCAGCTGGACTTGGGTACGAAGCAAAAAAAAAAAAATTATCAAAACTCTTTTCAATTAACGCAAGTGCTATGTCTACCAATAACCGGCTTTGTTCGATTCGTTTAATTGGAGACAAAATATAACAAACGCAAAATATAACCGAGAGCAATTCCATGACATTTGTTTGGCAAGCGGACTGGGGGGGTGTAAGGGCAAAATGATGAAGGCAAAATAAATGAAACAACTTGGAATTGGGCGTTTGTATGCAAGTGCTCTTTAGTATTTGCCAAACTAGCATTGAGCGTGAACGTGTAGCGTACAAACAACAAAGGCGTCGCTGTTTATTTCGTTTAATTGTTGTGTTGCTGTTTTGACGGTCTTACAAATTTTTTTTGGAAACCGAAAGAATGCGCGATTTGTGTTAAAAAAAAATATTTTTGTTAAACGTTTGCAAAAAAAAAAAAAAGTTTATATTAAATCGAGCGCATTTGAAACGTCAACGATCGCGTGTATGTTCGTACTCTCACCCTCGTAACATCGTTTTGTATTGTTGTTGTTGTACACTATGCGGGTATTTTGTTGAATTCGCGAGTATTTTAAATGTCAATTTAAAACAGTTAGTGTGTTGTTGTTTTTTTTTTTGGAAAACTGTCTCAATGTTTAGCCACAATTAAATGTCGAATTATTAATTGGTAAATAAAGTGAAATTTAATTTTAAATTAAATACACAATAAATATTTGTTTGTGTTGTAGGTATTTTCTTCTTTTATTTTGTTGGACTTTGGCTAAGTGTGCGCTGTGCGCTCCAATAACATTGCGGCCATTTGCGACCGTTCGGCTATACAACAATAACAACAAAAATAAGAAATAAAGTTTGCAGGCTGGCAATTTCCGACGCACACATATGCGATTCACTTGTGTGTTGTATATGTGTGTGTTTATAGAAGAGAAAAAGTGCAGTAAAATTGAGTGAGTGCGGCAGCAATTAATGAAGTAACTGAAAGAAATTAAACAGAAATGAAACAATGCAAGTGAAGTTAATTTTAATAAAAGAAAAGATTGCAAAAAAAAAGTCTAAGAAGTGAAGAAATTGCTTTAGAAAATTGTTTAATACACAATATTTGCACATAGGCATTAACTACATACAAGAAGAAAGTCAGAGAGAGGGTTAATGGAGTTGTGTGCGGTGGGTGGTTATTTGAGTGCTTGATTGAGTGAGAGCGCGCAAAACGCGAAATTAAACTGAGTGTGTAATACATTTTTTTCTGAAAAAAAAAAAAAAAAAAAAATTGGCTATGTACGAGTATTCAAAACAATGGATTTTTATTTTTCAAGTATTTTAGTCGAACTTTTCTTGGCCAAAAAGGCGTATTGCACAAATTAGAAATGCTTGGATAAAATGTTGAGAAGAATATACTTGAAAAAGTTGAAAAAAATTAATAAAATAGAAGAATGATCATTAAAACTAAATATGTTACATACAAATTTGGTGGTTGTCTCTAAAATTTTACTTTTCTTTTTTAAATTACAATTTTTTAGAAATCAATTAAAGTATTAAAATCAATAAAAAGCAATAATTATTTTCATAAAATGTATTATTCTTAGCCCTGGTCTTATTTATAGTCATGAATAGGGTAAAAAAATAGTTTTAGAAAATTCTTTAAGTTAAAATAAGTTGCAAAAAAAAAAACGAAAAAAAAATTCTATTGAAATCTTAATATGCAAAATTAAAAAAAGACGATAAAACTATTATTAAAAAAAAAGACAAATTGAAAACAATACAAGCATCATTAAATGTTCAAGATTTCGTTTGCCAAAATTTTATTTAAAAAAAAACCCCAAATTTGTTACAAAAATTGGAAAATATATGTATTTAAGTAAATAAAAACAATGCTTTTTGTATACAAACATTATTACTCTTGAAATTATTTACAGTCATGAATAATTAAAAACAAAATAACAAAAAGCGGAATAGAAAACTGATGTTTAAAAAATTATTAATATTAAAACATAAAACATAAGTAAACCAAAAACAAAAAATAACAAAAAACAAAAACAAAAAATGAGAAAATATTAATTACGTAAAATAAACAGTCCTAAAATTTTTTAAAATTAGCAGCTCAAAAAATCCAGAAATTAAAATTTCTTTTTTAAATAATAATTCTTGACCTTGTGCTGCTTCATAGCCATGGATCTATTGAGTTCTTGGTACATAAAAAAAAATGTAATAAAAAATTAAAAAAAAAAATTTCTAGACCACATTAAAAAGTTTTAAAGAAAATAAATAAGTAAATTAGTCAAATATTTTTTTCATTTACAAATGATATCTCTGTCTGTGGTAATATCGATTGAAAAAAGTACTGTACCACCCTAATGTGCACACATGCCTTAAGTTTGAAACCACTACTTATGAGTCTGCAGCTTATATACTGTCATCTCTTATATGCTACACATACGCATGTTTGTATGTAACTCACATATTTTCCATTAAATAAATCAATTAAAAATTTAATTTTAGACTTGTTTATATAACTATGCCCCGTGCCAAGTTGTTGACCTGCTTCTGCAAAATTTATTTAAAAATCCAATGAATTTATTAACTGATTAAACATTTTAGCAAAAAAAAAAAACAAAAGTGTTAATGCAAATTTGCAAGGCATACAAATTTATATAAAAAAAAAAAATTAAAAAAAAGTTGTAAAAACTCGTTTTGCAAATCACAAATTTAAGCTTCATCAAGATAAAAAACAATAATTACAAAATGCAAATAAATGAATTTGCTAAGCTGGTGATAAGGAAAAAATAAATATTTAAATTTATAAATAAGATAAATAATAAAATTTGGCGTCCACTCCACTTTTCTTCAGTGTACACATTCAATACGCTCAAAAATTAATTCTTCTCCTTTGATGACTTCAACTGGGGTCTCCTTGCCAACAGCAGTGCTTGCATTTTTTTTTTTTTTTTTTATCAATGGTATGCGATCGTCCTTACTCTAAATTAAATTTTTTCTTTCTTTCGATTTTTCGTACGAAATCGATATGACTTCCTTGCTCTCCAAAGTAGCAACAATACCTTAACTGTCACTTAACAGCTGTTTCTTGCTGTCTGTAGTACGCAAAACGTCATCACCGTAACCCCATCACATCAACCCACCACACAATCAGCACAGACACCTCAAACATAAATATTTTATTGTTGACAAATCGACAAAAAAAAAAACACAAAGTAGTCGAAACTGCGAAATGTGTGAATAAGTAAAATTAAAAATGAATTTGCATAGATGAAGAAAAAAAAGAACCCCAACAACAACAAATCGAACCAGCTGATTTGCATTTTTCTACTTCTATCGAAATGGAAAACAAAGCGCATAGTAGTAGGAGGAGCTTGTAAAACGAATAACTAAAAGTAAATATAAGTTAAAGGAACTAAATATAAAAAAAACAAAAGTTTTGTCGAAAAAACCCCACTTAGTTGTTAGTACGTTCTCGTTGATTTGTGATTTTTAAATAGAAAATAAATATATCACAACTTGTGGAAATATTCCATAAATTTCTCATAGCATATATGCTTTGTGTGCCTAAATTACCTGAGAGTGAAAACAATAATACAATAAAAGAAATATGATAAAAAACATTCTGTCTATATTGTCATCAAGATAGCACAGCTCACCCTTGCCTTTCACTCACCATACGTCCCTATGTTTTGTTGTTATTATCGGCATGTGGCATATTTTTATTTTTATCATACTTTACAGAGTTTCACTTTATTATTGTTCTCTTTTGTTTTTGTATTTTTTTTTTTGTATAATTGTTCTCTGTTTTTTTTTTTTGCTTCACATTGTTTTAGGTGCGTGCTGCGCAAAACACGGCTACACAAATTTTCCACGCAGCTGTCGGCAGAGTTGCCAATGTGTGTTATTTGGACCAAAAATGGTGCTTGGGAAATTTGGAAATATTATTTTTTAGTTTCTCACTTCGGTTTCTTTGCTCATTTTTTGCTTTCATTTTGCGCTGTCTGTGCCTACTTCATCTCTTTTTCTTCACCTATCATACACCTATTCTTAAGCAGGAGTATCCATAACTAAGAATTGTGTTGTGCTTTAATATAATTTTTTTTTAATGGATTAAATCCATGACGTACCTAAATGGGTAGCGTCTAAAGAAAAAATTCAGTAATCCTTTTCTTTTGGTACTTTTGCATAATAAATTTTGGCCCCAAAAACAAAAAGTGGTGTGGCAGCAGTGTCTCCCATTCATGCTGAGTACCTTCATTTATTCTCTCATATTCTCCCGTACATTTGTTTACAGTTGAGGTATGTACATGTTAAGGTACTTTACACTGTCGCTGACGTTGATAAGATACAACGTAATCATATTTGTGAGTTTTGCGATATGATTTTGAATTGAGTATATACTTGTACATATGTACATACATACATATGTATGTGAATATGGAAATTCATTTTACAGCATAACTTTTTTCAGTTTAAATTTAGAAAAAGTCAATACAAATCCGGAAATATAAGATTAAACGTCAGAAATTTAAAAATGTGAAAAAAAATATTTAAAATTTGCAAAAAAAATTAATTTTAGAAATTCTGTCTTCAATTTTGATATAAAAAACACGAGTATAAGTCACATTTGTTTTCTTATTTTCCAATAGTATTACATATTTAATTTTATTGAAACAAATTTTAATTTTATTAAAAAAAATTAACAAAAAACAAATAAAAAAAATTTTTTTTTTTTGCATTAAAAGTAAATACTACATTGAAAAATGTAAGTAACTTTCCCAATAAAAAAAATAAAAAATTTAAAATTTTATCAAAAATAAAAAATTTTAAAAGAAATAATTTTTTTTGTTGCCTTAAAAAATTTTTATTTTTACTTTTCCCATATACAAATTTTAATTTTATTAAAAAAATTATAAAACAATATTTTTCGTTGCCTTAAAAGTAAACACATTGAAAAATGTAAGTGACTTCTTCAAGAAAAAAAAATTTAAAAGAAATAGTTGTTTTTGTTGCGTTAAAAGTAAACACATACAATATTTAAAATACCATGATTCATGTCTATGAATGAGCTCAAGGCCTTAACATATTTTAACTTTTATTTAAGTCACAAAAAAATTGAAAGTTATAGTAATTTTTTATTTATTTTTTATATGCATGTTATATTAAAAATACAAAATGTGGAAAATATAAGAACTTTTGGGGACTCTAGCCTACCAGTTTAAGAGGTATTTGGTATGCGGTCATATTTAATTTTTTCTGAAATTCCCAAGAACTCTCACCGCCTCGAACAACTCCATTACTCAAACAACTTGAAAATATCTAAAAATTAGTTAAAATATTATGTACATAAAATCCTGCATAAAAAATGAAAATCTTTAGAGAAATTTGTTAAGAAATTAAAACAAATATAAAGTCGAAAAAAATACAAATAAAATTAATATTCATAACAAATTTTTTCCAGTGCTACTAAAGTGTTATTTATAACAAAATTGCGATTGCTTGATAAGAAGCGAATATAAAGTGAAACGGAAACGGCTCAATAAACGAAAAAAGAAGACAAAAAACGTGCTTTTCAATCGATAAAAGCCCAATAATGTCAACAACAAAACCGTTATCAGTTTAACAACAATACAAATGTACAAGTAAATACTTCATTTATTTGAAATGATAACAATTTGTTCACATCTGTTGATAAGTAAACGTCATTATGAAATGTGAAAAAGTGTGAGTTGCGACGAGAAGCATCAATAAAGCAAAAGCACGCAAAAAATAGCCTAACAAATTGTAAGCAAATTAAATAGGGAAAATAAAAAATAAAAATTGAAAAATGTTGAATAAAATAAATTTATAACAAATATGTTTTTTAATAGTGCACGTAATTTATTAATAAAACGTAAAATAGGAGATTTAAAAAAAAAGCTTTAAAAAGTACAAAAAGTTAAAAAATATTTGAAGAGAAAAAATTGCTTTATAATAAAATATCAAAAAATTTTTGCGGTGGAAATTTTAAAAAAAATTTTTACCATGCAAAATTTGTTGCTTAAATTTAGTGCAACAAATTGCAAAAACAAAAAAAAAAAATTATAAAAAAAATTGCTACAAAATATGTATCTATTCAAAATTTACAAATAATTTTTCAGTATATTTTTTTATAAAAAAAAATTTCAGCAAGTGAAACTTGTTGCTAAAATTTAGAAAAAAAAAAAAAATTTAACAACAAAAAAAAAATTTATAAAAAAATTTCATCAAAAATTTTAAAAAAATTTTACGGGGTATATTTTTATAAAAAAATTTTAGCAAGCAAAATTTGTTGCTTAAATTTAGTGCAACAAATTGCAAAAACCAAAAAAAAAAAAATAAAAAATTATCAATATTCGAAAATTTTGCAAAAATTATCACAGTGTATATTTTTGTAAAAAGAAATTGTAAAAACTAAAATCTGTTGTTTTAATTTAGTGAAACAAATTCTTACACCCAACAATAAATAATAATTAAAAATTTAACAAAACCAATATTTGAAAAGTTGAGAAATTTTTTACGGTGTAAAATTTTAGAAAAATATTACAAGTCAAAACTGCTGCTTAAATTTATTAAAAAAATTCGAAAAATCATAATAAAAATTCGCCCATTTCACTCTTAAATGAGAAAGTGAAAACGAAGGAAAATTCCGCAACTTTTCCGTTTTATAAACAATTTCCACATCTTCGTAATTCGTATCCGTGTTTTGTATATTTTCCAAGCATTCACAGACTTACATTCACTGAGTCAATATTTTGTGTATTTTCGTCTTCGATTATTTACGCTTATTAATTGTTTCAAGCGTTGCGTGTTTGTTTGTATGTTAACGGCGCAATTTTCCGCATTTTCGGCGTTTTTCAAGAAACACAACTACAACAACCATTTGAAATAAACAAATAGGTGCGTATTTCTATTTCTAAATTATAAACATACATACATACATATTTTTTATTTATATTACATAGAATTGCTGCTTTTCGTTTGTGCTGATATGAACTGATTTTAAAAGAAGAAAACATTTCTTAAAAGAAATTTTTATTCACATTTATGCCCTGTAGGAAATTCAATGAAGGCATGTTAGCATGCGTTTCGCTTGAAAAATCCTTCAGAAACATTTAGTTGCATTGTTATTGTGTAAGATATATAAGGAAGTTTAAGTAGTGTTTGGATTGAAAATTTTTGACAGTTATGAGGTGAATTTATTTTGACGTTTGCGAAAATTAGCATAAACAAATTTTTTAACCACAGAAAATAATATATCACAATAGTAATAAGCTATGGTTCGATACAGTCACTCAAAAATTTTTAATTTTGCAAACCAAAGTAGAGTTTGGGAACTTTCGTGGAGAATTCAAGAATCAGGGTATATTCTAGAATCTAAAATGTTCAAAACATTCGATTTATTTAGACTTCTGAGAACAAAAAGGAGCAGAAGGGCCCGTAAAGAAGGGAGAATGAAGTTTTGATTTAAATTGTTTGACAGTTATGAGGTGAATTTCATGTACATTCGGTAAAACCAAATTCGAAAAATCGATAGCATTTGCGCTTACAATAAACTTACATTCGTAGCATGCCTAGTATATGCTGCAAAATATTTTGACGTCAAAAAAGTGTTATTGAAAGATAATTTTACTAATTTTTTAAAAGAAATGTAATGCCGACTTGAGTGTTTAGTCAGTCTCAGGGATGCTAATTTTTTTGGATTTTAATCCTGGAATTCCGGCACTATATGTATGTAGAAAAAAGTAAAAAAATTGTTTGAGGAACAATTTTAACTGAAAAATTATAGAAAATCGTTAAATAATATTTTTTTTTTTGAATTTAAAATTCAAGTTATTTCAATATTGAAGAAGAAGTCCAAATCCAAAAATTTCGATTTGAGGGTTTTTCTGTGTAGTTTTTTCCATGGATCATCTGGATTTACGAAATTTTTGTAAAAAATGTGTACTTATTAGAGCTTGCAAAATATTTATTTATTAAAATTTAAAAAAAAAATTTTTTTTTATATTTTTTTTGATAAAATTAATTTTTTTTTTAATTTATGCTTAACCAAGATTCCTGTTTTTTCTATAGTAATTTTTGAGTTTTTTAAAAAGCATACTACTTAATGTCTACAACAGTCCACTTGACAAAAATTTATCAAAAAAAAAAAGAATTAATTTTTTAATTTAAAATTTTAAAATTTTTTTTGTGGGTAATTCAATATATTGCAAAAAGGAATACAGCTTCATTTTTACTTCAAATCTTTAACAGTTTTCAGTAGCATATTTTCAGTCCCGAAAATCCAGGTATTTCTATCTTACAATACCGGGATTTTCGGCAATTAAAAAGCAGTGGAACTCGGGATCAGCATATCGAGTAGCATTTGATCTACGCTTGGCTGAGTACAATCAGCTCAACTTTGCAATTTGTTTACTGTTCGAATTACACATACAATGTATGTATTTATTGTACATATGTATGTATGTATGTACGTGCATTAGTGTGTCCCTTATTTATAAGCGGAAAGATACTTATTTGTTATACCAGAAAGCTTGAGATCTCATCAAAAGTTAAAAATTAGATAACTGGAGGACGTGTCGAAATGGACTAAAGGGTTGTTGAATAATTTTCACAGATTACCGTCTAAGGCCTCACAAACATTTTTAAGACAATCTTTGGAAAATATGGCACACCATAATGTTCATTGTTGCTTTTTAAAAACAATTAGCAGTAAGTAGTTGTTGCTTGTAACAAAAGAGCGGAAACTCGGCAATTTAATGTATGTGGCGATCAATCAAACATTCAAATATAAAAAAAAAATATTTAGAAATTTTTGAATATATGTACTAGGATATAGATTTTTAAATTTTTTTTATTGGATGCCAAAATTTTTGTTTCATAATTTAATCATCAGTTACTACTTTTTAAAATTCTTATACAAATTTAAGCCGTTAAAATTTTGAGAATTTTCGAAAACCTATTTGGATGTTTTTTTTTATTATTTATATATTTTTTTAAATTTTGGAATTTTTTTTTGTAAGAATTTCTAAAAAAAATGTATTAAGTTCTATCTCTCTTAACTTAAAATAAGGTAAAGCAAACCTCTTTAACAGTGCTCACCAAGGATGACAGCCCCGAGATTTCGTGTCTTTTTAGCTTTGAAAATTCCGTACTATCTTTTTTTACAATCCCGTCATTTAAGAAAACTTACTTTTAAGGTCTTTTTCTGCTCATGCGCAATAATTTTTAAAATTTTATTTTTATGGTCAAATTTAAAAAATTTTTTTTTTTGTGTCAATCACTCCCACTTTCGTACGCTGCAAAACAATCACATTTCGCGATCGCTTATCGCACAAACCATCTAACTTTGGAATTGATTGCGAAAACATGACTGTGAACTCTTAAGCAAACATTTTCGTTATCTGCAGTGCACTTAAAAACTTCCAAAACGAACACAGTATGTTTGAGCGTTAAATAAACAGTACTAAAATAAATAAACAGTACTAAAACAATAAAGTTTTAGACAGTTTGGCTTGTTTGTTGTTAGAATAAAAAAAATTCGATAATGTTGTTTGTTAGTTTAAATTGTTTTTTTTTTTTGGAATTATAACTGAATGTAGTTCGAGGAATCTTCTAACTTTTCCTTAAAAGCTCGCCTTTTGACCTTGAATGTTTTCAAAATCAGTTGTTTGGTGATAAGGAATACAAATTCTTAAAAAGATAAGTGTCGAGTATTGCAATCAGTTTCGAAATCTTATTTCGCAACGTGCATCTCATTGAGTTGAAGAACCTGAGAAACCACGTTTAACGGTAAAAGGATTGTGTTGGCACTATACATATGTATATGATACCTTGATTCAATTTTACTGATTTTTACTAGCTATCCCCATTAGGTACTAAATTTGCAAAATTATACCTAGCTAGCTTAATTACAATAGTTATAGTCCAAAACTCGTTTATCGGAACTATCGATTATATGGGAGCTATGCGTTGTATTGGCCCGATCATGTTGATTCCGCCAAATAATAAATACATTACAAAATGGCGGCTTCATACCAAACCGTGCATCCGCCCCTGCTTTCCACTAATACCAAAGGTGATTGTCCTTTCGCATAAGCTCCTAGCTGAGTATAAAAAGTTGGGTTAGACTCGAACCCAAGACACGCTTACTTGTTGAATACGAATTTTATTATAACACAATTAAAAAAACACTACAACAAAATATTTCTTATATTTTACAATAAACCAAATTTAAACCGTTATCGTCACATGTTGCATGAGCGTAGCATTCAAGCGCTCAAAAGCCTGCAAACGTCGGCTCAAATCGTTGATCAGCTCATTGACACGAACGAACTTTTGTTCATACAAATTCACAATAGCTTTAAGCTCACGACGCATAGCTTCGACATCGTTATTGGGAGACGCTTGCAATTGCGCGGGTTGCACAGCGTTGCTCTCACTATCACTCTCACTCGCCACAACAAACTCTTGCGCGCTACTATCATCATCATCTTCCAAACGATACATGCACGCTATATCATTTATATATTCACCCGGAAACTCGAGATCCATGCGATCATAACCATAAACTATTTTATATGGCTTGAGCAGCATATCCATGAGCATATTCAAATTATAACAATTCCAATCATTACCACGTATATCAAAATTACTCAAATGTTCTAAATATTTAAAATTTTGCGGATTAATTTCACGCAATTTATTATAAGACACATTGAGAAACATGAGTTGAGTTTGTTCAGCCAAAGCTTCAATCGGCAGTTGACGCATACCCGTATTGCCAAGATCCAAACGTTTCAACGAATTAACCAACCATGGTGAGGGTAGCACACCCAAATCCGGATTATCACCCAAATCAAGCATTTCCAATTTTGTGGCGCGCGTCAATGAAGCAATTTGTTGTAACGAATTATTGCGCAAATTCAAAGTTTCCAAATGTTCTGGCTGTGCAAAATACAGTTCGAGTATACGATTATAGCTGAGATCAACATTACGCACATAACCGTAAATATTAACGCGCGTGAGCGCACAATTCGCCACCAACAAATTGTGTAACTGTAACGTGAGTACGAGTGTATGCAGCGCCGTATTATGCTCAAGATCCAAAATGACGAGACCCTTTTGTTGACGCAATGCATTCTCATCAATGTGTTGCAAACGATTAGCGCTCAAACGCAATATTTTCAAATTTAAATTATGCGTAAAGAGATTATTGCTGAGTACGCGCAAATGATTCTCATTCAAATGTAACTCCTCTAAAGCGATGAGCGCATCAAATACACGCCGAGGTAATTGCGTTAAACGATTTTCACTCATATCTAAATAACGTAAGGCAGTTAAACCTTCAAAACTCGTCGCATGCAATTCCAACAATTGATTTGCATCAAGAAAAAGATATTGCAAATCATTCGCAAATTTAAAAGTGCTCGGCTCAATTGTACGCAAATTATTATTCGAAAGTAAGAGTACGCGTAAATGTTGTGCCATCAAGAAACATTCCCATGTTATGAGTTGTATCGAACAATTACGCATATCCAATTCTTGTACACCCAACGTATAGAAGAGATGCAGCGGAAAACGTGCGAATGTTGAATTTTCGAATACGAGCAATTCATAATTACGCGCATTTACAATATCGTAAGTACCATCGCCACGATTGATGCGCACCTCGGGTGGTATATCGAAAAAGGCCACTTCATCTAAATTTTTATAAACGAAATTGTAACAAAAATTGCCGAGACAATGTTCGTTTAGTGTTTTAATGTTACGCAATTGTGGGCGTGCCGCTTGCTCGTAAGCATTCGTTGTTTCTACGCTCATTTCTATGCGCGTTGTTGGTGTTGCCGCTTTGCTGGGTGCGCTATTATCAGCATCCTCGTCCAAGTTGAGTAGCGTCAGCTCCATTTGATTTGTGTCTTCGGTTGTCGTTTCAGCTGCGCTGTTTGTTGCATCCTCGCAGTGGACGGTAAGGGGCGCGCTAAGGCAAAGCGCGATTAGCGCGATAACCCAGCCGTGTTTCAAGTTCATTGTTTTTTTTTTGTTTAGTGCGAAAGCGCGCTTGTGTTGGTGTCGCTTTCAATTCAAATTCAAATCACAATTCTATTTTCAGATTTTAATAAAACTTTTGCACCGCATTCGTTGACGTTCGCTTTTTGACTGATCTCATTATTGCGTGCAAAAATATTTTCTAATTTTTCTTCTGATCTACATATATTTGTTGAGTTTGTTAAATCAAAACAAACATAAAAAAATTATAATTTTACATTATTAGTTTGCTAATAATGCTGTTATTTTGTATTTGTATTGCTATTTTGTTGCTCGTTAAAATTATAAATTTCATTATTTTGCAAATTATATACTAATTTTCTAGCATTGTTGTTCGCGCATTTATAGCAAAATCATCAAGTATTCATATAAAATTGACCTTTACGGTTGTGTTCTTTTTTTGCAGCGCTCTACCTATTCTATTTTTATATAGATTATAATTTTTGTATTTTATTTTGCATCATTTAATTCTGAAATTGCTGTCACTTTTTTTGACTAGTGATGTTACGGAAGTCCATTTAACGAAACCGGGTTCGCACACGGAACAGAAATCGGAAGTCGTTCAAGGCACGCGACGCACATTTCTAGTTATATGTATTGATAATTTCGTTAAAAAAAGTAATGCGGTTTCGAGGTTGCCAAATTATTTTGTCTTGTTCTAGTTATTTATCAGTAAAAACATACTAAGTGGCAACACTTGAGTAGAAGAGATTGAAATGTAGCATATTACCATATACTGACTTAACTTCTTACCCTTATTGCCATATATCATTTAATTTTCATTTTTATTTAGATAGGTGGCAACCCTATAAAACTATATTCTGTGGCAACACTTATATAAGTTAGCTGGAACTGAAGCAGAAAGCTATAAAGAAACATTTAAAAGAAATACATATGTCCGCTCGTTGTCGAAATAAAGTTGGGATATACAAAACTAGAATAGATTTAGTGGATTAGGTGGCATCCTTGGGTAATAGCACTACTTAGAAATATTTGTGTGGAAAAAAACCTAAAATATTTTTTGTTTGAAATCCACATTGGCATATCTAATTTCATAAAGAAACTGATGTAGTGGCAACCCTTAAACAAATTTTCTAAGTGGCAACACTAAATTAGGGAAGCTTCAAATGTACGATATTTCCACATATATTAAAACCTTCATGCAAATGGTTCGTTTTCATATGGAAATAAATTAACATAATAATATAATATTAGGTGGCAACGCTGCGAAGAGATGATTTCCTTGTTGATAACTAAAAATATTGCTGATAATATTTATTATTTGAAAACATTACTAGCATATCTAATTGCATAAAAAAAGAATCATACAGATGGCAACCCTCGAAAAACTTACTGCATGGCAACACTAAATTAGCGGAGCTTTAAATGTATCCACTACCCACATATATCAAATTGTCACCTATTATTTCGAATAAATTCTATTAACTTTGCGGCTATGCAAAAGAATAAATAAAATATTATCAGGTGGCAACCCTTTGAGGTCGAATTTCTTTTGCGCGCGTCGATTTTCTGCTCGATTTCTAAACCGGTTTCACATCCCCCATACTAAAATCTTCATTTCTAGGTTTGTGCAAAGCGAAAGCAAAGTATTGTAGTGAAATATATTTGCGAATGGTGAAAAAAGTTTAGCAATGTCGTGAAATTATATTCACCTCACAACTGTCAAAAATTTGTGCAAATCCGGGGTAGTTTTGCTATCGCCTGGCAGAGGTGTTTTCTACTGGTACAGACGTTGCCAAAATCGTTGTCAAAGCTTCGTGACATCCTTAATTCCGAATTTTCGAAAATAGCGCGCCTTAGTTTTCTATATGGCGGAGTGTAACAAAAATTCATAAATGTTTTAGATCCCTTTGTGAACTAAATTTTTGTGTACATATTCAATTTAAATATCTCACAATATTCTTCTAATATCAAAAAATGATTAAGTTTTCAGCCACTTTTTCTTTGATCACTCCCGCTTTTACCGTTGCTGAGAAATTTGATTTTGAGTCAACTCTTTGCAAAATACCCCGTAGAGCGCTTTGAGATGCTTCATCTACCGGTAACCCCCTCTTTAGTCTCTTCACTGAAATTCTGTAGATAATTTTTGTATATTTTTAAATATGAAAGCACGCCATTTCATCCAGTCAGCCGTAGAACACTTTGCTTATCCGCTCAAGCGTTTGCTTTTATGGCTGCTTCTAATAATGTTTGTTGACACAATAGCTGATTCGTTGAAAATAGTTACGGCTGAGTAATTTTTTTGCTAACGAATCGGTTATTTGACATTATCACATTGTACTTCGCAAACATTTTATAACGCTCGTGATATTGTTAATGATAAAATGCGCCATTTTTTTTATTTTGCAAAAATCCCACTTAAGTTCATATTAAAAATTTAAATAGTCGCTTCATAATTTCTTACTTTTGATTGATTGATTGGTAAACACTCCAAGAAAAGAAACCTGCACTTGGTCGTTTTAACCTCAAGACGCTGAAAGACACAGCGAAGCCAATGAGAAGTTTGATCACCGTCCAAAATACAAGCATTTTTGTATCTAAAATCGAGCTTTATTGTAAAAGAAATAGATGGCAACTTTGTAAAAACATTTTGAGTGGCAACTCCTCTGGCAGAAAGCTTAGATATCGACGCAGTTAAAATTTCATAAAAATGTGAGTCGTTTTTGTGGACCATAACTGATTTACGAAAGAATACATTTATGGTAGCATTAGGTGGCAATACTGTTAAAAAATTATACATAAGTGGCAGCACTCAAGCGCTTCATTTATAGCAGTTTAACTCATCTTAAAATCTCATCCGAAAGTGTCAAGTTGTTTTGGAGAAAAAAGCGGATGGGGGAAAAAATATATATAATAGGATTAAGTGGCAACACGGCCTGGCTGACTTACTCACAATATTATAATATTATTTTCCAAGCACCACATGAAATGTTTTTCGCTTGATACTTATATGGACCTACATCCTTTGAGGTAAAAAAAAATTCGGTTAGGTGGCAACGCTGTTTAAAATATTCTAAGTGGTAACACTTTAAAGAAAATCTTAAGATCGTAGCAATTGACAATTATACAAACACTTATAAAAATGTTTTGCTAGACAATAACTGCTATACAAACGAATAAATATGTAGAATAGGATTAGGTGGCAGCCCTACTAAAAAATCATAAGTGGCAACAGCTTACTTCAAATATAGCAATTTACCTTTAGTTAAAAGTTCATTCGTTTTCATCAAGTTGTTTTTGAAATAAAAGCGGATATGCAAAAAAAGTATAATAGGATTAAGTGGCAACGCTAGGTGACATATACAGACATATTTTTGTTCAAATTGCGACGTGTCGTAGACTATTCGCTTCACCGTGACATTGGATTATCTGATTAAAAAAATAGTTATTAGGTATTCCTGTAAAATATCCAAGGTGTCAACTCACTTAACAGGATAAGTTGGCAACTCTAAGTGGTACATAAGCCCAAATTTTCTCTAAGAACATAATTTATATTTTTTTTTATTCAAATTATTCTCATAACCACAAGTTATATGGCAGTTTTTTTCGCGATTTCGATGCCAGGTAACATAAAAAAAAGTAAGCGAGCAAAAAAAAATTATAAGCGCTTAAAATGTTGCTTGCTAACTTACAAGCGACAAGTTAAGAGTTGAGTTTCAAAGCAGTTTCAACATTTAAAAAAAAATTTAATTTTGTTATTTTATTCACAAGCCGCTAAGTGAGTATGAAAAAAATGAGTTTATAAGAAGTTGCTTGCAAATAATTTATAGAAGAATTTCAATGAGTTTTTCGATGGGCTCAAGCACAGGATTCACGCAACTCATAAAGCTATTCTAAAAGCAGGCATTGTAATTCATCAGCGTGTGTTCGTTATCATGAGGATAGCAAGTGAACGTGTGAAGTTATCAAATCTAAGGTAAACGTTCTTCATTTCCACTAAAAATATCTCAAAATTTCGCGATAAGCAAAACATGCCAAAGCTTTTAATAGCCAAAAAAAATCTTTTCACAAGATTAAGTCAATTTGTTTAATTAGCAATACACTTCAAGCGATTTCACTTTGGCAAAACGGGCTCTTAATTTCAGGTTTTTTATCGCAAAAACAAATTGTCAAAAAACTTATCAGGCTAACTGGCATTTCAGTAATGTTGTGCTGTCTGATATGTTTACGACCACAATTAAAATAAAGATAAATAAAAGTAAAATTGTCAACAAGTGCGGTTGTTGTTATTGTATGTAGCAGTATTTCATGGAAAGGGCACGTGTTGGAACAAACAAATGGATTTGAAAGATCTATTAAACGTTTGAATTCAGCGCTCGTCTAGAAGAGCTTTACAAAGCTCGATCTACGTCCAAGCATTGGGAGAGAAATTAAATTTACAATTTTCGATTTAACGATAGTCCACCGACAACGGAGAGCATATTTCTCTTTTTATTCCTATCGATGTCCCAACTAATAAACGATCCCTCCCCTACTTTTCGCTTACCGGAAATCTTGAATAAATAAAATTACGATCACTCTTCGATTGCTTTGTTATACAGCGGAACCTACTCAACGTTCACTAAATATGATCAACAAAAAATAATAAAATTTTGCTGCAATCATCTATAACTGTTGCATATGACCTAATTAATTTTATATATCAATTTCCCGCCATTTCCTTATTTCATTTTGTTTTCCTAAAAGTAATTGCATTCATTTAAAAATTTGTTCAATTTTACCGATCGCGCTCTTAGACCAATTGAGCTAGCATATGACTTCATTTATGTATATGTATGGAGACACAAACAATAACAAGCAATTCGTATTTGTTGTCAAGCATGCCAATCACATATTTAGACACGAACAACAAATTTTCAATAATATACAATTTGTTTTAACTCAATTCTTATGACTGCGAGTTGGCAATTTATTTTCGATATTTTCAATTAGCGACAAATGCATATCGTATATGAGGAGGTAGTCGATATTTTAGTTTCGAAAATGTATCGAAATATTCAAGATCGATATGTTTTAGAACTGTTTGAGTTATAATTTAGGGTTACTCTCAACTGACATGTAAACATAGTTTTTCGAACATAGTTTTTTTTGTAAACCGTGATTTTCGAAAAAAATTTTTAATTCCTAAACTTTCTCGTGGGTTTTATTTCCACGATTTTCGATTTAATTTATTTTGCAGCAATCAAGAAATTGACTTCGAAAATTTTCGAAATTAAAATTTTTACAAATTCCCTTTAAAAACTTCAAACACTTTAATTTTTTATGATATTTTCGAAATTCGAATTATTTTTGACTTGGACTTTTTTTTGTCTTATTTTCAAATCTTACTTGCGAAGAGAAAAAAAGGCAATTTCGTAAGTAAGGTGTTTTCGAAATTGTAGTTCTTACTATTTAACTTTCTACTTACTTACAATTTCGAAAGTTTTTTGTCAAAAAATATAATTTGAACTTTTTTCACTTAGTTGTTATTATGCTTTACTCAGTAAAGTTTACTGATTTAAAATAATTCGAACTTAATTAAAATATTTGTTTATCGGATTAGATATATATTTTCGAACAAAAAAAAGGTCGATTCCAAAAATTTTAATTCAAGTTGTGTACCGCATTCATTCAGAAAAAGAACATGCATATGTTTCGAAAATTTGGATTTTTCAAGTATTTTCCAAAGTTCAAAATATTTTCGAAGTTAGTTTTTTGACCTCGCTTGACTTATTTTGATGCTAATTTTTCTTAGTTGCTTTTATAAATTTACACAGGAAAAAACTCGAAATAATTGTAACTTCGAAATATATTCGAAAATCGAAAACTTTTCGAAATTAAGATTTTATTTGACTTTTTTTTCAGGTATTTTGTTAATGTGTTTTTCGAATAAAAACTAAATTTTAAATGCGGCATCTGAAATTATTGACAATTTACCTAAGTGCAATTGAGTCATAGTTCATTACGAATTTGTGTTCTTTAATCTATAAATATTTGTTTATATTTAAGTTAGATCACTTTTACTAATTAATTTCTCTGAACTAATCAACCCTTTGACCGTTTTATGTACGCCGCTATTCTTGCACTTCAACTAAGTATTTAAGTACCTCAAGCAATTCAATTTAAAATAGATTTTCTTTAATGGTTTTGCTTTACAAACGTAATTTTATGATTACGGCTTGTCGTTATAATACAAAGTAAACTCAATTGTAAGTTCATCGTAACGAAAATGTGACTGAACATATGACGAATGATGTATTTGCCTCACTTTTGAGTAACTTTTTAGCAGTGCAATCAATCATTTTATTGTTGTAGCAATTTATGAGTGACTGGACTTGATGGCTATGAAAGTGTTAAAAAAGATCGTTTAACGGATATGAAATGGTGTTCAGTTGTAGTTTCGAGAGCAGCGAATATACCATTCCTGGGTATTGCAATGAGTTTCTTTCTGCCTTTTCCTCCTACTTTCTTATAAGAAAAAATGTTAAAAGAAATAATAGTCCCCTATTTGTAATAAAATTGTCAATGCAAATGCCGTCTTTATTTACTCGTGTTACATAATACCTAGCAGATAAAAATCGTTTTATGTCAACACTTTTGCTAAATATCGATGACACATTCAAGACCGATTACTGAACTAACAAAAAATTGTTAGGTGAACAATCGACTCTTTGTTTGCATATGCCATTTTAACAAAGAGAATATGAAACAAAGAGCGAACAATGGTCCAAAGCGTCACCGAGTGTTCCCTCTAGGAAATTGAAGTATCGACAAATTTAAGCAAAAACTAACGACCTTTATACCTACCCATAGTTTAACTTGTTGCTTAAAACTTTCTTCCACAATAGCAAAAAAAAAAAAAAAATTATGAAAACAGCAATTTTCCTAAATTTGTTCTGTAAAGTGGGTATAAAATATTTATATGTAATACAAATGCCCTTAAATTAATCTCGAACGTCTAGAAACACATCCGTATTAATTACATTAAATTCTATGAAGCGGTTTGTGAGTGATGCGCGAACAAACATGCAGACATACATACTCAAATTTGAAAAACTGCGATTTTCGCTGCTAACACTTTTAAGAGTTTGGCTGTTTATCATAAATATACATTTTTTTTAATCTTTTAATACGAAAACACTCCTAAAGTCTTTCCTACATCAACTCTAAAAATTCCTTTCTTTATCACATTTTTTTCCTACTGGGTGCAACTTGTGTTTTCATACCTACCTCTTTAATATGTATACATACATGTACATTTATGACCACTCAAATGTTTCTGCAATGAAATTATTGGAAAATTATTTCCTCAATCAAATTGTTTTTCATGCAAATTATAGTTGTTGCTTGTATTTGTATTTGTTTTCAGCAACAATTTGGCGCCATATTTAATGCTTAAAGTGAATAAGTACCATTTTCCAGTGCTGCAAAATCGATCGTAAAACAAAAGTTGAAAACACACGTCTCAGAAATAAAGCATCAGAGCTCAACAGATTTTCGAAGTCTCAAGTGCCATAGGTTTTGGTTTGATTTTTTAATAGATCGCTGATAAGTCCTAGTAAAATATATGTAGCTTTTGCAGTAACGGGATTCATCCAGAGACCTTTGTGGCATTATTTCGGGATTACTACGTGAATTTTTCGGGGTTTTCCAGGACTATTTCGGGCCCATTTCCCAATCTTTTTCGGGACCACTTCGTGATTGATTTCGGGATTTTTGCAGGATCATTTCGGGATTGTTTTCTAAACCATTTCAAAACTCGGAGCTCTTGCAGTACCTTTTCGAGATTGCTTTAGGGATTTTTTACGGGATCATTTCGGGATTGATTTCGGTATAGTTTTGGAAATCATTTAATAACTTTTTCGAAACCAATTACAAAATTTTCACAGTATGATTTCGAAAACAATACTTAATTGGTCCCGAAAAATTTCCCTACATTTTTTCGAACAAAACTAACTACCCCCGGAAAAAGCTTAATTTTGTGCAGCAATGATTGGGAACCAACGCTACATAACTTGAGTGAAATCACCTAAGGGAATCTCTTTTGATCCTAAAATAACCAAAAAAAAAGTCTTTAGAAATCATTCTCCGGGATCTTGAATTAATCGCAATTTTATTCGTTACTAAAGGTTTTCTTTTTAAATAAACATAGCATTTCACTCGTCGCTTTTTTAAATGATAAATACCACTTTTTTATCCATTTCAAAATATTTAAAAAAAAACCCACTACTTCAGAATTTTATTTTTTTTTTTCAAAAACGCCTCATTACAGAATTTCATGCAAGAGAGGAATCTCTCACCAGCACACAGTATGGTATATCAACAGAATTCTTTGGCCTTATGAAAGTCATTACACCCGTCGCTTTGTTCCAATCATATGAGTTTATAGTTCCACATTCCAACCCTCAACCCCGCGTCTTTTTCTACGTCTTGGACAGCTAGAAAATGCAAATTAAATACAAATTAAATACCTAAAACAAAACTATTTCAACTAAGTAGCAATAAAAATTACAAATTCTTGGCTATTTCTGTTGGCATTTTTGCTGTTGAATCGCAACAGACAAGTTGGCGACTTTAACAGAACAAAAAAAAAAAAAACAGAAAAAAAAACGAGATACAAACAAACAACCAAGTCACAAACAACAGCAGCCATTAAAACAAATTTTGCATGCAAAATGTGTTGGTTTGTTTGTATGTATTTGCTCGCAAACGTCAAAGCGCTTGTCAAGTTACAGCGAGTGTATACAAAAAAAAATAAGCAAAGCACAGTGGCGTGTAAAAAAATGGCAGCAAAACTCAAAATATTATTTATTGTTTTGAAAATTATCTTTTTTTATGTTTAAGGTAATGTTAACATACAAACTATGAGTACGGTGCCGATGTCTGCATAACAAAAAAAAAAATTTATATTTGCCTCTAGAATTTTTTCTCCTTTCCACGTTTCTACGCTCATCACTCAAAAACTACTTTGCAGAATTGCATGAAATTTGAATTGATGTACTTCCAGCTGTCTTACCTTTAGTTTAGAAGTACTTTTACTGCAGAAAAAATAATTTTTCAATTGAAAACAGAGCGGGAATAAAAATAGTTAAAATGCTATTTGATTTGAATTTGAAAGTTCACGACTAACGTTTTTGTGTATTTCGGATGGCAACACATTGTAGGTATGACAACTTGAAAAACATTTAACGATTTGAAGTCTTGTTTATATACATACATACATACATACTCGTATACTATTTAGTCAACAATGTCCCTATTATTTTGGAAGTCGATAACTCCATAAGCGGCCAAGTTATAAAAATAAGGGCCATCTTAAATTTTAAGTTAGAGGTATACTAATGCAATGTTTAAATTTATATTCAATTCTATTAAGCAGTTTTTAAGTGATACGCGTACAAACATTTAGACAGACAGATAAAAGTTCGAAAAACTGTTACTTTGGATTCTATGGGCTCAATGATGACCCCTTTCATTAATTTGTCACGAATATATGCTATAGGTATGTACATCAGATTGAGAAATTATAATGTTGTGTATTAAAATATGATATACACTACTTAAATTATGAGCACCACTGTACATATTAACATACAAAAATATAAATACAAGTGTATATATTTATGCAAAGAGACTTACTAGTGAAATATACATAATATTAATGCAAACATGTATATGTATGTATAAATATGTAAAATACATACATATGTACATTAGGGTGGTACTAATTTTTGTGGTAAAAAAAATATTTTACTGTTTTTCGCTCTTACAACATTAAATTAAACAAGTAAGGAAGTCTAAGTTCGGGTGAACCGAACATTAAATACCCAGCATTAGTTTTCAGAAAAAGGGGGCGTGGTTTTCATTCGATTTCGCCCATTTTAAAAACCAATCTATGCCGAGCCTAAACAATAGCGGATTTGGTGGGCGCGGCCACGCTCCTTGCTTATAAAGCTTTAACCGCTTACATGAGCCAAAAGTACTGAATCGATCTTTTCAAGGGTTATACCATGTCCTATATGTATATAACTTTGGAAAAGAAGACGTGCCATGCCCATAACTTTTAACGTATTTTGTGAAATTTTTCGATGTACGGATATACATATGTGCCCATTAATCAATATTTACATAATTTTAAAAAAGTGGGTGGTGGCACGCCCACGGATTTTATTATGTTGTTTGTCCCTATTGAAGATCAGTTTTCATTGCAGATCTTTATGATACTGTCACAGTGGCTTGTTAATAGTGAAATGTTGATATTTTGTTTATTCACTTGTGGGCGGTGCCACGCCCATTTTCCAAAATATTACCAAAAAACCTTTAAACATCACTAATAACATCATCAGGTGAATGAGTGTACTAAATTTTAGCATTATATCTTTATCAGTTAAACAGATATTGCATATTCCGGTTTCCTAACTCTCGTTTAGAGAACTTTAGTCCAAAAAGGGGCGTGGTCGTTCACCGATTTTTCTTATTTTCTGTGGTAGTACTCTACATAAACATAACATGCCTGGAACCTAGTTTCGTAAACCTATCTCACACCGTTCTGAAGTTATTAGCAGTCGAATTTGAAAATTGCTTGACTCATAAGTGGGCGGTGCCACGCCCACTTTCCAAAATTTTGCAAAAATAATGTAAAGAATATGAAAATTGATGTATGTACAAAATTATAATATTATAGCGGTATCAGTTAATTAGATATGGACTTTTCAATATTTCCACCTCCTTTCAATATAACTTTTATAAAAAAGTAGGCGTGGTCGCCAAGCGATTTCGTTTATTTTCTATATCTGAATTTAACACAACAATAGTATGCCCTCTACAAAATTTCGTTATACTAGCATAAACTGTTCTCAAGTTATTAGGAGTCAAAATTTTAAAATTTCTTCAAATATATGGGGGCGGTGCCACGCCCCTTTTCAAAAAATTTGGTAAAATCGGCAAACCATCAATAGCAACCTACCTTGGCCAGAAAGTAACCTGTATGCAAAATTTCATGCAAATATCTCAATTTTTACTCAAGTTATCGTGTACACGGACGGACAGACGGACAGACGGACGGACATGCCTTAATCAATTCCTCTTTTCAACCTAAGAACTTTCATATATGGAACTCTATATCTAACTCGGTTATTTTGTGCCGTTACATAGTACCGTTATGTGGACAAAATTAATATACCATTGTACTAGTACTAGTACGCTGGGTATAATAAAATGCATAATATGTGAAGTTATCTAGAGCAAAGTTTAAGACTAGCTCTTTAGACTGACCTAGATAATCAGATTTTAATTTTGTGGAAAACTTGAATAACTCAGAAACAAATTCTGATCGGCTTAAAATTTTTTCCCTGACTTTTTAACCCATGAAAAACCCATATCAAAGACATTTCAAAAACGGTCGAGCTCATGCCCGGGCCGAATATACTTTTTCTTTTTAAACGAAATTTCTTTTCTTTTTTTTGTGAGACAGCCTAATGTGTGTAAGGGAAATTTCAAAAAGAATTTTGATAACAACTTTTCACTGGAAATGCCTCTATTTAACCGGTCTCTATTCAGGTAGAACATAACCTAAAAAAATTTATATTTAACTTAGGCCCTGGCTAGATTCTCCCTATAAAATACAACTCTGATCTATGATTTTTTTTAAGCACCACCCTAAGCTACAAACATATGTACGTATATATATTTTGACAATTAGTTTGTTGTTTACTCATTCCCATATATTTTGTTTGCCACGTCACGTCACTTTGCTTTTACTTTTTTCTTGTTTTGCTTCAACTAAATAATATATTTATAGTTTTTCTTGTTTACCTCTTCAATTTAGTAGATTTGTTCCACCAATTATTTTGTAATCGAATTGTTTACTTTTAATTGACGCATAGAAATGAAAAAATTCCGTAGCCAATTTATTTTTTTTTAAATATCTTAAAGCTTAATTGATTTCACGCTAAAACAAATGCGTAAACAAATAACTTAAAATTAGCGAACATATTTGAGGCAATCAACAGAAAATTTATAAAATTCTTGTTACGCAAAATTAATTTCTGATTATAATATTCCTATATAGCCAGCTAAATTAGTTTTGCTTCAAAAGTTTCAAAGTTTTAACATGAAAAAATGCAGATCAGTTTACTTAGAATTTTCAAACAAAATTAAAAATTAAAATCCTTTGCCCCGTCTAATGTGCATTTAGGTGCAAGTAAGTACAGCTTAATATTTTTTCTAAAAGCTTAAAAACTTTACCTTGAGTATCTTGCACAAAGATCTCAATGAAATTATATTCCTAATCCCATCGCTACCAGTTGCTAGTAAATATTTCACACCCATGTCTCGACGTTCTATGAAGAATTGAGGGCACACCTTTTTAATTTTTTTTTCTTGCAAAAAAAATAATTTTATTTATTATCTAAACGTTTTCATCATTATTTTTGCTACCATAAGTAAGTTAATAGCGACGTAGGCACATAGATATTTTTACTTGATTAACTTAATTTACGTCAGAATTTTATCAGAGTTCGAAAATAACAGCTATTCGCAACGGTTTCACACTCAAAGCTATTTTTGTAATTAAGAAGCAAAGATTTGGCTTTAAGAATATAAAGAGGACTTGTTTTTAAACTCAGTGTAGTCTGGCTCCATACTCTGTAGTTCTATTCGAAAAGTTATTATACTCGAAAGCAACAATCGATTCGAATGCATATCGGTACTCTGTAGTTCGTTCGAATTAACTTTAGAAGATATTCCCAGTTGAACATTTTTTATTTTTGTAAATATGTATGTACTTCTAATCAATATTTTTTTTTTCATATTTTCCAAACATTTTTGAGCTTTACGTTAACGCTTCCTGCTATGAAATTTATGCGTTGGTGACAAAAAAAAACACAAAATGTTTTATTATAATCATGAGAAATTAGATTTTTGTGAATTTCTGTTTGCTGAATTGTTGTCGAATATAATTTTCTAACTTTCGATCAATTCGAAATACAGAGTACCAAAGTTTTTACAATCGAAAGGGTTTAGAATATGCCCGCGGTAGGCATACCGGTCGTAAGAGGCGACTAATATGCACAAGGTAATGATGTGCAACCCGATGGTTGATCTGCAGATATGATGCCTCTCACCTCTCATTACCCATCTCTTCTTTCGGAAGGAGGGATGACATGACTTAGAAGGTTCCAGTGGTCATACCAAATCGCTTCCACGACAGTCGGGCAGTACCGCAAGGGAGTACCGAAGCGTATCGGATTCATATCCGGCCAAGGACTGTTATTTCGACAACACTCCCCAAAACCTTCGGGGAGTGATTTTGTTGCTAAAACAACAACAACAACAACGAATGGTTTCTACTCGACAATTTCTTACAGAACACAAATCACTCGAGAGTAATCAAATTTTCCTTCGAATAAAACTACAGAGTAAGAACCCCGACATTTCTTGGAAACTTCACACCATATAAGGTTGTCATAGTAATGAAATTCGTATTGAAAAAAATACTAAAGGCCATGTAGGAAAAAAAATTGCCAAAAATCAATGAAAATTTTAAGAGTCTTGGCATTTCATTTGTGGGACTAAAATTGAGTAGCCTACAAAACTGCATACTCAGAAAACATTTTGAAACGAAAAAATCGAAAATGAAAGTTTTCAACCATTTTTTGAAATTTCACGGAATTTTTGGAATACTGCAAAAGCTTGTTTTTCAAAGTTTTCCATAAAAGAATTTTTCAATGTTTTTATAAGAAATTGACAAAATAAATTTAGCTAAAGCAGTTTTTGTAATATATTAAAAGAGCGTGCTGGACCATTTTCATTGTAATCAACTGTACAAACATCTGTCTGTGAATCGTCGATAAACACCTGCAAATTATCTGTCATTCAAATTTTCAGTTTTCAAATGTAACACAAATTCATTTACAGATAATTAGGCAACACAATTACAACAAAAAATAAAAAAAATTTCAACAAATGCAAAACATGACAAATAATATGACAACAATGAATGAAAAATGGCATAATTTCATGCCGTCGCATGTAGATACATAAATCAAAAGAAAGATCAAAGTGAGATTATCTTGAAAATTTTGTGAAAAAAGTGGGATAATTTCAAAGTACAATAACAGCAAATTTGATGTACAATTTAATGCATATTAATTTTAAATATATTAAAGCAAATTTGTTGCTCTATGTCAAATAAATATGCTTGTCAGCTGATGCGGCTGATTTCGCGCTGGGTGTCAATTAACGGTACCAAAGAGTGCTCGACCTTCAGCATTCTCTCAATGAGCGCTTGTATAAATTAGAGAATGTTCTTGGTCTTTAGAAATACCATGGGAAAGCTTTTCGATAAATTTTTAGAGATTGAATAACTCAGAAACGATCGCGTATATATGATCGGTTAACCAATCGAGTTTTGCCGATGTCGAACATTTAGGCTCTTTTTTTTTTAATTTCAAAATGCACCAAATTTTGGGCTAACGCGGGTGAATCAAGGTGGGCAAATGAACAGAACGATTGTATGAAAGGTTTTTTTTATTTATTTTATTTATTAAGTTCCATAACCAACTGTTCAGGGGTTAATATTTTTGTTGTCGTAGCGGGAGAGCTACATATATCGAAGTTTTTAGGGTAGGTTCGGTTAGCAGAGAGCGCACATGGCACATCCCACATTACTATGCTCTCATTGATATTCTCACTTAATCTTTTCAAAGCCAGTTTCCTTTCCGTATGAACTTAAGAATAAACGAAATATTCACTTCCCTCACCTCTGCCTGACTATCGAAAACACGTGCTCCCAAAAATCGAAGTCACATCGTCTGCAATTATGTATATCGACAAAGAAAGTGCGCGATCGACTGCTTTTCCTTCTTATCCTGACAGTTTCTGCATAGAGAGCATGCTGGTATACACCACAGCCGAAGCATCGGTGTTTAGTTTGGGATGTTTGGGATGGAAGATAGTTCTTTTCCTATCGAAAAATGGTCCTATGTACTTTGAGACGTCTCGGTTAGTAGGTCGTAAGTTCGCTGCCTTAAGTGATCTTCAATTCTGTTTAGGAGGTTTCCTAATATTAGTCCTTACCAGAGTTGTTGCTTTCACCCATACTTTTGTGTCCAGGAACCCAGCATAAGAAATATTGAGAACATCCAAAAGGTTAGCGAAGTTCGAAACCTACTCACCGTATCGGATTTTATAACTTTGGATGCTAATGCCTTTGACGCAGCTCTATAGTGGTTACCCGAGTACTCCAGAGGAAGTTTCCGGAAAATCATAGGAGCCTTTAAAAATATATTCTTTTGAAAATCGCAACAACATAGAAACTGGAAATGGAAAGCCAAAGTTAAAATATTTAAATCAACTAAAGGGACTTCTTTTTATTTCCCCACAGTTAAGTTTTTACTAGATCGGTATACATTAGGGTGCGCATATGTCAATATGAATGAAAAAATATCGCAAAAAAATTATTGATCCTTTTATAGGAAAAGTATATATCTGTAGTTCAAGTGCTGAGTGAGTTTTAAAAAAAAAGTATTTCTTATAAAACTAGTTCCAAAATGATTGCATTTAATACTAAAATCTATCCACCGGCATGCGGCGATTTGAGAGATCTGCATCCGAGATCGAAGGCGCTGGCGCTTTACCCAACGACGGTTTGACGTCCTCAACCTTATTCGTTGATTCGTAAATCACTTTCGGCGGTACCGTTATATCCAAACTATCACTTTTCTTATAATACAAATAACTAGTCGACATAAAGCCAATCAAAGCCATAGTGATGAGTGTCCAACGAAGTGCCGAATTGAATTTGAGGCCACTGAAAATAAAAAATTAATAAAAAAGTGAGAGAAGAAGAGATTGTGTAGAACTTGATAGACGCTCACAGAAATAACGTATATTTAAGCATATTGGTGTAAGTCTTATTCAACGCCACGCCTTCCTCAACCCAAAATAGTGGCAGCACCATTTTACGCAAATCTTTGACAGCTTCGATCTTCTCCACAGGTTCAACATCCATATTGAATTGTAAACGTTTAGCGGCGCGAAAAGGGGTACCAGAGGTCTGCGATGAAAGAGAGTGTTAGAGATTATTATTTTTGTGGGAGCGCATTTTACCAATTCAAAATCGACAAAAACTGCATGATCCTTCTCGTTCGGTTGTAGACCATTGACGTGTTCAAATAAGCTTGGATCACCATTGAAAAAATGTGGCATTGAAGCTATTATTGGTCCACCAACGCAGGGTTCCAAATTCATTGTACCTTTTAGAGGACAACTCTCAATATCTTCGGGATCATCGCAAAAGCAATGCAAATTTGGATCGGCCTGTTGATGGGGAGAAAAGTTGAAAAAGTATTATCTCGCTTGGTTACAAAAAAGTATCTATGTATGTTGTCACCCACTCACCCTTATATCACCCAAATCCATGTGATAACGCAATGCCGGCATGCCATGATACGACGAACGTCGCCTATAGACTGCACCAAAGGAACGACATAGATCGGGCGTAAAAGCCCATAGACCTTGCTCTTTGCTCATGAAAGGCGGAAATATAGTCGAATCGGTGCCCGTAAACTCATTGCAAGCATCACCAGCCCAAATATCTTGCAACGGTTCATCACCGAAACGTATCACTTTGCCAAGTTTGCTGATATTTTTAACGCCACGGCATACGCTAAAACGTCCGCTGTCGCTATGATTGCTCTGGATGGTTGGTGGAGCAGAAGAAGAAAGAGCGTAGAGATATCATCATTTTCATAATGCATACTCACCTTGCCCAGAAATGAGAAGAGAAAATGTGTCGCATTCACTTGTTGCGCTTGCCTTACTTCGCCTGTATAGAAAGCTGTACAGAGCGCTTTGGCAGCAAATTCCTCGGATGAGCAATCCACATTGAGGCCACGAAAAAATACATCCATAAATTTGGCTTGTATGATTGCACCTTGGCCGGCAAATACGATTTTTATTGCCTTTGAGACGAGATCCAACATGGCCGCGCGTTCGCGTTGTACGACAACCGAAATGGGCTGAGTGGGAGAGGCGAAGAGAGTGTGAGAGAGAATATTAAAATTAACTCAATTTAAGCTAAATACGATTTTTTTTAAAACTTTTTTTTCACATGGGAAAACAAATTTATATTATCCAGAACAAAGTGTGTTTGAACATAAACTAATTTCATTTATTTGAAGTGAAACCTCTTTAGGCGCGTTGCGTATTTTTTGAGCTGAAAAAAATTTGAGCTCGCAACAACTCACTCTGTACATAGTTTCTTTGATTTAACAATTTGAGTTGTTGCTTGCTCCCAAGATAAATAATAGCATATCAGTTTAATAAAAAAAGAGTTGCCACCTGTTCGAAAATTAGATTTTCACTATAGAGTTAGTTTGAGTTTTAAATGTCATATGAAAGGACTTAGCCACCTGTAGTTTACGGTGCATGAAAACGAGTCAGTTTAATTAAAAAAGAGTTGCCACCTGTTCGAAAATTAGATTTTCACTATAGAGTTGTTTGAGTTTTAAATGTCATATGAAAGGACTTAGCCACCTGTAGTTTACGGTGCATGAAAACGAGTCAGTTTAATTAAAAAAGAGTTGCCACCTGTTCGAAAATTAGATTTTCACTATAGAGTTGTTTGAGTTTTAAATGTCATATGAAAGGACTTAGCCACCTGTAGTTTACGGTGCATGAAAACGAGTCAGTTTAATTAAAAAAGAGTTGCCACCTGTTCGAAAATTAGATTTTCACTATAGAGTTGTTTGAGTTTTAAATGTCATATGAAAGGACTTAGCCACCTGTAGTTTACGGTGCATGAAAAGGAGTCAGTTTAATTAAAAAAGAGTTGCCACCTGTTCGAAAATTAGATTTTCACTATAGAGTTAGTTTGAGTTTTAAATGTCATATGAAAGGACTTAACCACCTGTAGTTTACGGTGCATGAAAAGGATTGCCAGCTGTTCAAAAATTCGTTTTTACTGTATATTGGCTAACATGAGCGGATTTTTTTTTCGTAAGCGCATAGCGACTTAGGAATAAAATAACAAAAAAAATTTCAGTTTGGAAATTTCAAGTTTTATATACGATTTTATCGTTTCCAAATTCGATATCAGAATTATGGTAGCTTATAATTTTATCCGCTTGCGTATTTGTTTTTTTTTTGCTTTCAGTTTCAAATATTTCTAAGCGAGTAGAAAATTTTTTTTTGGCAAGGAATCGACGAATAAAAATTGTTAACCGTTTGTCATAACGCTTTTTTAAAAATATTTTCTTAAATATTATTTCGTCTATAATTAAAATTGTAATCTTAATTTTGAAGTTTTCACTTCTACCGACACTTTTTGTTTAGCTGGCAACACTGCTAAATACATTTATGGCGCTCTAAATAGCTGGCATTTATAAAGAAAGAATTATTTTCATCACTTACACTCTGTTCACACTCACCTAAAATACAAATGTTTTTTTATTTTTTTTTAAAACTCACCACTCATTTTAAACTCACCACTAGCAATGGATGTGCCATCGTTATTACCTCCTCACCGGTTAAGCCATTGGATGCTTCAGCGTTGTAAATAAATGTATTGCGCATATTATAGGATATTGAATCTTCCACTACGTCATCAACTAAATCGTATTTATCTTTCCATTCGCTTTCGAAGAATAAACAAATTATACAGTTATACATTAGAGTGTGTCACTTTCGATACAAAAAAACAATTGACTTCTTTTCAATGGAATTATAAAGTTTATTATATTTGAAGAATTTTGTAATGTTTTTTTTTAATTGTTTTGCTATTATTTTTTCTGTGCGTTCATTTATCTTGTAGGTTTTACTAGATTAAAAACAGTTGAAAATAACCGTTTTCTTTTCGTAAGCACTTAACAACATGTGAATAAAATAACACTCTAAATTTTTTTTTTCAGAATTCAAAATTTTCTTTAAACATGAGATATGAGCTTGCCACTTTCAAGATAGAAACCCAAATTGGGGGCGCTTATAATTTTTTTTAGCTCGCTTAATTTTTATTTTCTCAACACATTTTTTTTTGGTCAGCAGAAAATTTTTTTCCTCTAACCGAATTTTATTGTATAAAAAAATTTCAATAGCTCGTTTTTGTCTCAAATTTTTTTTTAAAGTTAAAAATAATTCATTTTTTAAGCCAAAAAAAAAATGTTTAATTATTTATTCAAAAAAAAAAAATTATTATCCTCAGGCTTTATTTTTAATTTTTTTTTTCTTAATCTTGATTGACCTCATCACACTCACTCGAATACAAATGGTCCGATTTCCTGTAAGTCTGGTTTTCCACCTGCAATCACTTCATCTGGATTGGTTATATTGAAAACATAAATATAGAAATGTAGCGGGAATGGCGTTTCCGTCCAGAGGTCACGTACTTCAGTGCCGGGCTTAAGCGAGACTTGCTTGAATAGCGAAAAAAAAAAAATTGTTAATTTAAATAAATTTGTTAAAAATATTAAAACGAAAGTTTTGGATGTGCTTTATTAATTTATTATTCACTGGAAGCGACCCGCTCCCGACTGTTTTAGTGGTTAGTGACCATCAAGGCACGAAAGTCATCTTATTAAGCGGCAAGTAGAAATGCCAAGGTAGGCAAACTCTAGTTCCATCCTTTTGTTTTTCACCTCATTGGTAGCCTCTACCTTCCTCTACTATCATTGTCCACAACTGGGCAAAGCTTAAATTTATTCAATTTTTAAAATTTTCTTTTTACTCTGTCAGCTTCGAATTTCGCACCTTTTTAACAATCACTTTTAGTATTTTTGGAAATCCCACCCAACCGAAAAGCACGCCAAATGCCATCGCCACCACGGAGACGATCAAAAGTTGGTGACGTTTTACTTGCATTGTTTAATATATTTAAAATATTTTTTTTTTTGTGAAGACTTCAGCAAGCAGTCATTAAAATTAATTTTCTTTTATCAACAAAAGAACAATTTATTTAAAAATTATTGTTTCTTAATTCAAACTTTTTTTTATTTAAAATATTTTTCTTTTTAATTAAAGTTTTTTTACTTCAAATTTTATTATTTTAAACTTTTTAAATTTTTTTTAAATTTAAAATTTTTTTAAATAATTTTTTTAAATCAAATTTTTTTTTGTATAAATTAAAATTTTTTTAATTAAAATTGTTTTATAAGTGGGTTAAAAATACTCATAAATTTTTTTTGATTTCAATTTTTTTTTTAATTAAAAAGCAGTCATTAAAATTTATTTTCTTTTATCAAAAATAGAACAATTTATTTTAAAAATTTTTTTAATTACATTTTTTTTATGTTTTTTTTAATTGAAATTTTATTATTTTAAACTTTCTTGAGTAATTTTTTTTTTAATTCAACATTTTTTTAAATAATTTTTTTTTTGAATTTAAATTTTTTTTATAAATTAAAATTTTTTTAATTAAAGTTTTTTTAAATGTCTTAAAAGTCCACTCATAAATTTGTTTTGATTTTAATTTTTTTTAATTAAATTATTTTTATTAATTAAAATTTTTTTTTAAATTTTTTTTTTTTTACATATATTAATATCCAATCTCTCTTTTTAAACTTGCTACCCGAACGCTTTGTTCTCAACTGCGATCCTCGATTTCCCTGCACGTACTAAATGCGTTTATTAAGTTTTCAATTCATAGAACATGCGAACTTTGGCAATAGATATGCATCATTATCCAGACGTCAAATGCCTATGTATGTCGCGTATTTGCAAATAAACATTCTACATATTTCATTACATTAGAAACTAAAAAAAAAAAATTACGAAGAAAAAAAAAACAAATTGAAAATCGTTTAATTCAAAAAAAAAAAAGCTAAAAAAAAGTAGTTATCGTTTTACCATATCGGACATACTAATAACAATCTGAGAACTAAATCATTATTAACCTACCTGCCGCCAGTCAGTCATCCATTCAATACACAGTTATGTGTTGTTTTTGTAATTCCATTGTATTCGAAATTGATACTTTATAGTTGTTGTTATGCATACGTATCGTTTAAAATTGCTAAGTGTATAAGCACGTCTGCCCGCCCAACAAATTAAATGCACACGCACCGAGGCAGCAGCTGACCACCAGGAAGCTCCTCAATCACCGCTGTAACTTAGCGGTGTGACCATGTACTTCAGGCTTGTTTATTTACTTTTTCCTTGCACTTTTAGTGGGCAACCAATTGCATATCCTTTATTTTGTGTGTTGTTGTTTTTTATTTATAGTAAGTTTGATACGTAAATTACTTCATCGAACCACTTGTAAATAGCTATAAAGGTAACACCCATTCAATCGTACTTTGTTTTTGTAAAAAGTTCTCATGAACTATATTTGATTTTGAAGCAGAGTTGCCCTTAGTTTGAAAGATTATTGAAAAGTCTGAATATCAGTAGGCGAACATTTTCATGTTACGTACTTATTGAGCGTTTTTTATTCGTTTGCCTGGAAAAAAATTTAATTGAAAATAACAAAAAATTAAGCAAGCAAAAAAATTTATAAGCGCCTACAATTTTTTTTGTTATATCGTCAGTGACAAGTTTGTATTTGATTTTAAAAGAAAGTTTCAAATTCAAAAAAAAAAATTTAGTTATTTTTTTCACAAGTTGCTATCTTCTTACGAATAAAAATCGGCTTTTGTTTAGTTGGGATAGCGCTTGTTCTCTTATTCACTATTAGAAACATGAAATATTATAAATATATAATGAATGACAATTACTTTAGTGCTTAGCTAGTGAAGTATATAGCGGTTGCATTTTTTTTCGCAAGCACTTAGCGACTTGTGAATAAAAAAAACGAAATTAAATGTTTTTTAAAAAATTTAAATTTTTTATTTTTTAATTTTTTGTTATCTCGACAGTGACAAGTTTGTATTTGATTTTAAAAGAAAGTTTCAAATTAAAAAAAAAATTAGTTGTTATTTTTTTTACAAGTAGCTAAAAGCTTACGAATAAAAATTGACTATTATTTAGCTGGGATAGCGCTTGTTCTCTTATTCACTATTAGAAACATGAAATATTACAAATATATAATGAATGACAATTACTTTAGTGCATAGCTAGTGAAGTATATAGCAGTTGCATTTTTTTTCGCAAGCACTTAGCGACTTGTGAATAAAAAAAACGAAATTAAATGTTTTTTAAAAAATTTAAATTTTTTATTTCTTGTTATCTTGGCAGTGACAAGTTTGTATTTGATTTTAAAGGAAAATTCAAATTAAAAAAAAAAAAAGTTGTTATTTTTTTCACAAGTCGCTAAGAGC
>OX608079.1:9258431-9358431 GCA_951509765.1 Sphenella marginata | reverse complement strand
GTGAGCAAGTATTAAAGTAACCAAATATTGAAAGAAAAAAAGAAAAAAATATTTTTATAAAAAAATGTTTTCATCACTTAAAAAAAAAATCAAACATCTTTTTGAAAAATATAATCTTACAGTTAATCAAAATCAGTTTTAAATACAAATATGAGAAAAACGGAATGATGAAAAAAATTTCGAAAGTTTTTAAAAAATATTTATGTTATAAAAGTTTACATCATAATACAATAATATCTCACAAACATAATTTTCAAGAGTTTCATCCCTGAAAAATTTACATACGACCATGATAAAAATAAATTTTAGAAAAAATATTTCAAAACAGTTTTGAAAAAATGATTTTTATAAATATTTATTTCATAAAAGTTTACATCATAATACAAATATATTTCAAAAAATAGAAATAATATAAATTTCAACTGTTTCAATCCTGAAAAACTTATTACAAAAAAATGGAATATTAGAAAATAAATTAAAATCTGGTAACTATGAAAAACGTTGAAAAAATGTTTGATAAGTGAATTTTTAACGGAAATATTTGTTTATATCGAAAAAATCAAATATTTGAAATATATGCAAATTTTGAAGCGGTTATTCGAAAACGGTTTAGAAAAATATAGTAGTTAAAATATTTTCTAATACCCAAAAAAATCGAATTTTAATAATAACTTAAAATATTTTTGAAAAACTTTATTAAATTTTTTCAAAAATATAATCTTGTGTGTAATCGAAATCAGTCTTTTGCAAAAAAGTTTCAAAATAGGCTTAAAAAAAGTTTTTTAAAAATATTTAATTTAAAATTTTAATAACCCTATTCTTAACTGAGCTATCCCAAAAATCAAAAATTTGAAAAGTAGATTTGTGAGCCAGTATTGGAAATTGTTTTTGAAAAATATAGTTTTCAATACGTTATCAAGCGAATTTCTTAGTATTTTCTAATACCCAAAAAATCCAGTTAAAAAAATTTTCAAAAATGTTTTTGAAAACTTTAATCTTACGTGTAATCGAAATCAATTTTAAGTTAAAAACAAATAAAAATTTCAAAACAGTTTTGAAAAAAGTTTTTGAAAAATATTTATTTTATAAAAGTTTACATTTAAGTTTAGAATGTAAAAAATTGTAATATAATGTGCATAAAACAAAAAATAAAATTGTAAAAATGATATAGCAAACAGCCTTACTATGTTCCGTCCATTATGAATAAGGTGAATTAAGATAGCGCATACCTCAATCTGCAACAAGCTTCATATAATTAATTAAGTAAAAAAATTGTCAAAGCAAAATACCACAAGTGTTCTTGTTTTAATTTACATATTTAAAAAAAAAACAATAACCAAATACGTATGTATGTATATTGCTAACTTTAAGCGAAATTTATTGTTAAATATACTATATTCATAATTATTGTTCATTTTTCTAGAATAAAGTTTTGTATTTGTAAATTTTGATTCATGTTTTTTCTTACTTTGGAAACCTCTTCAGCTGCGTTCGAGGTGATATTTTGTTTATAAAAAATTCAAATTTCCTAAATCTTTGCTGTTTCGAAAACGTTAGCTATTTAGCCATAACAAATTTCCAAATTCTTGTTTTTCGTTTTAAATTATTTTCTTGTATAATCATTAGTTGCGTGTTTTAGCAATTTCATTCATTTTCACATTTACAAAGCCAATCAATAAAAATTACATCTATGAATTTAAATGATCGTGCAATTCATAACTTTAGTCAACCATGAAATAACATTTTGTTATGATGCCCGCACGGCACGCTGCATCAGCTGATTAGAATTTCGTGTTCATAAGCGACAACCGACGAAGTCTAATTTTTTTTTACATCAAACTTAAGCGATTTTCGCTTGCAACGATATAGTCAGTGGTGAATTGCATGTTCGGTTTGTCATAAAAAATATTTTGAAACAAAAAAACAAAAAACAAAAAGGAAAAATTTGTAAAGAAAATTTAATTCAAATAAATTTTGACTTATAAAAAATACAAATAAAAATAATTGTCTTTCTCACCATAAGTTCTCATGTAGCGATTACTTTAATTGTCACTATTAATATCTTCTTCTTCTTTAAATGGCCATCTAACCGCCTGAGCGATTTTGACCGTCCAACATAGCTCGCCAGTTATTTCTTCTTTGAGCCAACTGGCGCCAATTGGAGACCCCACGAGATCGTAGGTCGGTCTCCACTTGGTCCTTCCATCGGAGTGGTGGTCTTCCTCTTCCTCTGCTTCCACCGGCGGGTGCCGATAAGTATACCTTCTGGGCTGGAGCGTCTTCGTTCATTCGCACGACGTGGCCTAGCCAGCGAAGCCGCTGTGTTTTAATGCGCTGTACTAGTCGACGTCTGCGTAAAGCTCATACAACTCATCATTAAATCTTCTTCGGTACTCGCCGTCGCCAACGCGTAGAGGCCCATAAATCTTTCGCAGAACTTTTCTCTCGAATACTCCCAATGCAGCCTCGTCAGATGTTGTTAGTGTCCACGCCTCTGCACCATATAGCAGGACGGGAGCGATGAGTAGAGTGTGATTTTCGTGCGTCGAGAGAGGACTTTACTTTTCAATTGCCTACTCAGTCCAAAGTAGCATTTATTAGCACTATTAATATCACTAACAATTTTACTGTTAAAATCACCACTAGATAATGTCACCATCACGGTCACTATAATTGTCACTGTAGTAATTGGTGAGAAATTCACTGCCACTGTCAGTACTATAAAGTCACTATCAAAATTCACTGTCACGGTCACTATAATTGTCACTGTAGTAATTGGTGAGAAATTCACTGCCACTGTCACTACTATAAAGTCGCTATAAAAAGTCACTGTCACTGTCACTGTCACTATAAATGTCACTGAGCCAATTGGTGAGAAATTCACCGCTAGGGTCACTATTATAAAGTCACTATCAAAGTCACTGTCACGGTCACTTAAAATATCACTGCACCAATTGGTGAGAAATTCACTGCCACGGTACTATTATAAAGTCGCTATCAATATAATTGTTAAAACAAGTATGAAAGTCACGGTCACGGTCACTATAAATGTCACTGTATCGATCACTATCAAAGTCAGAGTCACTTCCATGGTCACGGCTATTGTTGCGGTTGCATTCACTGTCACTTTCATGGTTCCATTCATTCTCTGTCCCGCTCGTGTCCTGCTCGTTGTCCCATTTACGGTCACTTTCAATGATACGGTAATTATTCATGTCAGTGACGTACCTTCTAACCTCACTGAATGCATATAAGGTGCACCCCAATGTACCTCCATAACTTTATTTTTGCACTCAGGTAAATCGTTTATATATTTAACTTTGGATTCGTTTACTTAAACTTTATAAATGCGATTTGCACTTGACTTTTTTATAGAAATGCAGCGACTGGTATTTTTTATGTTATTTGAGAAGTCACAAAAACAAATGGCAAGAATGTATTTAATTGAAAAAAAAAAAAAAAAAAAAAAAAAAAACATAGCACAAATGGGTAAAACAGAAAAATTGCACTTGACAACAGTTTTCAGCTCATCACAATGCACACGAGTATAATATTACAATGTACAAAGAAAAACTTAAAAAAAAAAATACAACAAAACAAGAAAATAAACAGAAAATAATAAAAAAAAAAAAAATACAAAGTGTCTCGTAGCACAAAAGTAATACAAATTAAATAGAAATGAAAACATGTTAAATGGCTGCAAATTCAACAAATTGAACGATGAAATAATTAGAAGTGCTTTAACCCGCTAAAGGCTGAAATGCAAATGAGGTGAATGATGAACCTTTCAAATTGGAATTTTTTTAAATTTGGTTTGTCCTGAAAGGTGTGCCAAGTTTAAGGTCCCTGGCTCAATAGACTCTGGGTTAATGGACTAAAAATTGATAGCAAGATTGCACTAAAAATTCAATAAACCGCTAAAAAAAGGATCATATTTAGGTTAATTAGAGCCACATTGTCCAATAAACCAATTAGTAGGTTTTCATGCTATTTTTTTTACTTTTATTTTACTTTCATTCGCATGCTAAAAAATTCCCATCTAATAGCTAAAAATTTTCTTTGGCTGAGTAAGGGTTAAACGTACAACCTAACAAACTTGTATGCATGTATCATAATCATAAAAAAAACGTATGCAAATATTGTTGTATGCACTTATTCTGTTCCAAAAAAAAAAGATATTTTCGCCTTAGCAACAATTGTTTTTTTACTTAATGCATTGTTGTTGTAGTTTTTGTTGTTGTTTCTACAATTGTTAACAACACAAAATATGTGTCAACTTAATTTGCATTTGAATGTTATACAAATATAAAAACATGTACATGTACATTAAGTGTTGTTGTCTTGTTGTCGCTGTCATCGTAAATTATAATTACTAAGGCACAGTGGGCCGTTTTGAAATGTATATTATAAAAAATCTGTGAGGGAAAATATATTTTTATTTCTCGGATATCATATAAATGGTTCTAAAACTGCCAAGCATTGACTTTTCATTATAAAATTATAATAACTAGTGCACAGTGGGTCATTTTTTAATTAAAATCGTAAAAAATATGTGAGAAAAAATATTTTATTTTGTTTTTATGGACTTCATTTAAGTTCTATTAAGTATTAAATATTTAGCTTACCATAGTAAACTATAATTACTAAGGCACAGTGGGCTGTTTTGAATTAAAAGTTATGAAAAAGTTCTACGGATATAATATATTGCAATTACATTTTATTCTTCTGCTATCATCTAAATGCTAATCTAAATTGTTTAGTATTGTGTCTTGTGGTAAATTAAAATTACTAGTGCACAGTGGGCCATTTTTCAATTAAAATCATAAAAAATGTGTGGACGTAAAGTAATTAACTTTTATTTTACGGCAGTCATTTAAGGTTTATGGTGCAGAATATTTGGCTTATCATTGTAAATTACAATTACTCAGGTACAGTGGGCAATTTTTCAAATACATATGTATGTATGTACATATGTGGAAAAAAATGTTTTATTTTTATTCTGCGAATGTCATTTAAAAAGCTACATTAACTGTAAGGTTTCTAGCTTATCATCGTAAATTACAATTACTTATGCACAGTGGGCTGGTTTGAAATTAATGTTAATAAAAAAAATTTACCAAAAGTATACGTCATTTTTACTCTTCATTTAAATAGCTCTATTAACTGTTAAATATTTAGTTTATTCATCTTTAATCATAATTACTTAAGCACAGTGGACTGGTTTCGTACTAAAAAAAAATTTTATATTTTTTTACAATTTCAAATAAATTATTCTTTGCTTTTTTATCTTCTTTCTTGTTTCCTTTAATTTTTTTTCTTTTTCTTTTTTGTTGAAAGCAGGTTAATTTCAGTTTTCCTCTTCTTTTCACTTTTTTTCTTGAAATGGAAAATTTTTCTTCATATCGCTATCATGAATAATTACTTGCAAATAAATATTTGTAAACACATACTCATAGTTTTGACTCAAGTTGTCTTAATTAATTGTAATATTTACAGATGAATTGAATTTGTAATTGAAACAAACAAACATTGTAAGTTGATTATTTTTATTGCTTGTGCGATTCGATTCGACCGTTTGGCGGATGTGCAACAATCGAGTAAAATCACACAAAAGCAAAAGATGAAGAAGCATGTTGTTGTTTTTTCACTTATCAAAGGGGGGGAGGGGTGATGATTTAGGGTTTCTATTTCCTATTCCAAGTCATGATATCTTCTCTTAAATGATCCTTAAATCAACTTCCTTCCGCTTCGATATCGAGGGTCAACTCTCATCGGATAATATCCCTCACCCCTTCAAATAATTATCTGTGCACGCCACTGCACCGCTGTACATAAGCTTCACAAACTTCAATTGTTTCGTTTTCCCTTAGTAGTAGTAGTAGTAATGTTAGCTGTATGCTTATTAACCCCTTGAGCGCCTCAAAGACTAGTTTTTTGTTTTTCCAGCACATTAGACGACTTAATGACTGTGCGCTGGAGGCGGGTGTAACTGGATGTACGAGCCATTGACTTAAGTGTTAAACAAGTTTGATTACGCACGTGGCTGCTGTAAATGTCTCTCGGTATAGATTTGTCATTTTAGTAGTTGGTATGCAAACAAGATTGAGATGCTTCAAAATAAAGTGTTTGGTATGTAAACTTTTTTTCATGCCAATCTAGATTGTGCTTAAGGGCCTATGCGAAATGAATGTGGTGAATAGATGGAACTTTTCAAATTTCTGAGTCATTGTAGTCTTCTGTGGAAAATGCAAAGAAAAACTCATTGCGGTGGACGCCGATAAAAATTTTAGAAATTTTTGTATCAAATAAGACAGTTTTTGAAGTTCGACAGACTTCCTTCTTACCTAATCTAACCTTAAATAATTTAGCTCTTCTTAATCCGAAACGCTTTCATATCCGGTGGCATTTCTAGGCATAATTCTATATACATACATTAATTTTCAAAAAGTTATCGATAACTTGATTTCTCAAAAATTGATCGATAAACTGACTTTCAAAAAGTGATTGATAAATTGAGTTCTGAAAAAATTCTCGATACATTTTTTTTGCAAAAAGTGATCGGTGAACTAATTTCTCAAAAATCGATAAAATGTTCTTCAAAAAGTTATCGATAAATTGGTTTCTTAAAAAGTTATCAATAAAATGTCTTTCAAAAATTACCGTTAAACTAATTTCCTAGAAAGCTATTGAAAAAATGTTTTAAAAAAAATTACCAACAAATGTTTTTCAAAACGTTATCGATAAAAAGTCAACGATAAATTTGCTTATAAAATAATTTATCGGTTAAGTTTTTTTTCCAAAAGTCATCGATAAACTGATTTCTCAAAGTTATCAATAAATTGGTTTTCAAAACGTTATCGATAAATTGATTTTCTTAAAAGTCATCGATAAACTGATTTCTCAAAGTTATCAATAAATTGTTTTTCAAAACGTTATCGATAAATTGATTTTTTTAAAAGTCATAGATAAACTGATTTCTCTAAAAGTTATCAAAACAATGTTTTTGGAAAAGTTATGGATAAATTTGAGTATCAAAAAGTTATCGATAAAATGTTTTTCAAAATGTTATCAGTTAAACGATTTCTCTAAAAGGTATCATTACAATGTTTTTCGAAAGGTTATCGATAAATTTATCTCTTAAAAAGGTATCGATAAAATGTTTTTCAAAACGTTATCGATAAAGTAATTTTTCAGAAAGCTGTCGATAAAATATTTAAAAAAAACTGATCGTAATTTGAGTTATCAAAAATGTATCGATTTATGTATTGTTTTTCACAAAATTATCGATAAACTGATATCATAAATGAGAATGTAGCAATCTTTTAGAGCAAATGGAACAACATTCAAAATAATGTTGGGCAAAGGTAGCCAGGGATCAGTGATGATATGACCGATCTAAATCTGTTGCTCACAGATTCGTTGAATGTCAGCATAGACGAGCTGTATAAAGCACATGAGTGATGATGATTATGGATCTATCCCATACCAGACTTCGATATAAAGTATGGGTTCTCTATAATTACTAAAAAAGGATTGGAAAGTTTCGAAATTTTAGCTTTCACCGTCAGATTCCAAATAGACTATAGATTTTAGTCCTCGAAAATCAGTCTTCATTAATTCCCAAAATGCTTAAATCCTTAACTTCAACGGATATCGGGTTTTAAAAACGTATCTTTCTTTCCAGATATTTTTCTTATCTTTTTTCACTGAATTTGTTGTACGAAAGCCCACTAAGCTACTGACTCTTCTCGTTTTTTAATACTTTTGCAAAAGTTTAAATTCAATTGATTGTGCATATTTCTTCGATTGTTTTGTTGCAGCCGTCGTTTTCTCATGTTGTTATTGTTTTTATTTTTTTTGTATTTTGACATTGTGTTAATTATCGCTAATTATCTATAAAGCGGCATTGTTTTATATATCCAATAGCGATATGGTGATGCGAATATATTATTTTAGCATTCAGCGAAATGTTGTAGGTAGATTTGTACGATCTGCTATGAGGTGATTCCGTATAGGGTGACTCATTCCAATTAATTTTCTTATTTAAATTTTAGTCGAAAAAGTCACTGTAGATTATTAAATTAGATTCGAAAGAAAATTTTCGAGCTTCGAGCTCGAACACAAAGATGAGGCATATATGACTCATGGTACAAACTGGGTATGAATTAGTGAGTCACATATGACTCATTGTATAAACTGGATATTAATTAGTGAGGCACATATGACTTATGGTACAAACTGGATATTAATTAGTGAGGCACATATGACTCTCGTACAAACTGGATATGAATTAGTGAGTCACAAGTGACTCATTGTAGAAACTGGATATTAATTAGTGAGCCACATATGACTTATGGTACAAACAGGATATGAATGGGTGAGTCACATATGACTCATTGTACAAACTGGATATAAATTGGTGAGGCTCAAATGACTCATTGCACAAACTGGATATGAATTAGTGAGTCACATATGACTCAGTGTACAGGAAAGTTGTCTAAGAGGAACTCGCTAAATGACACGACTTTCCACATAAACTTTCCTATCGAAAAAGCAAGTTCGCAACGAATTTTAAAACGACTTCATTGACGATTTACTGCGTTTCAGCGAAAATGTAGTCACATTCAAAGCCAATTTCTAAAACAATTCTGAGGCGAACATGAAATTTCTGGTTAATTTAAAGGCAAATTTCACTTATCTACGTTGCTACAGAAACGTTTTCATAAATATTTACTCTTCTCAAATCTGTCCAACGATTTGCTGTTTGCCTCATGACATCACATCTAGTGTTTTCGTAGACCCGGTGGCTCTACTCAGCTGTTGCTCACGATCATGTTACCTCAATCACGAATGTTATATTTATTACCTTTAACCACATGTTTGTACATAATAATGATATTCTCTTTCGATATAAAACTAGATAATAGTAATTGAGCTTAACTACATAGCACAGCAGCATACTAAGCTTGATCGTTCGATTGTGAATTATTGATTGCAGCCATCGATCATATAATGAATGGAAAAGTTTACTAAGTTAATAAATCAATAAAACTATTTGCGAATGATAAACTTGAGGGAACAGAATAATTGGATTAATGTGCGGTTAGGGAATGTTAGTAGGGACCGTAACGATTTATATTTTTATTGAAACAGTTGGAAGGGTAGGCCAATAGGAAAGAGAGAGGAAGGGGTATAAAAACATAAGGAAAGTGGAATAAAATTTCGAATTTCCGAATAAAAAAAATATTAGAATGCATTTTGAATTGAGTTTTTATATAAAAAAAAAAAAAAATTCCAATACACATTTTTTGGACTTAAAAATTAAAAGTCAAATTTCTATTTTTTTTAAATCAAGCGAATTTTGAACTTTTATGCTTGACTTGAAAAAAAAAAAACAAAAAAAATGTCTAACAAAAAATAAAAAAAATATTCGAATTTTATTTTTGACTCAAAAATTAAAAAAAAAAAAATTACTTTTCCATTTGATAAAAAATATAAAGGCATTTTAAGTCGTTTTTTGTACTTAAAAATTAAAAGTCAAATTTCCAATTTTTCTTTTTTTTTTGAGAAATTTAAGCAATTTTTGAATCTTCATACTTGACTAGAAAAATTAAAGGGATTAATATCAAATTTTATTTATGACTCAAAAATTAAAAAAAAAAATTTTAGTATAAAAAATAACAAAAAATAAAAATTTTAGTATAAAAAATAAAAGAACATTTTTAGTTGTTTTTTCGACTTAAAAATTAAAAGTCAAAGTTCCAATTTTTTTTTTTGAAAAAGCGATTTTTAATAAAAGAACATTTTTAGTTGTTTTTTGTACTTAAAAATTAAAAATCAAATTTAAATTTTTTTTTTTAATTTAAGCGATTTTTGAATATTCATACTTGTCTAGAAAAATTAAAGGGATTAATATCGAGTTTTATTTATGATTTCAAAATTAAAAAAATAAAAACAAAATGTTTAGTATAAAAAATAAAAGAAATTTCCAATTTTTTTTTTTTGAGAAATTTCAGGAATTTTTGAATCTTCATACTTGACTAGAAAAATTAAAGGGATTAATATCGAATTTTATTTATGACTCAAAAATTAAAAAATTAAAAAAATAATAATAATAAGCAAAAACTTTGCGCCTTGAAACTGAAAAGTCAAACTTCAACTATTATTTACTAAGTTTTAAGAAATAAAACTGTTTTTAACTTAAAAAGTAAAGTTAAATTTGGAATAACTTTTGTGTAATACGGAAAAAAATTATTATTTTTGACTAAAAAAAATAACAGGCGCAGATTTAGCATTCTAATTTTTTTTCTTATTCTCTTTCCCACAGTTTTCATAGCAACTTTCCTTAAATTCCTCTCCTCAATCAAATCATTTTCGAGCATCATTAATCCGTTAATGTTCATGTCATTTAGCATCTTTGTGTCAATTTGATTGCTCGAGTATTTTTGTTTTGTTGAATTGCTAAACAGTTTTTCAATAGAAACATCATACATTCTAATATAATTGATGCGCGAACATGGCTAAGTGCTTTTAAGAAATTTAATGGAGTTTAATTGTAATCTTTTTGTAAATATTTATAAGTAGTCGCATTGATGTATGAAAAGTTTTTACAAGGAAATATACGTAACATGACAAATCTCCGACATTTTAGCACATATTTATGTATTTATTTTCGTTTATTCTAGAACTCAACAGTGATACAGAGAATTGCTCATGGAAAAAATATGTAGAATAGTGCTCAGATTACAGAACACTAACCAAGTTGCTAGGTTAGGTTGAAAATTTTCGGAATGACGTACTGTTGTTTTCTTTAACAAATTCTTGTCGGTGTAGGATATTTATGTGAGATCGTCTCAAAATAATTTTCCAAATTTACACTTTAAGAATGGAAACAATGGACCAATCTGCATAGAGGGTATATATATCTCCCCCCAAGACTAATGTTTCAAAATGTATTTTTTTTTTAATTTGGAAACCAAAATATACGACAATAAATGTTTGAAAAGTTAAACAAATTTTGAGTCTTGTGAGTTACTGTACATAATTATTTTTCTTCGATATGCGTTGGTGCTTAATTATAGCTCAGATTATAGCGTGTTCTGTTTAAATGTTGAGTAACAAGTACTTACAAATATTTTCTTGACTCAGACAAAACGTGATAGGGAAGTAGGATGTTATACATCATTTTTAGAATCGATGAGTGGGAAAATGTATTAAAACCCAGCAAGCATTTCTGTAAATGTTTGAAAAACGTTAGAGGCGCACGTAACGATTTAGCGAGACCATTCAGAACATAAAAAGAGAGAAAGTAATGAGGTAATGAAATAATGGAGCAACAATCAAAAGGGCGTAGTCTGGCTGATTTTGTAGCATTAATCAATTTCAAAATCAGCAGAACTCACAAAAGATTATTATCCTCCAAAACTACAAATATTTACTGTACAAATATCATGTTCTACTTGAAATGACTTCAAGTGCTTTGAGTGGCAGTTGGCACTTGCCCTTCAAAATATTTTATTCTGCAAAAATGTGAAGTTGTTGATGGTGAAATTTTGATGATGTCACGCCCACTTGTTTTTGTTTTTTATTATATTTTTTGGGACTTGTCAAATTACAGAATAGCTGTAAACAAATGGCTGCGAAAAGATAAAATTATGAAAGCTCATTTGTGATTATGATGATATGTCCATCATAATCTTGTTCTATTCCTTTTATTTAGATGTGAAAGTAAATATTTATTTATTACATTCCCGCAACAAAGTGAATATGAAGCTAATGAAGTGGAAGCGTTGTGAACAAAACATTCAGTTCCAACAAACATAGAAGTTATAATGTACATTAGGGTGTTGGGCAAAAATGCAATAAGATAAAAAAAAATTTAAAAAATGTAAAAAAAAATGAATATAAAAAAATAATATAAAATAAAATAAAACAAATATAAGAAAAAAAAATTAAAATAAATATAAAAAAAATAAAATAAAATGAAATGAAATAAAATAAAATAAAATAAAATAAAATAAAATAAAATAAAATAAAATAAAATAAAATAAAATAAAATAAAATAAAATAAAATAAAATAAAATAAAATAAAATAAAATAAAATAAAATAAAATAAAATAAAATAAAATAAAATAAAATAAAATAAAATAAAATAAAGTAAAATAAAATAAAATAAAATAGAATAAAATAAAATAAAATAAAATAAAATAAAATAAAATAAAATAAATTAAAATAAAATAAAATAAAATAAAATAAAATAAAATAAAATAAAATAAAATAAAATAAAATAAAATAAAATAAAATAAAATAAAATAAAATAAAATAAAATAAAATAAAATAAAATAAAATAAAATAAAATAAAATAAAATAAAATAAAATAAAATAAAATAAAATAAAATAAAATAAAATAAAATAAAATAAAATAAAACAAAATAAAATAAAATAAAATAAGATAAAATAAAATAAAATAAAATTTAAAAAAATGAGAAAACGTATTTCCATAGTAACTAACCGGCCATCAGATGATCTCAAAGATATGTTACAAGAATTTTGAAACTTGGGAACTGAACATCCAGAACATCCTATACATCATATCAAGCACAAACGAAAGGGCAGCAATTTTTCAAAGTAGCTTCTTCAGATTTTGTTTAACCATATATTATTTATTTTGTTTTACAGATGGACGGCGTGAACTTTTTGTGCTAAAAAATAACTCGTCAAAGATACGGAATACAAATTCTTTATAAAAATAAAATTTCAAGTGTGGTAATAAAAATCAGCAAATCAATGTCGTTCAAAAGAAAATATTTTCGGCATAAAGTGTAGTTAAAATTGTTTTAATTTGTTGTACTTTGTACTGGATATATAAAAAAATCATATCTATGTGTTATTGTGAATAAGTGTTAATTGATTTTAAAAAGACTCAAACACTTCCGATTTTATTTAACGAGACATAATTAACTGAAGGAGAAGCACCGAAATTTATTTAAAAATAAAACTAGAAAGAATCATAGCCGTTACGCCCCTCAAATGGCCACAAATTGTGAATATAACGAGGATAGCACCAGCACAGATCCACGTAGAAGCACATGCTCCCACACTGGCTCAATTGCATCGATGGCACACGAAGAGCATACGGCGAGTAACGAAAAGTTGCAAAGCAAAAGTGAAAACTCACTCTCCGATGATTCAGCGAGCGCAAGCACGAGCGCTGTAATGATTCATGTCACTGCACCGCCCGCGCCAGAACAACGATTCGGTGATGATGTTTTCGAGCATGCTTTTGAAGAGTCAATGGATTGTCTTGAACAAGCCGAAGCAGATGGTTACGAATCAGATTCGGAAAGTGCTAATGAGTACGATGATGCTGTGAGCGATGCTATGGCAACTGGATTGCATGCAGTGGATAGTGAGAGTTTTACATTCTCGAGTGGTTTTGGAGGCTCCATGTTGCGTAGTTTCCCACCAAGCATGACATTTGATTGTCACAGTGGCAGTAGCAGTAGCGAAAGCGAGACAGAAGCAGCAACTGCAGATGTGCCAAGTGATGAACGTTTACGCAAATTCTTTCCAGCTGATTCACGCAATTTGGATATTTTCCATACGCGTCCATATCTGCTACCATTCGTGGAGCGTCGTCGTCTGTCGCAATGCAAGGAGGAGGATGAAGATGATGGCGATAAATCACCACAACCACATACGAGCGATATGTTAGCACCGAAGTTTGAGAAAGCCGCACATGCCTCACCACAAGCAGTACCGACGCCGCCACCACCACCACCACCACCGCCACCCGCCACAGATGAAGCTTCAATCGAAAGATTTAAAGAGCTCGAACGTTTGCGTCAACAATTTATGCATAAGATTGATAGCATTAATACGAATAATGTGGAGGATATTAAGACGGTGACGGTGCTCGCCGAGCATGTATCACCACCACCACCACCACCAATACCACCTACCATTTTACCTCAATCATTAATCGATTTGTTGCAGTCGACTAAAAGAAAAAACTTGCAAATGATAAAAGCAGCCGAAACGCGTAGCGCTATCAAGCTGGCACCAGCGCCACTACCAGCGAGATCAACTGAGTTTGCCAAGCAACCGGCACAGTCTAACGACACAATTAGTTTCACAGCGCCAAGCCACAAATCCTTGCCAGCTGCAGTGACTACGCATGCGTCTACAAAGGAATCCTCCAGTCGTCCAACTACACCGAAACTTGAACAGCTACCATTCGCAAGTCCCGGCAGCTCAGAGAAACTTGTTATTAAAGGCAAATTTACTGTAACCAAAGCGAAAGAGACACCCGAACTGCAACAACTTCGCAGCGAAGCGGATAAATTGCAACATTTGAGCTCAAGCGCCAATGCTCATACCATCAGCTTCCCCAGCAGCTATGGTGGTTATACCTCAGTGCAGGGTCTCTTCTCGCAACGTTATGGCAGTCACAAATTCCCGGTCGCTGTACCGCATCTTTCAAAGAAATTTTTCGATGCATCCTTAGTGGAAATACGTACACCCACTGATAGCATCTCATCGCTGAATCATAGCGACAATGAGACACCGCGTCCTTTGAGTGACAAGATCTCAGCAGTAGCAGCATCTGGTGTGTGTGCAACACCGACACGCAAAATGTTTACTTCTCTACCCCACCACCAAAGTTACAATAGTTGTGATAGTAATTTAGTTAAACCGCGCGGTAATCTGGCACATTTGGATGATGTGTGGATTAAGAGATCGGCGATCACGTCACCACCAAAGAGACAATTGACGGATGAGAGTGTATTTGAGAGTGGGCGCAATACGGCTGCGCAATCGGAAGATGTAAGTTTGAATATTTAATAGTTTTTTTTTTCTTTTTGATTCTGGATTAAACATTTTAAAATTACGGTTTGTGTCTATGGTGTGCGTTGTCACAGCTATGCTATGGTTTGTGAATAAAATAGTTGACACAGGGTGACCTTGCAGAACATAAAAAATTTCTTCATACCACCTAAGTTGGTTGGTGCTTCGTAGGGGAGCGCTGTTACTTTTCATTTTAGTTAAAACCCTTCAAAATTTTATCAAGTGACTAGAGTACGCGACTACGCTTCGCTTATTGATTAATAACTCCGAATCCGGTGGAGCTATCGATATAAGAGATGTACTATATTTTAAGTCAAACGTCTAGTGATGCAACAGTTGCATCATCATTAAATTCCATTCAGCAGTTTTTGAGTGATGCGAGCACAAATATACAGACAGACAGACGAAAATTTCCGAAAATTATTTTACAGTTTCTGACTCACAACTGACTATTCCAAAGTACATTTTATGAACTATAAAGTACAACTGTAGAAGGTGTAGAACTCAAAAACAAAACCTTTTCAATAAAAAAATAGAAATGACGGCACTCCCTTTGCTGTTCTTTAGACCCGTTCAGCTGAGTATATTTTTTTTTTCAATTTCACTTTAACTTCCACTTTGTTATTTATTTTGTTGATTTTTTTTTATCTCACAATCAGCACTAATTTAACATTTCAAGCGTATGTACATACATACATATGTATCTATAAATAAGAGCAAAACAAATATTTTCAGACATTATTTTTGTTTATTGTTTGTTTTGCATTCGTGATCAGTTTTTTGATTTGTCGCTTGTTACTTTCGTGTTTGACTTTTGGTTCGTTTAAAGAAAAAAATGTTTTGTGTCTTGTTGTGCCTAATTTATACTAATCAATATGCAAATTTTTTTTCTTTTTTTTCATTTTTTTTTAATTATTATTTATACGTATATTTATAAATTTGTTTATTAACTTATATTTATTGGTTTCCACATGTTTACTTTAAGTTTTGTTGAACTTCATTTTGGCATAAACACGTTTTTGTTTATTTTTCACAATTAAATAGAAATTTAATAAAAAAGAAGAGGAAAAATTATACTTTACAAGAATACCAAGTTTTAAAATTTTCATTATTTCAAGAAATTGGGAAAGGCTCAACAGATACAAATTTTCATTTTATATTTTTTTGTATCGCGAACCATATGCGGCTTTATTTTTAAATCAAGGGCTTTTAGTAATAATAGATTTCTAAAAATTTATATTCTGATAATTAACTAAAATTTTTTTTTTTTAATTAAATAAAATTTTTTTTTTTTTTTAATTAAAATTAAATTTTTTTCTTATATGCTCAAACTTTTCTTGAATTTTTTATTTTTTTAAATTAACCCAAAAACAACAATAATTTTTCGCTGCAGAAAAAATTATTAATAGGTCTATAGCTCGTTTCGAACCAGGATACTTTTAAATTAAGTTTAAAATTATATTGTGAAATTTTGAAATTTACGAACTTTTTCAAAAAAAAAAAACAAAAAATTTTGTTTTGAACTTTTCTGTGAGGAATTTTGCTTATTACAAAAAAAATGGAACTTTATTTTTTAATCAGTAATTGCTTAAGATCTCGAAAGATTTATATTCTGAAATTTTACAAAATTTTTTTTTTTTTTAAATTAAGGATCAAATTATTTTTAATTTTCATTTTCTCAAACTTTTCTTTAAATTTATATTTTATTATCAGTAATGGTTGAGTTCTCGAAAAATTTATATCCTGAGATTCTTCCTATTTTTTGTTTTTTATATTTAAAATTAAGTTTTAAAAATTTTTTTGTTATTCCCAAACTTTTCTTAAAATTTGTATTTTATTTTTTAAATTATTTTAAGACCCAGTCTAATGTCCAGGCTTAGCACTAAATGTGTTATTTATGCAACGCACGTGCTTAAAATATATTTCAACAGATTTGGTATGTTTGTCTATATCATAGGCTCTATGCAAAATAAAACTTGAGCTTTTGTTTTGATTTGATTGCCCGATATTCACCTTGTTCTGAATATGCTGAATAGTTATATTGTATGAATATTAAGTCTTACAGCGAAACTTAATAGTAAATGTCAGACTTTGATATTTGAAACATTATTACTCAAGGAAATTAATGGCCGAAAATCATAGTGAAATTAAAATGGAGTTTTATCTATTTAAACATCATTCTAAAATAAACACTATTTCATATCTGTCATAGTCAGCTCAAAATAAATGTTATATCTAAGCCGGAGCTTCAATTTTAAAATGACGAAGATATCATTTTAACATTTTAAAATCTCGGTTTGTGTCTATGGTTGTGCCTGTGACAACGCTTACTCCAAACTTGAGTTTGGCGTTATTCACATCGTTGCTACAGATGTGCTATGGTTTGTGAATAAAATAGTTGACACAGAGTGTCCTAGTAAAACATAAAAAAATTCTTTATATCACCAATCAACTTAGCTTATTTTATTTTTTATTTTAGCTAAAATCTTTGTTTAATATGACAAAATTTTAAATGCCTTTTCAAGTTAAGTAAAGTTTAAAATTAAAATGCGCATTAAGCAACGACTATGACTATGGTCTTCTGAGTATACAATAAATTCAAATCATTTTTTTCTTTTATAAACTCACTCTCCTCCATCTTAGTCGTAGTTTGTTTACGTGTTGGCTGCGGTAAAAACACGTGGCTCCATTACAAGAGTTTCAACTTTCCAGTTTACGATTTCTGCAGAACTTGTTGCATTCCTAGTTCATTTTTTGTTTTCTTTCTTGTTTTTATGGCTTTTTTCCTTTGATGTGTTTCGCTTTGTGGTTCTCTTTTATGACATCGTTTTTCAATTTAGCGTTTGCGTACAAGTTTTGTGATGTTTGCACTGCTCTTCATTTAATTATTATGGATTAGTTCGTCGTGTTTTTTTTTTTTTTTTTTTTTTTGTGAAATATTCACTCAATGGCTTCAGTTTTTTAGCTTCGCTGTATTATTTATTTATTCAGCAGTTATATTTGTTTGTGCAAATACAAACGTTATCACCATATAATGACGTAACTAGATCTATAAATATTTTATGGCGCATTATTCTACATCAGCGGGCAAAGAAATGGCTTCATTTGTATATTTTTAGGCTAATGTCGGCAATGTCAAAATTAAGTAAATAAAGCATTTTCTAATTTGAGTGAAATGTAAGCACTTAAGAGTCGAATGGTATGGGATGTGCTCACTGTTTTAAACTGGGGCAATGGAGTATTGATACGTACATAAATTACTCGCAGGTTTTTTGAGTCTGCTAAATTATTGACATATAAATGAAATAAAACATTATAAAATAAAATAAAATAAAATAAAATAAAATAAAATAAAATAAAATAAAATAAAATAAAATAAAATAAAACAAAATAAAATAAAATAAAAAATAAAAATAAAATAAAATAAAACAAAATAAAATAAGTGAATATGAAATGAAATAAAATAAAATAACACAAAGTAAAAAAAAATTTAATTAAATTAAATTAAATTTAATAAAATAAAATAAAATAATATAAAATAAAATAAAAAAAAGTAAAACAGAATAAAGAAAAATAAAAAAATAATGTAAAATAAAATTAAAAAAAATAAAACAAAATAAAATAAGTGAATATGAAATGAAATAAAAAAAAATTAAATTAAATTAAATTTAATAAAATAAAATAAAATAAAATAAAATAAAATAAAATAAAATAAAATAAAATAAAATAAAATAAAATAAAATAAAATGAAATGAAATGAAATGAAACGAAATGAAATGAAATGAAATGAAATGAAATGAAATGAAATGAAATGAAATGAAATGAAATGAAATGAAATAAAATAAAATAAAATTAAAAAAAAATAAAAATATAAGTGAATATGAAAAAACACGGACCTCAAGCCAGCAAAAAAACAAATAGTTAAGGAAGAAAGGTCGCTAAAATTCACAAATTTACATAGACGGAAGGCACGCCGCAGGCATAAACATCCAATCAATCATGGGATATGCTACAATTAAAAACAACAACAAAAACACTAGAGCAACAATCAACAAACTGCAGTTAACATCTAAAAAATTGTTGCTAGAATCCTGAAGATGATTGCCGTTGAGCAATCGAAATATATCGATTTTGAAGAAGAATCAAATGTGTTTTTATTTTTATTATAATTAAACACGGACCTCAAGCCAGCAAAAAAACAAATAGAAAAAAAATATAAAAAAAATTCAATTAAATTAAATAAAATGAAATTAAAAAAAACTTACAAAATAAGATTTAAGAGAAGAAAACAAAAAATGAATAAATAAGTAAATTAGAAAAGAAAATTAAAGTTATAAATCCAAATCACTTGACAGGGTTGTAAAACGAATGCATTCACATGCGAATGCAATCAGTTGAAGTCTTATTCCATGATTTCAAATTTCGAATGCACTCATTGACTCGCTTTTTGACTAAAGAATTAAAAAATGTAGTCTGAAGTCTTTTTGAAGTTACGACTTTGAAGTCATTTAGAGAAGTCACTTACGCACTTAGTCACATTTTTTGAGTGAAGTCACTAGCTATTTGCAACAAAAATAGTTTACGATCATATCTCAAATACCACAAGTAAATTGACTGCAAATGACTCCATATGACTCCAAATTACTTTAATTGACTTCAGTGAAACTTTTTATTCAATGAATGCAATACATGAATAACCAAAAAATGAATGAAAAAAAAAACTTCCAAGTCGCAGAATGAAGACTTCATTTTTTAAGTCCCAGTCAAAGAGTTTAAAAAATGGCTGCAATCATTTTGCCATAAATCAAATGAATAATTATTCGCAAAAGAATGCATTCTTTTAAATCTTTGTCACTTGAGTGAATGTATTAATAGACAATGAACCAAAGTTCTTTGGCTTCAGCCATTATTACAGCTATATTTCTCAGAAGCTTTAAGCTCTGTGTGGCTTATTTATAGTTTGTTTGATGTAACTATTTTTATTGCTACCAAATTGTTTTTTTACGTCAGCATTCCCGTTATGCTCAATACTCCAATTCCTGCTGTTCGATATCCTTTTTTTTATTATTTTTCCATGCCCGTTACCCAGCCTTCAATGCCGCCTTTGTTGACATGAGATCGCAAACTAATTGATTGTTTTCTATTGTGAGCCGCTGTAGACTTTCAATGACCAAATTTTACTGTGGCTAATTAAGTCATGTCAACAATTGGCTAATCATTGCTTATGCAATTATTAGAGGTTTTGGTAAGATATCTAATTTTTTTTTTTTGGATTCAATATAGACATGGCGCAAAACATTTGTAGTCAGTGCTCCTGGCGCTGCTGAGTTCGACAGTTGCTCTAACGCCAAATACTACAATTTATTTAATATTAGTGTTGTTGTTGTTTTTTATGCAAAAAACGCCTAAAACATATGCTCACAAACGTCATGTACACTTTCAGGAACAAGATGGACGTTTACCCGGCTCACGACCCTCCAGCGCACCAGCGGAACCCAATGCCAAAGCAGCCCGTAAGGCTTCCAAAAAGATGGAGAAAGAGGCGAGGTAAGTTTTCGAAATCAACACATACATACATAAAATATAGAGTCGATAAAAAAACCAACCAAAAAACGATATCTTCCTTCCATCCCTAGGCGTCAAGAAAAAGAAGCCAGTCGCCGGGAGAAAGAAGCACGCAAATTAGAACGTGAAACGGCGCGACGTCAAGAACGCGAAGCAGCCAAACTCGAAAAGCTCAATCGTAATATGGAGAAAATTACACGTAGTGCCGAACGTGTGGGTGGCACACCACGCTCTGGTTCACTGGAGCGTCGACGTAGCGGTGACGAGTCACCAGTGCTCAATCAATCGACCGTGCACGGTATAGCGAGTCCCAATCGGCGACCCACAATATTTGATGTATTTCGACAACGCGCCAAATCAGATGCTAAACGTAAGGATTCCGCTCTACTCGTGGGCGGTAGTGGTGGTGTGAGTGTTGTTACGGGTGCAGAAAGTAGTAGTGCGAGTAGCACACATTCGGGTGCCGGTGGTGGTATAATGAATCAAATGAAAGTGGCCATGCAAAATTCAGGTTTAATTGGTCATCATCATAGTCATGATAAGCGTCAACATCCCGCAGTAACGATAACCAGTGCAGAGGGCGGTAGCAGTAATAATAGCAGCAGCAGTGCGAAGAATAGGTACAAAGATGGTTCGGCGCATCCGCATCAAGGCAGTGATGCACAGGTGAGTGATGTTAGATTTACTATCAGTGAATGTGTGTGAAAAGTGAGCTGAGGAGGTTGTACTATGAATATTCGACAGAGAGGTCATGCTAAAGAGGGCTCTCACATTCTTTCACCGCAGTTTTACCAGGACTTCTTTAGCTCAGGGGAAAGTATTATCCAATGAAGATTACTTTGAGATGGCTGCTTACCTGGGACACTTTTTGTTATGAGATTACAAGGACAAGATTTCAACCAGAAGCTTTTCTCAAAACAAGTTAAAGGTACTTCAGACTAGGATTTTCCAGTTCGACGGGGAACTTTGTGAGACTTTGTTATAAGGATTGGATGTCACTCAACCCTGAGCCTAATAAATTTGCCTGCCCCTTTTGGTCATAAACAGCCATAGGAGATAAATATGCCACCGAATCACAGCACCCAGAGTGGGCATTTGCAGAAATCGGTTCCTTTTCCTCATCCTCTTTAAAGCTTCTGCAGCACATTGGGAGGGTTTATATGGCGTTTTATAGCGTCTATGACTAAGGCAGAATTATGTTGATAGGCCATTATATAAAATGTAATTTCACTTTTAAGAAATAATTACTGCATGAAAGCTCCAAATTACAATTCCACATATTTACCTTCCAAGCACAAATTCTGCAAACGCAAATAAAATAATTTCATTAAAAATTTCTCTTCAATTATTTACAGTACTACCACACCGTAACGGCGGTACGACGTGCCGACGCGTCCCGCTCACCAATGACCAAAGTAATGGATCTATTTAGGAGCCGTTCGAATTCAGCGGCGACCGAGGCGGATAAACGTAAAGCGGTAAGTTTGAATTTAACGTTAATTTTTTTGTTGTTCGTATTTAGTCTAAATGTTATTCAACATGGTTATTGTGTGGTGGAAAGCTTTTTCAAAAGCTCACTGTGGAGAGAAGTGGAATACATATATTAATTACACCACCATAACTTTCTAGGTGACTTAATTGCTGCTATGTGGTGGAAAGCTGTGTGAAGAATATACAGTGCAGCTGCTAACCGATAGATGGCGCAGCAAAATTTAGACTTATTTTATAAATGCCGACTAGCGCTAGCACACTGTAAAAAAAATATATTATGATATGAAGAAATAAAACTTTGGAAATAAAATTCGCTCCACGGCAAGAGTCGAGTCCTCTTTAACTGTCAGATGGATGCGCTTTAGAACGTTTTAGGACAGTGCTAAAGTCGTAGACAGTCCTTTAGGGAAGTTTGCAATTTGTCCAGCACCCTGTTGTACAATAAAAAAAATGATTGACGTCTGTGGAGGGTCTGCAATGACGGATATCATCCCAGTATTTACAATGATTTATCCCTGCTCCATTTGGTATCGCTCCTACAGGGGGAACATCTGTTGCTAAGGCTCCCCCTTGTGATATGAAATTACACCGTCATGTGTCTGACCTTCCAGTTAGCAACGATGCGAAAGTTTTACCACTTCTTGAATCCTATCACCTCCAAACTCTCGCATTTGATTTATATTTCTTGTTTACAATTCAGCCGAAAATATAATACAGTAATTGTGGAAGGCCGGGAGCAAACTTTCATATCCTTAATCTTTCCACATATGTACATATATATTTTATTATACATATTTACCTAGTCTGCCATATCGCCTCATTAAATCTCGTTAAATATATTGCTCTCTAATGTAATCGTTTATCGCCCTACGTACTTCACCTTGCGATAAGAAATTAAGAAAAAAAAGCCGTTATCAAATCAAGTTGATGATAATAAGGTGATGTGCTATTAGTCGATTAAAAAATTTTGAATCAGTCATTTTTAGGACTATTTATTAGAAAAATGTATCTAACAGATTCTTATTAAATATGTAGGTCATATGTAAGAAAAAACAAATTGAATTTGACTTAATTTTTTTTTTCTGCATAATCAAATGAATTAGATTGCAATTAATTAAAATTTTATTAATCGAAAGTTTTTTAAATGAAAAATTTTTCTCAACAATTAAATTTTTCAATTAACTACTTTTGATTACTCAGCTTTCTGAATAATTAAGTGAACTACATTAAAATTAATCAAAAATTGATTAATCGGAATTAGTTAAAGTTAATAGTTAAATTTTTGGATTAACAATTTTGTGATTACTAAATTTTCTGAATAATCAAATAAATTAGATTGCAATTAAAATTTTATTAATCGGAAGTTGTTTAAATGAAAAATTTACTTAACAATCAAATTTTTTGATTACTCAGTTTTCTGAATAATCGAATGAACTAAATTACAATTATTTAAACCTTGATTAATCGGATTACTAAATTTTCTAAATAATCAAATTAATTATATTATAAATAATCGAAATTTGTTTAACCGGGAGGTTTTGAAATTCAAACAATGAATATTTCTAATAAACCTGTATGCGATCACGCAGTTCTCAGAATAATGAAATCAATTGGATTATAATTAATCATGAAATTAATCGCTCAATTTAAATCACTTATTAATCAAGTTAATATTCATTTTAATTTTAATTGATTAACCGCACGTGCCTACAAAACAAACTGAAGAAAACAAAAACTCTTTTCTTATCACAACAATATGCATAACAATAACATTGATAATGAAGAAAATCTTGATTTTGTGAAGTACAAAGCAATGGAAACAAGTTTGCTAACGACTAATCACATCTAATTGAAATCCTCAAATGCAAGCAAATTCTTCATAATCAGCAAAATTGTTTTTAATTATTATTGCTTGTTATAGTTTTTGTCTTTCTTCTTCTTTTTTAACGATAGTACATTTCAATGACAAAACAGGTGGCAATAAATAAAACCGCAAGTGTACATACATATTAGGGAGTCGAAATATTAGGGTGCTCCATATATGGAGGTGTTGCAAAGCTTGAATGAGGGGGGTATTACGACAGTCGCGGCTCGGTGCAATCATTTAAATGGGAATTGATGGAGATAGATATAGCGATAGCGGCAGAGGTAGAGGTAAAGATAAAGATAGAGATAGAAATAGAGGTATAGAAAACGATATACATAGATAGAGATAGTGATAAAGATAAAGAAAGAGATGGAAAGATAGATATAAAGAGAGAGAGAGAGCGATATAGGTGGAGAAAGATTTGGATATATCCCTTCCGCGCCAAAATTGTTGCCTTCTCTGGCCTGGATAAAGCAACGAAGAAGCGTTTAACGAGTGCCCGTCGACGAGGGGGTTCCTATATTTGAAACCAATTCAGTAGAAAAATTTAAAAGAGAATCAGTTTTGCCAACAAATGCTACTTGAAGTCATTTTAAAAAATTGTATATATGTATATAAATCGCTGCAAAAAAAAAATTGTAAATTTGTTGTATGGTCTAACAACAACAAAAAACATATTTGCACTTACGAACTACTCACTCTCGAGATAACGGCAAGTGATTGAATTAAAAGCATTTTAAAAGGAAATGAAAAACAATAAACAAAAAATGTGAGAAAAGTGAACAGCTGATCTCTGATATGACTTTGAGCTTTTAAGCTTTCAAGCTGTTTGCGCGCACCACCAACCAAAAGCGCTCTCTCCCTACCAACACTCTCTCTCTCTATTATCATTTTAGATAAGTTGTAGCGTTTCGTATTTCCTTAGGCTTTTTACAACAACTAAAGTACATTTCCTTACAACACATCCGGTCTTGGACGACTGCAGTCGAGCACCTAGCTCCAGATGTTGCCACCACTTATTATTATTATTTTTTTTTTTTTTGCACTGCATTTTGCTCATTGTTTTGTTGGTGATAGAACTTCTAGTTGTCGATCGCTCTGAGCGCAAATTCAAACGTTTCGCGCACGTTGTCGCAACCAAACGCTTGAATTTTGAACGCGCGTATTTAATTTATTGTTTTTATTTTCTACTTTGATATCAACGTAGTTATTTTGTTGTTATTTATTTATGTTTTTTTTTTTTCAATTTTTTTCAAGTCGGTTTATTTGTCTATTTGCCGTCTGTTAATGTGTCTTGTCTATCAAACTGTCGCTAACTAAAAGAATGTGCTGCGCTTCTGTTTTGTGGATTTTTTTTTTTTTCGTTTAAAAATATGTGAAAACAAACGCCATTTATTTGATTGATGATTAAGAAAGCTTAATATTTGTAGAAAAATAAAAAATAAAAATGCAACTTTTCAAAAATTGGTACTAAATGTAAAAATAATAGAAAATAAGTATAATAATATATGAAAAAGAAAATTCCATAAAAAAAATTATTTAAAACCCGAAAATAGTATTGTGTAACAAAGTTTTTTGCCAGCCAAAAAATTATATTGAAAAAAGTGTCAGCTAAAAATTATCTGCAAATCTTCAAGTCGTGTAGCTGTTTGAAAAAAAAAAAAAATTATATACATATATAAGTGGAAATGCATGTGCGTGTATATGTATTGTGCTAATTTTAGTGCAAAATAAAATATTAAAAAAAAAAAAACAAAAAAAATTTAATTAAACATGTGTCAATTAATTAAAAGTATTAAATCTGATTAAACTCTGTTTACACGCAACGTAATCAGCCAAATGTCAAAACTTCAAATCAAATATAAATACATTTTGTTTTCCCAGAGAATATAGTTCAAGCAAGGTTCCAAAATAAGAGCTCATCGAAAAATAATGTCTGAAATAACTATAAGTCAGGTCTCTTCAATTTATTGAGAGTTATTGTAGAGCTCTGCAATAAATCAAACGCCAAACTAAATAAACCAATAAAAACATTAAATGTCAATCACTAGTGAAAAAAACAAGTGCAAAGGGGTCAAAATAATTCGATTACTTACAAAGAAGCTACCGACAGTGACGGCATAGCTTGTTATTCTTTTGTTTGACGTTCAAAGTCATAAGTATAAATTTTCTAAATATTTAGCATGTACTTCAGATCTTGATTGCTATAAAGATTCTTATTAAAAAACCTTTAATATTTGTGTAAGATTGGAACCATAAAACAACAGTTACAAAAAGGTTGGGCGTAGTGCACTGAAAACTCAACTAAACCGTTTCGAAGTAGTTTTGTGGATTGTTTTCGAAAATTTCCGTTATACTTTCCGGGGTTCAGCAAGAGTACAAATTCAGAAAATTGATTTTTGAAATAAAATAAAATAAAGTAAAATAAAATAAAATAAAATAAAATAAAATAAAATAAAATAAAATAAAATAAAATAAAATAAAATAAAATAAAATAAAATAAAATAAAATAAAATAAAATAAAATAAAATAAAATAAAATAAAATAAAATAAAATAAAATGAAATAAAATAAAATAAAATAAAATAAAGTAAAATAAAATAAAATAAAATAAAATAAAATAGAATAAAATAAAGTAAAATAAAATAAAATAAAATAAAATAAAATAAAATAAAATAAAATAAAATGAAATAAAATAAAATAAAATAAAATAAAGTAAAATAAAATAAAATAAAATAAAATAAAATAAAGTAAAATAAAATAAAATAAAATAAAATAAAATAAAATAAAATAAAATAAAATAAAATAAAATAAAATAAAATAAAATAAAATAAAATAAAAAAAAATAAATTAAAATAAAATAAAATAAAATAAATTAAAGTAAAATGAAATAAAATAAGATAAAATAAAATAAAATAAAATAAAATAAAATAAAATAAAATAAAATAAAGTAAAATAAAATAAAATAAAATAAAATAAAATAAAGTAAAATAAAATAAAATAAAATAAAATAAAATAAAATAACATAAAATAAAATAAAATAAAATAAAATAAAATAAAATAAAATAAAATAAAATAAAATAAAATAAAATAAATTAAAGTAAAATGAAATAAAATAAGATAAAATAAAATAAAATAAAATAAAATAAAATAAAATAAAGTAAAATAAAATAAAATAAAATAAAATAAAATAAAATAAAATAAAATAAAATAAAATAAAATAAAATAAAATAAAATTAAAAAAAATAAAATAAAATAACATAACATAACATAACATAATATAACATAGCATAGCATAACATATCATAACGTAACTAACATAAAATAACATAACATAACATAACATAACAAAACAAAATATAACATAACATAACAAAACATAATATAACATGATAAAACATAATATAACATGATAAAACATAACATAATATAACATAACTTAAATAACATAACATAATAAAACTTAAATTTGCATAACACAACATAGCATAACTAAACATAACATAACATAGCATAAGATAACATAACATAACATAAGATAGCACAAATTAATAAAACATAACATAACATAAAATAACAGAACATATCATAACGAAAGGTATGGGTACGAGAAAAACTAGTAGAAAATGTATATAAAAGGGATAGAAAGGAAAGGGGAAACTGTTACCTAGCCGCAAACCTAGCCTAAGCAAATGTCGGCAATATCTACTGTATCTGTGGCCTGAACTACAGACGTAGGCCTAAGCAGTAGTATCTCATAAATACGATCGCAACTATATCCGAGATCTGCAATGTTATTAAGGCAAGAAAAAAAAAACCAGCACTAAAATGTTTGGCTCAGTCGGATATGAATCCACATTCCTCCACATAACGTGCTTGCGACACAATGCGTTACAATTGAATCTCACGTTTCGCTTAGATTTTTTATTTATTTCTTTTTATTGCAAAAAATTGACTAACAAATTCAAAGCAATTTCACGTTCACCAACTCTGACCTACCTCGTTTATATGCTAAGTCGGTCAATTAATTGAATAAGAGCACGTGAGCCGAGACCAATGACGCCATTGCATTCAAGCACAATCATAAGCTTAACCAATCAATCAACGTTTGCTACATAATTGTTGTTGTTGCTACAAATTACCGTTCCCACTCAAATGCCGAATATGAACACACAAACACGTTTTCTGGTCAAAAAATTACGTATACGACGCGTCGGACCAATGTATATACATAGTACAACAACAACAACAAAGCACTGGTATTCTAGCGTTACAATTTAGCTCAAAAAAATAATTTAAATTAATTTTGTATTTTTAATTTGTTTTTTTTTTTTTTTTGTTTTGAAGAGGAAGGCACAACAGCAACAAAATTTAAACGCAAACAAATGCCAACAACAAAATTGCATTTATTATGGGAGAAATTCGCTTATAAATAAATACAAATATTGCATTATTTGTTGTTATGGCATACACGCCTGTTTACTTATATATACATATGTACATATGTATGTATCCCACACCAGTCTGTGACGCGAACAATTTTCAAGTTCATTGGCGGTCGACTAGAATTATTGGCGCATTTATTAGCGACACTGAAAGGAAAATTTCATATGTTCGTTTGTATGTATTCGTATGTACAGTTTTAAATATTTGCAAATATGAGAAAAATTAGCGCACTATAGAGAAGTATAATTTTCTTCTTAATAAATATTTATGATAATTTTAGCAACATGAAAAAAGGTCAAAAAACAAAGCAACTGAATTTGACAAACGAAAGAGATGGTAGAAACAGCTGTTGTTGTTTTTTTTTTTTTTTTTTTTTTGTAGTGAAACTTGTAAGTGCCTTGAGAGGTTTACTCGCTGAATTGCATTGATTCCAAAACTCAATCGAAGATGAGGGCGAAGAAAGAGGTAGGAAAAGGCGTAGACAGGGCGAAAATAGAATATTTAACGAAAAGGAAATGGAAAGTATGTATATAGAATTTTTTTTTAGAAATTAGAGGAAGGGGAAGCATCCGATGGAGGAGAGTAGATATCAGGAAGGGAAAACATAATCATGGTCGAAGACAAAGAAGAAAGAGAGAGGCTAAAGCACATTTTGTAGTGAACCAATTTATTTTTATAATTTTTTTTAATTTTATTTAAATTTTTTAAGTAAATGATATATAAAATTTCTTTTTTTAAATACATTTTTAGTTTTTAGATATGTTATATATATTAAATAGGCCTTTCTAAATTTTTTTAGGCTAAAATTTAATTTTTAGCAAAAGTTTTTTTTTCAGTGTAATATAAAATTTTGACAGTGTATATTTTCGAAAGCTGCCTTTCTAATTCTACAAAGATTTTTGTAATCGGTGGAGCAGCACCGTAGTAACTACAGCTTAAAAGTACCTGTTCATTTTTCAGATATTTCGATACCTTGCCACGCCCACAACTTTTCAAAAAAGCAATTTCAATTTGTGTTGATATTGTTGAAATATGCAAAATGCAATATTTCATCAAAATCTGAGGGGTTCGCTTCAAAACACATCAGTTATGATGTAAATTTCACCATATATGATAGTACGAATGGGAATAAAAAGAAGTTTCACTTCTGTTTTTCATAGAGTTTGTTCTTATTTTAAATTTCTTGCTATATTATATAACTTTACCTTAATATTTGCTACCTACAAAAACAATTTGTCAATGTCAACAGCCCCATTTACGCATCGATAGCTATAGCAGTAGCACCAATCAAGTAATTAATTAAGCTGAAATGTTAATTGTTCTTTCCATATTAAACGCTAAAAAGCTAAAATTTGGTTGAATAAAGCTTTCGAAATGTGCATTAGCAAAAGGTGATGTGTCGAAAAACTGAAATTTCGAAAAAAAAAGTCGTTATTCCGCATTCTTCTGGATGCGCATATTTTTAGTGAATTTCCTACAGGGATGCTATGTAAGCTTAATATAACCGTATGAACATAACGTAACTTTTTGTTTGTTTCTTTTTATTTTTTACACTTTTTTTGCTTTTTTTTATTAACTGTTGTTTAGATTTAGTTGCAAGATATGATAAAGTGGCTGACCTCTGTTGAGTGAAAAATGTGCAATTATAATTTATTAAAACGAATATAAAACAAAAACAAGAAAATTAAAAAAAATTATAAAAATTTATAAAAATATCATACGCAATGTGAACTCTAATACTGACAAATTTTAGGCCCAGCTTTTGTCGCCTTTTGTGTGCTCCACAACATTTCTAATTGTGTGAACCCCAAACTCGTTGTTGTGTTGCTTTTACATTTTCTTATCAGTTCTCGATGTGCTGGCAAGTGTTTTCATATGCCAGATTACGTTTAACTAAGCTCAACGCGCAAGCCATTTAACTACCTACTTAATATATCACACCTGCCGACAATCAATTATAATCACTCTAACCAAAAAAGGCAGCAACCATTAAGTTGTAAATCTATTTTCCACTTAAAACCGTATTTTTCTTCTTTTAAACAAAAACAATAAAGCAAATAATCAATAAAAGGCTTTGAGTATTAATGGGTAGTATTAGGGATGCTTCAAATATTCGGATTCGTAGAGATTTTGCATATATTTTTTTTAAATTTTTACGATCATTATTATTGGAATGACTTTTTTTAATGATCTGAAAACATTTAAAAAAAAAAAACAAATCAAAACTGAACGCTGAAAACTTTTTGCAAAATATTATTTTTAAGATTTTGAAAAATTCTTATTTTTTTGACGCTTTTGTCATTTTGAAACGATTTTTTAAATATATAATTTTTATCAGATTGTTGAAAAAAGTTTTAAAGCAAAAATATTTTCTAATACCAAAAATTGATTATTTAAAAAAAATACAAAACAGAAATCAGAAACCTTAAAAATAAATTTTCCCTAAATTTTAGAAAAGAACCTTCAAAACTGAGCACTGAAAATAGATATTGAAAATTTTGAGATTTACCCTTTAATTATTTAAAAAAAACTCAAAACTTCAAAAACATTTTTGAAAACCATAAGTTTCAGTGTTTCAACAGTTTTTGTCGGTGTGAGAGAAATTAAAAAAAATCAAAATGGCATTGAAAAGAATTTTTTAAAAATAAAATTAAGTTCTATCAATTTTAATTTAATAAACGAAGAAGACGAAAATATTTTAAAAATAAATATTGAACATTAAAAAATTCAAAACTTGAAAAATACTTTTGAAAATTTTTATATTCACTTTTTTTAATATTTTTTGGTTATGAGAATGATATTGGATAAAAATATCCTGGTTCGGTACGAGCTATAGACCTATTAATAATTTTTTTCTGCAGCGAAAAATTATTGTTGTTTTTGGGTTTCTTAATAATTTTTTTATTAATTATTAAATATTGGATAAAAATATTATTTTTCTTTTTGGCAGTTTTTACCAACATCGAATGTAAAAAGAAAATATTTTAGAATTAAAAAATTTCAAAACTTGAAAAAAAATTTTAAAAACTATATTTTCATTCATTCTATATGAGCAATATTCGAAAATAACTTAAATGTAGTTGAAAATTTTTTTTTTAACAATATTGAAAATGAAATAGAAAATTTTTTGAATAAATTCAAAACTTAGCATTGGAAACGGATATTGGAACTTTAAAATCAAGCTTTAAATATTAACAAAAATTTCAAAATTCGAAGGCATTTTTGAGAAGTATACTTTTCACAGTTTCAACGTTTTATGTCAGTATGAGCGATATTTTATTTCTTTATTTTATTTAAAAAAGAGCAAAACAACACTGGAAACGTTTTAAACAATTTTTTTTTCGAAATTTTTTACAAACATTGAATTAAAAAAAAAGTTTTAAAAATAAAAAAATTCAAAACTTGGAAAATATGTATACATATATTTAAAAAAATAAAACAAATTGAAAACTGCGCGGAAGCTACGAAAACTTTAAAAATCCACAGTCTAAATACGTCATTCGTAACATCCCTAGTACTGTTTATAGGCATAGCCACTTGTTGCAAATATTTGTACAAAAATGTCAACAATTTTAGAAAGTAATTAAAAAGGCACGATGTTGTCGCTATCTGTATGTGTGACCATATATGAGTGGTTGTATGTATGTAACAACACTTCCGAGTTGAATTTTGTTCTCAATTCTAATTGCAATCACTGCGCACAACACTTCAAATAATATTTATTTAATCATTGGTTTGTTTGTTTGTTGCTTATATAAGTTTGCTTTGTTGACATTACATTACAACTAAGTGAGCAAAAATAAAAATTGAAAGAAAAACATTGCATATAAGTGTAAAAATTGCGGAACAAAACAAACAAATTCTCACTTGCAACCGGTTGAGAAATTATCATAATTGCATGGCATACACAACAGTGGAGGCCAAATAATTACACTAAATAATAAATTTATATAATTTTTAAATAAATAGTTTTAGTTGTTGCAATGGGGGTCTGTTACGATTTGAAATATAAAAACATTTTTCAAGTTTTGGAACTAAATTTTTTTTAAACATTTTTTTTGTTTTGTTTTTGTAAAATTTTCCATAAAAAAAGTCAGAGAAAATTAAGAAATTTTTGTGATAATAAAACTTCCAGAAAAATTGTTTGTCAAATTTTCTACACAAAAAAAAATCTTGAAACTTTATTTACTCCTTTTTTTAAAGAGTGTGCCAGACGAAAATAGTTTAACAATTCTCTTCCTTTTTTTATAAAATGCATCCCTGTTTTACTTAATTCACATAATTAAAAAAAATTTAATGTTGAATGCTCCTCTTTTTATAAAATTCAGGCAACTCTGTTGGAGCCAAAGAAAAAGAGCACACTTTCTACGTTCCAGTGTAAACGTTCCCATAATCTTAATAGCATGCTCTGATCTTTCTTCCAGTTTTGCGTGAGTTGAAGAATGCTTAGTAAATTACGATTAAATTTGTTAGAACAATTTTGTACGGGAGCATTATCGTAAATGTTTATAACAGCAATGGGGTCTTTCGTTTGTAGATTTTGCAATGTGAGCGCCATGTTTATAAAATAATCTTGGGTAGATTTAGTGTTTTGTTCGGCATTTTCATTTGCGGGCAAAACGTAAATGAAAGTTCTGATGGAATACTCCTTTGAGGTTTCTTCACAAATTTTTTTGAAAACTTGAGCGAATTGTTTAATAGTGGTTAGCCCTAGGTAAAACCCGGATTTTTAAATTAAATAATAACAAAACTAAAAAGGTCAGCATATTCTGATCAAAATAAAAGTTTTTTTCATGTCTGGTGAAGACTATGTAAAATTAATATCCTTAATAGCTCTGAGATTAAAATTAAAAATCGTTTTGTGTGTTGAAAATTAAATGCGACGAACTATCATTTATGTACACCTCGGAGATTTAATTATTTCAGAAATGAACAAAATTAATCCAATAAATTGAAATATTCGATTTTATATAATGGAAAAAATGGGAAAAAAGCAGAGCAAGTAAAGAAAGGGAAAAAGAGGAGAGTATGTTAAAAGATGGGAAATTATTTATATTCTAATTTGTTAAATTATGGTGGAATGAGAAAAATCCCTATTGGAAATATGCGCATAGGGCATGAACATTATGCGAGTTGTGAAGCTCTCATCTTTTAGTTAAGAAAAAGCAGCAGTCTCGGTTGGACTTAAAATGAAATTCCTACGCAATCTGACGACTTTAGTACAAATACTAGGGCTAACCACTATTGATCAGCAATTCGCACAAGTTTTCAAACAAATTTGTGAAGAAATCTCAAAGGAGTATTCCATCAGAACTTTCATTTACGTTTTGCCCGCAAATGAAAATGCCGAACAAAACACTAAATCTACCCAAGATTATTTTATAAACATTCCGCTAACATTGCAAAATCTACAAACGAAAGACCCCATTGCTGTTATAAACATTTACGATAATGCTCCCGTACAAAATTATTCTAACAAATTTAATCGCAATTTACTAAGCATTCTTCAACTCACACAAAACTGGAAGAAAGATCAGAGCATGCTACTAAGATTATGGGAACGTTTACACTGGAACAGACAAAGCTTTCTTATGCTGCTATTTGACGACCACGCCAATGAGGAACATGTCACAAAAATACTAAAATTCTGTGCTAAAGAAAAGGCAATAAATGTTGTTGTATTGCAACCAAATATGGTAGTGCGGGAACGAAGCTATTGGACTTTTCAACTTTTTCCAAATGTGCAAATAATTAGGAGGAAATTTGTAGAACAATATCGCATTTTATATTATAACCAAATCCAAAACATGTATGGGTATAAATTTCGAGCTCTTAGAGATACATGGCCACGTGAAGAATATAGCTACGTTTCTAAAAGTGGTACACCAGTGCTCAGTGGATATGTGCAAAAAACCAGCAAGGAATATGCACGTCTTCATAATGCCACATTGCAGTTTCTTGTTGAAGATAATTCTATAGATCTGTTTGATAAGGAAAAAGCATATGGATTACAAGCTAATGAAGCAGATGTGGGCACAATTATATCGATATATTTAACGGATGGCAAATTGCCAATATCGCCTGTGATAAATGAAGAAGATTTTTGTTTAATGATACCAATGGAGCGACCTCTACCGAAGTACTCGTATTATTATACAATGCTGCATAAATCGTTTGTGATCTTATTCGGTGTCAGTCTAGTAATTATTTCTTGCATTTGGTCTATTATATATTGTAGCAATAGTCACAAGAAAGTTAAGTTTATAAATTATTTCTGCAATTTGTATGTATTTCAAACACTTATGGGATCGGCAATGTTTCCTGAGAAGCGCATTGTAAGGACACAAAAGGTTATTGCCGTCATCATCTCATTTGCTGGTGTTATAATTTGTACGGCCTATGTTGCTTACTTGCAGACTTTCATCGTTGATGCACCAAGAGAGCGCAAATCAGAGACTCTAGATGACGTTTTAAAAAGTGGTATTCAAATAGCTTTGGAGGCTAAGTCTGTGCCTTTTCTAATACAATACGAAGTTATATCTAAAAACGTTCAGAATTTCATACTTTTCGATAATAACACTCAGCTTATTTCTCTACTCGACAATTTCGATAGACGTTATGCCTTTTTTCTCTTTTCTGATTTGTGGTTCTTATTTGATGAACAACAGAAACATTTTACGAAACCAATTTACCAGTTTTCCGACATCTGTTTGGAAAGACACAACCAACGCATATTACCAATAGCCGAAAATTCTATTCATTATGAAAGCTTTAGTTACTTCGCCTTAAAACTTCGTGAGAGTGGACTTATTGATCATTGGCGAGCTCATAGTAATGTAGAAATGTTAGAGGGTGATATGATTTATTTGATAGACCGAAATAAGCAACCCGCTTTCGTGCCATTGAAATTAAATGATCTGCATTTTATATTCATCGGCATAAGCTTTTTGTGGGTTTTGTGTGTTTGTTGCTTTGTGTGCGAAGTTTTCTGGCCGAAAATGCAAGAAGCTTTCATTTATTTGAAGAAAAAAGTGGTCAATTCTTAAGTTATAAACTGAAATGTATCATATTTTGCTGAAAGAATAAAATAACCAAATAAATGTTATCAGAACTTTTGTGGGAGTATTGCTTGAAATAAATGAATGTATAAATTGCATTGTTCAACAAAAAAAAAATTGTTGATATTTTTTGTTATTGTTGGAAGTAAAGCTGAAAAATTACTGAATAGGCAAAAGCACGGCTTACAAACAGCTTGGTTCAATAATACAATTTTTCAACTTCTGCTGTGGGAACAATTCATAACGTCTCATTACGTTCTGAATTTTTCGATCTGAATTTTGACTTTCTGAAAAAAAATTTCTGAAAAAATGTGTTTCTGAATTTTTGTTTTTTCGACCCATTGCTGCTATTCTAAGCTAGCAGTAGTACCGTCATCGTATGATTTAGATCTGGATTAACTCTGAGCTAGTTAAATTTTCAGCTCAGTTGAGAGCTTCACAACTCACATAATGTTCATGCCCTATGCGCATATTTCCAATAGGGATTTTTCTCATTCCACCATAATTTAACAAATTAGAATATAAATAAATTCCTATCTTTTAACATGCTCTCCTCATTTTCCTTTTCTTTACTTGCTCTGTTTTTTTTTGTTTTTTTTTTCCATTATAGAAATTATTTCAATTTATTGGATTGATTTTGTTCATTTCTGAAATAATTAAATCTCCGAGGTGTACATAAATGATAGTTCGTCGCATTTAATTTTCAACACACAAAACGATTTTTAATTTTAATTTCGGAGCTATTAAGGATATTAATTTTACACAGTCTTCACCAGACATGAAAAAACTTTTATTTTAGTGACAAAAGTCAACGAGTAAATGCCATTGTAGTTAAGATTTAGGCAAAAATATTTAAATTTTTAGTTTTCATTAAGCAGCTGCGTGATTTGAACTTGAAATGCAGTTCCTCCGTAATCTAACAGTCGTACCTAATAATTCGTTTTTAATCGTTTCGGACATCTTTAATGTAAAAGTGGAGAATTTTTTATGGTTTTTTTTTTACCCAGAGTTGGGTGTAGCTGCTCTCATATTTAGGGGAAAATTAAACTTGACTTTGATTTTTGCAAAAAAAATTTCATTTGTAAATGCTTTGTACCGGTCGAACTCCTGCAACTTGGATGTCTAATTTTTTCGCATAGAAGTGGATAAAAAGTGTGCTCTCACTAAGCTCCTGAAACTGTGGTCCAGAGTGTTCTTGCAGTTTTTTTAATCTTAAATTTGCATCAAAGCTGAAACGACTAAAACTTGAATATCATTTTTAAATTTTTTTTTTTCAATTTTTCCTTTTCTTTTGTTGTTTTTGTTGTTGCGTAAATTTAGGTAAACAGTATTTATAGCAATTTCTTAAACTCACTGCCAACCAACAACACAATCGCAAATCGTTTGCTCTGCTCACATCAAATTAGAAACCATTTTTTATCAATTTTATCGCTATCGACGCCAACGTTGCCAGTTAATATAATCACAGCAAACGCCATCTCTTTAACGCTGACATCGTCGTCACTCCAGTTTTGTAATCTCGTAGAGAAGCCATGGAACGTTGGGTACACGAACGTAATCACATGGTGTATGTATGCAACTACGTATGTTGTAGTATTAGGGTGTGCGCTTTTTTGTTTTGAAAACTTTTTTTTTCATCGTACATAATTTTGAGATGACTTCCGCGGATCACTTCAAAGCTTGTTCGGAATGATTGCGGAAATATTTCGTGATCATTTTTTCAATCATTTGCCGGGTAGTTTCGACATTTCTTTTAAGAAATTTTCTTGATAATTTTGGGAATTTTTGGGGATCAATTCAGGATTGTTTTCGGGACTTGGTTGGGATAATTCATCCGCCTTTCGACAAAATCTTGGATAGTTTTTGGGAATATTCTACTACTTTTTTAAGAAAAAGTGAAAATTATCTACGCTAAAAACGAAATTTTGCATAAAACTTTATTTAAACTGCGTTTTGTGCAGTAATCAGCAATTCAGACATACCAACTAGTCTTAATTTAATTAGTTAATTATTCAGAGAATAATCGCTGCCGAAAATCAAAAGGATTAAATTCCCGAATAATCACATTTTGCTCAATCAAAACTGAATTTATTTCATTATTCGAAAATCTAAGTCATCACAGTGTAATGACTTAGTTAAATCAATGATTTGATTAAACGGTAAGATCTGATTAATGAGCAAATTAATTAATTTTATTGTTGAGAAATAAGTCATCACAGCCTGATTAATCTGATAAATGTATGATTAATGAGGAAGATTTGATTAATGAGCAAATTAATTAACAGTCTGATTAATAAATTTACAGATTTATTAGACTGAATCAAATTATTGACTAATCAAGATTAATGAAACGATTGATTTATTAGCACTAATTGATGAATTTGATTCATCAGAAAAATAATTAAATGAAAGTTTGTCTATGAATTAATCCTGTGTTTTTAAAACTATTTCTTTTATTTTCAAAACCAATTTTTATACATTAACTATTATATTATTTAAATTTTTTTTTATTATCAAATTTTTTTTCTTGTATTTAAAAAAGTAACAATATTGTTTACCCACAACCATCAGTCAAATTTGACATTTTTTTTTCGAGCTTCATGATAAAAATAATAATTTTTGACTTCGACGAAATCTTGATTGTTTTTTTTTTTTTTTTTTTTTTTATAATTAATCGTTTGTTGCACTTTCCAACATTTCCTTTTGTTTACTATACGGTGCTTATTAAATTTATGAGTCCATTTTATGAACGAAATTTGTCTTGGTAATTAGTTTTAAACCATTTTGGGTTAATATTGGAAATATGCCAACAGTTTATTATTATTATCTTGCTTTTAAAATATAAATACAATTTATCAGCACATTTGTAACACGTGTCGTGAATGTGGAGGGAGTAACAGAGGTTCGTTTTTTCGATTAATGAAAAATTCTTGAATTCAATTTAAATTTTTTGTACATCAAATTATTTAATTATTTATTTAAAATACTTAATTATTATATAAAACTGTAATAGAGGTAGAAAGGCATCTCATTTTTTTAACATTCCTCATAAATATCGCACAAAGAGCGCGTAGAACAATATTCGATTGACGTTGTTTCCTCTTCATAAATTTAACTATTTTTATTTGTTAATAATTTTTATTAATTTTTAAAAGTTTTATTGGATTAAAGAATGAAATTTTAGATACAAACGCCATACACTTAGAAAGCTGCTAGGTATCTTCTTCAAAGAAATTTTCCCATGTTCTGTAAACCGATGGGCTATCAAAACGATGGTTTGTTTGTCAGCAAGCGTCAGGAATTTGCTGACATACTTCGATCGCCCTTCTTTTCAAATCGAATAGTTGAGAATAAAATCTAATTCAAGCTCGTACTGATTATTTTGTTAAACTTATTGATGTATCCATATTTTCTTCTTCATATTCTTATAAACCTCTGACAAAAAAAAAAAAAAACAAAAAAAATTTTCTTGCTTATTGAGTTAGTGGAATATTATGTACATTTATAGTTATATATATGTACAATGTATATTATCACCCCTGACGTATGTGAACATATTCCTACATAAATTTTAAACGTACTTGTTTATATTTTTAACAATCATAATAATGTTATAGTCGCTCGTAAATTATTGCACGTGACTTTGCATATACGAGTATTACATAAGTATTTTTAAATATTTTTCTAATCTTTAAAAATGTTTTGAATAGCGATAAAATTAACTGTTTTCTATTTAAAAGTTTTAAAGCAAACGTTTCTGTATTATAAAGGCTAGTATACATAGTAGGAGGGCACATACAGTTGTGTTCAATATAATAGTAGCGAAAAATATTTAGATTTCCTGATATTTGCGTAAATGTTGAAATTTATTTTTATGTGATTTCTGTTACTGAACTCGCTACATTTTAAATGAAAATTATTCAAATTTAATTTCACTACTATTATATTGAACACAACTGTATATGGCACGTCCATATATTCTATACAGCATCGGAACAGCAGTTACATGCAGCGCCTATCAATAAAAATCTTATCTAACAAGCGCTCAATCTATTTTTTTGTCATTTTTGAAATCCTCGCTAATGTCAAAATCGTGGCGCACATTTTCAACTATTTTTTTTTTCATGACACACTCTAATACACTCTGCTGTGCTCTTATTATCATTACTTTATTTGCCGTTTGACGATCATTCATTTAGCAAAATTTTCTCAATTAAGCACAAGGTCAAGGATTAATTTGTTGTCTGCAGATTTTCATTTACTTAGCGTTTTCTATGTTTGATTTCCTGTTTTGTTCTTGGTGCCTGTCGGTACAGAGAATTTTTATTCTGTTTATTTATTCCCGTAAATGCTAACTATAATTAAATTAAATGTTGATTTTAGATTTGTATTTATGTAAAGACGTTTATTCGTATGTAAATTTTATAACTAAGTCAAACATTTTTTCTAAAGTCTCTAAAAATATGAATACAGGGGGTTCACTATTTCTTGTGAGAGTTGGAAAGTTTTTGGATTTAGTTAAAAATATATAAATTTTTTTTTTTTGACTAACGTCTTACCCCCTATTCGCAGCGAAATAGTATGTTCCCAAATGGTCCCACTGAAAACATACATGCACTTCATAAACTCTGTACATATATAAGGAAGAGAGGTTTGGGAAAATAGCAACAAATCATAAAAAGCCACCTTTAGGTATTTGTCATGCTCAAAACTATCGATATTTCTGACTTGTGATATTTTCTATATTTTGATTAAAATATCGTTGTTCTATTGCAAGACTTCAAATTTTAAGAACTTTTTACATAAAACTAAAAAAAATTATTTAAAAATTTTGTAATTTTTTTTAACTTAAAATCAGTTGACTTTGTACGAGTCAATTGAACATTGCGGAAAATTTTTCCACAAAAAAATATCGTTATTTTTATCAAGTCTATGATGGCTAACCCAAAATTTATTGGGAGCTTGTTTAACGATTTAGTTTGTTTTTATTGCCAATCTCATATTTTAAAGTAACCCTGTATCAATTTCTATTTTTATTTGCACTTACCTTATAGGTACGATTATATATTTTTATTACTTTGTTATCTTTTAGATTTATAATATTTTGACATATCGTTGAAAATTAAAAAAACAAAACTATGTATTAAAATACGAACTTGTTTGTGGTACACTCAGAGAAAAGTTCTGTATTCAATTCACACGTGTTTTAATGTAGCACTTGAATCAAAAAAGCTGAGAGTTATTTGTCAATAAATTTTCGAAATTCTTTTTTAAATTAATGGGAACATTTTTATTTTTTTTTTTCAAGTTTTGGATAGTTTCAAGAAATTTTGTGGGTAATTTAAAAGAGATTGAATGTGATTACCAATCTTAAAACTTTGAAACACCTAGTATTTAATCTAAGCTACAATGTAGTACGATTCTATTGCTTTTTAGATTGATATGATTATTAGATTATTTAAATTTTTACGACTTATGCATAAAACCAAAAATATCACTCAGCAATTGAAATAATTACAATAAAAAAAGAGATTCAATTGAAAGTCTCAAGCAGAGCTAAATGATGTTTTGCCTACAATATACATTAGACTGGACCAAATAAATTAAATTTTTTTTTTTTTTAATTTTTGTTAACATTATTTTTCAGAATGGCCAAAAAATGCCGTAAAATTTACAGAGATATGTCACTATATATTTTGTAGCACTGATCTTGAATTAAAAAAATTTAGCTGTGGGGCAGTTTTAAATGATCAAGAGCTGGCCTATTAAATTTGATTAGTAACTAGCAATCAATTGTTTGGACGGATTTTTTAATTGGAAATGATTATTTTAATTGTTTTCGAGGTGATTACAAATTGATAAAAAAAAATTTAAAACTAAATTAAATTAAATAAAATCATGATTAATACGATTAATAAAACAATCTCAAAAAATCAAAAATAATAAAAAAAAATGTTATTACTTTTAATAATTTTTTTGATTATAAAATTTTGTGAAAAAACATGATTATTTTTTATTAACTGGAAAATAATCATTAAAAACGAAAAAGTAATGGTAATCAATCATTAAATGGATACTCAGAAAGTTATGATCAAAGTCTCTTTTGATTATTTTTTTATTTTTTATTTATTCCATTTTTTAATCGGAAAAAAATTCAAAAATAATAAAAGATCGAAAACAAACTTTTTTTGATTACTTTTGATTGTTTTCAATAATCGGGGAAAATCATGATTTTTTTGTTTATCTTTTTATTGACTTAAAAAAATTATTAATTAAATTTAAAAAAAAACTTAATCGTTAAATAGATTCTCAGAAAAATAATCAATCAAATTTTTTTTGTTTATATTGAATACTTTTGATTATTTTTTTGTTTGATTATTTTAATAATCGTGAAAAATCATGATTTTTTTATTTATCTTTTAATTTATTTAAAAATAATCAGTAATAATGAAAACGTAATGATAATCAATCATTTAATGGATGCTTTTAACATTGGTTTGTTTTTTTGGGTTCACATTTTTACTTTGAAGAAGTGGGCTGGCTTGAGATTTGAGTTTAGATGCGGTCTAGCACTAGTAGTTTGGACTTCAGGGTAATGAGTCATATACATACATAAAAACATATTAAACATATTTACTCAAATTCATGTGCATTTAGTGTGCAAATAATTAAAATTCTTGTATTTCAAGATTAAATCTAATAGTTACTCTTAGCTCATTTCTAAACTTAGTACAGAAGACATAACAATTTAATTCATTCATCATTGAAGGCTCAGTGATTAGCTTACAAACTTCACAACATGTCATCGGCGAGTTCTTGGGTGGATGTGGCTTTTCTATTTTTCTAAATCTGAATTAAAATTTTCTGACTTTAAAAAGGATATTCTGAACTAGAGTTGGGACTTTTTGGAAAAATATACATAGTTTTCTGACTAATTGGCTTGCATAAAGTGTCATAATGCCAATTGAACTAAAGTCACTGACATTAATTCGAAAGAGTATCGATGTCAATGACGTTAATTCTCAAAATATTTTGGCATTAATTCTCTTCCAGTTATTTTAGTTTATAGTTGGCCTAACTTCAGGGTAGCAACTAGTCGATTTGACGGCAACCACACACACACAGCCATTCTCAAGCTTCGTACTGCATTCTGAGGTGAATACACAGCGCCATCTACTAGTTGGTAGCTTGATTAAAAGATGAAAGCTTTTCACAGTGTTAACTCCATAAGCAGACGATATTTGAATATTGGATGCATCTTTACAAACAAATCTTTTATATTTTATTTTTTTTTAATTTGCAGTGATTTACACATATACATACATAATAAAAGCTTAAAAATATTATACAGAGAATTGGAGAGTATATAAAATGACAGTGAATAAAATGGATAATTAATTAAACAACTACAAGCCAAACTAAAAAATAAAAAAAAATTTTATTTGAAAATGTGAAAAACACGCTTACAGAATTGGAAAGTGCCAACATTGCCTGCGGGCTCATGTAACATATGCTGTGATTTCTAGATATTCCAAAAAAGAGTCTAACTATTTTATAAAAAAAAAATATTGCAATCAAATGATGTGCTTGTTACTAACTAAATTTTTAAAGAATAAATTTCTTCAAAAGAACAAATAATAATTTAAAAATAAAACATTAAAAAAAGACAATTTTTAAACAAAGCTTTTGTGAACTATTACTCTTACAAAAGTGAAGCAAAATATTGAAATGTAAGCAAAAAAAAGGTTGAAAGAAATATTTGGCTCAAAATAATAAATACATACATAACATAAAGAAATAATAAAGTGAAAAAAAAATTGATTAATAAATGCTAGAAAAAAGGACGAACAAAAAATTGTGATAAAGATGAGTGCAAATTAAAAGAAATAATTGTGTTTAAAAATCTTTTGTTGTTAAAACAAAATTTCAAAATAATTTTGTTAAATATTTAATAATTTAAAAAAACTACTAGTTTAACAAAAACTAGCGCTAGAAAATATTTTTTTTTTTTTGCAATAAAAGAACCAAAGAAGCTATAAAAATGTCCGCTGTGAAACGTTGGATCTCACGCTATGCCAATAACTCTTCTTCGTCATCATCGCCACCCTCCACTTCTTCCACACAAACTAAAGAAGCACGTGGCCGTAGTTTATCGCTCGATGTGCAAGCGTTGGAGCGAAGCGGTGTGCGAGTGCTGCTACAAAATGTAAAGAAATTTTAAAAATGTTTTTTAACAAAAAAAATTTTTTTTTTTCAAAAATTATAAAAATTACAACAAAAAATGTTTTACAAAAAAAAAAAAAAATTACAACAAAAAAAATTTATATTTACCAAAAATTGTAGTTTAAGCAGTACAATTTAAATTTGATTGGTTATAACAAGAAAATTCCTCTTAACTGTCGGACATTTATTTCGTTAAATATACTAAAAATGAATTTCAGAATCTGGGAAAGAAATTATTTTCCAAAAAAAAAAAATTTATGAATACTATTCCTTCCAATTTATAATTTTATGATATACATTTTTCATTAATTTAAAAAAAAATAATAATAAATAATACCTAATAATAATTTTTCTTTTTTTATTTATAGCGAGCAGCTGCACATCAACAACAATTAGCGGTGCAAAGTGAGTACAAAAATTTCAACATACTCTTAATCTTTCTATAAAATAAATTACAACAAGTAAAAGTGTGGCATTTTATTAATTAAATAAATTTTTTTTTTGTTGTTACTAAAATATAAAATATGTGTTTACCTAATGAAAAAATTATTTATATCTTATCTTTATAATATATGCAATGTATATCTTTTTTTATTCGTATTCAATTTTATTGAAATATTTTAACTTTTAATGTTTAAATATTTTTTCAGTTCTCTCCAACAAGTTTTTCTTGTTCTTGAGGGAAGAAAAAATCATGCACAAATAATTAAAAAATTTAAACCGTGAAAACATTTATTTTATTTAGTGATAGACACTTCAGTTTATTCATAAAAAATTTTGTTTTTAAACTTTACATCAATTAAAAATTGTAAATAGCGGAGCAGGCGATGTCAACAGGTGTCAATAGCCGGCATTCGGTGGTTTGGTTTATCAAAATCAGTGAAAAAATTAATATAATTTTCATAAATATACATATAAACAAACATACAATTTTAGTAATATATTTAAAATCTCGAAATTTTCGGGACTATAAAATTCAGATTCCACAAAGAACAACACTACAACTTGGGATTGTCAAAACAAAGTAAAATGTATGCCAACCTCGAAAAATGCTTCTCAAGCGCATCATAAGAATATTATTGAAAACTGGAGCAAATTGAAGTATAAAAAACCATGGAAAAAAAACACCAAACTCGTTTGTGCAACAACAATAAAATTACAGCACAATAAAAATTGCATAAACACTCTCAAAACAGAAATGAAAACGAATTGCCTGCAAAGGGAACCAAATGCATTTTAAAGCACTTTGCCGAAAGCAGGGTAATAAATACCCTGTAAAAAACGTTGGAGTATGGGAGTACTCCAACATTTATCCTCATTCATACAAAAAGGTGGTCCAATTTATAAGCCCATGTCCGGTGATTGGATCACCTAATCCATATCGGAGCACCCTGCTGAATAGTCTATGGAGCACCTACGTGAGAGTACTTTGAAAATGCTGGCAAAATATTACTCTATAGAGTACTTTGCAGTAAAGCGAGAGAGGGAGTATGTGTTCTTTTTGAGGACCACCTACTCCCTCTCTCGCTTTGCTGTTGAATAGTCCATAGAGTAATCCAATAGGAGGATTTTGGGAGTACTCTCATGTAGGTGGTCTATAGAGTATTCAAAAGCAAAGAAATGGAGTACTCCGAGTCGGATTAGGTGATCCAATTACCGGCCATCGCCATGTAAATTGGACCACCTCTTTTATATGAGCGAGGATAAGTGTTGGAGTACTCCGATACTCCTTAAGGAGTACTCTATGGAGTATGGAACGGAGTATTTCGGTTTTTTGCAGGGTACATACAAACACATACATTCACATACATACATATGTATGTACTTATATAGATGTATGTGCTTCAACAAACAGGATCACTCTGAAAGCATACGAAGCAAATCAAGTCAAGCTGATCGTCAGCAAAATTTTAATGGGACAGCGTACGAGACTCATTCAATGTCATGGCTGCGAACGAGACCTTGAAATCAAATGTGTTTCAAGGTTTTTGAGTGCACAGTTGAAGCACAGAAATTGGAACTTTTTTTCAAAATTAAATGGCTTAAAGTAATGGCTTGTCCTTTTTTTTTTACTTTTTTTTTTTTCTTTTTTTATACGGACTTAAATCAATCAAGTAAATGGACGGCGTGTCGTGATCGGAGCAGACATGTTAAATTGGTTTAGTAATTAGTACCTATGTAATTAATTGATTAATTGGTAATGAATATTTAAAATTTTTTCAATTAAATTCATTTACAAATTGATAATGAATCAAAAAAAACCAAAAATAATCGATAATCAGAAAAAAATAAAAACAAAAAAAGACAAAAATAATAAAAATAAAGAAAAAAAGAAAATTAAAAATTATCAAAAAATAAAAAGAAAATCAAAAATAATCACAAGTGGTCCAAAATATTTAAAAAAAAACTAAAAAAAAAATAAAAAGAAATTCAAAAAATAATCAAAAGAAATCTTAAATATTAAAAAAAATCAAAAATAATAAAAATAATCAATAAATAAAAATAATCAAAAAATAAAAAGAAAATCAAAAATAATCAAAAATGGTCCAAAATAGTTAAAAAAAATCAAAAATAATAAAAATAATCAATAAATACAAATAATCAAAAAATAAAAAGAAAATCAAAAATAATAAAAAATGCTCCAAAATATTTAAAAAAATCAAAAATAATAAAAAAAATCAAAAAAATAAGATATCAAAAAAAAAAAACACATTAATTGATAACTTTAAAAAAAATCGACTTTTTTTATTTTAGTCGATATCTCAAAAAATAATAATTCGGTGCAATATCTCTAGTGAGAGTCTCCAAGCCCAGGGAGAGTTAACCTCAAAAATACTTTAAAAAAGAGTTAAAGAGTTTAAAACAGGATCGCCCTCGGAGGTAGCCAAATATTTTGAGTTTATTTCTGCCATGAAATGTTCTGACAAACTCACGTGCCGAGTAACAGGAGCAACAACAGATTAAGTGGCTGGAAATAGAAAAACTTTTGTCCACGTTGATAAGCTCTTACGCCCACCTTTTCAATACAATTTAGGGAAAACAATTTCCTAACAATATCAAACATCTCAGCATCTCCCTCCTGCATGACCTTTTCTATTACATAACCCATTCATTCTCATATTTTGGCTCTATACAAGCTCAACCTAAATTACAAAAACCGAGCCAAAAATAAATGCCAACTAAATTTTTGATGCTATACCTAGTTAGTGCATTTATTCTTATTCCATGCTTTCGTCATGCAACAACATACATACAGTCACTCTCATAAATAAGTATACACCCCTTTTTGGCAGCTCTCACAATTTTTGACTTCGACAAATTTATTTTAACTAATTTTCTTTAAGAAAGTTTCTCATGATCTAACACATAAACCTTAAATTATATTTTCAAAATATGTGAATAATTCGCAAAATTTCGACGAATTTTCATGCAAATTTTCAACTTTGACCTCAGAATTTTTAAAATTTTTTTGAGTATGCAGATTTGTAGGCCATTTAATTTCAGTATAATAAGGTGTAAGTCTTAAGTCCGTGAGAACTTCCCCTGATTTTTAGGAATTTTTGTTCTGAAGAGCTTCATTGTCTTTTTCCATATAAAAAAAATTACGTTCATAAATGTATATGGAGGAAAATCCTAAAGTCCCGAGGAAAAAAAATTCCTAAAAATCAGGGGAAGTTCTCATGGACTTAAGACTTACACCTTATTATACTGAAATTAAATGGCCTACAAATCTGCATACTCAAAAAAATTTTAAAAATTCTGAGGTCAAAGTTGAAAATTTGCATGAAAATTCGTCGAAATTTTGCGAATTATTCACATATTTTGAAAATATAATTTAAGGTTTATGTGTTAGATCATGAGAAACTTTCTTAAAGAAAATTAGTTAAAATAAATTTGTCGAAGTCAAAAATTGTGAGAGCTGCCAAAAAGGGGTGTATACTTATTTATGAGAGTGACTGTATATACATACAACAACAAAACATTGTATGTGCAATCCATATCCCTTTACCGGCTGTTTTGTGTCTGGCTGTACCCAGACTGTCAGCATTTTTGTTTTGCTTTTTGGACTTGACCTTGAAAGCAGTTGCAATTTATGCGCAAACACGTCCCTTCAATGTGAATACATAAAATCAAGCCGTTTTGTTGTAAAAATTTGTTAGAGGGGAGCATTTTATGCACCAAGTACTCATGCTTTTCTTTTCACGATGGGCTCATCGATGTGAAGTATGTGTCATGTTGTACGAAGATGAAATAAATCAAGCCATGACTGTTCCCTTATTTCCATTATGCATGTGCTTTGTTATTTATTTATGAATATCCAACATGTTTTTTTTTTTTTTTCATTTCAATCCCTTCTTTTGCGTTCGCGCTATTCTTCGTTGGGCATCAAGTGGCTACCCTGCAAAAAATCGTTCGACTCATCTCTAAAGCGAGTAGCCCGCATCTAACTCCTTTCATCTGCAGTAGTCCTTTATGGGCTTGCTCTGGATGGGTAATTTTGTGGTTTTTGATAGTTTGTTTAGAGTATTTATGTAGAAAGTACCCAAAAGAAAACCTTCGTACTTAAACTTTTGCCAAACACTGTACTTTGTTGTTGTTTCTTCTGGTTTTGTTGTTTATTGAAAAAAGCCCTTATTATATTCCAACATGTTCCTTCAATGCCATGACTACACATGCTTTGGTATACATATTTTTTTATACCGTAAAGAAAAAAGATAAAAAATACCTACAAAATGCATACCCAGCAAACATTTTTATGTAATTTGAAGTTAAGGAGCGTGCTGAACTTGAAATTCTTATTTTCAATGTGGGATTTCTTCAGTAAATTAATATAATTTTAATCTTCAAAAAAAGTTTGCTATTTAAAAAAAATGAAAAAACTGTAAAAAGGTACGTTGGGCTACTTCTGTCTTTTCTTTTTTAATTTTCGTGTGGAAAAGAATTGAAGTTTAGATATCACTCCAGGTCTAAAAGAATACGTTTCCGAATCGACTATAAAACTATGTATATGTGAGAATCAGTCAAAACGATAAAAAAATGGCAGTTATGGGAAAAGGGGCGTGGCACCTCCCATACAAACTTAATTTTACAAACGTAGTATCTTCAAAAGGATTCGTGGAAGCAATCTGCAAATTGTTATGGAGATACTTAAGGAAAAAAGTGTGAGTTATCGGAAGAGTGGGCGTGGCACCTCCTTTCCAACTTATTTTCCAGCTGATTATCTCGAAAAGCGTTGAAGCTAGGGATCGGAAAATTATTATGGAAATATACATCAATAATATACTCATGGCATGCAGAATTTCAACAGAATTTATGTTGGAATTATTGGAAGTGGGGGCGTGGTATCTTCCATGCAAACCAAATTTGTAGCCTTAAGCCTCTAGAAGATTATTGCTAGAATAACAAAACATGGTGGGACGATATGCAATCAGAATGACGGTGTGATGCTAATATTTTTCTCTTGACTATTTATCAATATTGACAATTCATCAAGAACACGGAATGGCAAGTTTAATCTATACACGTTGGAAATTGTGAAAATCGCTAAATTTCGATTAAAAATTATTACGGGTATATTCGAAAATTTTAAAATGAACTCAATTAAAAATTTATTTTGTTAAGAACGAAGTCAGTAGTTTCATAAAGTAAAAAAAAAAATTTTTAATTCAGATTTTTCTCAAATCTTTGATAATTTTTTTTTTTTTTTTCAAATGTTAACTGGGTAGACAAAAATAAATTGCAACTTTTATTGCGTAGAAGTAAAAACATGAAAAAAAGTTCCAAACTACGCTTAATTACGTAACATAGCTTGTTGGTTCTGAGTATACCTCTGCCCTCCTTATTCCACTTTCTTCACTCTTCCGCACATAACCACTTGTGTTTGCCTTTTTTTCATACCAAAGCAATTTTTTGTTTGTTATTTTGGATATTCATCATTCTTCCTTTTTTGAGTTTGCTGTGAGTTTTTCCTCCTTTTTTTTGTTGTTTACTCTCTTGGGCAAAGCGCTGAGGTTTTTTTTATATAAGAAGATAATGCTTATGTGGCTATGACGCAATACCAAATACCGACTGCGCAGTCTAAAAACGATAAACAAACGCGCCTTCTTTAGAACTTAATGATAGCTGGAACAGCATGTCGTATGTATGTATGTATGTCTGTCTGTCTATATGGGCGAGTAAGTTGTTTAACGTGGTTGGGTGGCTTTTTTTTGGAAAACATCCGCATATATTTGCATATTTTTAGAATCAGAGCATGCTTACACATAAATGCAGACTACATATATGTACATATAATCACGTTATTTATGTAAGAACTTGTTAGAGCGTTAGCTAGGAGTATACATGTACATATATTTATTAGAAGTATGTATGGCATTCTGGAATACATAATTAAAGAGCAGACTTACATACATATGAATATGGAGACGTAACCCACGTAACACAAACTGGGAGTTGTTAGTTAGGGTTATGACGGAATTACTCTCACGGTATCTCACGTTAGTGTAGGATCTTTTTATTATTTTAAAAACTTTTCGAAATTTTATATTAAAAAACCGAAAATATAGTTTCGCAGCCCTTGAATGCTAGTACAAAACCTATAAATTTTAATTTATAAAACGCGCATTTAGTTATTAGAATTTTTTTCTAAAGTCATTTTTATCTTTTTTCTATATAAAACTGTTTTTTATGCGAAAATTAGATTTTGATAGCCTGAAAAATTGTTTATTCATTCGGCATACTAAAGATATATTTTTTTTAAATTGAAAAACAAAAATTTTTTAAACAAAAAAAATTCTCGGCCCAATGTTAAAAATAAAAATTAAAAAAAAATTTTTAAAAAGTGAAATGTACAAATTCAAAATACAAAAAAAAAAAAAAAAATAACCGCTTCAAAAAAAATTCCCGGTCCAATGTTAAAACTAAAAATTAAAAAAAAAAACAGAGTTTAAAAAAAATTTTAAAAAGTGAAATGTACATATTCAAAATTTAAAAAAAAATGTCCCACTTCAAAAAAAGTTCTCTGTTCAATGTTAAAAATAACAATTTAAAAAAAAAATTTCCCACTTCAATGTAAACTAAAATAAAAATTAAAAACCAAGTGTTTAAAAAAAACGGTATTTTATACGACTATTAGATTTTGACAGTCTGCAAAATTGTTTATTCATACGGCATACTGAAAAAAAAAAATTTGTTTAAGAAGTAAAAAATTAAGTTAAATGCACGAAAAAAATTTTTTCGCAGTCAAATGTCAGTTGCAATAAAAATTAAGAAAAAAATTAAGAAAAAAATTTTCGAAACAAAATATTTTTCTGAAAAAATAAAAAAAAAAAATTTTTTTTACCCTGTCTAATGTATGTACATACATAAGTAATGTATTCATACATATGCACAAATTAAAGAAATACTGAACAAAAAAAAATTCTCCTACTCAAATGTCAACTGCAGAAAAAGTTGGAAAAAAAATTCAAAAACAACTAGGTATAAAAAATTTTTTTTTGAAATTTAAAAAAATTGCCTTTACCCTGCCTAATGTATGTACATATATACGAGTATATTTTATATACATATACTCTCAACATGGTCTACTCCACGATGCTCAAATAAAACACTTGCTTAAAACAAGAATTTAGTTGTATTCAGAAACAAGATGCGTAGGTTTTTGTAAATCAAGCGACAAACAAAAATCTTCTTTCGTAGCCAGCGACATGAATTTCATTTAAACACTCTAAGCCCTGCCCCCTTTTTCTTACAATAACAACGTTGACAATTTAGCTTAACACAGTTCACTATCGCTTCAACTGACCTCAAAAATATTTACAAACATTTTTAGAGTACGCACCCAACTACGCTCGCCTCACCGCCCTCGACTGTAGTTCATTTTGTCTACGTGATAAAAGTCACATAGCATCGAAATGACGCTTCCTCTGCGCATTTACGCATTGTTTATCAATGTTGGATATATTTTTCTTTACAACAGACCAAAGAGAGTATTAAATCTTAGACCAGACAAAGCGGGCGTAAAACATACCGACCCAGCGACCTACCTACAACAATAACAAAATATGTTTGCTTTCGGTTTCAATTTGTATTTTTGTTTTCTCTCTGAAAAAGGGAAAATTTTTGAAAACATTATAGAAGAGTGAGTGAGATGGAACTATGTACATAAGTTGTTGTGTTGCTCTTTGTATATATTGAGAGTATGCTTGCGTAAAAATGAGCATGCGCTGTGAAATGCGAGAGATGCTTTGTTGAGAGAAAATAAACAAAATAAAATGTATTTTTAAAAAAATAATAGCGATAAAGGAAGTTGAAATGAAATTAATTAATTCAAAAAAAAATAAAAAAAAAATATATAATAATAAAAATGCATAAAATTGAAAAAAAAAAATTAAAAAAAAATCAAAATTAAAAATAAAAAAAAATAAAAAAAAAAATAAAAATAAAAATAAAAAAAAGGAAAAATTAAAAAATAAAAATTAAAAAAAATTAAATTGAAAAAAATTTTTTTTTTTTTTGCTACGTTAAGATCTTTTTTCGTTTAGTTTAAAGCAAAAACATCTTTTACTTTTTTACTGTTGCTTTTTTTTCTTCTTTTTTTTGTTAGTCAAATACCGTACGAAATTTGTTTCTTACAGTTGACTGGGGTAATTTGAAGTAATGTAAAAAGGTCAAAAAATGTATTCGAATCATTGATATACCAATTCGAACTACGATGACCACTTGACTGCTACAGAAGATGTTGAACTCTTGTTAAAAGCAATTAACCAAACCAAGAGGAAACCTCAGCAACAACACCATGAAAATTCAACTCCCAGACTTATGACACTCTTCATCTTCAAACCATCGGAAAGACAACTTTTTTAGGAAGCTTATGCGGTTCATAGGCAAAAAATTGTTTCTTACGTTGACTTCAACACAGTGAAAATATAATAATTCATTATGTATTGTCACCACCCGCGGGCATTTTTTTTTTCTTCTCAAAACCCAAAAAAAGAAAACGTACATTTCTAAAAGTTCCGACTTATGTAATACAAATTTGTCTACACCGGCATTTGCAACTGCGTAATATTTTCAAATTTCTTTGCAAAAAAGAAAATAAAAACAAAAACATGCCAAAGTAAACGTTTGCTATAAAAGAAGGAAGCGAATAAATAAAAATATAAAAACAAAACCAAAAATAATATAATGCTCACATTGTTCGTGGGCTTCCAATTGGCATTAGTGCCGGTAAAAATAAGCCAAAAACAAATGTTTCTTGTTCTACCAATGCTTGTTATATACCAGTTTATGTACACATAAACAGAAGTATTAATGTAGGTATGTAGTTGTTTTCACTCACATGCACATAAGGCAGCTGTTGTGAATAAATAAGTTTACATACGTACAAATATAAATATTGCTCTCCCCTGCTGTGGTCTGTTGATTCTCGAAAGCTTATGTGTGTTTGTATGTGTGTGGGGTAAGACAAGCCCACTTGTGCGATATCGCCGTACAAGCGTACATACGCTATGCTTTCCTATAACTTCCGTCCGTTAAATGCTACAGTTAACTGTTAAATAAGAGATTTTTACAAGTTTATTGAATGTTATGAACAGTGAACAGCGAATTAACACAAAAAAAAATTCAAAAAAAATACACCCGAAAAAGTTCCAAAAAGCAGTTCCAAATTACCCAACAGTCAAGAAAACAATCCCAAATTGATAATGAAAAAGTCCCAAATGGATGGGAAAAAAGTTGCGAAAAAAAATTCCGTAAACAGATTCAAAAAAAAATATTCCCAAAAAAGTTCCAAAACACAGTACCAATTTGCCCAAAAGTTAAGAAACCAACCCCGAATTAATTCCAAAAAATAAATTTCCCCGGAAAAGTTTCAAAAGATAGTTCCAAATTACCCAACAGTCAAGAAAACAATCCCGGATTGATAACGAAAAAGTCCCGAATGGATGGAAAAAAAAAAGTTTCAAAAAAAATATGCCAGAAAAGTAACAAAAAACAGTTCCAAATCACCCAAAAGTAAAGAAAACCCTGAACTAATAACAAAAAAGTCACGAATTGATGAAAAAAAAATGTCCCAAAAAAAAATTGTGCGAAAAAGTTTCAAAAAGCAGTTTCAAATTGGCCAAAAGTCAAGAAAACAATCTCGAATTTATAACGAAAAGGTCCCGAATTGATGAAAAAAAAATTCCCAAAAAAAAAATTTCCCGAAAAAGTTCCAAAAAGTAGTTCCAAATTACCCAACAGTCAAGAAAACAATCCCGAATTGATAACGAAAAAGCTCCGAATTGACAAAAAAATATTCCCGGAAAAGTTTTAAAATACAGTTCCAAATTCCAAATATCCAATGAAAACAATCCCGAATTGATAACAAAAAGTCCCGAATTAATGACAAAAAAAATTGCGAAAAAAAATTCTCGGAAAAGTTTCAAAAAACAGTTCCAAATTACCCAAAAGTCAAAAATGTATAACAAAATCGGTCTTAAAAACAATCCCGGAATCATCCGCAACAAATCTCGAAAACCATTCCAAAATAATCCCAACCCTGCATAATACGGGGATCCAAGCCCCTCCGCCCTCCCTTTGCGGAATCCAAAAAATCATTATTTTCAAGAACTGTGCATCAAAGATGTCCTTAATATTTTATAAAATTTACTCGATGTGAGAGTCAGCTGGACTTTTCCAGCCCTGGGCACTTCAATATTTTTCAAAAATGCTAAATTTTGCTGTGACATATTTTTATTTTTTTGGAATATTTTCAGATCAGCTAAAAAACATTTGTTTGGAAGCAATATTAATAATTTTTAATTTTCTAAGCTACAATAAAAACCACAATTCAAATTTTGCTTAACCATCAAATTAATTAAATCTAGACACTGTGCCGCAAATAACATTTACTGTTAAGAATTTCAGGCACCCTGTTAAAACGAGCATACACAAACGAACTTCTTGTAGAGCTCGATAACAGAGAGTCGCTGCTACTTCAAAACAATGCAGATGTGTTAGTATGTGTTTACGTTAAAATATGGATATTAGACCGTTGCAGCAATTAGCTGTATTTTCTTTTCCTGTTATTTATTATTATTGTTGAAATGTTTTGTTTTTGAAAATGTTGATTGATTTACAGTTGTGTTCAATATAAAAGTAGTGTAATTAACCTAGATAACGTTCGAGGAAACAGGAAAAAGCTGTGTTTTTAATTATTTTCATTTAAAATTACGAATTCTGTAAAATAAATTTCAAAGTTTAAACAAACTTCAGCAGAGTTAAACTTTAAAAAATGATAATCAAAATCTGGAAAATAAATTTTTTCGGAATTTCTAGACAATTTTTGAGTGCACAGTTTTGTAGATCAATAAATTTTAGTACGATAAAGTGCAAATCAGAAATCAATAAAAAATTTCTGAATTACTAGAATTTAAAAAAAAAAAAAATTTTACCCACAAAATTTAATTTTTTTCATGCGTTGTATGCAACAAATGACTCAACACCATTAATGAAAAAAATTCTGAAAACTCAGAGAAATGTTTGCCTGCATATTATAATACTTAAAAGTTGATAAGTCACACCTGTCACACTAAACTTTTATTTTTTTTTACACAACAAAACTTGTTTCCTGAAACGGTCTAATGTATGTACATATGTGTACATGTTTTGTTTGTGTTGTGAGTTGTGTTTATTCGGCGTCTTTCCCACAGTCAAAGAATTTGTAGGTAAGCAATGGCGCGTTTTTTATAACAATTCAGTTCACTTTCAACCAGCAAGTCAAGAGCAGTGGTGCTATTCGTTTGAAATACTGAATTAAGTAATGTTTGTCGAAGGAAATTCAGTTCACTTTCAACCAGCAAGTCAAGAGCAGTGGTGCTATTCGTTTGAAATACTGAATTAAGTAATGTTTGTCGAAGGAAATTATTGTGCTTTATAAAAAAAAAACAAGTGCAGAGTGTATTCTAATTTTGTAAATTAAAAATTTCTATACGTGGAAAAATAAATTTCAAACCCCAAGAGGCGTCATTTAATGCAAAAATTGTGTTTACCTAATAAATACTGTCAACCAAATAGAAAACGCATTTAACAATTTATATATTTTAATAATTTTTTCCAATTATAAATTTGAAAAAAAAAAAGTTTCAATAACGTGCTAAATTGGTGAAAATAATTTTATTTTGCTCACAAAATTCAACCGGCTGTGTAAGTAACTAAATGAAATAACAAAAGAAAATTTTTTTTGTTTAAATAAACCGGTTCTCTTTGGTGCTTGAAAACAATATTTTTGGACAATATCCAAAAACAAAGAAAACGAAAAAAAAAAAAACAAAAAATCAACTGATGAATATAAAATAGGAAGCAGTGCCTAAATAAAGCGAACAACTAACCGGTTACTTGTCGTACGAGCTTTGAAAGTAATTAACATAAGAAAGACATACAAATAATAGTGTTGAAAAAATGTACAAAAACAATTGTGTTTAAAAATAAAAATCAACTGTTAATTAACTTAAACTTAGAGTAAAAAAGTTTGAACAAAATAAATTGTTGTAGGTATACGACTCTGACAACAAAAATTTATGTAAGTTTTTTAACAGAAAAAATTCTTTAATTAATTTCTAACGCGTTGACACACACTTTTCTCTTATTAGGTGCATATATATTAAGAGCCTACTTCTCACTATTATATTTTTTTCTTTCATATTTACATAACCATTTAATAAGTATGTATAAATTTCATAAAGTGAAATGGCACGATAATCCAAAAAACATAAATTAACCGCCAGCAATACAACAGCGAAGCAATCAATTAATTCCATTCAGTAGTTATTTAGTGATGCGCGTACAAACATACATACATACATATGTACATACATACATACAGAAATTAAAAGAATTGCGCTTCGGCCTATATTGCTCTCATTAAGGCTACCCATGTGCATATTTATGTAATATATATTATTATTTTTATTAATATTATTATCATTAATAACCCAACTTTTATTGCCACCACTGTATGTAGCGTGAATAAAACACTTTCGTGTTGTAAAATGGCCCCTAAACTTCAAGTTTAATATCTAGCAAAACATGAGTGAAAATTTCATTCAATTCTATATAGCGGCTTTTGAGTGATGCGCGAACAAACATATGTATAGACAAAAAGACAAAAAATCTAAAAACTGCTGTTTTAAATTCTATTACCCCCCGAGGCATTTTTTTAGGTGTCTATGAATTTGATAAATAAAATGTGTGACTTTTATAGGTATCCAAAGTACTGAGCTAAGCTTTATGACTCGCAGTAGATTCTTAAGTTCACTGGGTGTAGCATAGGCTTTATATACTTTTGGAAAAGTGTACTAATTTTGGACAATAATCTTCACGCCTGTTTTAAATAGCCAATCTGTCAGTAGTATCCGCCTACAGTATTGCTAAAACCTATACTATAATCAATGCAAAACTTTTGGCACCTTGTTATGAAATAAACATTTTAAAAACATTAAATTTTTTCATACTTTTAATTAATTTTATAGTCATTCAAGTGCATTTGTTTTGGTCGAATAGTGCAACAACAGTACTTTTGTATTTAAATAGTTCTAAAAATAATTAAACGATCATAAAAACCAAGAACAGAAAGCCTCATAAAGTTTCGCTACTTGGCTGGTGAATTATTATGTAAACTAGGGATGTAGCGAATATTCGCATTATGAAACACGAAACTTCCGCTTTCGCATATTCGGACCTTTGGCGATTGCGGATGCTGCGGAGAGGGCGTATTATTGTTTGTTTGTAGGAAAGTCACTTCTAAATATTAGCGTAAAAGAAACCTAAAGAACAATTTTCAAAAATTTGGTATGTCTGTCAATATGTTTGTTCGCGCATCACTCCAAAACTATTGCATGAATTGAATGAAATTTCTACCAATGTATTGCTAGTCATCGAACTTAAAATTTAGGGTAGCATTTAGCTATCATTCTAAGAATTTGTATCGTTTTCTTTTATAAATAAAATTGTCTGTATACCCGATCACTGATTCATCTTTACGGGGATATTTTTGTTTTTCAATTGGTAAATTTTGCTCTAATTTACAAAAATATCCGGATTCACAACTGCCTAAAATTCCACATTTAGTAAACATGCGAAAGTATAAAACGAAATTATATAATACCAAAAACAATTAGAACACCGTCCAACCCATGACTAAAGACCCTATTTGCTAGCCTCCGATTAGTCTACTGCAAATATAAAAGTTATGGCAGCTACTCGTTTGAATGGCCATCTTTCCTGTGAAATAGATAAAAGAGATGTTTTGCACAAAAGCTAAAGTGAATACTACCTAAAGAAATAAAAAATAATAATTTGCAAAAAAATTGCGCAGCAAAAAATTGTGTGTTTATCAAATATTAGAATGAAAAGAAAACACACAAAAAAAAACTTAAGCAATAAAAAAGTTATTCTTCTAGAAAAAGCGAAAAAAAGAATAAACCAAATATTTATATTTTGTTTGTAACTAGCAAGGCCAAGTAAAAGAATGAATGACAATAACAACAAACATAAAACTCAAACTCATACAACAAAGAAATTAGTTACCAGTTTATTCCAGTTATTCTCATATTGAATGTCTCTGCTCTGATGCCAAGGAATGTAAGCGCAAACACTATCCACTTCACTTCACATTGACTTTCGTTTGTCTGATTAACAGCACTCACCTTGTCTTTGTGGTTGCTGTCATATGATATCTATATCACTGTGACATCTCAAGTGCCGTTATAACTATACTTGTATATATACATACCCTATATCTATATCTATACATATATACCTACATTCATAGTTACTTGGAATAATATCGAAAGTGGAACGGAATAGAAAAAAAAATATTTTAAAAAAATATTATGGAAATGGAAATAAAATAAAATAAAATTAAACAAAATAAAATTAAAAAAATAAAATCAAATCAAATCAAATCAAATAAAATAAAATAAAATAAAATAAAATAAAATAAAATAAAATAAAATAAAATCAGATAAAATAAATTATAAACAAATTAAATTAAATCAAACGAAAATAAATAAGTTAAATTAAACTAAATGTAATTAAAATAAATTAAATCAAATTAAATTAAACCAAATTGAATTAATTCAAATTAAATAAAACTAAATTAAATTTAAATAAATTAAATTAAATTTAAATAAATTAAATTAAATTTAAAATAATTAAATAAAATATAAAAAAAATTAAATAAGATATAACTAATTTTCATTTCAAAGCAACAAAAAAATAAGCAAGCTGAGAAAATTATTAAAAGTTGTTACTTTGTTATTTTATACATAAGTCGCTTAGTGCCCTCGAAAAAAATCACCTATTATTACAACCTTCTTTTGTAGGGATCTATTTTCGTACAGTTACCTAGTTGTTTTTACAACAATATTCTTCTTAATTTCCGTTTCGCATTTAACTGCTTTAAATCGCAATCAATTTTTTTTAACACAAAGTGACGGTCATTGATCGCTTAATCGTTTCCTTCACATTTTTTATGACTCCAAAGAGTAATTATTTTCTTTTATCTTCTCTACCACTTACATATTTTAGGTATTTTGTGACCTCGTAGCGATGTTCATAATTCTGAGATTTATGTACTAAATTTTCAGTTTTAATGGCGTAGAAGTTTGTGAAGTAAATAATTATGGGCAACAAAATATTCTCCAAACAAAAAAAAATTATTCAAGAGCACGTCTTAAAATGAAATGTTAAAAAAAATGTGTTTTTATATAAGTAGAATAGGTTTGCAATTATCTTTAAATTTTTGCTTTCGCATGCAATTCTCCATCATTTTCCATACATTTATCAAAAAGCGCTACATTAATTAATTATTTAAGAAATTCTTAGTAATCAATTAATCTACGTCAACGGCTAGAAGAAAAGTGAAAAAATAATGTTTTGTAAGAATGTGTGTGGAGAAGGCGTGTGACGTGTGCAGAAATTGATTCATGGGTATTTTGTAACTTCTTAATTTGTTATAACTGTTTTCTTCTTCTTCTTAAATCATAAGGGATATCGCAGTATAGCTGAGAAATGATTTCAGTATGTAATTGAAATTAAAATAAATTATTTTTAAGGAATGAAGCTGAAACCCCTGCACAGTTTTGAGGGCAGTGTGAAGATAGGAATACTGCGTTACACAGTTTGGAGGGCCGTGTAGCTAAAGCCATAGCACGTTACACAGTTTTAAAGGCAGTGTAATGATAGGAATACTACGTTACACAGTTTTAAAGGCAGTGTCACGATAGCAATGACGCGTTACACAGTTTTAAAGACAATGTAATGCGGTAATCCTATTATACACTAATCAAAACTGTGCATTGCTTCGTGGTATGATATTATTTCCACGTTGCTAGCTTGTTTGTCACACAATTCGAGTGATTAAGTAACCCTTACCGTATTCTAGGACCTATTGACGGTAGCGGAAGCGCAAAGCAAAAATATACAAAGTTCAATATTTTTATGGAAAATTCCAGCTACCAACACTTCCTCAATAATATAACTGAATTTATATGATCGTAAATATTTATATTCTTATTCATATTCATTATTCTGAGTTTAGAACAAATATGACTTCATTTGCTCAGGACCGCTTACTTTTCACAGCGTTGATGTAGACTAAATATCTGGTCACTAACTTTGCAACCAACTCTTCTTAAATGAGGCTTAGTCGACTGGACTCTCAATAATCCAATTTAAAAAAAAAATAATGAAGAACTTTCGCAATTTCTAGAGGTATAATAAATCTATTCACACCATTTTTCTATAGATCGAACCTTAAATTTTTTGTAAAGCAAATGAATACTAAAAAACAAGACCAGAAAGCGTATGCTCATGTAAAAATATCAGTTACAATTTGATACTTTAGGCGCTCATTTACATTAATGATTCCCCATTCTTATTAGTAATTCAATATTCATAGCAGACATGGGCAAACTGCATTAAAATTTTAATGCAGGACTTGTTAACAGTGAAAGTCAATAAAACTCACACTTTATTTTTTAGTGGAAATTAATTTTAGTGGTCCCACAAAATTTTTATTTAGTGAAACTAATCATCAATTATTCTTCCAAATTGATTGTAAAGCACTTTCAGTATCACTAAACTTGATTTTCAAAAAAACCAATCAAAAATTCCATCAAAAAAAAACTTGAGTGCTCATGAAATTGAAACTCCACTCAAAATAAAAATTGAATGGTAATGGTACATGTTTTAATTACAACAAACAAATTTTTTGAGTGGTAATGAAAAGTGGCAAAATAATCACTCACTCAACCTTAAATTTTAATGGAATTCCATATTTCATAATTATTTACTAGAAACGGAAACTGCCCACCACTGATTCACCACACTTGCTTACTTAAATATATTTATGCATACATATTTATTGATTAACAATTTATTCACAATCTGTCAAGTAAAAACGAGATTCTTTACATTTTAATATTCTAAGAGCGCTTCAACAAATTTAGGTCAATATTTAGATTTGATATTCGAACAAAATTAGAATGTCATAAAGCAGGTGTTAATTAATTTATGCGAAAATTTTCACGATAGTGTGAGGGAGTTTAATAGTAAAGCTGCAAACAGCCACCGACGGAAAAACGACGTGTCAGCTGACACGATCTACCTTATGGGAATTGCATGTAAGCGATTTTTCACCGACGTTCGTGACGTACGTTTTACGCACGTCGCTACGTCAAAACCAAAAAATTTCTGATTTTTACGTAGGAAACGTGTCAGCTGATCGCTCTTCGACACACAGTGTTGCCTATTCAACTATTTGCATGTTGAGTTTGAGCCGTTTGCAATTATTTTACAAAAATACCCAAAAAAGTTTTAAGTATTGTCGAAATATCTTAAAATTTTTGACTTATGTTAAAGTTTATAAATAAATATACTATATGTAGTTATTTAATATTACTTTCGACATTTTACAAAATGAAAAATTACAAATACAAAAGTAGAGGTTTGGGTAAGCATACATGCAAACTGAGGAATGGTAACACTGTATTGAATGTTTCTACGTAAGCCCAACGTTCATAAAAAATCGCAAATTTGCTCGCGTACGTCCACCGCCACCGTCCGTTAGACACGTCGGTGGCTGTTTGCAACTTTAGTGACAGCATTAATGAGGTGATTTATTACTCTTTTGCGAGCTTCAGTTCTGCCTCAAGGGAATATGTGTGATGAAGCTAGCAATCACGGCTGAGTATGAAGTCGAAGATAAATTGCTTTTAGGCAGCAGTTCGAAGTCGAATTATAATCGCTACTCTTTCGAAGCAACTACACTTCTCATTATGAATCACCCTTTTAAAATGCGTACAGTAGTCCTATATAATATTTACTTTAACAATGAGTACTACTCGTACAAAGTTCTAAAGGTGTAAATTTTGCACTGTAAAATTTATGATTAGCATTTTAGGTACACATGTTTCTCGCATTTTGTGTGCACTCAAGGAAAATTTGCTTGACAAACAATGGCGTGCAAGCAAACAAACAAGCAAGCAAAACAATCAACTGTCACGATGACTGTGTAAATGTCAAAGTCGAGAGAGAAAGAGCAATGCAAGTGTTCTTTTATTTACATCTCATCTAGGTATACACTTGCATATTTGTATTTTTAACTAATTAAAGTATATTTTTTTTTTTTTTCTTTTTGTAATTTGTCACAGTAACAAGCAAACAAATTAAAAAAAAATGATAAAGAATTAAATGAGCAAACATTTGCATGCATAATTAAGAGAGGTTTCAAAAGTCAGCTGTACAAATTGCAGGCAAGGTTGCATTAAAATTTTAATTGCTTAAAAATTGAGTGAATGATTTTTGAACTTAACTTCATTTATCACGCAAAAGTTTACTTTCATTGAAGTTTCATTTCGTTATTATTCAACATTTTGGTTGACCATTTTAATGCTCCCAAATCTCTAATCCAATAAAACGATGAATTTGGAGGGTAATGGCGTGCAACTTGATGGTTCAACTAAGGATATAATGCCTCTCATTGTAAGCGTTCTTAAATAGTCGCTTTGTAGAAAAATCTCAAACAGGAGGGGCAACCCCGCATGGATCCTAGACTAATCGAATTTTATTTCAAACTGGCAAAAAACGTTACAAAAAATTTCAACACGTGGCATCTCTTTGGTGCTCAGAGTGTTCTTTTGACAGGAAAATATTCTCAACAACAGTTGGACTATCTAAATCTCAAAAAAAAATATTTATCTCCTATGACAGTTATCAGGACATATTAGGGCTGTCAATCCCGAAAAAATAGCACATAAAAATTTTAAAATATTGCAGATAAAAATATTTAAATTATGTCATTTTATAAATTCATCCCACATAGGATTTTTAGGATTTGTTTCCAATCCCGTAAATTTTTCTATCAATCCCAGACTTTTCAAAATTTATCAAAATATTTAAAAAACAAATATATAATAATATGCATACCTAAATTATGCATATTTGATTTTTGGTAACATATTTCGGATCCCGTAAATTTTTTTTAAAAATCCAGACATTTTCGGGATTGGAAATACATATGTTACTAAAAATCAAATATGCCTGATTTATTTATGAAAGTTATTTATAATTTTTTTTTTTTAATTCCGGCATGTTTTAATATTTTATTTTGTTTTGTTGACTGTCTTAATTAAAGTAAATTTGGCGTTCTATTCAACTAACGTGAAAAAATGGGTACAGCCACTATCGAAAAATTTCCATTTGTTTTATAAAAAATTTTTACAGGTTATTATTTTTTTTTTGTAAGAATTTAATTAATTCTTTTTTTCAATTGATTTGAATTGAATTTTTTTAATTTTAGTGTGACATCTGCTATAATAATAAAAATTGGTTATCTTATGCCAATTATAAAGCGAATTGTTTTTTTTTTTTTTTTTTCAAAACATAAAATATTAATAATAAAATTGATCAAGGTCAGTAATAATTTTAAAAAAAATTTTTTTTTTTTTTTTTGTTATTTGCTTATTATTTTTTTCTTTGTTTATTATGTTTTAAACAAAAAAAATATAAATATTTGTTCTACATACTATATAATAAATAAAATCAAACAATATATTTTACGGGTAGATAGTTTTAATATTTTTTCAGACTTTTCAACATAACATCTTAGGCGTAAGTGACTTTCTCAATCCCGAAATTATAAAATCAAATCCCGAAAATAGCAGTTTTAAAAAAAACTAGCTTAAAAGTACTTTAGTTCTCTCAGCTTAAGCTCAGTGCTTTTTCTAATATTGTTGTTGTAATATCTTTCGCAAGTAGAATAATTTTCTATTCACTCAATATATGTAAATGTGAATATAATTATTTTTTTTTTGTTTGTTTACAAATTTTATTAACAACAGCTCATGGACTCTGTATAAACTTACAATTTAGTAAATTTAAAACCATTAATAGTCAATTATGTACACATTTTGTCAACAAATGACACTTGCTCGGTACCTATGTATGTATGTTTACATGCTTTGCATGTAAATTTATTAGAGAATTTGATTTAGATTCTTACTGAAAGTCAACTGATGCGTTGTAAGCTTTTGAATTAGAAAGTAAGTGCGCGTACTAAATAAAGTATAACAAAACATGTAAAATTACATACAGTAGTGTGTAATATAATAGTAGTGAAATTAAAATTAATAACGTTCGATGATAATTTAATAATTTTCACACAAAAGTAAGTTCAAAGTTTATGAAACTTAAAAAAAAAAACTTTGAAATTTCACTACTTATATATTGCACACTACTGTGCGTTATAATTATAAATTTTTCGTCACCTAGGTGCTTAAGCAGCTTACTGTTTACAACATTTTCTTGTCGGTCGGTTAACAGTCCATAAATCATAAACTTGTAACTTGTAATTGTATATCGGCTAGCCATGGCGCAATAACAACATTTTCATGACTTTTGAATTGCACAAAAATTTATTTCCAAACGAAAGCCAAATGTTACTCTTTATGTATTTCTATTTACACATTTCCATTGCAAAACTAACTATGTATATGCTAATTCTCATAAATATACGCCACAATATGCCATTGGCCATGAAACTTTTGCGCATTACTTTTGTGTCCACCCTCGCTATCAAAATACAGCATGCGCGAGGGTATTAAGGAAAGTTCGAGCAGTTGTTGCTTAATTGGAATTTTTTAAAAGCAACAATTCCACTTAAATTGTACTATGCCACTTTGGAAAACAAAACAAAAATACACGCTTCGCTATTTTTATTTTTTTTTTTTCAAAATTTTTAATAGATCGACTTCAACTTTAATCTTTATATCTCTTAAACTAGTCGAGTTATTTAACTTTATCATATTGCTTATTGCAGCACTCATGCATCCCTTTCGTTTAAAACATATATTGTACCAACACTTTTTAGGTGACCCTGGTCCACATTTTGGTCGAGAACTACAAAACCACTATAGCTATCAAAATAGTATATATCTTAAACTTTAAGTTGGGCATCTAGTAATGTTGCAGTGAAGTTTGAACTTAACTGATGTCATAAGATTTTGCGTGATGCGCGCACAAACATACAGACCGATAGACAAAAATTCTAAAAACTATTGATTTGGTTTCGTATGACTCCGAGCTTTAAGCCAGGAGGGTCAGATGGTACAATAATTGCCTTCTCGGCCTGGATAATAAAATGACAATGTCGGCCAACTGCTTAGTTGATCTCCTCAAGTATTTCTCCGCTGAAGTGCTAACCTTTGTTAATCCCGTCATATGTATGTATATACATATGTATAGCAAAAAAAAATGTTTTCAGTTTATCCAACGGTTCAATAAACCGTGCAAATTTACATCCATGTATATCTATGTACTTCAGTACACACAAATCTATGACATATATGATTATTGGCGCCGAAAAGGCGGCCGGCCGGCTTATTGCTCAGTGTTGTGTAGGTGTCAATACTAGTTTTGTTAAAATCCACTAGCTACCACAACGGACTTTGTATTCTCGCCTAAAAGTATTTGACTCATAAAAAAAATTGCAAATGCACTCATATCTACATATTTGCATACATGTTTGTATGTGTTTGTAGCCTAGTAAATTGATTTCGTTACAAATTTTCCGTAACAAAATTTTATTACTTTTCTATTAGTTTGTTGTCTCAAGGTGGAATTTTACGATTTTTTCATATTTAATTTTTATGATTTGGTGTTGTCTGTTTATGGGAATTCCATGATTTTATGGTTTCCCGTATATTACTTGCATTCCATGATATGCAATTTAAAATTTTATTGGTTATACTAGTTTTCATGTTTGTTTGAAGTTTTTTTTTTGTTTTTGTTTGTGAGAAATTCAAGAAAGCAAATAAAATTAAAAAACTTCAAATGTCATGTTTCCTAGTTGGTTGAAAATGAACTTGTTTAGTAAGTCGTTCAATAAACTAAAATTCATAAACGATAACCTGTTCCCAAGTGGACCGACTAAAATATGTAGAAGCTAGGTGCAGAGTATCCGCTTTAGTCGGTACCTATGTATGGCCGCTCCCATTAAAACGTTACATACCGATGATATCAATAGATTTATTAAATGAGTTCGATAGAACAACAATAACGAGTGCTACTATTGAACTATTTATTGAACAAAACCAAATAAAATACAGAAATTTTTTCAGAAAAGCTCAAATGAAAGTAGGAAAGGTGCAGTTTATTTAAGAAAATTCAGGGAAGTACCAAAATTACTCCAAAAAATTTTCCAGAAAAAAAGATTTTTTTGGGAAAAATTTAAAAATATTTCAGAAAAGTTAAAATGTATTTCAGAAACCTTTGAACGGATTTTCAAAGAGGTCAAATACATTTCAGACAACTTCAAATTATTTTGAAAAAGTCATATATATGTTAGAAAAGGTAGGAAGTAAGTGGGAAAAGTTAAATAGTATTTCAGATTGAGCCCTTCTATTTAAGAAAAAGTCAAATATCAGAAAAGGTAAGAAGTAAATCAGAAAAATTTGTATTTATTTCAGAAATTATCAAATGAAATTCAGAAAAGGTTAAAAGTATTTGAGAAAAGTTTACATTTCTTGAAAAAGAGCAGCACACCTGAAATGAATTCCACAAAAAAAGATCAAATCTATTTTAGAACAGTTCAAAGTATTTAAAAATAAGTCATGTGCATTTCAAAAAAGTTAGAAGTAATTCAGAAAAGTTTACATGTATTTCAGAAATTATCAAAAGGATTTCAGAAAAGATGAAATTTATTTCGGAAAAAGGTTAAAAGAAACTCAGACAATTTAAAAATTATTTCAGAAATTATCAAAAGGATTTCAGAAAAGATTAAATTTATTTCAAAACAGGTTGGAAGTAATTTAGAAAAATTTAAATGCATTTCAGAAATTTTCAAATGAGTTTCAGAAATGATAAAATTTATTTCGGAAAAAGGTTAAAGACAATTAGAGAACCCAAAAAGTATTTCTGAAGAGACTGAAGTGGAAAGGAAAAAAAGCTTAAAACTTCAGAAGAATATACCAAAAGTCATTTAGAAAAGATTGAAGGCATTTGAGAAAAGTATTTTCAGTATATTTATATGGAGCTAAATATTATTTGTATACTTTAGCAATAAAAAAAGTTGTAGAAGTAGATATTTTACAAAATAAAAACCAATTTGAAATTTCAAAATCAAAAAATTCCCAGGCACTTCCTTGAAATTTTTTTCACTGGTGAAGTTCTAGTTCCTATAGAACTAGTTACCATTCCTCACTCCAAATCTACCTCTAAAACAGTTACTTCTATTGCTAGTTATTTATTTCCCTGAAGGGTACGCACAATGCCTTTTTTGTCAACTTGTATGTATGTGAATCAACAATCATCCGCATTGGCTATACGGCGCGTTACTCAAAAATAATTGTCCACGCGTAAAACCACCAATTTATCGTAATTGAATCAAAAAATATTGTTTTTCTATTTATACAATTTCTGCCTCGATGGTTTATTTGATTTATGGCATGTCACTTTAAACCATTCACACAATTTTGGTTATTTGAGAAATTGATTATTTGGCTTTGCAAATAAAATTTGGCAGCTTTGTTGACCCTTTCAAATTTATTGTCTCAAATTTTTATTGTCAATAATTACTAAATATATTGGGTGTTTAGAATTTTGTTTTTTTTTTTCGGTGCTTAGTCGATAGCACTAGAACCGTAAATATTCGGTTTAACAAAAAAATGTACCTTAAAAAGTGCCACATCTCAGCTACCTACCCTATAACGCTCACAGCTCTAATACTCAATAACAACCACAACAACATATTGCAATATTTCAAGTGTCAAGCACTTAGTTACGATAATTTTTTTTGCATAACATTTCTTAGTGTAAATAATTAATCAACTCGGCTTATTTCTATTTATTCATTCTACAATTCTATTCATTACAAATTTTCATTCCACAAACACAAACACAAACTTGAGCACATACTCGTATATAACTTTTTTTTTTTATATAATGTAAACGCTTATAAAATGCAAACAACACTCGCTGAATAAGATCATTTTGCAAAATTTTGCCTGCATTCCATTTACAATTTTTTTATTTTACAAATTTTTTATCTGTTTATTTATAATTTATTTTTATTTATTTTTTTTACACAAACAAAATGCTGACAACCATGCATAAATGCCTTTATCAGCAAAACCATAACAATAACAAATTATAAATGTATAATAACAATTCTTGTTTGTGTAAAATTTTTCTTCTTCTTGTTGTTGTTTATTCGCTTTCGAGTATTGTTTGTTTTTAGTACTGATAAGTCACGAGTTGTACCTGAGCTTAGGTACTCGTATAGAAATGTTTACGGTACTGTTATCTAACTAAGTAACAGTGAATTGAGATGTACTTGTACTTAGATATCGGTACTTGTGGTGGTGAGCGCACATCAATAGATATTGTGTAGTTTGGGATGTGTGAAAATACCCTGTAGGAAATGTATGAAATTGGTTTCTTTTCCTGCACTGAGAAATCTATATATGCATTTTAACTTAATATCATTTTTGTGTAGATATCGGTTCGAATTAAAATATACTTGGTTTAAATATTTGAAGTGAACATTTATTGCCACCACTGTACACAGCGTTATAAAATATTTTCGCACGTTAAGTGACCCTTAAACTTTTAGTTGGATAATTAGCAATATATCGGTGAAAGTTGCATTTAATTCTATAAAGCAGTTTTTGAGTGACGCGCGAACAAACATACAGACAGACAAACAAATTTTTTTAAACCTGTGTTTTTGATTTCTTTTGCTATAGCAAAGACCTGCGAATGGAATTTCTTAAATGTGAAGGTGATTAATGGATGATAACTTTCAAGAATTTTTTATATTTCGTTTGTTTTTCTTTTCAATATTCTTTTTTGATTATTTTTAATTCGTTTCGATTGTTGGTTAAACTAATAAATTTTTAATTCTTTGATAATTTTGTCTTTTTTTGAAAAAAATTTGTAATATTTTTTCGATAATATTTTTTGGAAAAGTTTTTTTGAAAATTTTTTAATATTTTTTTGGAATTTTTTTTTTTTTTTTTTGATAATTTATTGCTAAATTCTTCTCTCTGATAAATGTTTTTTTTGGAGATACCAACCAAATACATCATCAATACGTTGAAAGTTTTTTTTGGAAATTTTAAATAATTTTTTTTTTTATAAAATTTTTTTTTCGATAATTTTTTTTTTTTGATAAATTGTTTTTGTGGTAGATGTAAAAAAATTTTTTTTGCTATTTCTTTTTTTTGTTTTTTGATAATATCTTCTTTTTTTTTTTGATAATTTATTGCTAAATTCTTCTCTCTGATAAATTTTTTGTTTGGAGATACCAACCAAATACATCATCAATACGTTGAAAGTTTTTTTTGGAAATTTTAAATAATTTTTTTTTTGATAAAATTTTTTTTTTCGATAATTTTTTTTTTGATAAATGGTTTTTGTGGTAGATGTAAAAAATTTTTTTTTCTATTTTTTTTTGTTTTTTGATAATATCTTCTTTTTTTTGATAAATTGTTTTTTGATAATTTACTGCTAAATTCTTCTCTCTGAAAAATTTTTTTTTTGGAGATACCAACCAAAGACATCAATACGTTGAAAGTTTTTTTTGAAAATTTTTTAATCATTTTTTTTGATAATTCTACATATTCAAAAGAGTGATCCTTTTAAGAGCTACATAATTCACACCGACATTTCCTACCGGGCACAAACACAGTACCATACAAAGTGCTCGCATTGTAAACATAACTCTCATATCCGCACTCATATTTGCATAAGCATGACTATTTTTCCCACATTCGTACAAATATTGACGCAAGTGTGCGACCAATTAACTGAACTAAAGACGATGGCTATATAAAAAGCGAGAAAAAACTACAGATTCAGGTGCGCATTGGACTTTTTTTATTAGTATATATGTATGTATCTTTAATTAAAAGTAATCCTCTAGCTGTTGTTATTGCTTAGCACGTGAGCTCAAAAGCTTAAAAGCAACGAATGATAACTGCGAACGGCTAATTACAGATAAAATACCTAGAAGGTTTATCTCTTTTCAAAGTATGGTAAATATTTAAGAAACTTAATGAAAGCTATTGTTGTTGTTGTATTAGCAATAAAGAACATTCCCAGTCGCCATTTTCCTAACCTTGCAGCGTCATCAAATTCTTCTATTTAAAGGAAGTTACAGAAACTGCGGCTTCAATAGGGTTGGAGCAGACTGAAATTTGTGTTGGAATTCATTTATTATTTAAGCTTTTTAATAGAAATACATTTCAAAGAACAACAACAACAAACTATTGCAATTAAGTGCAACTGAAGCAAACGCTGTCCATTTCATTTAATTTGTACTTAAAAACGCCATAACATAAAAATCAAGCCACTTGATGTTTGCACATTGGACAAGCCCCTTTTTCTCGCTTTGCCACTTTAACCGTTAAACGTTTGCATTTTTATACAAAACAAAACAATTTTTTATTATCAAACACCACAGCTCATGACTTTTTATAGAGTTGTTTACTTGTTAGCAATGCATATTAAACTTAATTTTTTGCGCAGCTATGTATGAACTACAGCTACGAAACATAATAATAGGAACGAGCGATTTTTTTTTTTTTTAATTTTAACGCTTAAAAAAATTGTTTCAAGCGCTTACAATTAATAAAAATGAATATGGTAATGCTATTTAAAAGAGATTTATAAAAATTTTTATTTTTTTGAAACATTTTTTCAATCCTAAAAATTCCGTGATTGTAAGAATAAAATTTCGGGATTTTGTGTGTGAGCTTTCGGGATTTTCATCCCTATTATATACCTCTATATACATATGTAAGTGTAAATACCGCACATGCTATGACTGATTAATTTATTTTTATTTTTTGAATTAATATCTTAATGGAAGCTTTTATTTAGCCTAGTTTATTCTTATTGCTTATAGTGGGGAAATGCATTATATGATTGATTGTAGACAGAAAGAACTTAATGGTGATCAGTCATAGGAACCCAACAAAAAAATTGGCACCTTAAATGCAAATTATTTCAATGCAGTTAAAAGCTCATTGTACTCTGAAGCTATATACGTAATAGTGTGAGAGCTTTTTTTGAGCTTTCTCATAAACAAACTCCCAATGGCGTTACAAAAGCTTGCAGAATGTTACCATGAACCCTTTGAAGTGGCTCTCTCTCGGATACAATAATAAGTGGAAATAATTGATGTTCCGCAATTGAAGAGTTCACATTTGATTTTCCAAAGAAATCTTAAATTTTGAAAAAAAAAAAAAATATTTTTTGTTATCTTATTCATCCATAAGTCGCTAAATGGTTAAGAAAAGAAATCGACTTTAGGTTTTACATATGATTTTTAATATTCATATTTCTTCTTCTAACTCTTTTTATTGCTTAAACGATTTCTGGCCACCCCAAACTAATCAACACAATTTTTTGTTGGGTTTACTGCATGCACACAATTTATATTTATTTTGATTATTTTGAGTAAATGCATCGTTCTGTCAAATGTTAAGTTGAATGCCAAATCTATGTACATACAAAGGCACTGCTGTTCTTCGAGTCCCGTTCTACTCGGCTTTGAAAGTGGCGCAGCTTATTGCTATTGCATCACACTCTTATACATATTTATGTATGTTTGTATTCCCTATTTTAAATGCATTCTAATTTTCTCTATATTTTTTCCTGTTGCAGTCATAAATACGCTTTTTATTGTCTGTATATTTGTCTATTGTTTCTTTTGTTATTTCCAAGGCCATATGCGGACAGATCCTTTGTCATTTTATGGTTCCTGCGTAAGCATGAGCTGACATCATTTGTACTACCTTTTTTTCTTTTTCGTTGCGCGTTGAAATTAGAAAGATTTTTATATCAGAGAATAGGTTTTCTGTTACTTATTTTTGACTGTTTTCAATAGTTTCTGTTTAAAGATTAACCGGCTAATGTTATAAAATAAAATAAAATAAAATAAAGTAAAATAAAATACAAAATAAAATTAAATTAAAAAAAGGAAATAAAATAAAATAAAATAAAATAAAATAAAATAAAATAAAATAAAATAAAATAAAATAAAATAAATTAAAAAATAAAATTACATTAAATAAAATTAAGTGAAATGAAATGAAATTAAATGAAATGAAATAAAGTAAAATAAAATAAAATAAAATAAAATAAAATAAAACAAAGTAAAAAAATTATATTAATTAAAAGAATATAAAGTATAATAAAATAAAATAAAATAAAATTAAATTAAATTAAATAAAATAAAGTGAAATGAAATAAAGTAAAATAAAAAACAAAAATAAAATTAAATCAAATTAAATTGATTTTCTTCTAAAATAAAACTAAAAAAAAATCGAAGCCTCAAACGTCCGCGTTTATCTGGTACAATCAGCAAAATATTTGTTTTGCAATATTTATTTATTTTTTTTTTTTCTTTTCATCGAACTCTATCTCAACTCCCGATCTTGATACGCACATACCCCCAATAATCGCAATAAAATGCTTCAACATTTTATATTTTATCTCGTTATTGTTGCTTGTTACTGAACGTGAACGTCAATGTATGGCCAGTAAATATCACTTTAAATTGGTTTCCAATATGATTGTTTATTCTCTTATTTGCTCATTGCGCTTTCACACACATTGTTGTGATTGCATATATCTCATTGCCTTTACTGTTTTCCGCAAAAGTACTTTTTTATAAATTGTATACACTTTGAATGCTAAGTGGAGGTGGCGGTGGCGGTGACCCTATTAAAGAAATAAATGCCAACGTACTTATGTACATATGTATGTAATTCACACTTTATGGCAGTCGTTGTATACATATGTCCTTCATAGCGGTTTAAAAAATGCAAGTATATCATTGACGGCTGCACACTTGCATTTGTAAAGCTTGCATGTGGTAAAAGCTCTGATACACCCAATAAAAAATAATGTTAGAAAGCTGAATGCTCAACACTTTTTTAAGGGGAATTCAAATGTTTTTAAAATGTCTTTGATATATCACAAATATTAGTTATGCCTTACCCAGTCCACTAAAAACTTATGCAAGCAAGCGATAGTACTTCCTTCGAAATGAGCTTTTGTGCTATCTGTTTCTAGCGGTATGCGAAAAAGCTTGATAAAGCTCTAACACGCGTGCGTGGCTGTGGAATACAATGAAGTAATTTTTTTGACCTGAGAATTTACCAAACTATTTCATTCATTGAACCTACTGAAATACTAACAAAATATCTCAATATCCTCGTAAAATCGTATACGAAGGAATTCCATTATTTCGCTCAATGCTGCATGCACTGCCTGTAATTGAGTTGAAGGTCAATCAGTCGCCTCAGCTTAACCTTGTGTGACTTCTTTGCTGCACAGACTGATGCTTTTTTTATTAACAACTCAGCACATGTATGCAAGGATAAAGTTGTATGTAGATATGTATGCTTGAGTGTGAAAGTTTGCTATTTCTTCTACGGCATGATAGCAACAGGTCAAGGGTGACTTGTCTGGCCTTTTAAACTATTTCTCTACTAACTTTGTTAAACGTAGACGTATTGAAATTACTAAGTAGGTATGAAAGTGTTTAAAGGACAATGGAAAATTATGTGCTGTAAAAGCTCGGATATAAACTTATATAAGTAACTATAAGTGCTTAGAAAACTATAAGTGCTTAGACAATACATTTCAATAAAAAAATAAATATATACATATTTATAAAAGTACTAGTAACTAGCTAAAATCTTAGCTAACGGCAGCTGCTTCGGGAAATAAATCATAAAAAATTTAAACTAGCAATGATAGATCTTTATCATTTTTTTCGTAAGCACTTAGCGACTTGTGGTTGATTAAAACAATTTTTTTTTTTTTTTTTTAATTTTAAATTTAATTTGATAAACTTGTCGTTTGCGAGATAGCGTTTGCTTTCAAAAAATGTTCTTAGCAAGCATAAAAAAATTGTATTAATTCTGAAATTAATTTCTATTGTAATATTTTCATTCATACTAACTTATATTTTACTCATCCGTTGTAAGCAAGAAATCACTCAACAGCCTCGACGAAAAAAAATGCTAAAAATTCAGGGAAATTTTGGAGCAAGTTTTGACTTGCAAATTATTGTACTGAAATTGATTGGTCTACAAAACTGCAAGCTCAAAAACTTTCTAGAAATACTATTTAGTAAATTTTTATTATTTAAAGTTTAATTAACTTTTCTAAATTTTTTTAAATTTCTTTTTTTGTGGTTTCTGTTTTTAAAATCGTTATATATTAAATGAAAATTATTAAAAACGCCGCTTCTTCTTATTTCGTAGACCCATATAACTACACATAATTTCATGTCACTACTATTATATTGCACATAACTGTGCATGTAGTTAACTAGACCTAATCATAACAAATTTGAAAAAATCAAAAACAAAAAAGTGGGCTTGGCTTGATCGACTACGTGCCTTATTATCGAATTCCGTTGAAATTAGTTTGTTAAGTAAATATTGAAAAAAAAAAAATCTTGCCATTCAAATTTATTTGTTTGTTTATCATAATATAATTTATCGAGTAGTTCAAATAAAAAAAATTTTAAATTTAGCAATTTAAGCACGTAGTGTACGACGCTTAGGAGCGCTACAAAAACAAAATAGTTTTAAAAATTGTTTGCTCTTTCATTTTATTTATTATAGTTTTTATCACATTGTTTTGTTTAAATTAACACGACTCGACTATTGTGCAAAAAGTAATAAAGAAAACAAAACAAAAACGCCCACTGGTGTAGACGCAATTTAAGAAAACACTTTTCAATATATATTTCCGCATCGTTAAATGCTAATGTTTGTAAACATCCACTCTATGCACAGAAAATTTTCATGATTAAAATTAATAGTCCAACAAGTAAGGGGGTCTAAATTCGGTTGGAAAATGTATAGGTATTAGTATTGAGATATTTTGACACTCGGCGGTTGCAGATATGGATTGCTTTGTACCAAATTTTGTTCATTTTTGCTTAAGTGAAACTAGGTAGAGATATAGTTGCGGAAAAGGGGCGTGGCTGAAAGCCGATTTCTTTTTATATGTAATGAAATTGTAACAGCTTGATGTCTGTGTAGTACAAATAGTAAATAAAATTTGCTTAAAAAGATCTTTATAAGAGTTAAAATAGGCAAAACAAACGATTTTAAAATTTTTGTTTGTCTGTCTGCATGTTTGTTCGCCCATCACTCAAAAACCGTAATATAGAATAGAATATAAATTTCGCCGATGCATTGCTAGATGTCCCATTTAAAGTAAGTCACTAATTTTTCAAATTTTTGTTTGTCTGTCTGCATGTTTGTTCGCGCATCACTCAAAAACCGTTGCATTACCAGATGTCTAATTCAAAGTTAGAGGCCATTTTACTGCACAAACTTTACTCTATTAAATTTTCTAAAACTGAAAATTTAAAAAATCTCTCTTTCAATACATTCGAGTCATTCAAACCAAATTTTTTTCTAACAAAATTAGAAAACTTTGTTTTTACGCCACAACTGGTTATACAAATTCAGTGCCATTAGCTGTTTAGTTACTCAACTAGCCAACAAGTGGTGCGTAGTCGCGCTCACGACCATTCAAATTATTGCAACTGTCACATGTGTAACGAGAAGTGAAATTAATTAGCTATTTTAATTTCTTTACAACAAACAAAAACAAAGAGCAAATAAGTAAGAAATGTTCTTTTTGGCTGTTAGCCGGCTTGTTTTAGTGCACAGAAATGTTTACTTCCTTCCGCGATACGCTGTCAACGCAGCGGGTGTTTTGCAAAAAATACTTGAACGAACTGACGTGGTGCAAGTTTTAGTGCAGGAAAGATAGCTGTCAATTAAGCAAAAAAAAAAATTAAAAAAATAAAGAATAATATTAATTTACATTTGCAACCATGCAACACCTTGAAATACCGCAAAATGAGTTGTAGAAAAATTCATTTGTTTTGTAAGCAAACAAACAAACAAACAAATATTCAATGCAATTTGTAGTTGAATATTTCTAGCGAGTCTCTCAGACATTGAGTGGGTGTGGAAATGAATTGAGTTTTACTAATTATAAGAGCGCATTTGTTGTTGCTTCTTGTAGACCTCTCTACCTATTTCCATCTCTGTCAATATATCCATCTCTTTTTTATGCCTGCTCACTTGTAGAAAAGTAAAAGTTCGCATTTTACATAAATTTCTCCTTAGCACATTTTCTTCAACACTCGAAAAAAAATATTTTTACACAAAAATGTCACAATTCATTAAGTGATTATTACAGCCAACACATAAAAATTTAATGTACACATTTTAGCTATAATTTTGCAATAGTATTGTGAAGATTAATGTTTCCTTCCCACAAAACAGGGTGGCGTACTCAAAATTGACTTATTTGTTTTTACTTGACCATATGCAGCTGCTCAAATTTCTCTCAAATTTATTACTTTAAAAATATGCGCAATTTCTAAATTTTAAATAGAAATTAATTTGTGCAAATTCAAGCATGCACTTTCATATTTTTTGCTCTCAAAAATTAAATTAATCACAAAATTTTAATTTGCTGCATTTTCATATTGGAATTTTTTTTTTTTTTTTTTAATTTTTATTTGTGTAAAAGAAAAGCGCATCCATACAGCTGCACTTTAATGTGAGTGCTTTCCTGTTTATTAAATGAATGAATTACCATAATTTTTATTTGAATCGAAAGATTGCTTCGATTCATGCTTGCGTCTAACATCCAACGCCCCCTCCCAACATCTGCATCATTTTACTTTCTTTCCTTTCGCTGCACTGTAGCCTTGAAATGCGATGACGTCAGCAACATTTTTGTTGACTTTTCTTTATCATTGTTTGCCATAGAGATATCTACTTGCATTCATACATATGTACTTATCTATGTATAAAATTGTCCACATATTGTCGCTGACTAACGTTTTGGCAATAGCTGACAATGCAACTTATGCCATAAATTAATATTGTTAATTGCAATCTAAACAATTTCTAGTTATTTTTATTTCAACTACAATACGAAGTGCATTAATATTTAATGATATTCTTCTGACGGAGCGTTCCCAAGTGTCAACTGTCGGGCTTGTCAAATTTCACTCTATGTTTTAAAAAATATTATGATCCTATTTTTATGGCCAACACTGTATAAAGCGGTAATAAAATATTTTCTTGCATCAAAGTGAATCCTAAACTTGAACCTGCCCATCTAGCAACATATCGGTAAAATTTCATACAGTTCTACGCCACAGGTTTTGAGTGATGCGCGTACAAACACGCAGACAAAAAGACAAAAATAAAAAAAATTAAAAATACTTTTTAACGCTTAGTAAAATACCTTTCATTTGATATCCATAGCGGCATAACTTAATTCATTCAAAAAAAAAATTAGATAGGTGGCAACACTGTGAAACCCATCTAAGCTGTCAACACTTGCCTGGGAGCGCTAGGTATGTCGCATATTGTCTATGCTCCTGTGGTCATTTAAAAGTGTAAAGTCGTGGCTGCAGACCTGTAAAATAAGGATTACTAATCGTAATGATTACCGATTTGATTGATTATTTTGATAAGAATTGATTACCATTACTTTAAAATTTTAATAATTATTTTCCCATTAATTAAAAACTATTCAACAAAAAATCATGATTATTAAAAAAAATCAAACAAATTTTGTTTTTTTTTTATTTTTTTTAATTCTTTTATTTTTTTTAATTCTTCATTATTTTTTCATTTTTCTTTTATTTTGTATTTTTTATATAATCTTTTGTATTTTCTTTAGTTTCTTTTATTTTTTTTTTAGATTTTTTTAGATTTAATTATTATTTCCCAATGAGTTAAGAACTATCAAAAAAAAATTTTATTAATTTGCATAATTCTTTTATTTTTTCTTTATTATTTTTTTATTTTTATTTTGCATTTTTTATTTCATCCTTTTTATTTTTATTTTTTTTTATTTTTTCTTTTATTATTTTTAATTATTTTTTATTATTATTATTATTTTTTTTTTTTTATAGTAAAAAATCATAATTATTTTAATCGTAATCAAGTTCTCTTGTAAACAATTAAAATAATCATTACCAATTAAACAATCCGTCTAATCATTTAATTACTAATTACTAATCAAAATTAACAGGTCTGAGCAGGAAATATTCCAAAAAAAAATAGTATAATAGAATCTGGTGGCAACCTCAGAATATTTTTTTTAATTTTTGTTGATATATTGGGAACACCTAAATTAAAAATTTTTAATAAACTATCTACATACCAAATTTTGTCTAAATCATTGGAACTATTTGCCCTCTCGAAAGTCGATCTGTCTAAGAATATTTTCACAAATTGTATTCCCTTTAGTCCCCATATCCTTCTCTTCATTTACTCCCCCCTAACCCTCGCCATTTGCTTACTGATTTTTTACTTTGCCTATACTATATCCCCGTCCCTATCTTACACCTTTTTTCCCTTCGTTTTTCTATTCTCTTTTTAGTTTGCCAGTCCCTCTTGGTCTGCTACTCCTCCATATATACGATCTCTTAATTAACATTCACATTTGATGTACTTTGATGTTTCACTCTACCCTCCTTGAAAGACTAAAACTATCGAAACGGCCACTCTAATAAAATAATAAATATATTTTTATTTGTTTGTTTACAAAAAATTCGTGCTTGAGTTTTGTTTACTTTTCGTTGTTTTTTTTTTTTTTTTATTTTTTTTTTTTTTTTTTGTTGTTGAATTTCTTATTGATGTAACTGATTAGAGCGCTAATTTAACTTGATAGCCACCACCACCTCAGGCTCAATGCCAAATAAATAATACCATTTCCAATTTTCAAGTAAACAAAATATAAATAAAATTTATAATAGTTAAATTAGGGAATCAGTGCTACTTCTCTGATAAAAGCTTCACTCGTGCCTATCAGTAAGTGACCCACTTCACGACTATTTTTTGGTATCGCTGTTAACATCAGTGCGGCAGAGGTGTGGTATGAAATTTATTGTAGACTTCATTTATTTAATTTTTTTTTTGTGTTTGATTAACTGACAATAATAGCAAGCTTTGTGTTGTTTATTGTGCTGTCAATGCTTCATACCGAATCGAGCGGGCGTTTCAACGACTACAACGACACCCACTAATATTTATTAGATGACTTCACTTTTCTAGAATATCAAACACTTTAAAATGATTGATTATGTTAATGTTTTTTACAATCGATGACCCTGCAAAGTTGTTTATATGGTGTGTATTACCTTGGCAGATAATTTGGTTCGAGATATCTGATCTACACAATTTTTAAGGCTATTGGAATCCTAAATTTCAAACATTATCTAATAAAAATATAAATAAAATTTAATTTAATTTGTTTTAAAAAAAATAATAATTTAAGTGCATTTACTGATTAATTACCATTGTTTTTAATTTTTCATGATTATTTTTTATGTTTGATTTTGAAAAAAACAAAAAAAAATTTTATAATTTTTTACGATTTCTGTAAAAAAAATTATTTCGAGATTATTTTTCAAAAAGATATTTTTTACTATTTTCAGTTATTTTTGATTAATCTCTTTAGCTATTAAAGCATAAATGATAAAGAAAAGGACTTTTTACTGTTACTGAAAAAGTAAAAAATAATCAAAAACAATAAGAAATTTTTTTTATTATTTTCTGCTATATTAAATTTTCTTTTTTTTTCAAATATTTAAAAAATCACTATCAATTGAATGTAGCACCTAATCAATGGATTACAAATTCTTCGTTGATTATTTTACAATTAATTGATTTTGAAAAAAAATATTGAAAATATAAAAAATATCTGAGATATTAAAAAAAAAATTTCTTTTCTGTAATTTTTTATTATTATTTTTTTTTTAATTGGTGTAATAATAGTTATCAATTAAAAGTAGCATCTAATTAATAGATTACTAATTTTAAGTTGACTCTTTTGTACAAATGGATTTAAAAAAAAAAACACATTATTTAAAAATTGTTTTTTGCGTTTACTGAAAAAATTTAAAAACTATCAGAAGTGATAAAAAAAATTTTTGGTTATGTTTGCTTATTTTTGGTAACTTTTTTTTATTCAATTTACTGTGATAAAAAATGCCGATCTAGTTTAGCTGTCAAAATATCGGCGCATTAACACTTTTTTATATACATACATACGTACATACAAATGTATGAATATAGTTTTCTTGTAATTTTTTTATTGTTTTACTTGTTTTTATTTTTATTTTTTACTTTTTTTTGAATTTTTAAGTTTTCTTATTTTGTTTACATGTACCAAAAAACTTGATTTGCCAACATAATTCTACTTATTTTATTATTGTTATCGTATGTACTTTGCTTTCCACATTAAAATAAAAACAACATAAGCTGACATTTTTATTTAGCGATAATTTTAATTTTACCTGAATGTTCCATAACATTTGCCTCGAACGTGATAGTCACTCACCTCAGCTAGCACTGGGTATTCACATGGAACTCAATTTTCATCAACAATTCAATTTTTCATGAACTATTTTTGTGGTTTTTGTTTTGTTTTGTTTTGTACTTTAGCTTTTTTTGTAAACTGCTGTCTTCTTCTTATTTTTTTTTTTATTGAATATTTGCTGACATACTGGAGATATGATACTTACTGGGAATTTACTTTTTGCTGACATACAAGTTGATTTATGATATTTGAGTACGCAATTAAACACTACTTAAATATATGTAAGTAAGATATGTTTTATATACCCAGTTGTCAAATTTAAAATGACCTCACTTTAGTCAAGAAAGGCGTTTGCTAAGGTAAAACAAATGTAAAATGATTGATAAATATAAAACAAATATTATTTAATAATACCAATGGGTCATTCTATGCTGATTGATACCAAAAAAATTTGTAATACTAGAAGCCGGTCTTTTTTGCTGTCAGATTTCTTATGAAAATTTAAATTTTTTGCCGTTTTTATATTTAGATATGTACTATAAATAAAAAATTAAAAAAAAAAAAATTTATAAAAAAAAATTTTATAAAAAAAAAAATTTATAAAAAGAAATTTATAAAAAAAAAAAATTTTTTTTTCAATTTAAAACATTCTTAAAATGATCAGCCTCTTTCCAGTTCACGAAAGAAATTTTAATGAAAAAAAATATTTATTTGAAATTTGGCAGTGAAAAACATTTTTCACTTAAATTTCTATGTGAAAGGGGCTGTAAAAGCTGTAAAATAATTTCTCCTCTGCCTACATAGGTTTTCAATTGATATTAAAAGGTACTTGATAAAAAAAAAACATGTGTCGCTTGCTACATACATACATATGTCAGCTCGCAAGGGCGTGAAAATCATGCAAAATTTATGTATGTATTAGCGATAACTGCTGCTATGGGGAGATAAATTCCTTAGATTACACACGAACGTAGTTCATGGATACCAGGCGGTAAGCAACCAACGAACAACGTGACACTGCGATGACAGCCCATTAGAAGTGTTGATTGAAATTGCATGACAACATGCTTCTGCTGGCATGTCTTTTATGATGGGTCTCAGCGAGTATCACAAAACAATTCACAACACAAAACAAATCCCACCTGCAATAACAACACGCATGCTAACAATTTGAGATTACTTAATCTTTGACTGTGGCATTAGGTGTCTTCATTCACGTAAATCTGGATTCGAGTTCAATATCTGCGTATTCTACTTGGAAGCGCCACTTCAATACTTCAATACAATACAATAGAGCGCATCACTTGTTGTTGGCCAAAAAGTCTCCTAATTGGAATTGATTGTAGTTGGTCTTGATATTTGGGCACTGGGACACGTGCACTTTCTTCTCATCGCTTTTGTTTGTAGATTTTCAAATATGCCTTGAGAAAGGAAAGGTGCAATGAAATAACTCCCAAATGAAATAACTCCCATGAAATAACTCCCAATGAAATAAGTCCCAATAAAAATGAAATAATTCCCAACTTTAATAAATGAAATAACTCCCAAAGAAGGAAATGAAATAACTCCCAATATTTGGTAGTTATTTCACAATGAAACCACAAGTCCCCAAAAAAATGAAATAACTCCCAAATGAAATAAGTCCCAAAAAAATGAAATAACTCCCAAATGAAATAACTCCCAAAAAAATGAAATAAATCCCAAATCAAAATTTGAAATGGTATATTTTTACAACATAATCAGTTACAATGAAATTTGAAAAATACAGGAAGTTAATATGTACATAGATATGTGAATGTAACAATTACATTAAAACCTGAATAGTGTTGTCGACCTTTTGACGGCAAATCGGACAGTTAAAGTTTTCTAGTCCTTCAGAAATACTCTTAGCATGAAGCATTAGAACACAAGCGTTGCATATTTTTAAATGTTTGCACGGCATCAATAGTACATTGGGCTCAACCTCCAAACAAATTACGCACCCAAAAAGCGAATTAATGTCAGTGACATTAAGACGCATGACCAAAAACGAATTAAAGTCAGTGCCCTTAATTCGTTTAATATTTTGACTTTAGTTCGCTTTGGACATGCGAATTAATGTCATTGAGGCAAAATTTGACTTAGGTCAGATCCTCAATTCGGGGCGTGATCGATGGTATTTATGTGCAGAACTCCTTTCCGCATTGGCGGCCTGCGGCCGCGCTTCAAAAAATAACCCTGGGCTACGCCATTCCAACTCCGGGTGTGTGCCATAGCCGTGGCTACCGCCACGGTGATGTCCTTCCGCGTGCCACGTTTCCCACTTTTTCACTTTTTTGGCTCAGCGTAATGTGCCATTACAACAACCACATGAAAATGACAGAAAATTGTGAACTTTAACTGGAAATAACTTTTGAACTGTTGAAAAAAATCTCATTTCAGATTCTAAATCTAGACATGGGTAATCGTTTACGTGGGGTACCGAGCGCTAATACACAACCAAAAATGTTGAGACGCGGTTTGGTCCCAGGAGCATGAATATAACTCCGCTGAACCAATATTTTTAGTAGTTTGCGAGATATTTGCAGTTAAAGTCATGTTCATGTGGTTATTGTAATCACATTACCCTGTGAGAAAAGAGTGGCACGCGGAAGGACATCACCGTGGCGGTAGCCACGGCTATGGCAACCACCCGGAGTTGGAATGGCGTAGCCCAGGGTTATTTTTTGAAGCGCGGCCGAAGGCCGCCAATGCGGTAAGGAGTTCTGCACATAAATACCATTGATCACGCCCCGAATTGAGGATCTGACCTAAGCCAATCTCAGATTCATTTTTTAAATCCCAGATTCTTGATATAATGATCATAAGTCGAAGGTGATAATGAAAAATGAAAATTTGGAATATAAAAAAAATGTACTGACTTTAGTTCGCTTTCTTACTGCGAATGAATGTCAATGACGTTAGTTCGCTAAAAATATTCCCCAACAAAAATGAAATAACTCCCATTAAAAATGAAATAACTCCCAATGCCTGGATTACAAGCAATGAAGTAAGTCACAAAAAATGAAATAACTCCCAATTTCCAAAAATTATGAAATAACTCCCAAAGATATTTTATTGGGGATTATTTCATTTGGGAGTTATTTCATTATGAAATAATTCCCAGTTAAAATTATGAAATAAGTCCCAATGAATTGGGAGCTATTTCATAATGAAATAAGTCCCAACTTGCATGGAAAATATTTGGGAGTTATTTCATTTTTTTGTTGGGAGTTATTTCATTTGGGAGTTATTTCACTGCACCGAAAGGAAATGTTGCGTATACGCACAGTTGTACCTAAGAGCAATCAATAAATGTTGAGTTGAATGTGTGTCGGGTAGAAGGATGGATGTTAAGTGTTTTGTATGTTTGTAGGTAAACTTGAGAATAGGTAAGCCTTTGATTGATGGGCTATTATTACGCAGTTTCACTTCCTTGAATAAAATATGCAAAAAGGTTGCTTTCGGACGGTTAGTAAATTTAATAAATTCGAAAATGTTGTAGGAAAAAGGAAATAATGAAAATAAATGAAAATATGAAAAGAATAGAGAAAATAAAAATATAGTAGAAAAAGAAAGAAAATGAAAAATGAAAGGAAAAGGAAGAGAAAAAGAAAACGGAAAAGGAAAATAAGAAGAAGAAGAAAAACAGGGAAAAATCTAAAAAAAATAAAAATAAAAAATAAAAAGAAAAAGACAAATAAAAGGAAATATAAAAATAAAAAAAAAGACAAAGAAAGAAAAAGACAAGGAAAAGGAAAAATAAAATTAAAAAGAGAAATAAAAGGAAAAATAAAAATAAAAGGAAAATAAATAAGAAGAAAACGAAAAAAGAGAAGAAAGAGAATAAGAAAAAGAGAAAAAAGAAAATAACTGGAAAACGAAAACCAATAGAACTAGAAAAAAATCATGAATAGAGATAAAACTAGGAAGTGCGAAAAAGACATTGAAAAGGAAAAATTAAATGAGAAATAAAAAGCAAGGGAAAGTAAAAGGAACAATTTAAGTTAAATTAATATTCGATTTAAGTTGAAGTGGAAATTTAACTAAAAAGAAAAATAAAAAGATAAATAAAAGTAAAAAAGAAGAAGGAAAATGAAAATGAGAATGAAAATGCAAAGAACAAGAAAAGAATATGAACCGATAAAAATGAGAAAAAGAAAGTAAGAGTAAGAAAAATGAGGGAAATAAAAAAATTTAAATAGAAAATAAAAACTAAAAATTAAATAAAAGAAGGAAAAGGAATTAAAATAAAGAGAAACTCTATATACTGGAAAAAGTTTCAAACAAGGAACATTCATGGTAGTGGATTTTTTAGAAAATTGTTGGGTAGGCAGTTTTGTAGCGCATTCTCAATTTTAGTACAATAACATGCAAGTTAAATGTAGCTCTAACTTTTTTCTTGATTTTCAGAATTTTGTATGTCGCGGGTATTAAATAAAAAAAATGCCATACACTTGCGTATCTTTTTTCTATTGAAAACTCCTAAAAAAAATTGAAAAATTATTTTTTTAAAAATATTTTTTAATACTCGCTTTTAAAATTTTATGCTACCGTCAGGTCATGTTCCCAGTGCATCTTTGTGAGTAAGAATATCATAAAATTATATTTTTCATAAATAAATATTTCGTATTATGTAGTAGTGTTTGTCATATGTTTGTCACTGCTTTTTACATAATAGCCTCTTTAGTCTCTAAATTTCAAATTAATATTTTGTTATTTTTATTTCTTTCAATTCACAACCGTTTCAGCTTACTCGTGCCTTTTTTTTGCTGCCCACACAAGTGCCAACGGTGCTATCGCATTAAGATGTAGCTTAAACAAATAACACAATAGCCGATCACATGTTCGAGAGTACTTCTACTCAAAGTGCTCTAGTATTGTTTATTCAAAGTGCACTTGTTGTGTAATATTCGTTTTGTTCACTGCCTCTCAAAGAAAGCATGCCACTTGGTTTTGTCTTATCTGCTTTTGCCTTACCTTTCTTTTCGGGCATACTAATCTATGAATTAGTTCTACTTTCATTCGATTTAGCACTTAAAGCACTTTCAACAAGTTTTTTGATTGCTTTTATTTTATTCCTACAATTTATTTAGCACGCGCGCTTTTCTCATTCAAAAACCTAGGCATTAATCATCGCCTCGTTTGTTATATTAATTTTTACGTCTGTCGTGTTTTATATTAATAAAATATCTAAATTCGCTATAACCTGGTTTTTTATGGTTTCTTAAATATTTATTTTTGTATCTTTAGTGTCTTGCTCTATTTTTTTCTCTCTGTTCACGTCATATCAGTGAACGCATGCTGCTGACGTCAGAGCACCAAAAATCATGCTTGAAATGTTTGCAAGTCAACAACTTTTGCCATTTTTTTGTTTGACAAATAAAAACTTATCATTATTTCATTTTAATTAGACGTCTCTATCGTATATTCTTGAAGTTGATAATGCCATTTTGTTAACCCAAATGAAGGTTGTATTGTATTTACTTTGTTGTTGCACTTGTGTTGCTCTCCACTGGGGTCAAAAATCGGCTATTACATGTCCAATTATATTAAAATTATTGCCAACGTCAAATATTTCGAAAGCTTCTTTGTAATCATGAAAATATGTGAACTTTCATTTTCTTTTTCGTAAATTATAATGCAGAGAGCGGGTTTGTATATGAATCACAGAGTGGGTTGGGGGTCTGTCGTAACATTGCCCGCATCGTTATCACCCTGTGTTACAAACATATATTATAATACTCATTTTAATCAGCATTTTCTTGATAAGAAACGTGAAATTTAATTTTATTTGGTCAAACATAACAAACGTTGAACTCATTTTAATCATAACGTGGCACTGCAGTGTTTACACTCAAATTCTTTAAATTACATTATTGATAAGTAAAAAAAGAAATTAGGGTGCTGTACATTCAGGCAATTGAATATAAAATAATTATGTAACTACAACATTAAAAAATTTAAAAGTTTTAATACAAACTCAATTCAAATATCTTTTGTAATTTATAATTATTTATTAGCTATAAAGAATTAGTACGATAAGCGAAAAATTTCTGTAAATGAAACACCCTGTACTTTTGTTTGTATTCATATGTGTATGCACATTAGGTAGATATACTTTGATGCTAACGCAAAAATCATAGTTGAAAAACTACCGCCGACATGAAACACGTACCAAAAGTAAAGGCTTAGAAGCGCTAGAAAGAAGGAACACCCTGTAGAAACATACAATTGTTTTCCGCCTATAACTTCTATGTTTGAAGTCCGATTTTTACGAACGAAGTTTTCTTAGAAATTTAGAAACCGACGCCATATTTCTGCTACATAGAATTTAAAGAAATTATGCCCATACTTTACCACTAAACAAATTTTTTAATAATTAACTTCAAACACAGGGTGTTACTTTTAGAGAGAAAAAAACACTAATAACAGCCGATTTAAGAAGATTTGTGAATGGGTTTTATAAACGAAAGGAGAGCGCAGCTAAATGTATCTACAAAATCATTACAGCTAGTTGTGGGTGTCATTTTCTGAATACTCACTTTAGCATTTTGTATTTCGGGATTGTTTTTGGAGATTTCCAGGATCACATATGACCGCGTTATAATATTTTTTGGGGTTGATTTTGGAACTTTTACTGAACCATCCCGAAATAGTCCCAAACCGATAGCGTAAAAGTCCCGCAATGAATTAAGTAATAATCCCGAAATGATCCCGAAAAAGAACAAAATGTGGTCCCGAGAAAGATATATGTAAATCATCCTGAAATGATGCCGAAAATATTTTTTTTTATGATTTCGGAACTTTTAGTGATGATAATCCCGAAATGATCCCAAAAAATAACAGAATGTGATCCCGAAAATCATTCTAAATTACACTGAAATGATGCCGAAAAAATGCTGTACAAGCCTGAAAAACACGTAAGAAAAAATAATCCTGCAACTATCCCGAAATTATGCCGAAAACGTCGAGAAAACAATATCGACATAATCTCAAAAGAGTACCGAATATAATTCCTTAAAAATTCGAACACTGTATAGCTCTTACACAACTGTGTGTAACTGTTTCCTAAATTCTATTAAAATGCGATGCTAAATTTTTTTTTTTCTATTTTCATTGCACCAAAAAAAATGTCGATCTACTCGAAAAAAAAATTTCATTTCATTCTCAATTAAACTTTTGCAACGCCGTCTAAGAAGCTTACTTCAAAAAACTCATATTTTTTTTTTGTAATTGTAAAAGTAAAAGTCAAATATCTAAATGCATTTTTAACTAAAATGAAAGATTCTTAAAAACAAGTTTCGAAAATTTTTAGATATTTTTTTCGAGGCATTTTTTATTGTTACTAGTCTCAAATTTTTTCCATCTCTATGAAATTTAAAAATTTTAATAACTAATTTAGTTATTTAAAAAAAAAAAAACAAATAAAACAATAATAATTTAAAAAAACTTCATATTTAACTCTCAATCAAACCAAAAAAAAAAAAAACAAAAAAAAGAGGAAAAAATTTCTCACCAAATTCTAGTTTACTCCACTCACGCTCTAGACAATTTTGAATACATTTTTCTTAGTTATAAAATTTCTCAACATGCTGTGATTTATTTTAGGCATTAAAATAATAGCATACAAATAATTATGTATTTATTTATTCATGTAAATTTGTATGTATGTGTGTACATATTTGTTTACAACATTTCACTCGTTTTTACGTCTCGTTAAGCTAATTTACAAATTTTGCTCAAATTTTTGTGGTTTCAATTTTCGGTTTCACTTTCAATTACGCGCTACACATAATACAATACAAGCAAAAGCAGATACATATAAATGAGTAATATGTATGTATGTTTGCTAGCACTTTTTTTGTAGTTTCATTGAGCATATTTGTTACTCATACGCCATGTGCGCCGGCTCAACAATGAATTACACACATACATAAATCGTGTGTATGTACGGTTTTTGGCTTTTAATTTTTATACCTAGTAGTGCTTCGCACACAAGGTATATTAACTTCATTCGCCTAACGGTAGTATGTAACGGCATAAACGAATCGAGATAAATATTGACTTATATATATCAAAATGTTCAGGAGGAAAAGAGAAATTGATTGAGCCATGTCCGTCCGTCCGTCCGTCCGTCCGTCCGTCCGTCTGTAAACACGATAACTTGAGTAAATCTTGAGATATCTCAATGAAATTTGGTATGTAGGTTCCTTTTCACTTATCTCCGAGCGCTATTGAAAATAGGCAAAATCGGTTAAAAGCCACGCCCTCTTTCTATATATATAATATTTTGGAAAATACAAAAAGAGTGATTATTCAGTACATAATACACCTATAAGGATAATATTTGGTGTGCACTTTAGCGTTAAGGCAACAAATACATTTTTGAAGAAATTTTTAAAAAGGGGCGTGGCACCGCCCACTTTTGATATAGTCAAATTTGGAAATATTATTAATCATAAATCAAAAACCGCTCAAGATAGCAAAATAAAATTCAGCACACATATATATATTAATACAGGCAATATTTCGAAAAAAAATTAGCGAAATCGGGTTAGGTCCACGCCCAATTTTATACGAAAGATTTTGAAAAGGATCATAGATATATTGAATATGCTATAACTTTGCTTAAACTAGCTGTATATAATTTCTATTTCACCTCTGAAGTGTTCGTGGGCAAAGAAAGTCGAAAGCACAAAATTTTTAGAAAATGGGCGTGGCCCCGCCCCTTTATGGGGGATTATTCCATGAAACTTTCCATGCCAATACTCCGGTAAAAATTTACTTATTGAAACGATATTTAGAGAAAGTGTTCAGCATATAAAGCTTACTCTTTGCTGTAAAAGTAAACAAAATCGGAGAACGGACACGCCCACTTTTTGAACACAGTTCTAAAAAATTTCTTCGTAAACTTAAAATCTCGATATTTCAATAATTGTATAAGTTATATAAATAAGATTTTACACACATAATAAGCCTTTTAAGCAAAACTGAACTGTACAAAAATTTTGTGGATTTTGGTGAAGTAGGCGTGGCGCCGCCCACTTTTTAGCATAAAAGCTCTGCTATTTTCAAAAGCGATTGCTTGGAATTTCAAGAATGTATTTCAATGAAATTTTGTGAGAGGGTTCCCAATAGTATGTAGTATACTCCTGCCAAAAATTACGCAAATCGAATAACAAACAAGCAAGATTTACGGGCAAGTAGTTAACACCCTACTGCCTTTTTTTTATTAATTTTTTTTATTTTCATACCTTTCATGAACATGAGGAAAGGTATTTATATTTTGTTATTTAGTAATAATTTAATTTACCACTCACAACAGAAGTGTTTTTATCGAAAACAATCAGTTGCCTTTATAACAAATTTTCAGGTATGTATTAAAATAGACCTGAGTAAATTAGGATACCAAAACAGATCACTACTAGGTATTTAATGTTCGGTTACACCCGAACTTAGACTTCCTTACTAGTTTCCCTTAATTTTATAAGTGTGTATATGTGTATGTGTGTGTGTGTATGTAACACTTTATGATAGCACGTGCTTTAGTCAGAATTTGTGTCTCGTTTCGAGTGCGTTCGCTGTGCCTACAGCTTTACGAATACTTTGGTGAGCGCTCAGCATTCAGTCGCATTTCGTTCGTAACGCATAGAAGACGCACGATTTTGTTGCTCTGCTAAACTTTTTTTTTCGGCATAAAGTACCGTATCTCTGCAGTGTGTGTGTATAAGTATGTGTGCAAATGCTGCTTGAACTGCAACTTGTTATAGACATTTTTAGCTAAAATTCTCATTAAAAAAAAAAAAAAAAAAATTATAAACTGCAAGTGTGTTGTGTTTGTGTGTGTCTCTGTCTTTGTAGTGCATATCATATTTTACTCTGCTTTTCTTTTGTTTTTGGTTTTGCTTTTCACTGCATTATGTTGCTACGACATTGTTGTTAACCTCTAGTGACCTTAAAAGTGCAGTCGACTGCGCGCCGCGTGAGTTAATTATAATAATTTATAGTGATTTTTGCGCGCCCATGAGCCGTCAGTGTTGATAAAAGTGAAATGTTTAAGAAAAGTGTATTTAAGGGGTTGTTGTTGTTGGTTGCCTCATTTCCAGTATACTCTGTTTGTGTTGTTGCGTAAATAAAATTGAGTTGGGTGCGGTCAGTACGGTAGCATGGGTGAGAGTGTTGCTTCATGCCACTAATGCTGCGTAATTTGTGTGTGTTTCACAAGCAACCCCCCCCCCCCACTCCGCCCCCTATTGGTTGCTTGATTGAAATGCAATAATTCTGCATAATTCATATTAACATTGTATTTGAATGCAATTCAGCGCTGCTTACCCCGATTATTGTATTTCAAAGTAGTTTGTCCCTGAAACCCACGCACGCAGCGCATATTGTGCAAAAGTTCAATTTTCTTGTATAAACAAAAGCAAATCGGTTTTTCTTCCCCCCTCCATATTGTGGAGCAATTTGCTTTTTATTAGTTTTTTATGGCTTAATTAAAATCTTAAATTACCCTATTTTGTTGAACGGTTAAACTTTCTTTTGCTATTAAGTCTGCTTTGCGAATGATCTTATAAGATATTTAAATCACATTTACTGGGGGAGAAATCAAAAGAACAACGGCAGCCTGCTGAAGGCGGTAAGCGGAAAGAAAACTTAATATTATTTGTTTGAAGAAGATTTGTGAGATTTCTTTTCTATGAAAACTTAAGGCACGTCTTCAAAAAGAGTAAAAAAAAAAAAATTTGAAAAGTTTAATGAAAAAATAAAAAAAAAATGTTAAATAAAAAAAATGTTAACAAAAAAATTTAATAAAATTGTTCAAAACAAAAAAAAATATTTTTTTTTAATAATTCCAACAATACAAAAAAAATTTTAAATATAAACTAAGAAATATTGTTAATTGGTTTTGAGCTCGCCAAACTTATAAAAACAAAATATGTGATTAAATCAAATTTAAGAAAAAAAAAAAATTAAAAAATAAAAAAAAAAATAAATAAATAAGAAAATAAATAAATAAATAAAAAAAAATAAAAATAAAAAATTTAAAAACCTTTTACCCTATAAAAAACGTTTACAAAAGTCTGGTCTTGATTGAACTTTAAGAACTGATTAGAAAAAAACTATTTTTAGCTTAGCATGGATATTAGAAAAAAATTTTATCTAAAACCCTTATTTTTTGAGGGGCATCTGTATTTTCCTCCATACAAGTTCAAAAACGCAATTTCTTTTATGAAAAGCATTAAATTTTTTATTAGAGAGAAAGAAAGCTTAAAAACCTTTGGACAATATTTTTTTTATTTAAATATTTAAAACAATTTTTGGGATTTTTTCTAGTGATTTTCTAAGTCCGCAATCGTCAGTTTAATACGACTAAGACCATTTAAAAGCTTACCCAGTAAATCCACTAACTGAAAAAAGACGCGAAGTTATAAGAAATTTAAAAAAATGGTGCAACAGCTAAAGTTTAGTTAATAACAAAAAAATTTTAAATCAAAATTCTTAAGGAAAAATTCGAACTATTTGATTCGTTTTATGTCGCAAATTTGGCAGTTATTGCCGGTTTCCTTAGAATTTTTCAATTCACTAGAAAATTTAAAATAATTTACTAAAAATGCCTAAAAAAAACTATTTTTCCTCTGCCAGTACTCTCCAAATTATTGCACAACGCCCATCCCATTAACAAAAAACAAGAATTTTGCAAACATTTTACTTTATCCTACGCAGTAAGACTTATCGAAATGCTTAATAGATTTTTTTCCCTTTCATTCTTCATATTACTTTTCGCTTCCACCACAACCATCACTAAGCTCTTTCATTCACTTTCTCCTTAAAAGTTTTCCTTTTCAATGACAAAGACTTTACACGCGCACAATTTTCCTTGCTCCAAGCACATTCTCCTGCCACATAAAATTACAAAGCAATAAAAAAAAAGAAATTCATAATAGTATACATATAATATTTCAACATAACTTACCACATAACGTATAAAGTAGACATTATGCGCGAAATTCCAGCGAGTAGCACGCATACTCTTTCATAATGTTTTATTTGCCTGGTGCTATGGCGTATGCGCAACATTTTTGCTTTGTGGCATTCTCATGCAAGCAAGGAACTAAAGCTATGTTCAGATTTGCGCGCAAATTACATATAAATCAAGTACAATTTTTCTGTAAAATATATACGAATTAGTAAATTCTTTAATTTTAAACAATTTTGTAATTAAATAGCAAGAAATTTTAAACATTTTTAAGTAGATTTAGGGTGTTGCATATCGAAACTGAATTAAAGAAAATCCAAAAATTTTACGCACATATTTCTTTACATCTAACTCAGCGCTGATAACAGTAATTTAATTATCGGTAACAAAATTTTGTTTTCATGCTCGATTTCACAATCAAATCATGTTCTTGTTCTTACTTGCTATCTAGGCACCACATTTTTTCTCAATACACTACACAACTGATAAGCAGCAGGAGCACAGCAAAGAACAAAAAGTAAAACAGAATTTGTGTTGCTGATAATAAAGTTTGAACACTGCCTACAAATGAGATAGATAGTGTCGTCTACCTACCGTGGACAATTTCTTATGTACTTTGACGAAAAAATGTTGAGCTTCATCACTTACAATCTCGTTCTGGCCTTTGGCGTATTTGCCTCAAGGATCACAAATACAGCGGTTGCTTGGAAAAAATTTCAAAATTATCATAATGACTATAAATCAGCTCAAGGTTAGGAATAATAATTTTCATGAAAGCTATTATTTCTTTTATTTTTATTTCAATAATTTATTTAGTTATTAAAAGTTGTCCAATGAATATAACCAGAAATTAAAATTTTTCTAATTTTTTCACAATCAAGTAATTTCTTTTCCGTAATTTAATTATTTTTTAATTACTTCATTACTTTTACAAATTTATGAAATATTATTTTGGACTGCATTTCTTTCCAATTATATTTAGTCAATTAATAATGGAGGCATGTAGTAGTGCTTTGGAAATTAGTTCCCATTAGAATAATTAATAAAGTTAAGAATAATCATAAGTAATCATTATTATTTGCCATTAAAGTGGTTTAAACAAATCAGTTAGTTAAAAGTAATTATAAATTGTTATCATTTTTTGCCAATAAAATAGTAATCGAATTAAAGTAGCTTAAACAAATCAGATAGTTAAAAGTAATTAAAAATTATTATGATTATTTGCTTATTTCTTTTCATTATTTAATTATTTTCCAATTACTCGATTATTTTCACAAATATATAATTATAATTAATTATATACCTACTAGAAATTGTTGATTAGTTGAATGCTTTAATTATTTGATTTTTCTTGTTTTTGTTGCTTGATGATTTTTAATTACATGGTTATTTTAGCAATATTGAAAATAGTCAAAATTAGCACACTAATTATTTACTTAGCTCACGCAATTAAAGAAGTGTAAAATAAAGGGAAATAATCAAAATCTAAAGTTTTTGATATTAATTATTCATCTGTTCAAATTAAAATTACTCAATTACAAACTAATTAAAACTAATATAAAGTAATCGAAAGTAATCATTATTATTTTCCTTTAAAAAAAATTAATAAAATTAGTGACAAAATCAATTGCTTGTATCAATCAAAGTAATCGGATAGTTAAAAATAATAAATTAAACATCATAATCAAGTTATTGTTTTTTTTTAACTTTTGGCTTATCGCTTAAAATAATAATGTTAATTGGAGAAAAATAATTATCAATTGGTCTTGTTTACGGAAACCTTACACAAAATTTAACCCTTTTTATTATTTTATTTTTTAGAACTTTCTTTTTATTGCAGTATTTGGAGGATAAATACATTAAATTAATTAAATTGATACTCATTAATTATATTAGTAATGCAATAAGAAATAAAATATAGAACCAAGTAATCAAAAAAGTAATGAAAAAAGCTTGTTAATAGTGCTGCTTGCATACAATGTATATAAAGGAATTAATAGAGCTATATTTAAAAATATAAAAATTGTTTTTTTTTTTTTTTGCTGCGATAAGAATTAATCGCAAATGCTGCTGTGTTGTAATAATTGTAAATTTATTAATATTTTCCTTATGTTCGGAGGCATATCAAGTCACTTTCTTATTTTATGTCATTATTATTTATTATTAAATGCAATTTTTACGCTGGTTCGTGATAACTAAGATTATGGACTTAAATATAGGTTTCTTATTGCCGTAACGATAGCAAAGTGCAAATAAAGAAAATATAATCGTACTCTATATTTAGATCTAAATAATAGCTTACTTGCATAGTTTGACGCCAGCGAAAGGTTAATATGGTGTCTTGTTAGTAACTTGAACTGGGGCATTTGAAAATAATGCCGTGATAATTGAGGGGATAGAAAAGTTATTTTTGTACATATATTTTTTTTAATCATATGTATATGATGCATTTTTATATATGACGCATTCAGGGTAAAATTTATAAAAAATTTTAGTGAAACATTTTGGAATCATTTGCAATTCTGAACTGCCTGACCTGGCCTCAAAAACGTCAAAAATAAATTTAACTCGTTGCGGCTCTAATTTATATACTCTTTTGCTCTTTGAATTTGTACCTCGAGCCAGCTTTATTTCACGAATCTTATTCGAATTTGACACGACATCACCTAGTATATCAGTTCTTATACATACACACATACATACATATGTATGTAAGTACATCCGAAGAAAGTCTGTTAGGTTTGCGTGATTTTCCGCACGAACGTCGTTTATCTCAGCGTCTGCCATTGATATTCGCATTACGTATGTATTTATAAGCAAAAGCTATGTGATTATGGTCTTAAGTTTTTTCTTCGTTTTCGGCTGCCCAAATCTTATTTGATAAAACAAGAAATAAATTTTGATAATTCTTTTTATTATGTTTTTGCAATGCGAATGGCCTTGGCTGGCTTCCTCTACATAACGAATACAAGCATGTGTGTTTATATACAAAGCTATGTACATACATATGTATGTCTCGTATGTACATATTTATGAAATTTTCCGAGAAACTGATTATATGAAATAGCGAAAGTAAACGATAATAAATTATAAGATTTCAATTTCTTAGATACCGAATAAGTTCATTATTTTGTTTTTTCATAGCTTAGTCGACGAATAAACGGCTGAGTCACGCTAGTTAGAATTTAACAAGCAGAAATTATTTAAGAATTTCATTTGATTATCTACGTATTTAGAGTAAATATTTAGTGCCTAATTTCGCACGTTTGTTTGGTTTTTTTTCGAGGTTATTAAAAAAACTAGGTCAAGTACATACACATTAATTCGATAACAAAACAAACAAAACATAAATTCGGGCACTGCTCCAATAACCATTCCTCAAAACTTTAAATAATTCTAAGTCGAATTTACCTTCATTAGCACCAACAGAGGTAAATTAATTGGTCTTGCTTTTGTTGCTTTATTTAATTTCATTTCATTTCATTATATTTCGTTTTATTTTATTTTATTTTATTTTATTTTATTTTATTTTATTTTATTTTATTTTATTTTATTTTATTTTATTTTATTTTATTTTATTTTATTTTATTTTATTTTATTTTATTTTATTTTATTTTATTTTATTTTATTTTATTTTATTTTATTTTATTTTATTTTATTTTATTTTATTTTATTTTATTTTGCTTTGTTTTATTTTATTTTATTTTATTTTGTTTTATTTTATTTCATTGATTTTATTTTGTTTTATTTTATTTTACTTTATTTAAATTTATTTCATTTTATTTTATTTCATTTCATTTCGTTTTATTTTATTTAATTTTTTTTTTTTTTTATTTTTTTTTTTTTTATTCTATTTTATGTAAATAGATGGTCATATTTTCCATCTCGATTTAGTGCCCCCTGACGTGAAGTCATAAAGAAACCCATTCATACATACATACATACCTAGCAACAATTCGTCACATGATAGAAAGGAGTGTGTGCGTGCGTACAACTCAAAAAATGTAAACATGTACAATTTTATGTTTTCTACAACTTTGACTTACTTACAGGTCATTCAACCAGCGCTGTGACAATTGCAACACATACAAAAACATTGTTGCAAATAATAACAACAACAATCCTAATCAAAGCTAACACACATATAGCAGCTATAACAGTGAAAATAGCAACACTATCGTTAAAAACAACAGATTACAATACCGACGAGCTGCATTGGCAGTGGCAACCACAAAAAAGCGAGTGGGAGCACATTACTCGCGCATAAGCACGATTAGAGTTGTTTTTATTATAAATACATATCTATGTGCATTTGTATACAAACTCTCACATATGGTTGTAGTAATCGTACAAAAGTAACACAACAACATTGTCGTCGTCGTCGTCTGCATTAAAAGCAGCAACAATCGACTCTCAACGCGGTCACATTTAAGTGTAGCGAATGTACAATAACAAAATACAACAAAAACTTGAAATTGTGCAACTATGCAAACGTGAAAAAGTGTAGTGCATTTGTAAAGTCAACTCAAAATAAGTGAGCGGTGTTACGCAAAACAGCGGAAGTGAGTGAGTGTAATAAGAGAGTGAGCTACACAGTGCAGCAGTTTTTATTGGGAGACGTTTACTCCAAAAACACTACCATACAAACATTTGTGGTTCATTTTATTTGTGTGTTTTTGCTGCTTTTGAAATTGGATGCCGGCTGCGTGGCATTTGTATTAATTTAACGAGTGGGTGGCCGACAAGGTGTCGCTCACACCGCAAAAGCAAAAAAAAAAAGTAAAAAGAAAAGAATAAACAACAACCAGAACTAGTACAACAGTTAATGAATAACTTTTTTTATATGACAATTTTTTTTTTCTGTGCATTACAAATAACAGCGAGCTGAACAACAACAACAACGTCTATTAAAGCGTTAAAGTCAACTGCAAGGTGACCGACATTGGCCGTCACCCTGTCAACAAATTGATTTGTTAAAGTGAAAAAAAATACGTTTTTATCTTGCATGAGCAAAATTGCATATAAAAAGTGCATGAAAAGCAAAACAACAACATGTGACTTTAGAAAAGTAAACGAAATCAAACACTGAAACATAAAAACGTAAAAAAATAAAACAATTTATGTGATTTTATAATTTTACACACATCTTGGCCTTGCATACGCAGGCTAAAAAAAAAACAACAAAAATTATAAGCTATTTATGTAAACTTACGCCATCTTGTTACAAAGCGTGATTTCAAATAAATATTTTTGCTGTGAAAAAAAAAAATATTTTAAACAAAAATTTAAAATAAATAAATAAATATAAAATTAAGAAAATATTGAAGTTCAAATAATATTACAAATTAATTTTAAAAAATAATAATCATCATTATGCATGGCATAACGCATTTATATCGTCAGCATGCTGTCGAAAAGCAAATAAGCGTCGAAAGCGCTTGCTCATCTCATCACGATCATAATAATCATTCACCTTTTGGCACACGTAATAATTATCCACGTGACAGCAACATTTACGATAGCAGTGAATCGTGCAGCACCAATAATGACACAACAAATCGTTTGCATAGCGTCGATTCGGGCAGCAGCTCGGGGTCATCGACCAATTCAAAATCACCAAATTGGCCACAGGGTAAGTGAAATGGTGATTTATTATGGAAATTTTGCTCAAATATTCAACACAGAAGTCGAGAACCAGAAAACTCACTTTTCGAAAGTGTTTTCGACAGTAACGAGCTCCAAAAGGCTTGCTATCTCGCAAGCACGTTTGAAGGCAGAAACTATGTACATACTTCAGCGCTTTAGTTGAGAGTAGTCGGATGTTTAAATCAGGTGCGGTTCCACGGCGTAGGCATATTTTTCAGGATGTGCTCGATATTTCATTAAAAAAAAATTCTGGATCCGCCACTGGTTTCAACTAACTCCTTGCCTTACTTTCTAACTCTTTAAATATTATTGAAGTAAAATTTATTTTATTTTTGCAGAAAAATTAATTGAAAAAATAGTGCAATCTTCCAGTCCACAGCCCGTACCAGAGGGTTACAAATCACTACAAAATCACTTTCGCAACTCGGCATCAAATGCCAGCAATATAACACGCAGTTCCTATGAAAGTTATGGCAGCAGTTTCAGACGTTCCTCCTGCTCGAAACGATCTCAGAGTCCAGCTATATATGCTGTAAGCATACAACAAACTGCAATACGCAATCCTAATCTTAATAACAAACATTTTGTTATTCACAGACCCTACGCCGTTATCAAAATGAATATTCTAGTTCACCGCCAGTATCAACCACAGCACAAGGTGGCTACTTTCCACATGATCTCGATGATATTTATGAATCGCAAGCCGATCATCAATATTTCACACATACAGGTGCGAGCAGTGCACGCACACCCGAACGTCCAACAATGAATTCAATTTTTCATCGTGTCGGTGCTGCTGCTACATCGTTGGATGATTACACAATCAAACAACGCTTCCCAAATGAAAATGGTGGCAGTATTGTTGGTGCCTCATCGCTTAAGCAACGTTTTGATAATAGTAGCTTTGCGAAGAGTTTAGGTCAAAATGAGGATAGTGATAATTCATTGCCACGTGAACATGCAAAGAAAACGAAAGAACATAATGGTCATCATCATCATTCAATACATGAAATGTTGAAACAATTTTCGAAGAAAGTACACATTTGGCCACGAAAATCGCATGATTCGAATAGTGTTTGCACTTCACCGAAAAATGATCCACAAGAGAATTTTCGTTCGCGTTCGAAAAGTTTGGATGTGAATACGTTGAGTCGACGTAATAGAATATTGGAGGATTGTGGTGCGACATATAAAATCTATGAGAAGATTGTTAAAGAAGGTAAATGTGAAATGAAAAAAAGTGAATAACGAAGTGTAAGTAAGTGAAAGCCTAAGTACGCTTGTCTTTCGTCGGTATCTTTCTTCAGGTATCAACCATCAAACTGCAGGTTACTTTGCTATTTAAAATGCCACACTTTTACTTGTTGTAAAAATATTTTAAATCTCACTCTTTTTTGTTTATAAAATTGCATAATTTACTTATCAAATTTCTTTTTTCACTCTCTTTCACAATTAGGTGCTCATATGCGACGCGCCTCAGCCGATTTGGAGAAACGTCGTGCTTCATTGGGTGCAGCTAGTCGAGGCTTACGTGGTGATGGTACATTGGATCCTCATCATGCTGCCATATTATTCCGTGATTCCAGAGGGGTGAGTGACATAATTTTAATTTTAATTGAAAAGTAAAAACAATTGCGCTTTGTATAATGGTATTGAATGGCATATCCTGTCGTATGATAGATTTCACCACAGCTAAAAATAGGAATACATTTTTTTCTGGTGGTAAAATGTATCCTTAAATTTAAGTTGAACACCCAGCAATATTATTGTTGAAAATTTTATTCAATTCTATACAGCAGTTTTTCAGTGATGCGCGCACAAACATAGCGACAAACAGACAAAAGTACTCAAAATCGCGCTATTGCATTTTTCATTAACATCTATGAATATATGTATGTATGTATGCATTGATACAAAAACAATT
>OX608079.1:9118431-9253431 GCA_951509765.1 Sphenella marginata | reverse complement strand
AGGATTAATCATTTGTCGGAACCAGCAAGATCGGACCGATACAACGCATAGCTCCCATACAATCGATTGTTCCGATAAACGGGTTTTGGCCTCTAACTCTTGCAATTAAAAAGCTATTAGAGCGAAATTTCGCAGGTTTAGTACATACTATATAAGTAATGTGTGTAGTGAAAATCACCTGGATCGGACCAACATAACATATAGCTCCCATATAATCGATAGTTTCGATAAATGGGTTTCGGGCTATAAATTTTTCAAATAGAAAGCTAGAAACGTAGAATTTTGCAGGTTTGGTACTTATTATATGAGTGATGTGTGTAGTGAAAATCATACAGATCGGACTTACATAACATATAGCTCCCATATTACCGATTGCTCCGATATATGTGGTTTGGCTATATATTTTTAAATTAACAGTTTTGGAGAGTTTGTAAGTAATTGTAAGTAAGGAGCGGACACTGATAAAAGTTGTGCATATTCATGAAAGGCATAAAGACTTCGGCACAGCCGAAGACAGCCCTTTCCTTACTTGTTTTTATTTGCATTATGTTAATGGTTTTTTATGTATATCTGTTTTCTAAATTAAATTTTATTACTTTGTTTTACTTATTGACTTTTTAGTTCAATTTTCAATATTATGTTTTTACTTTAAATTTATTTATTAATGTATTTGTAATCCCTGTTAAGTTTTTATTTTAATTTTTTTTATAATACAAATTATTAATAAATTTGTTTTTGTGTTTTCAGTAGCATTTTCATTGCGTAATTTTTTTTATTAATTTTAAAACTTCTTATATTTTTGTTTTAATTGAAATTCACGTACTTTGCTTTTTAGTGAAATTTGAATAACGATTTTTTTTTAATTCTACATTTGTTGCTTCAAATTAACTTATTGCATTCTTGTTAATTTTAAAATATTCTTTTCAATTTTATTAATAATTTTTTTAATATTTAAATTATTTATTTAAAAATTAATTTTTTTGTTTTTTTTTACAACAATCTCCAACAATTTTTACCTGAAAAAAAAATGTTGCCTAACTGAAAGCAAACAAAAAATTTAAACAGTCTAATGTACATGTTTTTTTGTTGCTGTCTCACGTCTGTAACGAGTCGTTGTTTACTTAAGTGGTGTTTACTCTCTTTCATGTTGTGGGCTAGTTGGCCATCAGCCAGCCTGCTATTTGTCCGACCACATGTCCGGATTGTATTTTCATTTCCAGCTGTTTGTGTGCGATTGTGTTGCTCCCGCGCTACATCAACACCATCGACTCGTTTGTTTATTTATATTGCTCACTGGAAATGTTGAATTGCTGGATCATTCCATGGTTTTGATCATATGCCTACTAGTTAGTTGGATTTTTGTTTACTCGTTCAATCGTTGGTTTTCTTTGCTGTCAGTTTACTTGTGTTAAGGTGTGTGTGAATGTGTGTTACTAGCCAGATAAGTAAGGTTTTCCAAATTCATTTCAAGTCATGTACACATGCATAAATGTAAGCACTGCTACTCCTACAAACAAAACAAAAATGTACAAATAATAAAAGCAAATAAATGATATGGCGATCGACTTTTGTTGGTGGTTTGTTGGTTCGCTAGGGCGACGCGTTACCATAGCCAAGTAGTTTCCAGTGATGATAGCAACTGTTTGGTGGTGATTTCGTAAAGTGAGCGCATGTTAATAAACGGACAACAACAACGAGAAACTAAAAAAAATATATATAGTTTGCAAGAACTGGATTTTGTAATAATTGCAGCACACAGTAGAATTGCAGAAAATATTGTGAAAGGAAATTATATGAAAAAATAAAGAAAATAGAAATTTCGCAGTAGAAAATTGCAACAAAATTTTATAATTTCATTTTACAAAATATAGTGCGGTTAGTGGCACGAAAATTAGCAACACTTTAAGTGAGTGACTAAAAAAAAGAATTTGTTTAAAAGTTTGAAAATAGTTTTGGTTATTTTAAATTCAGCCAAAAATTCATTGAGTATTCGTAATATGAATTCATTTAAGCAAAAATATTTAAATAATCAAAACAATATAATATAACGAGTTTGTAGCAAAGTATAATACGAACTTTAAAAAATTGTGAGCTTTTATTTACAAAAAAAAAATTTAGGAAAAAAAAAAGATTTTTTACATTTAAAAAAAATGGAAGAAGAATTACAAAAAGGATTGAAAAATAAAATCAAAAAAAAAATTATTAAATTGAAAAAAAAGATTTTAAATAATTAAAAAAAATTTTAAAAATATCGCTATTCACTAACTTCTGACCAGCAGTCTTTCTCCCTCGTGCCTCTTTGTTAATGCTGTCACAATAAGAGTTATTAAGTTAACTGTAAAAATTATGAACTGTTTTTAATTTATATTGTTTTACTTATTAATCGTGTCAATTACCGATGTATTATGTACAACCTGTGTACAACATTGGACTGATCCGAAAAAAATATGTATGTTCCTCATTCCTGCGTGTAGGTTGTGTGAAATCCAAAAATAAGTATTTAGTTTTGAGTTAACTTTTTTTTTGTTTTATTTTGTAATAATTTTTAGTTTACATTTTATTTTTATCATGGCGATTTGTGATCTTATTTTTCTTTCACTTTTGTATAACTTATGTTTTTATATTTTTTGAAAATTCAGTTATTATCTTTTTATTTTATTTCTTTTATTGTGTTTTTAAGAAGCTTTGTTTCTTATAAAACAATTGTAATTTTTTTTTTTCTTTTGTAAAAATTTCGTTTTTCATTGTTTTTTAATTTTCTCGTAATTTTTTATTTTATTAGTTTAATTTTTGTGCTTAACTAATTTTTGCTTTTGCGTATATCATAATTTTGAGTTATATATACATACATATGTAATCTAAATAATTTTTTTAATGTTTCTTAATTTCTTTTTTCTTTAACTAATTGTTTTTTTTCTTTTTTTTTCAATAATTTTTTTTTCTTTTTTTTTATTAACTTTTTTCTTTATTAATTATTTTCTTTATTAATTATTTTTTTTTATTAATTATTATTTTTTTATTAATTATTTTTTTTATTAGTTTTTTTTTATTAATAATTTTTTTTTATTATTTATTTTCTTTTTTATTAATAATTTTTTTTATTATTTTTATACCTTTCATGAGCATGAAATGTATTATAACTTTGTCCGATGTTTGTAAGTATGAGAAGAAGAGAGAGATAGACCCACCATTAAGTATACCGAAATGATCAGGCGACGAGCTGAGTTGATTTAGCCATGTCCGTCTGTCCGTCCGTCCGTCCGTCCGTCTGCCCGTCTGTCCGTCTGTCCGTCCGTCTGTTTGAACGCAAACTAGTCCCTCAATTTTAGAGATATCTCGATGAAATTTGGCAAGCAGGCGCCATTTTGCATAGGATTAATCATTTGTCGGAACCAGCAAGATCGGACCGATACCAACGCATAGCTCCCCTACAATCGATTGTTCCGATAAACGGGTTTTGGCCTCTAACTCTTGCAATTAAAAAGCTATTAGAGCGAAATTTCGCAGGTTTAGTACATACTATATAAGTAATGTGTGTAGTGAAAATCACCTGGATCGGACCAACATAACATATAGCTCCCCATATAATCGATAGTTTCGATAAATGGGTTTCGGGCTATAAATTTTTCAATAGAAAGCTAGAACGTAGAATTTTGCAGGTTGGTACTTATTATATGAGTGATGTGTGGTAGTGAAAATCATACAGATCGGACTTACATAACATATAGCTCCCATATTACCGATTGCTCCGATATATGTGGTTTGGCTATATATTTTTAAATTAACAGTTTTGGAGAGTTTGTAAGTAATTGTAAGTAAGGAGCGGACACTGATAAAAGTTGTGCATATTCATGAAAGGCATAAAGACTTCGGCACAGCCGAAGACAGCCCTTTCCTTACTTGTTTTTATTTGCATTATGTTAATGGTTTTTTATGTATATCTGTTTTCTAAATTAAATTTTATTACTTTGTTTTACTTATTGACTTTTTAGTTCAATTTTCAATATTATGTTTTTACTTTAAATTTATTTATTAATGTATTTGTAATCCCTGTTAAGTTTTTATTTTAATTTTTTTTATAATACAAATTATTAATAAATTTGTTTTTGTGTTTTCAGTAGCATTTTCATTGCGTAATTTTTTTTATTAATTTTAAAACTTCTTATATTTTTGTTTTAATTGAAATTCACGTACTTTGCTTTTTAGTGAAATTTGAATAACGATTTTTTTTTAATTCTACATTTGTTGCTTCAAATTAACTTATTGCATTCTTGTTAATTTTAAAATATTCTTTTCAATTTTATTAATAATTTTTTTAATATTTAAATTATTTATTTAAAAATTAATTTTTTTGTTTTTTTTTACAACAATCTCCAACAATTTTTACCTGAAAAAAAAATGTTGCCTAACTGAAAGCAAACAAAAAATTTAAACAGTCTAATGTACATGTTTTTTTGTTGCTGTCTCACGTCTGTAACGAGTCGTTGTTTACTTAAGTGGTGTTTACTCTCTTTCATGTTGTGGGCTAGTTGGCCATCAGCCAGCCTGCTATTTGTCCGACCACATGTCCGGATTGTATTTTCATTTCCAGCTGTTTGTGTGCGATTGTGTTGCTCCCGCGCTCCATCAACACCATCGACTCGTTTGTTTATTTATATTGCTCACTGGAAATGTTGAATTGCTGGATCATTCCATGGTTTTGATCATATGCCTACTAGTTAGTTGGATTTTTGTTTACTCGTTCAATCGTTGGTTTTCTTTGCTGTCAGTTTACTTGTGTTAAGGTGTGTGTGAATGTGTGTTACTAGCCAGATAAGTAAGGTTTTCCAAATTCATTTCAAGTCATGTACACATGCATAAATGTAAGCACTGCTACTCCTACAAACAAAACAAAAATGTACAAATAATAAAAGCAAATAAATGATATGGCGATCGACTTTTGTTGGTGGTTTGTTGGTTCGCTAGGGCGACGCGTTACCATAGCCAAGTAGTTTCCAGTGATGATAGCAACTGTTTGGTGGTGATTTCGTAAAGTGAGCGCATGTTAATAAACGGACAACAACAACGAGAAACTAAAAAAAATATATATAGTTTGCAAGAACTGGATTTTGTAATAATTGCAGCACACAGTAGAATTGCAGAAAATATTGTGAAAGGAAATTATATGAAAAAATAAAGAAAATAGAAATTTCGCAGTAGAAAATTGCAACAAAATTTTATAATTTCATTTTACAAAATATAGTGCGGTTAGTGGCACGAAAATTAGCAACACTTTAAGTGAGTGACTAAAAAAAAGAATTTGTTTAAAAGTTTGAAAATAGTTTTGGTTATTTTAAATTCAGCCAAAAATTCATTGAGTATTCGTAATATGAATTCATTTAAGCAAAAATATTTAAATAATCAAAACAATATAATATAACGAGTTTGTAGCAAAGTATAATACGAACTTTAAAAAATTGTGAGCTTTTATTTACAAAAAAAAAATTTAGGAAAAAAAAAAGATTTTTTACATTTAAAAAAAATGGAAGAAGAATTACAAAAAGGATTGAAAAATAAAATCAAAAAAAAAATTATTAAATTGAAAAAAAAAGATTTTAAATAATTAAAAAAAATTTTAAAGAGCGATACTAAAATTAGTATAAAAAAAGTGATTCTTGCCCTTGAGCTCGTTTATAACCATAAAAAACAATTAGAAAAAAAATTTTTACTTTATTTAATACGCGCATTTCATTTTCTGAATAAAAGCAATGAACAAAATTTCTCAACGACCAATAAACTTTAATATAACTGATATTATATCATTTTAAAATACTACTTTGAAAATCTCAGGATAGGTAAATTATTTTAATAACTTCACCTCATTGGTCATGTTTTCATGGGTCTACGTCGAAACTTCTAGATCATCACAACCAAGCTTCATCAACTCAAACAAATGTCTTTGTGTTGGTTATCGTACGAAACAAACTGTGAAATTTTAATATTTTTTTATTTGTGCTTCTGTAATTCTCAATTGGCTTATCAAATATTAAATAGATAGCGTGTGTATCACTGCGCAATATAGCCTAATAGGTCTGACAAAAACTCAAAAAAAAAAACAATCAATCACAAGAAAGCAAGTGCAAGTTCGGGTGATCGCAGAACTAGATTTTCATAATTTTGATGATAAAAATTAATTATTCGCAGAGATACTGTCCCATATTCGTCGTTGATACTTTGAAAATTTCTATGCGCGTAACACTACTAGGTATAAGCACACCCTGAATGATATGACGATAGCAATATTATAGTCTAATGAGTTACTTCTGGGCTTAGTCATCACTTTTCGCAAATGACTTTGACGTGTTTTAGGCACAGCAAAAGCAAATTTGGTTGTGCATTTTTTTTTTTTATGATTAGAGATATTTAACTACCGATTATCATTAACCTAATACCGAAAGTTATGACGATGTTAAACATTTTAAAACTTTCTAACAAATTTTCGTAAGTTTTCAAAATGTTCAAATTTCGAAAATCTAATTTTCATGAATATTTTTGAGCTTTTATGAAATCAAATTTTCAGTTAAAATTTTTGTTTTTTTTAACAGAGAATAAGCTAGAGATTTATTAAAACTCGATTAAAAAAATTGTCGAAAAACCAAAACCACACTTCAAACAATTATTTGTAATTTCAATCAAGTAAGCAGACTCTCGAGATAAAAAGCTAAAAAGCTAATCACAAATAAAAAGAGAAAGTGCACGCTTAGTTCAATTCACTCAAAAGTAAAAAAAAAAAAAAAAACTACAAACCTTCCAAAATAAAAAACAGTGCAAAACAAAAAACAATCAAAGCAGTGAACAAATAGTAATAAGATAGAAGCAAAAACAACAAATTAACTAAAACCAAAATGTTTCGTCGCCGTTCGGTGTTCGAAACACCACTTCGACCGCCACCACCCGAGATACGTGTCAATCATGTGCCGGTCACCGATTATTGTGCTACCTCAACTACAACAAAAAAGTCGGCACTCTTGCGTGCCGCTTTACAACAACGCGCCAAAGGTCGTTCGCTCAGTAATTCGCCAATAAATCGTAAAAAGAAATTTCATCATTTACCAGTACTTTTGGATGATGAGCATGGTGAAGCGCAAGCGACAACGCTTCACGTCAACGACTTTAACCGAGATCACAGCAATTGCGATAACGAGAGCAACGAAACTGATGATGACGACGACGATACTCATAATGCAGATAAGGCAGATGGTGTATGCTTTTCAAGACAACACGTAAGCCGCCGCGATCATACACGTAATCCGAACAGTTTCGGTAATAGTTTGGGTACGACACGTTATAATCGTTTAGCCACAAGCACAACTACAACAACACCATCGTCAAATAAACAAAGTGTACAAAAAGTATTAATGCAACATACAGTACAACAACAACAAACAAACAAATTAAGTATACATCAACCAATAGTGCGTGATAGACGTGAATCGATAGCAACAAGTCGTCCAACAATAACCGGTGAACGTTCACCAGTACGCGAATGTATACTCGTACGTCGACGTAGTGATTTTACTGATCGTGAATATCAAGAATATTTACGACAATGTCAAAAACAAGAATATGAACAACAATATCCGCAACAACAGAAAGTCAAACAAAAACAAAATCAAACGCATTTGCATCCACATTTTACGGCATCGCATGTAAGTTGACGTTGTCTGTCATCATTGGGTTAACTTAGCTGACAGCTGTTTGTTATTGGAGATTTTTTATTTTTTTATTACAACAATAAGCACGTCTGGAGAAAGAGAGAGCGCGCAAATAGTTTCCGCATACAATTTTTCTGGAAAGTTGATTCTTTCTTTTAACATACAGGGTGACATAAAAATGTAGCAAATTTTTTTAGGGAGTGCAATTTTTTTTAAGCACCGCTTTCCTAGCGCCTTCTTATTCTTCACTCACACTCAACCAATCTTGGTCATCTAACAATGGCTTTGGATTGCATTTTCGACCCACTTCCGATTTATTTGCATATCGGCGACTAGGTGAAAATATTTTCCAAAAATGTCCAATTTCAGAATTTGATTGAAGCACACAATATCTCAGCATTAAAGAGGAAAACGAGAGAAAAATAAATTTATGCAATGTTTGTTCCCAACTGCATATGGGTGTTTCCACGGTCGCGAACAGTACGTTCGTACGCTTTTATGGGCCAAAAAACAAAGTAAACATAGGTTTTTGTTTTTTTTTTTGCTACTTCGATAGCATTTTGGAAGGTCAATTTTAGGTGTAAGAGGCAGGTTTGTTCGATTTTTAGTTTAGACTGTGGGGGCAATAAACATGTGGTCGCGAACGTACGCAAAATGGAAGTGACTTTTTTGTGCAACTGGAAAAATTCAAAACTCAGCGAAATGGAATGGATTTTTTCAAAATGGTTGATAACATATTGAAGTGGCATAAAGTGACTTTCTTTTCGTTTATTTCGCTTTAAAATATCTTCAGTACATTTTTATATATACGCTTAAATACCGGTCGCGAACGTATGGGTCGCGAACGTACGATTTTTCCATACACTTTCTTTTCCTATTTTCGGCATAATGTTTTACAAATTATATGAATCGGAACACTTAATTCACAAGTTTAAATCTTATATGTTGTATTTATAAAGAAAGGAAGATAGCATAAATTATTAGACTCTACTGAAATCCCGCGCTCACACCGAAAGACTCGAAAGTGGCTTGCATAACATAAAGTATACTCACTTTAATGTATGGTTGGAAAATTTATGAATAACTTCATTAAAATTATTCAAAACCCTATGATCCATTATTAACCATGCAAAAAAAGTATATTAACAACCTCTTTTTTCTTGCTTCAGTTTTTGGTAGGAAAAAACATATCAAAATGCAAAACGGTCGCGAACGTACGCAACTTTGAGAATTAAAAAAAAAGGTTTGGTAAACCCTTCAAGAGAAGTAGTTCTGGTTTTCAATTAAGTGCACTCAACCGGCTTTAGAAATGTAGTTCTATACATTTCCTTACACTCCTTGAGAAGTGGTAACAAAAAATGTATTTTTTTGGTCGCGAACGTACGATCCAGGCAGAGGTAAAAGATTCAATAAAAATTTACAGTTAAGACATCGTCGTTCACTCTTCTTTCATTTTGAGGGTCTTAACTGATATTCATGGGGGTATTTTGTTGCAAAAAAGGATCGCTAGTATAAGTCGAACATGTGAAAAAATTGAAAAGAAACAGGCCTCTAAAACTGGCTGGAAATGAAAAAAAAAAATTTTCATGTTTCAAGCCAAATTTTTCATAAAAAAAATTTAAATCAACTTCCAAAGCTTTATATTTATAAAAATTTGGGTAATTTTGTATAACAGGGTTAAACAAGAATTTATTTTTATTAACATTTAAAATTTTTGCTCTGGTTGACGATTCTACGGAAATGCTCATATGTGAACCAACATCTTAAATGATTTCCAATAATAAAAACGCTATTATATTTCTCGCTAAATAACCTGCTGCGTCACCTTATAAGAATGTAACTTGGAAAGAGTAGGTACTTGGGTAATTTTTGTTTTGGTCAGCTTAACTTGCTTCTCTTCACTGCATCCGCATTACCGGTTTGCTTAGTCATCTTGCTTTCATAAACAAATTTACTCTTTTTTACTAAGCACTAACTGCTAATTTTTCTTAATACATACAAACATATTTACGCCATTGAGATTAAGTTAAACACTTGCTTGCTGTTGTCAAGCCAACATACTCAGCTCATTTTCGTAAAGCTTTTAAACGATTTATACTACGTTTACAAGGTATTTCCTATCATGTAGGGGAATGAATTGAATTATATATATATATATATATATGGCGCGATACACAACAGTTATATCATTAACCTCCTAGGAGATTTTTGCGCCGAGCTTCTCTTCCAATTTGTGGTGTGCCGCTTTAAAATTTTTTCCTGCAAATTGGCGGGACCTACGGTTTTTCGCCGAATCCGAACGGCATCTACAAAGCAGATGAATTTTTGTTGAGAAGCCTTTCATGGCAGAAATACACTCGGAGAGTTTGCCAAACCACTACCGAGGGGCGACCCCGTTTTGAAAAAACTTTTTCAAACCACTTTTTGATGTAACCTGTACCAGGGCTCGAACCCGGACCTTCGGTGTGGTAGGCCGGCAACACTACCTCCACACCACGGTGACCTTTAAAAAAAATAAAAATAATAATAAATTACTTTTCTAATTTCTTCATAAGAACGATAGTTTGTAGTGATGAGTACTAAGATCATGGTGAATTTAAAGAATACAAAGAATAATTTTATTTCGGGTAGATAATAATTTGTGTTAACCTTAAACTTCTTTTTGCTGAAGATTTAGCTGTTCTGTGATAAAAAAAGTAACGCCTGACATCACTGGTTTGTTATAAAAAGTCCTAGAACTACATAGTAATATGAGGACGCCAAGTTAAGAATATTATTCCTCGAACCTTTTAGGTCTTAAAAAATGTACTTGTTAAAGTTATGTAAGTCCATATCTTAAAATAAAATTAAGTGTTTTGATTATTTTTGTTATTTACGGCCTTTTTATTATAACTTTGAAAATTTTCAAAATTAAGTGCTTTGTAAATATAATTCTACAAAAATAAAAAGTGGCTAGACAATCCTTAGGAACGTTACACATTTTTTTGAAGCTTTAAAATTAGTTTAAAAAATTCAAAAACAAAATTTTCATCAATCAACGACTAAAAATCATTTCAGCAAAATTTTAAAGACCCCTAACTCAAAGATTTTTTTTACAAAAAAAAGTTTTTTAGACTTACATTGAAGAACGGCCTACCACGAAATTCGTATGAACAAGCCGTGTTTCAGAATTTGTTTCAAAACTGCCACGATGCAATATAAAATTAAACCATTTGTACCTTAGAAAAAAAATTTTGGGAAATAAATATTGATATGTGATATTTTCGAAGCAGTCCCTCAGATATGATGTTAAGGTAGGAAAGCTGGGAACTTTAAAAAATTTTATAATTTTGACAATGAAAGGCTACTTGTCCCTTTTTCCTAAATATTGGGGCATTGATGTTACATCGATTAATGTAGTAAACTATCGATTTTTGTTGCAAAATATCGATGTATCGGTATTTTTGAAAAATCGAATTTAAATGTTTTACTTTTTATAATTTGAAAGAATTTCTTTGCATCGGTAGTAAAGTCCATACAAATGTGTCAGGCGCTCGAAATCGCCCTTACTGCCCACTATATCAGCGCCATCGTTTTACCAAATTTAATACCTCAAAACTAATATCTCTTTTAATTTGACCAATTTACTAATTTTTATTCTTCTTTTTTTCAGTTGCCAGTGGCTGATCCGTTTTTAGAGAAAGTAAATCTCTCTGATTTGGGTAAGTTAACAAAAAAAAAAAAACTTTAATTGACTAACTACTTGACGTGTATGAGCATTAGAGTGCCTCGCCATCCAAATGGAAAAAAAATAATATCACTTTTACGCAAAATATTTTGAAAACATTTTAAGCTTTACCTGAGCTAAGTCAGTTTAAAAAATTCGCCAAAATTTTAACGTTTTTAATTGTTTAAATATTTAAAAAAAAATCTATTAAAAAAAATTATTGGCGCTTTTTTTGTTAATTTTTATAGAATTTTTGTTTTTTTCTATGGCGATGTAGCCTAATTTTATATATGGTAATTTTTATTTAGCATCTAAACTGCGTCATGTTTTATCACTGGAATGTGTAAAAACTTTAAAAATAATTAGCGCATGTCCGCAAAATGCGCAGACTTGCGAAAAAACGACCAATTGAAATGAGTGCGTAGAACTCTTTTGCAGCGTGTGTAGCGTATTTTATTTAAATAATAATAACCGACTAAATATATACGTTGACAGAGGCGTACATTGTATGTATGTGTTATGAGCGCATAATTTGCTGATAATTATGTTTATTTTTGATCATTAGCTAAATACTTGATAGAAATATTCCAAATGTGAGCGTTTTGTTGATAAGTGCCGCTGCTAAAAAAATGTTGGTGACTTAGTCTCCGCCAGGCGCGTATTCAGGGGGGGGTTTCGGGGGTTCAAACCCCCCCCGAAATTTCCGAAAATTAAAAAATATACTTCTGTACTAGAATAATTTTCTATTCACTTTTAAACCCCCTGTTAAGAAATTAGCATTAATTGCAAAATAAAAACACGAAAGAATAAAATTAAATAATATTTCACACTGAGAGAAGATATTGGTAGTCGCTAATCAATTATCAGAGCAAGTCTGAGAGGTCACAACTAAATTCCTGCAACGGTTCACTCATTTGGCGCATTAAGAAACTCGAGCAGACTTGCTCTGCATAAGATCAACTTAGCATCTCATCTACATAGCATGTTAACAACAGCAAGAGTCATGCGAACTCAAGTCTGTTGAAATTTAAATTAACTGCTTTTCGAGTTAGGAATACAGCGGACGAAAATCATAAAAATGAGTGTCTCTCGTTATGGTAGTCACGGTTGCCATAAGTTTAACCAAAAAAATGACCAAGAAGTTAAAAAAAACTTACTAAAAATTACCAAGCAGTACACAACGCAGTCGTATTGAATTATCAGAGAAAGCAACAATTAGATTGTACTTATACTTGTCAGGGGATAAAAGTTTAAAAGTAAAAGGCCGGTAGGTATGCTGTTGAAAAGAAAATGCTCAAGAAATATTTTCAATTATTTTTGTTTTGACGTTCCTTTCTGCATGTTGAATAATTGCAATTTGCCGCTTTTTATATGAATTTCAATGTTATTTTATTATATTTTTTGTTTTTATTTTTCCGAAGCTTCAGTTTTTCTTCAAGAAACAACGCGACAAATATTTACTTCTTGCCAAAGCCAGAGTTGCGCAGGTCGCTTTTTTGAAAAATTTTCCAGAAATTAGCAGTAGAAAAGTAGAAGAGGTTCTGACACAAGAAATTTTTCGGCTCTATTCAATATCTACTCTACTTTTGAAGTAACTCCTGAAGAAATTCTAAACAAAATTTCAAAACAATAAAAATAAATATTGTTTTGTACACTGCTAAAAGTTTTAGCCTAGATTTAAAACTTTTTGGGGCTATATATATGTCCACCTAGACCAGTCTGCGTTCAAAGTGTTGTTTGGAATTTCCTGTAAGATTAACTTCCTTTGACTAATTTAATTATTTTTGTATGAAAGAATGTGTAAAAACACAATAAAAATACTGCAACTCAAAGTTAAGAACTTTGTGGAAAATTCATGAAAATTCAAGAAAACTCGAAAAATTTTCATCAAAATTTCTAAATTTTTAGTAAACATTTTTAGAGTTTTTTCGAGTATGCAGTTTTGTGGCCCGTTCAATTAAAGTGAACAAAGATACCAATCTTAAGCCGCTAGAAGAACTACTCGATTTTTGGCAATTTTTTTTCTAGCCAAGTGCATTATCTTCTATACAAATTTATAAGCGTAATATTTTTATATTGAAGAAAATGCTCTTGGTCGGCTTTTGACAATTGAACGAGCAGCAAAACTGCATACTCAAAAAAAATCAAAAAAATTTTACGAGAAAGTTAGAAATTTTGATGAAATTTTTTCGACTTTTCTTGAATTTTCATGAGTTTTCCACAAAGTTCTTAACTTTGAGTTGAAGTATTTTTATAGTGTATTTACACATACTATCATTCAAAAATAATGTCTAATAATAGTCTAAAGAAGTTAATTTTACTGGACATTGCAAAAAAAACCCTTTGAACGCAGATATACTGGTCTAGGTGTATGGCCAAACAAAATTTGGTTTAGGATTACGGTTACGCCGGTTGTCATAGAAATGCGCCTAGTAAAAATTATTTAAATTTTAAACCGAAAATGTTAACAATTTTTTATTTTTTTTTAAATGTTTGGACTCGAACCGACGTGCGCCAAATCAGTGCGCAATGCTCTACCTACTGAGATACGGCGCACTCATGAATTATGTGCGAAAAGTGCACATATGCGCTTTGTATACGACTTTTGTTGTATTTTTGTTTATCCCAGTTAAGTTTTAAATAAAAACAGCCAGAAATTTAGAATTTGTGTCGGTAATTGAAAGGTTTGGAATCTACTACCAAAAAGTTTTAAAAATTGTGTAAAGTTTTTAGCCGTGTAGAAAGAGGAAAATTTCAAATAAATATAAGTATAAATATGTAATATGTAAAAATATAAATATGTATGTGGGTATTTACAGGTAATTCTTATTTACTGACACTTTGGCCAAAACCCCCCCGAAATTTTTTTCTGGCTACGCGCCTGGTCTCCGCCATAACATCATAACCATAACCATAACATATACCTCACCAAATCGATTTTCAACGATTTTTTGTGCTTTATAACCAATTTATACTGATCTAAAAAGCGTGATTCATGCAAGTAGTTCGAAAATGTTTACATATATCGAACTTGGTCGCATTTTTTCCTTTGTTATGACGTATCAATCAAGTCATATTGAAGCGTTCGAAAAAAATAAAATAAATAAATAATTTTTCCCCGTATTGAGATCATGATTACTTTAAAAGTGTACAGACTGCAAAAACCGCAATTCAATTGAATTGTTGGTATACAAAATAAACAAAACCCCGGGAACATCGGAAGTGAAACAAAAAACGTGACATGGCGCTTGCTCAAAACGGTGACAGGTAATAGTGTCACTGGTAATAGTGTCAATTGACACTATTTCCAGGGTAACTTGGAAATAGTGTCAATTGACACTATTGCGCTTTTCGAAATGGAAATAGTGTCAATTGACACTATTGCTATTTTAGGCAGCGGTTGTCTGCGCAGCGCAGTGTTGTAAGAGATGGATTTTTATTATTCCAAGTCCTTCTGCGTAGTACACCATACTGCGTAGGCGGCCTTCGGCCGCGCTTATTATAAATAACCCTGGGCTACGCCATTCCAACTCCGGGTGGTTGCCCTGAACGGTGGCAACATGCCACCGTTCCCACTCTATGGGCGGAATCCATGGTATTTTTTTAATTTTTATTATCACCTGAAACTAATGATTATTATATCGCGCGATTTTTTATTTCAAATTTTCATCTTATGTTATTAGCTATTCACATATGTATATGCATGTACACTATATTTTTATTCCCTTTATGTTATCTTTATTGCCAATTCAGAAAGGTGTTCTGCACAAAAATACCTTGGATCCCGCCCATAGAGTGGGAACGGTGGCATGTTGCCACCGTTCAGGGCAACCACCCGGAGTTGGAATGGCGTAGCCCAGGGTTATTTATAATAAGCGCGGCCGAAGGCCGCCTACGCAGAATGGTGTACTACGCAGAAGGACTTGGAATAATGTAGCCCAGGGTTGTTTTTTAAATTAAATTTAAAATTTTGCACATACGCGGTTTTGCGCCCACAACAGTGGTACCTCAAATGAAAGGTAGCATAATTACCTATCCAATACATAATTTGAATTTATTTCACACATAAAATGGGGATTTCGTGTTGGGGATTCTGATTTTAGGGATTTTTCCTTTGCGGATTTTGATTTTGGGGATAATGTGGTAGACCCGTTTTTAGCACTTTTGACACTATTTCCATTTCAGTTTGGAAATAGTGTCAATGACTTATTTTCCATTTTCTTGTTGACACTAATTCCATTTCGAAAGCGCAATAGTGTCAATTGACAATATTTCCAATTTAGAACGGAAATAGTGTCAATTGACACTATTACCAGTGACACAGGGCCGTGCGCAGGAATTGGCCTTGGGGGGGGTTTTAATTTAGATTTGCATTCGCATACATTTTTCACTAAGTTAAACATATTTGCTGAAACAGATACCTAGACCCATATATCACAAATTTTAATGTTCTTTAACTTTCCTGAATGTTCATACTCTGATGACTAAAACTACTATTTTTTTGGTTGTACACATTTTTCTGTATTTGATAGAGAATTGGTGATATGATGGCATATCCCAGCTAACTAAAAGTGCAAAAAAATACTCCTTACGGAGCCATAAAACGGTCATTTCTCAGAACTTTACTCTCCAAAATGAGCTTCTTTCAGAGCCCAAATGGAGCGAAAAATCGCTCTACGCCGGCACTCCAACGATGTCATAAAAAAGAGTCCGATTTCGATGAATTTGAAGCGTTTTTTGACTCTTTTTAAATGAACTGCGGAGCCTTTTATTGGTGCTTTTCTGAACCTTTTTCGGAGCCTTTTATTCCTCCATTCTGAGGGTTTCTGGAGCCTTCTCAGACGCCTTTCGGAGCCCTCTAATTGGTGCTTTTCTTTCATTCATCCACTCAGAGGGTTTTTGAACACTTTTCGGAGCCTTTTATTGGTGTTTTTCTGAAGCTTATTTGGGGTCGTTTTTTATTTCTTTTGGGTCATAATTTCTTTGCGCAATTATTCACTCCTAACTATTCTGCCGTCACCAGCTCTGACTTTCTAAATTAGCCCTATGAGCTACATGGGAACAATTTAATTAACTGTCCAACTATATGCGCCAATGATGTTCTTATTTATCTGAAAACCTTGAAGGAATCTTTTAAATGCGGTCCTGATAGGATTCCTACATGCTTCTTGAAGAAGTGTGCTAACAATATTTACCAACCCCTTACCAATTTGTTCAATCTGTCACTAAAGTGTGGTGTTTTTCCAAAAGCATGGAAAGAGTCGTTTCTTCTACCGCTTCATAAAAGCGGAAGCATAGCAAAGCTTTCTGATATCCCAAAAGTGTGTGAAGCTATTGTTACCAATCAGCTTACGAATCCTATCTCTACCTTGATGTCCGACTGTCAACACGGGTTCTGTAAGGGAAAGTCCACCGTTACAAACTTACTTGGATTTACTTTGATTTCAGCAAAGCTTTCGATAAAGTGTGCCACTCTTTACTTATTCATAAACTGGATCAGTTGGGTTTCAAGCCGGGTCTCAATCGCTAGATCTCTTCTTACCTTTGCGACAGAGCACAAAAAGTAGTGTTTAAAAATTGTGAATCCGATGTTATTTATGTCTCCTCAGGAGTTCCACAAGGAAGCCATCTTGCCCCGATTCTGTTCTTGTTGTTTATAAATGATATTTCTACAGTAATATAATTTTCGAAAATTTTAATGTATGCCGACGATGTAAAGCTTTTTATGTCATTCGAAGAAGCTTCAATCAGATCTAAATACACTTGTTACTTGGTGCGATTTAAATTATATGCCGCTTAATCTAAAGAAATGTAAATACATGCGTTTTTCGAGAGGAAAATCACAGCCAGCTTCCTATACAATTAACAGCTATAGTCTTGAGCAAATGTATGATTTTGTTGACCTTGGGGTTACTATGGACTACAAACTCAGTTTTAACTGCCATATTAACGTAACAGTCAATAAAGCTGGAGGCGTTCTAGCATTTGTTAAACGATGGTCTAAAGAATTTAGCGACCCTTATGTAACTAAAACTCTTTACTACATTAGTCAGACTGATACTTGAATACGGTTCTACAATTTGGAATCCACGTGGATCGCTTAGAATCAGTTCAAAAACAATTTTTAATATTTGACTTAAGAGATCTTCACTGGGATCCCTTGTATAATTTGCCACGTATACGAGTCGCTTAAAACTAATTAATCTTCACAGCCTTTCTAGTCGGAGGGAAATGCTTGGAATTGTTTTCATGATTAAATTACTAAATGGCTCAATCACAAGCCCGTTTCTTTTGAGCGAAGTGAACTTCAATGTACCTTCTCGTCCATCAAGACATTTTAAACCACTTATCTTGAAACAGTGCCGAACTAATTTGGAATTAAATCAGCCTTTTCGTTGTTTGTGTCAAGATAATAACTCATTCTGGTACGTTTGATATTTCAGACTCATTATGCAGAATAAAAATGTCAATTATTTCTATCCTAAATACATAGCAACAATTTGCTTTCATATCCTTTGATTCTTATCTTTATTCTTTACAATAACTATTCGCTGTCAACTAATTATTTATTAATTGTGTCATCTATTTTGTATCTACCTTACTTGGCTGATGAGGTTTTCTCTGTAGCTGAGCAGTTTCAGATCTCGACGATTAACAAACCAAAGCCTTTCAAAGACTCGGCGCGGAAAATATGAAATATGCTATGTTTATTTTCCACAGACTATTGATAAACGTCCATGAAAAATGAGATCTTTATTTTCCTTTAAGTTAAAAAAAAAAGTCTCAGAAAATGTTTGAAAACATTCAAATAAGTGAACGTTGTCGCTCATCTGCTCTCCAGCGTTCATTTTCTCACAATTCTCTTTACGCCTACAACAAAAAGGGTCAGAAAACACTCGAAATCTTTCATATAATTGAGCCTTGCAGTTCATTCGCTCTGTTAATTGAAACTGCTCACTGTTTTCATCGGTAAAATTTAAGAACAAAAAATGCCCATACGCTACAGAACTTTGTAATTTCGGAAAGCTCCAAGTGCAATTCAAAGTGCCGGACTTATGTATTGGCCAACCTTATTCTTTGCAACTTTCACCAATTTCTTCTTCCGTAAAATTATTTTAACTAATTTTGTCAAAAATTATTAGTCAAGATTCAATACAAGATTTATAAAGTGTATTTTGAAAATTTTTGTAAAATCATTTCAACTTAGATTTGGCCATGGGGGGGGTTTCAACCCCCAAAACCCCCCCCGTGCGCACGGCCCTGCAGTGACACTATTACCTGTCACCGCTCAAAACGGGTCGTGCGAGTGCATAAAAATAGGAAATGAGGTGACAGAAAAAGCAGCATTCTGATAGCCCAATAGTCGTGCCAAAAATTATTTTTCTTGGCTTTCTTATCATTTATACTCGTAGTCATAAATCGACAGCCACACTGCAAAACCCCGTAAGTCACTATTTTTCCAAAAATAAGGTTCTGAGCCTTTCCCATAGATCGTGATATTTCCCACATTAAAATTCAGTCAAAATCGGGTTACAACTTCCCGTTTCTTTCCAGTGGTGAAATGAAATAACCGTCGCTCATATACATACGTTATAATTATCACAGTTTTTTTCCTCTCCTGAAAACTTTTTGGTTTTGGACATACAGGGTTTTGCAGTGTGGCTGTCGAAATACTTTCAAAGCTAGATTCGTCGACTATGATATGGATATGGCTATGACGTTATGACATGGCATTATAAATCGATTACGTTGATCGCCATAAGGTTTGTTAGATCAGCTATTTATTATGACTGAGCTTTTTTAATATTCCAACCGCTTATTATACGATTTTTGCTGCAGAATCCGAGTATGTGATTTTCGATTGAAAATAAAAATAAACTTACACCCCTATTGCAAGTGTCGATTGGCAGTAAAATATAAATTTTTCGATTGAGTCGATCGTGTTTTATTTTGGTATTGTATAACTTGGATCGAACAAAAACTGCATGTTCTTAACGTATTTTAAATTTTTTGCCAATAATTTACTTTTCATTCATTTTATTAGCACTTTTTAAATCAATCGACACGGAAACGGCCGCAAAAATGCAGTAGAAAGATGATCGATTGAGCATTCACAGTCGCTCGTTGATCGATCGGGTCGACACTCGCAATTGCTTGATGATCGCTAACAGCTTTGTAGTCATTTATCTACTCATGTTATATATTTCGGAGTTCCGTCATCTTCAGTTTTCAGAAAAGAAGTCGAGACATGTCCCTTAATATGCTAGAATAAAGGATTTAGCTTTAGTTGCTTGAAAATAAGAGTGAGATCTAGAAATTTTCTAGCGCATATTCGTATACTATGATAATAATTCTTTAAGAATCGGTTGTAAAACTTTCGTTGCCAAATTTTTTCTTATTATTTTCTGCCTCATCCTAAGCATATTAATATTTAGTGCCACACTTATTCATAAATTAATATTTTGCTTTCTTTGTTGTTGTTTTTTAGCCTACATAATGTGATTTATTAACACTTTGCATTTGTATGTGAGTACATACATTTCTACTAAAACATCAAGTTAAGGCACAACTAGCTGCCGGCTTCGACTCAAATTTATTTGGCTAATGCCGACAATGGACACACAAACTTTTCCATGTACATACATATTTATTTACAGTGGCGGACAATACAATAGTTTTCTTCATAAACTTGCATCAGCGGCGGTTTACAGGTTCCAACCCTCCCCAAAAAACATCCTGGAAATTTAATTTAAAAAAATTTGGACCTCCTTTCCAAAATCTTAGATCCGCCATTGACTTGTATGGCGGAACATACAGAAGACTTTTCGGACCCATTACCCGCTAATAATTTTAGTGCTTCGAAAATATCTCACCTAAAACTGGTTTTTCTGCATTACCTTTCGTTAGCATCGATAATGCCGTGTGTGATCCTACTGTTATTATATATTTATCGATATTTTCTAAAACTGTTATAAAAGGTATCGCGCACCTCTAATGAACATGTCAATCATAAATAAAAAAATAAAATAATAAAATAAAAAAATAAGAAACAACAAAAAAAAACAAAAAAAAAATTTAAAAAAAATGGAAAAAAATTTAAAAATAATGAGAAACTTCAGACAAGAGGTGTCCCATAAATAGGATTTCGCATGCCAGAAATATTTTAAGTGCATATTAATATTTTGTAAAAATTATGTGAACGGAATATATGTACATATATACATACATTCACATTAGACTGAGCTAACAAAAAAAAACTTTTTTCAAATTATGTAAATATAATGAGGAATCCAGAATACAAACGCTCTACAAAAATGGTTTGATAGAACATTTTCTTCAAGATAGTCATTTCCAAGTAATTAAGGTTGCTACATTGGCATGATTTTTGGTATCAAGTTTATGCTTTGAGAATTTTCTAACATTTGTTTCTTAAGTTTTTAAAAGCCTAAAGCTAAGTCTTCCTTATAACTATTTCCGAGAATTTATATTAAGGCATAAAACTTTGAGTGCATTTTTTAGTCATTCTGAAAGTATAACATCAATACAATTTAAAAAAAATATATTTATTATTATCGCCCAGTCTAATATGCCTATATTAGTAACTACATAAATAAATATATTGTGAACACAAAGTATATTAATGAAAATAAATTTTTTGTGTTTTCTACACATAAACAAAAAACCAAAAAAAAAACTATTTGGAATTCAATTTGTGTGTTTTGCGTTCTATTTTCGCCATTTCAACGGTGCCTAATTATACGGGCGGGACTATTATGATGGAAAACTAAATATTAGGAACTCGTTTGATAGTAGACATATATAATAACAGTAGGATCACATATTTTTCAAAGAACCCCTTTATCCGAATTTGGTTGAAGAACGACCTATTTCAGAATTTTTTTTAACGACTTATCTCAGCATTTGAACAAAAAGGGACTATATCAGGTAAAAATATATATAATTTTCGTTGGGATAGAGCTTTTTTGAGACTCTCGTTTTCCAAACAAAATCTGCAACAGATTTTTCAAAAATATATATATGTACATAAATACGTAGTATTATTTCGACAATTTTTTTTTTTGCAGAATTTATTTAATTCATTTTGTTGAAGTTTTTTTTTTTTAAATTTTTAATTTTTATTTTTTATTTTTTTTTGTAATTTTTTTTTTTAATTGTTAATATTTTTTTATATATAATTATAGCACGAATAATTTGCACTGTCTGTTAACAAGAAGTTATACACAGTTGGCAACTCATTTATTCTCTTCAGGCATCAACTAATGTTTCCTTATATGCAATAAATAATGCCGGCAATTAATACAATCGTACACGAAATTATTCTACTCGTACAATGCTTAGGATTTAAATATGTGTATACGAATAAACAGTGCCAAGTAGAATATTTATTTGTATATTTGTACGTGACTATATATGTATATTGAATTATTTATACATATAAATACATATAATCGTATGTAAGTGTATACACGCAGAAAAAATACTAACTTTAAATAAGAAAAACTACAACTTGTGCTTCCGCATCAAGCAAATTTTTCATGGCTTGAGTAAAAACTCACTAATTTCGTCGGTTTTTACTCGAAAATCAACTTTTTTTGCGAAACTTACTAATCTGAGGAAAAGTTATTTCTTAATTTTCTTAATTGGTTTCCCTTGATTGGATTCCCATTTTAGAGCTCGTTGTGACGATGGCATTAGCCCTTAAATCCGGGAATACCCCTCTGTAGTTTTTATACTCACGAGCAATAAGTCATTGTCATCTTCCAAAAAAAAAAAAAAACACAATTTTTTTAAGGTAATTGTTGTTGGCGCAGTGTCCGATATCGTTGTAATTTTTCTCTAAAATCAATTCACAAAAAACAATTTTGTTTTCCTCATTAAAGTGAGACTTTTATTATCCTTTCTGCTGCGCTTTAGGCCCATTTTTTTTGGTGTATTTATTTGCTTTTGTTTTGATATATTCTCTCTTTTCATTTCCATTCAACTAATTGCCCTGCAAAGAGCAGCATACACAAATCTCTATTTCTATGTGCTTATAATATATATGTATGTAATTTTGAATTTATTGTTAATATTTATTTTAGCTAACAAAATTTTCTTTTATCTTTCTGTTCGCGTTTTTTTTTTTTTTTGTTATTATCTGTTTGTTTAAACATTTTTCGTTATTTTCCATGTGTTTTTTTTTTTTTTTAATTTATCTCAATTCTAAATTGGTTGTGCCCCTTATTGAGTGACGTTAATCGGCTGTTTCGTCTTTTTCTTCTCATTTCACTAATTTACGATTTATGTACATTCGTATGTACATATGTATGTACATTTGTTGCTGTTTTTTTATACATATGCTGGTTTAGTTCAAGAAAATTTAATGCATTGAATTTTTCTTTTGACGATGCTAAAATAGACGGCCGGCGTTGAAAGCTGTCTAAGGAAAATGGCATGGTATACATACATACATACGAGTACATGCTATCTCTATTTATGTACGTACATACATATGTATGTATATTTATTTAAGTGCATAATATACTTGGCTGACGATCTTGAAAATTTGGGCACAACAACAAGCAAACCAATCTATTGCTTAGTCTGTGATAAAATTTCGACATGTCTAGAACAAAATTTATATCGGAAAATGCGCGATTAATTGTGGCATAGCGTGAAAAAAAAATGATGAGCGTATGAAAAACCAAAAACTAAACGACAAGTTATCACTGGTACTTAAGTGGTGACAGTTTTAGTGACGATTATCTGTATGAATAGTAAAATGGTGCAAAAGTCAAATAAACGAAATTTGATTTGAAAATTGTACAGAAGCAGAACGCAGAAATTTGTTCGAATATAAAAGAAAAATTGATTTATTTTTTTAAATAAAAATATAATTTGAATCACTAAAACAAACATAAATACACTCGTTTCAAATTACAAAAAAAAATATAAAAAAACGTATTAGATAACTAAATCACGAACTGCGTACAAAAAGCAAAAGTAAAAGTGAACGCGAATCACGAATCACGAAACACTTTTACTTGAAGTTTCAACCAGCTCTGTCTTAATAAAATAATTTGCTACAAAATCAAGTGCTTACACGCACTTTTTGGACTGATTTACCTAACTTTAAGAGTCTAAAGAAAAACAAAAATTTATAAAAAAATAAAACAAAGCTCGAATTAACCTTTAAACGACGCCACGAAAATAATAATAAAATTAAAAAAAAATAAAAAAACGAGGCAATTCGAAAAGCTTACGAATAGAAGAAGAAGCGTGTAAAAGAAAAACAAACAAATAATAAATAAAGTACTTACACTTTCGAAAACAATCGATTAATATTTTATAACTAAAATGCTTCAACTATTTAAATTAGTATTAAAAAAAAAAACAAATCAAGCGAATGTTAGAAAGAAACGCAGCATGAAACTGAGATAGAAATTAAAAAATAGCAAAAACAGCTGACTGAGGCTGATATTTTTCTTGACTTCTATGTCTTGGATATCACACTTCACACGATGCACTATAATTGTGGGTTCTTCAGCGCTAAAGAGCAATGTGTCGCCTCTAACCTGAGAACAATCTGTCAGTCGATCGCCAGAGTTCCATTGCTGTACTCTCAAGCCGTCTGTTCTAACATTATTTCTAGCATCCAGCCGCCGCGAACATAAAATCTCTATATAGACAGTGTACTTTATATCTCCTTTCCGTATTCTTTTAATTCCTAAAGTATCCTGAGTCTGCCCTATTTAGCAACCGATCTCGATATTTTTTGACTAATTTCGTGTTATCGATTTTTTTTCGACTTTGGCTCCATTAATAAACTTTTACATAAAACAAAAGAACTGAGTTCGAACTGGTCTCACTGGCAGCCATAACTAAAGTGTTGGTCCATCAAATGCATCTTTGTCGGATTTCTGTTTTTGTTTCGGCACGCAGTCGAATATTTGGGTCAAAGCATTTCGTTTCAATCCTGTCTAACAGAGTTCAGCAACCCTATAAGCGCTTTGAAGTTTCGTCTTTTCTTTGGGCCATGAGGCTGATAGCTTGAACTTTGCAGTCCTCATTTACTTATTAGTATTTGTTGTTTTAGTAATTTTCCCAATTCCCGAGTTGACTGCGCGCATTCATAGACTCGTGGGCGTGCTTTTGGCAGCAAACTAATTTTTTGTTGTTGTTGCTTTCTTTCGTGTGGCTTTGCGTCTGTTTGAAAGTGTCCGATTATCTTAGGCGCCGACGACAATGCATGAGTTTCGGATTTTAGCAAACAACTATGGGCTATAATTAAGGCAGGCGAGAAATAATTACTTTGCCTCCACATTTTTCTTTTTTTTGCTACCTTCCTCTTGGGATTAACTTTTCCACTTGATTTCCTATTTGGCTCTGCGGTCTCTTAATAGTCCAATTTATATATATTTTTTTATTTTCTGTATGAAACAGCCATGCTGCTTTAACCCATTTCTTCAAGTTTTCATGTACATACATATTTCGTATATGTCATGGGGTTGAGTGCGTCTCGATAAATCAAAGATATCATAAATCCAGATATGTGCTTCAATTTGATAGGTATCACAAGAGATCTCGATATGTGTGAATATGTCTAAAATAGTGTGGTCACAAGCGTTGGCGTAATTCAGAAATCATTTGAATGGGTGTTTAATTATCACTTTTGTAATCGGTAGAGAACGAGTCACGACGTGGTGACTGGTCGCAAATATACAATCGACTACCCTGATAATCAATTAGGAGAGTTGTCTAATTGCAATTATTGAGCTATTTCAATCGAACAGCAAATATTCGATTTTGATTAATCGACTAACACCCCTATTCGTGTGTCGAATAAGAATAGATAAACGACTACTAAGCGGTTAGCGATCATCGAGCAATTGCCAGTGTCGACCCGATCGATGAACGAGCGACTGTGAATGTTCAATCGATCATCTTTCTACAGCATTTTTGCGGTGAAAAGTTAATTATTGGCAAAAATTTTTAAATACATTAAATGCAGTTTTTGTTCGATCCAAGTTACACAATAGCAAATAAAATACGATCGACTCAGTCGAAAAATTTCTATTCTACTGCAAATCGTCACTCGCAATAGGGGTATAAATGTCACTATTCGAATACTGATGGTATAATAAATAGTTTGTTTGATCTGGGATCTGCTAGTTTTGCAAGGTGATTGACCCCAGTTCCAAGCGATTAAATTATATTAACTGCAGAACGTAAGAAGTAGCGATACAAAATGAAATTAGTAAAATAATGGTCGAACGTAAACAACTAATCGGTTAGCGATGATCGATCTTTTTTTTCATACAGCTATTGTAAATCGATTAATCGACTAATCAAATAGTCGATTATCAAGAACTCTTGTAACTAAAAAAATTATTTTGATAACATAATCAACAATCTTTTTCACTTCTATTCTTGGGGGAACATTTCTTTTTTCAACTCAATCAAGATTTTTTATGCAACACACGTACATACACACATAGCCTGTACATACATACATATGTATATTTCGTGAAAAATGTTTTTCAATAACTCTAGTCTACAGTGAATATGAATGCAAATATGTTAGTTTTCGTTCGTCTGGTTGCTTTAATTAATTTAACATTTGGCTGCCAAATTCAATTTTCCTAAACTGTTTGCTTAATTTAATTTCGTATAGCCAGAAAACAGCATGGCATGCTGCTTGGTGAATATAATTAAATTGCATTTAATTAAAATTTATACGATCATTAGTTGGTTGCAACATATGTTTATTTATTTATCATGTTTAAGTAATAAATACACAATAATTTTGTACATTAGGTGGTGTCAATTTGAATGACATTTCGTTTCATATTAATATTTAGCAAAAATCGGTCCCAAAGGTTCGAAAAAAGCAAAAAAAAAATGTTGAGCAACACTTTTCAATGCATCTTCTGAGACAGAACGTTGTTGGAACAAATTTTATTAATTTCCCATAAGAGCTGTAGGTAAAAATGTATGTATACACACCCTAATGTACGCATGTGTATATGTATATATGTGCCGTATGTTTATAAATTCTCTAAGAATTTGCGTTGGCACTAATTCTTGTTAGTGTAAAATGAGGCAAGCACCTGTAAGGAAACGGTGTTAGCCATGTGGAAAACAAAGTTTCGTTATAGAAATTAAAAACTAAACAAAATTGTACCGTAATAATGATTTCAGTAGATTTTAAATTAAACAGTTTTGGCAGTGGATTTTTTAATAAAATTAAATAATTAAATGAAAATGTAAAATTAGTGGAACCAATAAAAAAAATTATTTAAATGTGTTTTACAAAATTCACAAAAAAAAAATATTATTTAAATTTAAAAAATAATCTGTTAAATATAGACAAAAATTTTTGTTTATTTAAATGCCAAAATATAGGGAAATACTCGAAAGTTGAAATACTGATGGAATCATTAGCAAAGAAAAAATATAAATTAGACAAGATTAAATCAAGTGGAAACAAAGTTAAACAAATGAAAAAACATAACACGGATTAAACCGATAAGCAAAAATAAAATAGGAATAAATTAAAAAAGAAAAACATAAAAAAGTAAAATTGATAAAAATTTAAAAAAAAAAATTATAAATTACAAAAATTAAAAAAAAATTTAAAAAAAAAAGAAGTTAATTTTGGTATTTTTAAATATAAGGAAATACTCGAAAGGCAAAATACCATCAATAGCAAAACGAAATCAAATTAAACAAAATTAAATCAAGCAAAACAAATGAAAAAACATAAACGGATGAATAAAAAAAATAAAAATAAAAATAAAAAAAACATTAAACGGATGAATAAAAAAAATAAAAATAAAAATAAAAAAAATAATTAAAAATTTTCTTAGAAAAAAATTTTTTTTTATATAAAAAAAATAAATTAACTTCTTTTAACTTTTAAATACAAGAAAATACTCGAAAGACAAAATACCATCAATAGCAAAACGAAATCAAATTAAATCAAACAAAACAAATGAAAAAACATTAAACGGATGAATAAAAAAAATAAAAATAAAAATAAAAATAAAAATAAAAAAACATTAAACGGATGAATAAAAAAAAAATTAAAAAAAAAATAAAAATAAAAAAAATAATTAAAAATTTTCTTAGAAAAAATTTTTTTTTTATATAAAAAAAATAAATTAACTTTTTTTAACTTTTAAATATAAGAAAATACTCGAAAGACAAAATATCATCAATAGCAAAACGAAATCAAATTGAACAAAATTAAATCAAAATCATAAAACGGATTAAAATAAAAGCCACACGTTTTGTGTATATTTTTATAATTTACATAGCTACCTTTGTGTATTTGTGGCATTTTATTGAAGCACCGCCCATCGCATTAGATTGCTGCAAGTGCGAGCCTTCGTAATTTTGTATTTATTTAATTTTTAGTGTGATATATTTCATATAAACTCGAGATCCCGAAATCGTAGTACCCTTAGTATTTAGATTTTAGGGCCTTTGACGGTATAACATTTTCATTTTCAATATTTAAACATTTTTAAAACAACAACTCGAACGCAGCAAAGCTGGGCCGAGTTTTCTAGTTTTCAACCAATTTGATTTAAGATCACTCTTTCGAGAGCTTTTTGGCCCATGCCAGTTGCAAAAATACTTTTTCAAAAATAAGAAAGAAAAATCACTTATAAAAAATTTAGAAAATAATTTTGTTTTAAAAATGTTCCAAATATTTATAAAACAATTAAAAATCTTGACACGCATAATCCCGTAAAAAATGCTTCGGTATTGTATAGCTCTAGCTGTGATAATATTTCGTTTGACCGCTCGCGTGCCATATGCGCTTGATCGTACTAATTTTCGTTTTGTCAAGGTGCACATTGTTAAAATAAATTGCAAAATTGTACTTCATTTTAAGCGAACCTTGCGCAATTGGCACAAATGGCAAAAACAAGAAAAGGGAAACTTGCAAATGAAAACATTTTAAACAACTAAATCGACGCGCAACCATTATTGGTTGAATTTTTTGGCGTTTGTTTTTTGTGATTGTTGTGTTTTTGTGATTTGGATTTGTGTTTGATAAAATTGTTTCTTGTTGATTTTGACAAATTTGGTTTAATGTTGCCAAATTCACAGCATTAATAGAACGAATAGTGAAAATTATCAGGAAAAGGATTGTAGTGGAAAGTATAACATTGGTTGTATGCACATTAGGCGGGTTCAACTTGAGAACGAGTTTTACTGCGAACGGACGAATGTTACTTTTCATACAAGTTTACTAGCTTGAAATGCTTTACATATAAGCTTTATGAAATTTTCCTAAGCTGATATGAAATCCCATAAGAAATATTAAAAAAATCAATACTTCTGTAAAAGAAAATGTTTCAAACTTATTTTATAAGTTCTTCAAAAATTTTTAAGGAACCATATACTCGTATGTTTCTTTCTGGTTAAAAAAAACCGCTTCATTAACTTTTTGTTTAAAGGATTTTTAAATACCTTCGAATACATTCTAGATCCCCTTAAAGATCCAGAGATCTCAATCGTCCATTTTCTTTTTCGCGCTAATTGTTTTAGGCGTAAAAGTTAATTGTTCTGAACATAGTAAGATATTTAGTTTCTATTGAAAATATCGTTTACTTGTTCGCTCCATAGTAAAAAATCACTTCCTAAATAATCAAGAAAAAGTCTTAATTTTTACCTTCGAAAAACTTGGCACGATATCTGGTGCACTATCGAACAGTTTATACGAACATTCGGTACAACAAATCGATAACTTTTATTTCAATATCGAATTATGGAAAACCACCCCCCATTTATTTTTGATAGATTCTTTATTCCTCGCTAAGCTATAGAACAAATTTTTTTATACTGAGATATTTGTAAGATTTCGAAAATTGGCATCGATGGAGCGTTAGCCATTTAATTTTCAAAATTTTTTTTAACAGCATTTTAGAATCGACAGTCATTATAAATTAGATAATGATTACTAATCGTAATGATTACCGGTTCGATTGATTATTTTCCTGAGAATCAATTTAATGATTGATTAATATTACTTTAAATATTTAATAATTATTCTGCAATTAATTAAAAAATATTTAAAAAAAAAGTTATGATTTTACACGATGATTGAAAGTAATTACAAAAAAAAATTTTTTTTTTTAATTATTTTTATTTTTTTTTTAATTTTTTTTTTTTTTGAGTGTTCAATCATTTTTTTATTAATCAATTTATAATTGTCTTTGCTTCAACACATTAAAAGTAATCATTACCAATTAAATCTAATCAATTGATTGATGAATTACAAATTTAACAGGTCTGAACCCTACCCACCCTAATATCTCTGCATATACTACTTTAACATCATAATTTCACACGTCAAATAGAGTGGAAGACAGATTTATTTATCTATAAATTTTCTGGCTTTGATTAGTGTGTGCCATTGGGAGGTGAGCCAATAAAAATACAACATTTCCCCTTTCTGCTTTAATTTAATTAATAGTATTCGCTATGTAAACCCAGAAAATATTAGCTACTCTCAGTGCTCGGACTACTATAGTAGATATACCAAAAGGGTGCTAGATCAAAGGCATTTTTTTTAAATCACGCTAGGCATCCTTTTTAAGGAACAACAGAAACCAATTGAAAAACTCAAATGAAGTCAAGTCGATCGCGTACTGTTTCTGGATTACATCCTTTTCTTTGCCGACGATTTTTGGTATCGATAGAAAAACCTTCGGGGTCGTAGCTCATTGTGTCTATTTCGATACCGGATTAAAATAAGAGTTTTATCTACTTAAACATGACGCTAAACTTAACATCAATTCATGTCTGTTTTAATGAACTTAAAATACATTCTATGTCTAAGACGAAGTTTTAATTTCAAAACTGTCGAAAATTTCAAAATTACGGTTTGTGTCTATGGTTGTGCATTGTCACATCGCTTACTCTAAACTTGAGTTGGGTTTGTGAATAAAATAGTTGACACAGGGTGACCATGCAAAACATAAATAATTTCTTCATATCACCAAACAATTTTTTTTCTATGGGAACCCTGTTACTTTTCACTCAAAGTAGTGGTGCGATCACCTGTTTTTGTCTAAGATGGGCCCCTAATTTTTCGGGTATCGATTTGCAAAGCACAACAACAACAACAACGCTCTTCTCAAGTCCATCACTGTTTTAAGCTGCCCTACTATAGTAACTACTTATATTTTCAAGTTCGAACAGTGTCTGCTCTACATTTTCAATTCTCTCAATTATTAATATTCATTGCAAATTTATGCAGCTCGGTATATAAATATTACAAAAGCAACAACAAAATATATACAAAAAAAATTAATGTCTCATTTGCAAACATGTAAGCGGTTTTAATTAAAGCGAAAGGAGAGCATGTAGCTTATAAAAAAAATTTTAAAATAAAAAAATTAATTTAAAAAAAAACATGAAAATATGGGTGTCAACAGTGAATAATTTGAATATATCAACAAATTACATTTAGTGACAAATAAGTGCCAAACGCGATCAGAACTAGTTATAGCTTGAATCTGTAAAAATAAAAACTAACTAAACTAGAGCACGTAGAAAAATTAATATAACGAGTAATAAAAAGTGAAAAAAAAATAAAATTCAAATCCTAAAAAACAAAAAAATTATTGGTGATGCCTCACCTAAAAATATATAATTTTTCTGCAGCGCCAGCCTCAACAACAAACAACCAACATACAATTTGCAACATTGAAAATTTTCAAACAAAACATTCGCAACATTGTTGCGAAACCAATGCGCAACATATCGCAAAGCTACACTGGCAAAAATTTATTGCATTCAACAAACAACAATTTTCTTTTTGTTATTTGTATTGCTGAAAGTAAATTTATCATTTGCTAGTATACGCTCGTGTTCACAAGTCTCTACCTACCTCTTTGCCCGCATGTTACAACTTCATTTCTATTCCAATCATGCCGGCCGCCTGGAAATTGGTGGTGGTTCGAAATCCACAGATCTTTGGTGGGCACAACAATACTATCCGTTAGATAGTATTAAAGAATTTGAAAGCGTCTCGGAAAGGTGGAAGAAGTGTTTGGGGCAATTACTCAAAACAGGTGGGAATGTGTGTGAATGTAAAAGTCTTGAATAAAAAAAATTAAAATTCGGGTATAAGGATGTGCGATTAATCAATTAATCGAATGTGTCAACGCACTAAACCTTGAAATTAATTAATTAGTTAATTATCGTTAAAGATTATTTTGCATTTACTTTTTCAATTGATTTGATTATTTAGAAATCTGAGAAGCTGAATATTGATTAAATTTAAGTGTTTAGCCATTTTTGGATTTAAACTGCTCGTTTTATATTAATTGACTTTTTTGTATAGGAAAATAATCTTAAGAAACAAACAAAGTTATTTATATTTCAATAAATGTTTTTTAAGCAGTCGACGATTACTCTGATCTGCTTAATCAGAATCTTACTAATAGAAGGCAATGATTAATAATCATTAATACAAGATTTATCTTAATCGATTAATCGTTCTTCCGGACGAATAACGTCAGCCAAAAAAATTAATTGTATTTTCCCCGATTTTTTTTTTTAATCTATCTAACATGTATGTATAAATAATTAAAACCCAAATTTTTGCCAATCTACTGCGCCCATTCCCCTTATTTCATTTTTAAAATAACAATGTTGAGTCACAGAAGGCTATAGGAGTGGAAAGGGAACTTTTTGAGTTTGTGATGAAAGAGGAACCTTTTTGCAACCCTAGACAGTGCATTCATTATCTTAATTAGGATCAGAAAATCAAGAAAATTATTCAGCAAATATCTGAGATAAAATACAATATTTAAATTGGTCGTTTTTTATTGATTTTAGATTTATTTACCGACAACTCAGCAGAAGATTGGCCTGTTTCACAATATTTCGGAAAAATACCCTCTCTCAGCATTTGATTCAGAAACTCCACATCTTAGCTGAATATGCAGATAGTGGGTTTTCGAAGCATATTCATATATAAGTTGTTCTTCAACGAAACCCTGAAATAGGGAGTAAATGAAGAAAATTCTGCGAGGAAGTTCTGAAATTGTTCGTTTTTTTTTTAAATTGAATGATCTACCTCGATATGAATTACTCGGCACAAATTTATTACTTTAGAAAAATAAAAATATTTTCCCAATTAACACTCCTTTTCTTCTCTATTTCAGAAGAGGACGACTCACAAATTTTCGTGAAATTCTTCCGTTTCCACAAGTGCTATGATCTAATACCAACCTCCGCTAAATTGGTCGTCTTCGATACACAACTATTGGTAAAGAAAGCTTTTTATGCGCTCGTCTATAATGGTGTGCGTGCAGCACCACTTTGGGATTCACAAAAACAACAATTTGTTGGTATGCTAACCATAACAGATTTTATAAAAATACTACAAATGTATTACAAATCACCAAATTCATCAATGGAACAATTGGAGGAGCACAAATTGGATACATGGCGTAGTAAGTAGATATATTGAAAGCTTTTGGTTAACATTTCAAAGCATAAGCAAATTTCTATTAATTGATTTTATTTTATTTTACAGATGTATTACACAATCAAGTAATGCCATTAGTTAGCATCGGTCCAGATGCGTCACTCTATGATGCCATTAAAATTCTCATACACAATCGTATACATCGATTGCCGGTCATTGATACGGCGACGGGCAATGTTTTGTATATATTAACACATAAGCGCATACTGAGGTTCCTCTTCTTATATGTGAGTACTTATAGTGGTCTAACTCAAGGTGTGAAGATCGATTGATGAAGAAAGGATTATGTTCAAATAAGCTACTAGGAGACCCGCTGCCTCGGGGAAAAAATTAAAAAGTTATGCAAACTTTTTTTTTTTTTAATTTTTTTAACTTTCTAATCGATTTTAATTAACTACAAAAGTTTTAACATTTTTAAACCTCTAAATAGTATAAAAAAATATCTTGAAACAAAATTTTAATTTTCTAATTTTAGAAAATTTGAAATTTTTAATTTTCTGCTGTTTTATCAATTTTATTTTCTCAAAGTTTCGGAAGCGTTTGTATGTAAAAAGGCGTTACTTTCAAAGAGATTAAATAGAGGTATAAAAAAATTTTGTGAAAAAACTTTAAATTTTTTAATTTTAAAAATTTACAATTTTTTGTAATCTTGATTTTTTAATACTTTTCTAGTTTTTTAAAAAACTTAAAATGTTTGAATATCGATAAATTTGAGTTTGCCATTAAATTTTGTACTATATTTGTTTTGTACTAAATTTCAATTTTTTTTGCTCTTTCAAAAATATGAATTTGGTAGAATTTTATTTAAATTTTTAAAAAAATTCAATCAAATACAAAACTACTCGATTTTGATCACTACAAAATTTTTTACGTGCTAGATGAATGTAAAAAAAATATATATTTCCACATTTTTTGAAACTTTTAGTTTGAACTGGTAAGGTAAAAAAAATACTTTGAAAAAAATTAAAATTTTTAATTTTTGGAAAATTTTAAATTATTTAATTTTCTGCTGTTTTGTCAGTTTTATTTTCTCAATATTTTGGAAGCTTTTGTATTAAAAAAAAATGTTTACTTTTAAAGAGGTATAAAAAAATATTGTGACAAAATTTTAAATTTCTAATTTTGGCTGAGTAACTATTTCGCCTTTAAACTGACAGTTGGACCTCGCTAAATCGAATCAGCTGATTTTTGAGTTCGTTTATTCTTTTTATCAAGTTTAGAAACACAGGACCAAAGTAATCAAGTTCAAAAAAGACATTCAAATAAGTTATCCGAACTTGATCTCTTCACATCTGCGCAGTCATAACGAATTGAGTTCTTAGAAAAATATATATTTGTAATATAACTTCATTTCAGATTAACGAATTACCAAAGCCCTCGTATATGCAGAAGACTCTTCGTGATTTAAAGATCGGCACATACGATAATATTGAGACTGCAGATGAGCATACGAGCATTATAATGGCATTGAAAAAGTTTGTGGAGCGACGAGTTTCAGCTTTGCCATTAGTCGATGCTGAAGGACGGCTAGTCGATATATACGCGAAGTTTGATGTGATTGTAAGTATATGATAATTTTTTTAATTTATGCAGATAGCGGTGTCTCTAAACCGTACCAAATCAATTTAGCACATAAATGCTTCATTTTGTCAAGAAATCAGACCACAGAGAACCACCTTGTTTGTAGACGGGTTTGTTTTTGAATTTATTAGAGAGATCCTTGAAAGTATTAGCGTAGCTGTCTTGGCCCCTGAGTTTCATGAAAATGCTAAGCAAGCAGTTTTTCATAAATCAGGATGTTCTAACAGCTTACTGCCTGCATCTGGTCCGCCACACAGACATGCAATGTGAACTGTGGAATATCCTCGACGAGATTGTAGATGCTTCTGTCAGGTTTCGTCCTGCAAACGCCATTGTAAACATTCAACCTCCCGTAATATCTGGTCATGGGAGCCTCCTTCTCAGACAGACTAGTCACTCTGGTTCAATTTCGATCTAAACATTGAAAATTTTTTTTTCCTTTACATACGCAGACGCCACCCTATCATGCCAAATACATGCCTTGCTTGGGGTATGCCCCCTAAGGTCCGAAAACATCTTTCCAACAGTTCAATATTACTTACTCTTGTAACACCTATTTCGCCTTGCCCAAACCTTGTTGCAATTGCAAGTTCCCTGGAATTCCGTTGGGTATAAATTAATTGAGTTGCTTTCATTCCTTCTGCTAAAACTTTATCCTCCTCTTTTGCCCAAATTTGTTTTATTTTTATTTTATGCTTTGGAAAAATTTTCACTCAACAAGCACTCTTGATTTACTTTTCAGAATCTGGCCGCCGAGAAGACCTACAACGACTTAGATGTCTCATTACGCAAAGCCAACGAACACCGCAACGAATGGTTTGAGGGTGTGCATAAGTGCCGTTTAGACGAAACGCTCTACACAATTATGGAACGTATTGTGCGTGCCGAAGTGCATCGACTCGTTGTTGTCGACGAAAATCAAAAAGTGATTGGCATAATATCACTATCCGATATACTCTTGTACCTGGTGTTACGCCCCAGTGGCGAAGGTTTGGGCGTATCTGAGAATTCTTTACGCGCCTCCGATCCTATACTACGACGTAAATCGTCCGATGATGAAGATGCTGATACAAAATCATCAGGTAGTCGTAGTATTATTGAAGATATACCCGAAGAGGAGCCAACTGTGACGGCGACAACAGTGCCGCCAACTGCTGTAGCAGAACCCGCCTCAACGACAAGCAACAATAATAATCAAGTCAATAATACAGACTCGAGTGGTGAAGAGAATGATGCGTCGACGGCGACAACAACACAAAAGCAAAATAGTGATAACAATAACGCTGAAGTGTCCTTTGCCGCTGAGGCGGAAGAAGATCCAGAGACGAATGATGCAATTGATGATGTGGAGGGTGATAATGATGATGATGTTGTTACTGGACAATTTGTGGATAGAAAGAAATCGTCGAGTGCGACAACAGATGATGATGATAGAGAATTGGAAACGGCGGCATCAGCAGCGACAGCGTTGGGTGGTATTACAACGAGGACGGCGCGTGAAATGGCGCTTGTTAGTGAATAAATTTTTTAATATACATAAATAATTACATACATACATACATACTTATGTTTCGAGCTACACATACATACATACCTACATATACACATACACATAACTGCAAACATACATACATATACGTATATAAACATATTTTAACTCTGCGTTTTTTAGTCAGCAAATAACAAAAAGAATTGTATGAAAAGAAAAAAACTTAATTGTTGCTAAATATGCTTCAAAGCCTTAAAATAATAAAATTTAAACAAAAAAAATTAAATAAATAAACAAACACAAATACAAACGAAATACCATTAACTTTCGTTTATAGAATTTAGCAATTTAGTAGACTTTAATTTTATGTAAAAAAAAAAACTGTATGAATTCAACAAAAGGCCGCCGCTGACAATTAGGCGTTTTCGTATTTGTATTTAAAAAAAAAGGCTTTTGAAACAACGAAAAAATGCAAGTGGTAAACAGAAGTAAACAAAAAATGGAAAAGGGCTTTACAAATTCTCAAAAATTAAGTATAAACTAAAACAAACAAAATATAGCTTTGTAAATAAAATATAAAAAAAAAAAACAATATTAAAAAATTCAAATTAAACAATTAAGCCACAAAAGCTTGTATTATGTATTAATGAAGTTTCTTTAAAATCTACCTACAAATATGTAAATGTATAACATCTCTTGAACAATGAGAGTATAAAGCATACGCTCTGCTTGTAATTGTTTCGTTAAAATTAAGCAAAACAAAACGCAAAAGTAAAGTAAACTAATAAAGGCCGATTTTATATAAATATTTAATTTGGCGTATACAACGCAATTTGTTTTTATATCTAGCATATCCACAGACAAATACAGTGGTGGGCATTCAAAATAGTTTCTCTGTTCTCTTAAAAAGTCTAAAAGAACCAAACACTATTACAAGCTTCAATAAATTTATTTATTTGGTTGTAAGGTAAATTTCAAAATTACTATATAGCTTATAATAAGAAATTAGTAATTTTAACAACAAAAAAAAATCATTTAAACTTTTAATAAAAGAAATGCATAAATATAATATACATCTATGGCGATTTATTTAACAGATATTTTGGACAAAGCGCCAATGCATGAATATTGACTGGATGTTGCCATTCTTGTGCAGTAGCTATTTGTCTATTTAGGCCTTTCTGAGTGCTGCATTCGATTTATGAGTAACTGTTAATATAAACACTAGTGCTTAAAAGTATGTAGGCTCTTAGGCCTCAAACGTGCAGCTAGAACCAGTTTCAACATGGCGGAAAAGTGCATCTCGGTGAACAAAATTGTCCCCTTTTTAGGCTGGCAGGACAAGACGCACGAGCCCATTGACAAAAGGTTTTACATCTACCTGCAGTATGTCAGGAGCTACACTTTTTTCAATTCAGACATTACACCTCTTAGTCAAACAAATTTCCCAGATATAGATTTTAAGTTACAAATAAGCACTGATTCGCAAGTAACTAAATATTCGCTAGTTAATGAACCTATCTCAAGATTTTTTCCAACAACCTATCTATGCTAAAAATGAATTGAATATAAATTCGGAGCTAGGGCATTAATGAAAAATATTTTGAAGTGGGCTGATGTTCCATTTAGCAGTCGACAAATGAACTAATATCCAAATGGGGGTAGGAAATCGGATTATGAATGCTTACGAAACAAGTATTGGTTAAAGTGCATGGAATGTTTTGCTGGTACGCAGCCATACCAATAAACATTTTGTCGTAAGGTTGAAAAAATGGAAATCATCTCTCATTGAGAGAGAATCTGACAGAAGAGAGAAAAACTTCGTTACTGGACTAATTCTTACTTTATTCCTGATCAGATGTGCCCTTAAGTAAACAGCACATAATTTAAAGTTTTTAGTAAAAAATAAAATAATAAAATCATATCCATATTATTATTAAAAAAATGGCATGGTACTTACCGTATGTTTTATCGCGGGATGGGGAATCTTATAGATAAGTTAGTGCATAGCATTTTCGATAGTGCAAGCAACAGAATCTTATATATAAGTTGGTGAATTCCACTTCTGATGGACTTTTCTATGCCAAAAATATTGGATTTTGTTACACCAACAGTCTTCGGGAGCTGTTCTCCCATCTTTTTTTCTACAGGTGCCTACCTACAAGTTATCCATATTAGATACGGGTGTAATGAAAAGGAATTCCACATGTTTTTGAGATAGGTATGCTTTTGCATAGCATTCAACAATTTCGTGTCTAGCTGATGTCATGTAAACCGCGTAGTTACTTTTCTTGGGAGTTGGGAGAAGGCGTCTTCACACTAATCTCCTTATCGGAATATTAAGTTTGTTTCGTTCTATTGTTACATGTATTTAAGCTTTTGGAATGCACTGGACTGTGAACAGCTTAGTGGTCAAGCAAACAAAATATTGAGGTGTGTCAGATGTAGATAGCAGCACGTCAAATTTTAAAGCACGAATTTCTTTAACGACTCCATCGGAGTGACCAATATTTCGATGCTTGGATAATAGCAGTGAATGATATTACATCTTTAGAATTATGAACGAATGGGGTCACCTTAAAACATATTATAAATATTTCATCATCTACAAAAACCAGTCATAACCATTGCCATCAAACTTTTATTTATTCTGAAATTATTCAATTTAAGAAATATTATTCTCTTTATGTGAAACGCTATTGACGGCGTCCAATTTTTCTCTAATTTTGCAAATAACCTCTGACAACGCCTGTGGATGCACTCCGGCCTCAATTAAATTGATGCAAATGCCCAAGCTTTGTGAGCTAAGACCTGTATTAAGCAATTCTGAAATACTCCAAACGCTGTGCTTAATCAATCGTGATTCCTGGAGTTTTAAGTAATTATTTTCGCTGTTTTCCGCCTTGGAAAAACATTTTTCCACCAATTTATCTTTGGCTTCTCTCATTTCGGCCACTCTTTATTCCCTACGTTAATTTTTAGAATATTTAGCGTTTTGCAAATTTATGTTTACAAACTTTTTTATAGAGAAAGAAAAACTTAACGATACACATAGGCTGCCGTTACACGGTCAATAAATACTGTCAGTATTGGATCACAATAAATACTGAAGTACTGATGGATCACAAATCGACGTTACACGCTCAGTAAATACTGTCAGTGGTAATACTTTACGGCTTACGTCAAGTGTTAATACACGTCCAAAAATCTTGAGAGGGGTATTAAAAGACGCGTCTTGACCTCCGTAACAATAATCCGAAGGGGGAAAAGCAAAATTTTGTTTCTGTGAAAAGTTATTAGTGAAAAACCGAAAATTGGCCCGGGTTAGCTACCAAATTCGGGGCCCGATCCACATTTTTTATGTGCAGAACACCTTTCCGCGTAGGCGGCCTTCGGCCGCGCTTCAAAAAATAACCCTGGGCTACGCCATTCCAACTCCGGGTGTGTGCCATAGCCGTGGCTACAGCCACGGTGATGTCCTTCCGCGTGCCACTTTTTTCTCACAGGGTAATGTGATTACAACAACCACATGAAAATGACAGAAAAATTGTGAACTTTAACTGCAAATATTTCTTCCGCTCACTTGTTCATCTTGAATGTCAGCACTCAACTGAGGCACTATTGCATGTCATGCAGACTGCTAAACGTTCAAGCAAAGACCGACAACAAGTACGTGTGACACGAAGCAAGTACGTGTGTCACACGAAACGCACACATATACAGTGCATGAAGTGTATGCCGGAGCGTTTACAGAGCGCTATACGGACGTATGAATTACCCAAATTGAAATAATCATATGATAATACAAAAAGCTGAGCAGGCAGCTCTGGTTGAAAATTATTTGAATTCTCTTCGTCACCCTGCATGCAGCACATGCGTTTCAAAAATATAGTAAAATCAAAACAAATCACAGAATATCAGTTTGCCGCAGTCCAGATTTCCAACTGGTGACAACAATAACTAAAAACGATGTTTCCATTCGAAATTAAGGAAATACCTGGTAAGGTATGTATGATAAAAGTAATCCATATACACAATTAACCTGAGTCCAAAATAAACTTTAGGGTCGGGCAATGATCTCCACCAAAACAATTGCCGCTGGAGACATAATATTTGAAGAGGAACCATTTGTGTCGTGCCAGTTTTCCTGGAATGTTGCTTATGGTTATTCAGCTTGTGATCATTGTATGCGTCCTCTGGAAACAGTTACAGAAAATGTACGACGCTTAGCAAGTAACAATGCTTTGGTAGTGCCACTATTAGAACACGATCCAACCAAACCTTGGTTAGAGCAGTTTACGCAATGTACGCGTTGTAAAGTGCGCTACTGTTCGGAGGATTGTCGTAGGGAAGCATTAAATAAATACCATCGTATAGCATGTATGGGTGCATTTTATGGAGACGATACGCATCCGATAAATGTCTTGAATGAGATTTGGAAGTGAGTATGGATTGCAATTGAAAATGATATATGTATTTACTAACTGAAATATGATTCTAGAAAAATGCATTATCCACCGGAAACTGGAACTATTATGTTAATTGTACGATTAATGGCCATGTATAAGCAAAGTAATAACAAAGAAGAATTCCTCGAATCATTGAAATCATTCCAATCTATGATTGTGAATACAGAACACCAAATATATCACAAAATGTTGGGACAAAATTTCGAACAACAAATGGAGCAACTATTTGCAGCATTCTGTAGAGCAATGCCAGATGAAGAATTATCCGCAGTGAGTAAATGACCATACAAAAGTAATATCACTGACTTTTTTCTAATGTATGTTGTTAGTTTACGACAGTGGATGCATTTAAAGCTTTAATGGGTTTGATTGGCACAAATAGTCAGGGTATTGCAACAAGTCCACTGGCCGAATGGGTTAAAAAGGTTAGCGATCTACCTCTACCGGATGGAGACAAAGCTAAGTTGGACGAATATATTGACGATATATACAATAAAGTTGGCGAATGTATGTATTTGTAGAATAGTTTCGGCATATTTTCAAAATCTGAAAGTATGTAATTTTCACATTTGATTTAGTTGCGGGTGAATTTCTAAACACTGAAGGAGCTGGCCTCTATTTATTACAAAGCAAAATTAATCACAGTTGTGTGCCTAACGCCCAATCTACCTTCCCATACTCCAATGACATTGTAGTATTGAAAGCGATAACTCCTATAGGAATGGGTGAAGAAATTTGTATTTCCTACTTGGATGATTGTCAGTTAGAGCGCAGCAGGCATTCTAGGCAAAAGGTAAATCAACTTAAAGTATTTACTTAAAACAATAGGTGTTTTACTTAGCTTATATTTTGTACATATGTAGATTCTGAAAGAAAATTACATTTTCTTATGCCAATGTCCGAAATGTCTATCACAAGGTACCGACCCTGAAGAAACCAGCGAAGATGAAGATGACGATATGGATATGGATGATGACGCAGAAATGTCAGATTAGTGAAACTTGAGATGAATACATTGTTCCATTTATATGTATATTCTTTTTATATTTTAACATTAAGCTGAAATGTTGATTCTACGCCGAGTATATTTAAATTACGGAAATCGCAAGGACTAAGCTCTTAAGCGGTTGACGGCGTTGTTAAATGAATAAGATTATTACTACTCTCGGCTAACTCTGCTATAGAAACACGCCCGCGTTGTCTTATAAATTTGGCTACTTCCATTAGCTCTTCTTGTGATATATAAATAAATTTTCCACGATCATCTATCACACCCGTTAATGAGCCGTTTGCCTGCAAATCTTGTATACGATCAATCACTTGTTGCGTTTTCAATTTAAACTCCATTGCCAGATCTTCCAAAACAACCACTTTGTTGTCTTTTATGAATTGTATGAAATCTTGTAACAGTTGCTCTTTTTCAGCATCTTCCGCTTCATCAAATCCCTCTTCTTCGATACTGAAAGCTTCCTTCATTTTCAAATATTCCTCATATTCCCTTCGTTCCCGTTCTTCGCGAGCCAAACGTATAGCTTCTATAGCTTTTCGTTCAGCTTCCACTTCGCGTTCTGCTTGTTGCTTACGCTCGGCCTCTTCTTTAGCTTCTTTCACTTTACGCTCCTCTCGCTGTTTCAATTCTTGTTCACGCAACAAACGCTTTTGCTCCTTGGCTTCCAATTTAGCACGCTTTTTGGCACCCATTTTTTCTTCTACCACTGGTCCAGTAGGTATCTCATCCTCTATCCATACCTCATCTTCATCATCAGGCGCAGCACCAGCATTATTTGCAACGGCTGCCTGTTCCGCCGCCGCCATCGCTGCAGCGGTTTGCCGGAGGCGATTACGTTGGTTTCTAGCAATTTGTGCCCGCCTAGGCACACCCTCCTGCGCACGCAATGGGACCCCACGTTGTGGTTGTTTGGCATTTTCTATAGAATTTTGTAGCATGAAGATGATGTATGCAAATATTTTGTATCGCTTAATACTTACCAGCTAGAGACGCATTTCTTTTCTTTAAAACTACGTATCCCAATATGACTAAAATAATCGCCGTTACTATGCTAAGTATCAAATGCAACATATTGGTTCAGCTTTTCTTAGTATGATAGTAAAGTTATTTATAAAGAGTACAATTTTATTTAGTGCAACAAAGTTGACATCTGTTTTCTATTTATCCAAAAATCGTAAACGTCAACAAAATTGCCTGAAAGCAATGGTGTAAATATGGTTGCCAACACTTTAATATTACCTGCGTTCGGAGAGTATTAAATTTTTACTGGAAAGCATGATTAAATAATTTGTTTCCTTTGGCACTCAACTAATAATAAATTAGCTACAAATGTATCAGAAAACGTGTTTTGACCTCGGGATCAATTCTGCGAACTCGAAATTTCATTTTTTTGTTTTTGTGAAGAGATATTTGCAGTTAAAGTTCAGAATTTTCTATCATTTTCATGTGGTTGTTGTAATCACAAATTACACTGTGAGAAAAGTGTGGGAACGGTGGCATGTTGCACATAAAAAACATGGATCGGGCCCCTAAATCAAGATTTGACCTGGGTAATTTTTTTTGTTTTTTGTTAATAACTTTTCACTAAAACGAAAAAATTGAATTTCGACTTCGGATCATTGATACGGAGGTCAAAACGCGTCTTTTGACACCCCTATCATATTTTTAGCTAATTTATTAGTAGTTGAGTGCCAAAGGAAACAAATACCAAACATTCAAATAAGAACATATACAATACGACGTGGCCTAGCCGCTGTGTTTTAATCCGCTGAACTATATCAACGTCTGCGTAAAGCTGATACAACTCATCATTAAAACTTCTTCGCTATTTGCCGTCGCCAACCCGTAGAGGCCCACAAATCTTTCGCAGAACTTTTCTCTCGAATACTCCCAATGCCGCTTCGTCAGATGTTGCTAGTATCCACGCCACGCCATAGAGCAGGACGGGAGTGATGAGTGACTTGTAGAGTGTGATTTTCGTGCGTCGAGAGAGGACTTTACTTTTCAATTGCCTACTCAGTCCAAAGTAGCATTTATTTGCAAGGGTAATTCTTCGTTGGATTTCTAGGCTGACATTATTGTTGGAGCTAATGCTGGATCCAAGGTAAACAAAGTCATTAGCGCCAGCTGATTTATTGTTTTTTAACCGGGATATTGCAATTCGCACTTCATTATAGTCGGGTTGTGGGACGTAAATTTTGTCATCTTCGGTTGTGGTTTCGGGTTCGAGCTCTTCTCTGGTTTCTTGCTCAATTTCTCCATTTAAAAATGCAGAGAAGTGATCCCACCATATCCCTAGTATTCTTTGAACATCGGTCACCAAGTCGCCGTTCTTGTTCTTACAGGAATTTGGACCGGATTTGAAACCTTCCGTCATTTGCCGAATTTTTTGATAGAATTTTCGGGCATTATTCCCGTTGGCTAGCAACTCAAGCTCATGGCTTTTCTGCCTCTCTTTTTTTTGGATAAATGGAACCAGTTCAGAATTAGCCAATGCCAAACTATCTTAGGACTGTCTGAATTAGAATCGGTTCAGGATGGGCTGCGAAGTAATCCACTGGTGACAGTTAAAAGCATTGCTTATGGACTAAGCTACGACTGGTGGTGTCTCCAAACAGAATAACTTAGGGATAGTTCTGAGCTATCCGCAAATACATACATAAAGTATTAATAGATGCCTGCTGACAGCTTTCGAATTGAGCGTGCTCATTAAGCAGGGCGAAGCACTGTTAATAACAAAAGCAACAACGATTAATAAAAATTGTTAATCATTTTATTTTCGGCTTATTAGACAATGGCTACTAATAGACAAATACTACACAATTGCTTTTGTTTCTGTTGACCTTGTTTTAAATTGAACAAAAAAAGTTACGGACGAATGAAAAATGTATAATAACCTTAACTCTAAAAAGCCTACATGACTAAAACCAAATACTACATCTATGAATGGGTAATACTATACATCCACCATCAACTGCTAAAACACGGCCAAAAATGTCGGGAGTTATCAAAAGACGCGTCTTGACCTCGTCATCAATAATCCGGAGAGGAGAAATACTCGGGTTATTTTTTATAAACGCGGACGAAGATCGCCTATACAAAAAGGTGTTCTGCATTCAAATACCATAGATCTGGTGCCCCATTTAGGATCGGACCTGGGTTAACATTTATTTTTCGCTAATATTTATTTCCCCTCTTCGGATTATTGATACGAGGTCAAAACGAGTCTTTGAAACCTCGCGCGACGTGTTTTAGCAGTGACATTGGATGTATAGTATTACCATAATAAGTCTTAAAATCATAAGGTATTGAAAACCCTGCAGCATTATAAAAGTTTCTATTAAAATTTAGTTTGTAAAAGCCTGCGCGAGGTTGAATTAAGTTTCTTAAGTTCAATAAACAATTTCCCTCAAAAATCTTTATGGACTATGATAATTGACATTAAAAATAGCTAAATACTTTTGCATTCAGTAATTTCACACAGTTTTGAGCACAATGGGTTCGCGGCAAATCGGGCATCTTTTTATTTTCTGATTGTTTTCTTCGTAGCATTTCATGTGAAGTGCATGGCGGCATGGAAGGTAACCCATATTTTCGTTTGACATGTCCTCCAGACAGATTGAACACTTGTCCCCTGGTTTGCTGAAATTTTTAAAAATACATATATTTTGTACTCCAATTCGAATATTTAATAAGCTATGTGTACATACGAATTGTAGTTATGATTAGATTCACCATTCGCCTTGGGTTCACCACTTTGTTTTTTCTTGTCCTCTTGACGTGGCTGTTGTTGTGGTTGATCATAGCCAATTCGCTGCGGCCGGATCACCATAGCAGTGACAATACCTATACAAACGCCCAACATAAGTTGCCATATTGGAATCATGCTATATCTATAGTTTTTCTGAAGGTTTTATATAACGGAGGCGTGCAAATATACCGTTTTATAAGCTAATTTACTGCGAGTTAAGTTATTGTCCAAACAATATTAACAATAATAGAAGGATTTCAAAGCGCAGCTGCTACGTAAAATGAAAACAAATGACGTGAAATAAGCAACAAAATAAGTAAATTCAAAGAACCTTTAATGGTTTTTACGTTCATTGGTAAAATAGTTAATTTATATTGCATACATACCAGGATATTTTATTTCACTTTTTGTTTTCTTTAAAGTATTTGAAGTAATAAAAATTTGCGTTAAAAATATTTAAACAAAGTATTTAAATAAAACCTAATATTTAATTGACCAAAGTAGATATGAACATTTATTCAAAATCCCCTAATTACAACTTCATTGTTTATCCATTCCGTTGTGTACCCCTACTAGTCGCCTTGCCTACTAGCTTGGCATCTTTTTTTACGAATCGGAGTGGAAGGCAGTGGATGATGGTACTCCGACTAAGTGGAATGAAAGAAATCGCGCTCAGAGTTGTTTCCATTGTTTACCTACTATGGTTGTTTCACAGTAAAAACTGCAACTAGAAACTTTCATTTAAAATGAAATGTACACTTCATTGCTACTGATAAGTTGTTAAAACTGCGTTATATTTAATAATTTGGTAGTTTTTTGTATTTACGTTCAATATTGCAGTATTAATTTGCGATTGCTTTATTATTGCATACAACGTACCCTGTTTATACCATGGTTTTACGTCATTCCCATTTTACTTACACTTTTTGCAAGTGTTGTATATGCCAATACGTTATTAAACGGTAAAATATATTTCAAAGCAAAAAATATCAAAAATATAATGGCAGAAAAAATAAGCAAATTTACATTTCATTCACAGAATATTTGCTTTCGCATGTGCTCTTCTCACATGTCAAAATTTACAACTGTCAAAATTTCCCATTTCATTTGGCACAGCAAAATGGAAAATATTTGTACACCATAGAAAATTTGTTCACCTCATTTTTCCTCTGAGTAAAATGTTACCGATTGGCACACAGCCTTACTAAAATAAATCGTGGTAGTGTTGATTGTGTTCAATTTTGTGCATTTAATTCTATCGCTTCTATTGCCCCCTGTACCCAGCTTGCATGAAAATTACGAATAACAAAAGCAGATAATTAACTGTCAAAATTTTCTGCAATTGGCATACGTGTCGGAGTGGTCGGTAAAAGATTTAACAAATTGTGTTCTTTTTCGTATAAATCCTTTTAGTTTTATTAAACAAAAAGGTGCAAAACATGAATAAAAGATTCTTTACGGCAGTAGTGCTATTCGGGTTTCTGCAAACGGCATTGGGGCTGTATTTCCACATTGCTGAAACGGAGCGCAAGTGCTTCATAGAGGAGGTACCTGATGAGACAACTGTCATGGGTAAGTGGATTCAGTGCTCATTGCACTAGCGTTGCAACAAAAAACAACATTGCCTATGCTTTTAGCTATATTTGCTGTTGCCTTTATACATTTGTTTTTCTTTTACAGTAAACTACAAAGTGGAATTATACGATCCACGGTCTAATGGCTTTATGCCTTCATCACCCGGTATCGGCATGCATGTGGAAGTACGTGACAGTGACGACAAGGTTATACTCTCACGCGTTTACAGTACCGAGGGACACATATCTTTCACTTCCCAAATTCCTGGCGAACACGTAATTTGCATGTACTCGAATAGTACAGCATGGTTCAGTGGTGCACAATTACGTGTACATTTGGATATTCAAGTAGGCGAACATGCCATCGATTATGCGAATGTAGCACAAAAAGAAAAATTAACAGAATTGCAACTACGTATACGTCAATTACTCGACCAAGTAGATCAGATTACCAAAGAACAAAATTACCAACGCTATCGTGAGGAGCGTTTCCGTCACACAAGCGAAAGTACAAATTCGCGCGTCTTATGGTGGTCGTTGGCACAAACATTTGTATTGCTTTGCATGGGATTCTGGCAGATGCGTCATTTGAAGAGCTTCTTTGAAGCAAAGAAGTTAGTGTAAGGACAACTATTTAGCAATGCGACGAGAATAGGTGCAAGTATACCTGCAACCTACAACAGCAGACTTGAAAGACGGAACAATAAAATTATACCTATTAACTTTTATTATCTTAGAATTTTTCATTTCATGCTTTATTAGCGTTTACAAGTCCGTGTAACTAACATAAACAACTACCGCATTGCATCAGTTTAATTGTTTCTAAATCTCAAAGTCATTTAAATAATACAGGCACAGTTAGTTAAAGAAAAATACCTTACTTCAGTTTTAACATTATGTATAGACACGTAATTCTGCATGCTGATATATGTATGTACTATGTTTTTCGTTTAACGATACATATTTATGTAGCATTGAAATGAAATAAAATAAAATTATAACTGACTATGTGATGTAATATTTTTGTACGCTGATCCACAGACGAAGTGATCGACAATAAATTGTCAGTAAGCACAGCATCAGTTGAAAGTGAATAAGTGCACTGATTATATGGGAAACAAATTAATTACAATATTTTATCAGCAGACCGCGTGACTTGTAATCAATACTTTTACATGTATGGGCATAATAAAAATGTATGCACTTTTATTTTATTATCTATAATTTTTATACCATATTGTAAGCTATAATGAACGCTCAATTTTTGCCTTACAAAATCTACAATGGGTTTCTTTGTACAGGCTTTCCAGGGGAAAGGCTAGGTGCAATATTTATATCTAAATTTCTAAACGGATCAAGTGCAAGCACACGAGCCGTTCTAGTGTTAATATTTTAGAATCGATTTTTACAATAGAAGAAACTGATTTATTCTCTCTTAACTAACTAGTTATGCGTAATATTTTGTACTGCATAATAAACGTTTTAAGCATAACAAATAAAGGGTATGCACTTGGAACGCCCGTACCTTTGTAGGGAAAGGCTCCATAACCATTTAAGGGTATTTGGAACGTCCGTAGCTTTGTATCGGAAGGCATCGCTGGTTTGGAGATGTACACAAAAAGAAAAAAAAAAAAAATTCTGAAAATGGTTCATTTGGCTTCCATTAGCTTAACAATGATCCCTCCTATCACTTTTTCTTGCATACCTAAAGTGTACACACATTGACCTGTTACAATTTTATTATGTTTAAAGAACATTGACATTTACATTGCACACAACGGTCGACAAATCCGCCGAAAATCTTTTGATAAGACTTAAGCTTACATACCTACAACGTATGGATTAGGGCAAAGAACTCGCAGAGATTTAAAATTAATCGTGAAATGAGCATGAAGTAAAAGTACATATGAAGGGCACAGAATCAAAAGGATCTAAGTGAATTTTTTTTTGAAACTGAGTTATACCCATATTTGTATGGTATTTATTTGTTGGCAAAGAGATCCGAGTCATTTCAGACATTGTAGTGCCATCTATTTTCCATACCCAGATTTTACATAGAATTTTCAAAAATCAGTAAACTTTGAACTCAAATATCGGAGTCCCTTAGATCCTTTTGGTTCTGAGCCCTTCATATATTTTTTACAAATTCTTATTGAGCGTAAGACCTTGGTCTTTCATGAGCTGCTATATCATTTTCCCATCACGTTATAGACTTACAATATATGTATGTATGTATGTATAGCTGAGTTGGTATGCCTGTAGTAAAAGCGACCAAAATCGAAAACCAGAAGATTCGTTGGGATGAAGCGAATAGCTTCTGCCGTCGGGATAGTACCAGCAATTTCCTAAACCTTCGGGGAGAAAGATAGTTGTAGTGTCAAGCTTTACAACTGAGAGGTATTTGGGTAAATTTAGGTCTCAGTACGCAATCAATATCTTAGTACCCTAGTGCCGTCTGATTACCAGTGCATCGTTCACATAAAACTTGAATTTAAATTCAACGGTTTCTACATGCCGAATAACAGAGATAACGAAGAAACAGTAGACGTAGTGCAGACTCATTGTAAACATGTGTGTATGTACGTTAATGCAATGTCATGAAAGCAAATGTAACATGCAACGGCTTTAGGCTCTAAAGCTTCATACAAGAGATTTTGTGGGTGGTGAAACAAACGCTGCAATCTGTAATGAGAGCAGTTATTTACTTACAACAAATATGAGTAAATTAAGTACGCTATAGTGTATTCAATCCCGTGAATTCACACGAAGTCCCGGCATTGCAGATTCGGTTGCCGCTTTACATTTATCAAAAATGTACTTTTTGTCTGTGAAGGGCATACATTCCAACTTAAACCTGTTATTTGAATATTATTTTTCTTAAGATTTGATTTAGCTCTATTTAAAATTTTTCTATAATTTACAAAAGGCAAGTGAAAAGAAAGCTATGACAATTGTCAATAGTCACTAACCAGAACGGGCTGTTTATTACATGCTACGGTAAAGAGTACTGCTGCTGGTATGGCGAATGAAAAGAGGAATATCTGAATGAATACAAAGAGGAGTATCTTGAAAAATATCTTGTGTTACGAACAGCGCTCGAAAACTCCATCAAAAATTCGAAGAATGATTGAACACTTGTAAGAATCATAATTGCGAGCTGGTGAGGGATGTTCACGGAGTATTGACATAATGGGGGGATAGCTTCTGAACCAATCACTAATGTAACGAATTTTATTTTACAATAAAAAGTGATCAATCAATGTTTCCCCACCATAATATAACGAAGTACAAATAGTAATATAGGATCGGACGCTGACGGACTTCCTGTTGAGCTTATTAGAGTACTGCAGCAAGGAGTTGATAAAGCGAGCCCAATCTACAAGGGAAACTACGAAAACTGTAAACAGAGTCGCCACTCTTTACAGCTCATATACTGCTTCGGGACTGCTGGCCCTAGTCGGCAACCAATGTTTCGTGTGAGTACCATATCTTCATAACTGAGTTGTTTAGTATTTATTAAGACGTGTTCGTGGGCGGTTGAAAGCGGGTCGACTTGGTTGTGGAAAGTGAATGTGAAAAAATAGGGCTTCAAAGGTTGCAAGTGATGCACTATTTTGCTTATGATTAAACGAATGTAGTGGCTGCCTGAACGTTACAAGTAACAAATTGTGATTAATATAAAAAGTAGCAAAAAAATAAATTTAACTAATTCTTCAATGAATATACATATTTTTTTCTGATAAGAGCAAAAATAAAAAAAATTCAAGAAAACTGATTTTTAATGATAACCAAAAGCAACGTAAAAAGTGTAAACGAAAACATTTTTTTTTAATTTTATTTGCTTATGTTTTAATTTATTTGCACTTTTATGATTATTTAATTTGTTTTGTTTTTAGGTCTGTGATAAGCTGGAAAATTATTGTTTACGAAAAAAAACAACAAAAACAAATATGGGTGTATGAAGCTACTTACATATCTAACAGTTGGCTAAAAGCAAAAATTGCGGCCTTTAAGTGCACATCATCATAACCGTAACCGCACGCCACTACATATTACATAGATTTCAGCCGCATTTAAAGGCCAACCACCCATTAAAGCGGTCATATTCCCTCTCTTTACATACATACATACATACATATCTACATGAGTTAATGCATGTTTGTCTATCACTGATAAAAACAATCTTACCTTTAAGACACACACAGTAAAGTGTGAAGAAGGAGGGCAAAGATCTCAGGTGAAGATGTTTCGAGCCTCACAGATCGCTAGTGAAGAAAGTAAGTTATGTAAAAGTAATGACATACGCCTAACTCAAACCCGATTAACTAAACACTTAATTCAATCAAAAATTAAGGTCAAAAGAATAGTTCTTACGATCTTTGACAGACTGACCGAAATCTTAGCGGTCTCCCAGTTAACTATAGTAATGGCATTTTCTTCCTCCTTTTGAGGGATCCGTACGATAAGTCGAAAATAAAAATGTCGTAACGCGAATTTCGAAATTTTAAAATTTTTATAATATCGAAATTATATTTTGTGGAATCGAAAAATGTCGAAAATTCTTTTACCGAAATAAAAAATGTCGAAAATCCTTTTAATCGAAATAAAAAGGTCGAAAAATGTCGAAAACAAATTGTAATAATTTTGAAATGTTTTCTTTAAGCACAGGATTGAATGCCGTGTAAAATTTTTGAATGTAGTAGGCAGCGAAATAAAACGGAAATTTTTAAGCACGATCCTGTAATACAGCTCGTTTTGATAGGCCAGCTGATTTGTATTTTTTTTCGAATTTTGACAATCAAACCATGTTTCAGTACGATTTTGACTGTAAACTCACAAATTGCAAAAACAAAATACATGGAAAATTTTTGTGTGTTTGTATGTTTGTCGAGCTGCTACGACCTGTTATAGTTGGATCATGTCTTTAAAGTTCTTAGGAGAGTTTTTTTTTTTTAATCTGAGTTACCTTAGTTTTTGTATTTTTGATCCGCAATTTTGTAGATTGCAATTGAATTCTGTAAAACTTTTGAATGTAGTAGGCAGGGAAAAACAATGAAATTTTTAAATTTCGTAGTAGAGTTTTTTTTAAATCTGATTTACCTAGTAATACATATACAAATTAACTATAATTAAAATAGTAACATTGCTACTGCTATTAATACAACTTTGCTTTTTAAAGTTAAATACCTTTTTGAAACTAACTTGGTTAAATTAATTAATTAATTAATGGTGTGTAAAACTCGAGCGAACCATTAATTAAGTTAATTCCAGATTTTTTTTTCAAGTTTATTTTTTTCGACATATTTTTTTTTTTGATTTTTATTTTTCCGGGATTTTCGGTTTTCTACATTTATTTTTTCGACATTTTTTTCGGCATTTTCAGTTTCGACATTTTAATTTTCGATTTATCGTACCAGACCCTCCTTTTGAATTATTTGAAATTACTTTTAATGTTTAATACTGTTTAATTATATTTTAGGGAGATGTTAATAATAGTCAAAGAATTATTTACTTCGTTTTGTTCTATTACGGGAATAGTCTAATTTATTGGAGCCATGTTTGCCCAGACCTCTTAAATTTTTTTTGGTTTATGTGGTCGCCAGTGGCTGATCCATAATTTTTGGAAGGGTGGGGATCCTGCAAAATATAATTTTTGAGAGTCCGAAGGGGGGGCGGGTTTAGGCTCTGTCGCTTTCTCCATTCAAAATATCCAAATTTGTTAAACTCTTTTATTTATTTTTAATCTTCAAGCACTGCCAGCACTTTTTGATGCAACAGGAATAACAGACGATGACACAGTAAATGATGGAACATATCTTAGAAAATTTGATAGAAGATTTTCATTGAAATATGGACTTACAACAATATTACCACCTATTAAATATAAATATCCAATTGCCGTGTGCTTTGTACTTTCAACAAAGTTTTTTGAGGCGTTCGCAGCAAATGGCATCAGAAGTGAGTATTCCTTTATATATAAAATAAAATGTAGTGACCGATCCAGGAGTTTGGGCATAGGCCGGTCCACATTTTTTTATGAAATGTTGAGGGCATCTTTTATCCACAGTTCTTGTAAGATATGACTTTTTGTCACTAATAGCCTAACGGCTCAAGTAATGGTGGAATTAAAATTTTACAGCTACTAAAATTTAATTGGCATTACCGTAAAGTTTGACTGATTTTAAGTTGTAGTAATTTATTTTAATGAGCTGTAAAATTTGACAGGTAATGCAAATGGAATTACATTACAACCTGTAGTTTTACTGCTGTATTGCTATAGATTATTTTGATCATTGTTTTTGTTTTCTTTCTAGCAATTTTAGCTCTATATCTGCGCGATGATCTGTTCTTTAGTGAAAGCCTTTCAACAATTATACTCCATATATATATATTTTTTGGACAGTTTTGTCCAATTTTTGGTGCCATGCTGGCTGACAGTTATTTCGGAAATGTGCGCACCATTTCATACTTTTGCATTTTATATGCGATTGGTTGGATAATGTTAATTACAACAGTATTGCCCAATGTGGGGATATCATTGACGTACGTTTAAGGATTAAATACGGTTTTCGATTATTTTTTTTAATTTTCTATTTTCTAATAACCTTTTCTGCAGCGTTTTAGTGTCCCTATCATTGTTACTTATCGCCATTGGTAATGGTTCCATACGCGCTTGCATAACCTCATTGGGAGCGCAACAATTTAAAATACCCGAACAGGCGAAATGTTTAGCTGAATATTTTTCATTGTATTATTTTGTATATTATTTTGGTATATTACTAAGTAAAATTTTACCACCTTATGAACGTGCTAAGACACAGTGTTTTGGTAAAGCTGACTGTTATCCGGCAGTGTTTGGCACGTTGGGAGCTTCGTTTGCGATATCGTGGCGTAAGTTAATTTTGATTTCTTTGCTGGTACATTATTTGTTTTTTATGTTTCTTGTTGCAGTCATTTTCTCACTTGGCAAATTTTATTACAAAACGGAAAAACTCGCCGATGAGAATATTCTTGTAAAATTGTTTGGTTGTGTAAAACATGCCTTGATCGTGAAATGGAGTAAAAGAAATAAAGATGAACAATCCGCTTATTGGCTGCAGAATGCGGTTGGAAAATACGATGAAGCTTTTGTCAACGATGTGTCTAAAGTTTTGAAGGTTTACAATCATCTACATGGGTTGAGAGTAAAGGATGTTTTATAATATTTCTCTAATTGCAGATAACAAAACTGTTCATACCGATCCCTGTGTACTTTGCATTGTTAGCGCAACAAGACTCTAGTTGGACATTTCAAGCTTCAACGATGAATACGACATTGTCGAATACGATAACCATACAACCTGATCAGGTAAATCCGTAGTTCATTCAGTGTATGTGATGGCCAAGAATTCTAGCTTGTTTGACTTCCATGGATGATATCAAGAACCCGAAAGCTACTAGGGCAGCGTAACAAAATAGAATCTAACGATATACATACATATGTATTCGACTATGAATGGTTTAGAGCTTTAAAATCGTGCCATATTATTACTATCCCATTTCTATTTTTTGATATCTTTTTTATGTTCATTATTTTTCTTAATTTTAGGCTAAAGCTATGGGACCTATTTTTCTCTTCATCCTTATTCCTGTATGGCAATATATTTGCACACCAATCATTCGTCGTTTATGCGGCAATGAACTTAAGCCTTTACATAGCGTCACCATCGGTGGAGTGTGCTCAGCATTTTCATTTTTATGCGCGGGAGTGTTACAAGAATATATCAATGTAAGTATTGCACCGGGTTTTCGCAAGTTTATGCCTTCAATAGATATTTTGAATGTTAAAATGTTTGTAATTTATTGCAAGCTCAGATTTGGTTGGTATGTGCTTGCAGCAATCCAAGTTTTTTAAATAGAAAAACTTAGCTCATTTAAAGTCCTTGGAATCCTTTATTTGTTTATGATATACATCCCATGTTGTAAGATTTTCATAATTTGCTTTCAAATCTGAATTTCAGAATCGTCCTTATCGATCCGTTAATATTGTTTGGCAAATTCCACAATTTTTACTGTTAATGCTAGGAGAACTGTTGCTATCGATACCCGGTTTAAAATTTGCATTTACTCAGGTATGATAAAAAGTATATTTCATCAATAACTAAAAAAATTTAGTAAAATATAAAATAATCTGCAGGCGCCTGCTTCAATGAAATCGGTGGTTACAGCTTCGTGGTTCATTAACAACGCTTTTGGTAATCTCATTGTAATAATTATTACCAAATTAAATTTTTTTGTTTCACAGGTAATCATTGCTATTCAATTCGACTTTAAAAGCAATCTACTTAATGCATATATGTATTTTCTTATTTCAATTTTCAGAGCTATGAATATTTTTTCTATTCCGTTCTTATGCTTATTTGTATCATCATTTTTACCATGTTAGCTTATGAGTATATGTTACAGCAACAAGCCGAAGATTACAATTCTTATGCGTTGCTAGCAAATAATCATTTAGTAGAAAAATATGATGACGACGAGCCTAGTACTAGTGCAGCAAGCTCAAGTAGTCGCCGGATCACTATTTAGTTTAAGCGAACGTATCGAGTACATTTGTTAAATCATAAAAATGAACGTATTAATTTTTTAATATAATTTTGTAAATCATTTATTTGTACTACACATATTTAAGTAGTTCCATATACATATAAAACAATCAATAAATTCTCATACATAACTAAACATTTACTAATCTAAAATTTTGAATATATATTGTAATTCTAAAACTGTATCATCTTCTAAATCAGTGCAATGAACTGCATTTAATGTTTTACTAACCCCGAATTTGGCGCGTAACGTATGCGGACGCAGCATTTTAGCTATCTCCTATGAATAAGATGAAAACAAAATTAATAGTAATGTTGTTTGGTTAGTGATTCAAATGACTTACCGGATCCATAGGTCCACAAAATTGTCTAAATTCCTCATAACTATTCTTGTTTTCGTCAGTAGCCATAATTTCCAATGCCATACTAATGCCGCTTGCAAGTTGTGCCACCATTGGCTGTAAAAATATATGTTGGAAACAATCAATTATGTAATTCAGTAATGCCAATACTCACAATATATTCCGGTAATATGCCACGATAAACTTCGAAGAATTCTTCACAATTCACGCGTTCCATTAAATTCATGCGTAGTCCGGTAATTTTGAATCCGTTATTTGTTATTTCTGAGATTATACGGCCTAAATTACCTGTAGATATGCGATATAAAATTTCGAGTTAGTATAAGGAAAGAGCTTTTATATCGAGGTTTGGCGACCCAAAGTGGCTTACGGAAGTAAAGAGATGGGGTTGGTCTATTTAAAGCTGCTGTTAGGGGGTTGGAATATACCCGAGGTAGGTATGCCTGTCGTAAGACCTGACTAAATCCACGAAATAGTCAAGACGCCAGGGGAGCGTTTTGTTTGATGCATCCCCCTTAACAGTGCCGTTTATTTTGCCAAAACGTTATTGGTATCGTGTTTTCTTTACTTTCTTGTCATATATTATACATGAAACATAGCTCATACAAACCTTCTTTAATGCAATGCGGCTTTATAATGCCTAAGGTCGAGTTTTTCAGTTGTAATGTTGTTTGCAGTCCACTTTTCGGATTGAAAAAGTAACTGAGATCCTATTCAAAAAATGGAAGAAATGGCTTTTATATATGTTATACATTATTGGATTTTCAGCTTACTTGATCCGCTTCCTCTTCGTCTTGTGGGCAATAAATGCCTATACGCATGTCCTCCCTTTCAAATAAGGAAACAAGTGGTGCTGTCATATTCTCATTCAAGCATTCCTTATTTTGTTCTCTGCATAATTTCATTTTCTGTACAGCATTATCAGCGATAACTTCAAAACCAATAGAGGGACCGTAAATTAGTTGATTCATTAGTATGCTCCTAAATAATAAAAAATGTTTAATGTTATCTTTATTTATTTATTATGTTTTTTTACTTACGAAGCCTCTATGCCGTGTTTATTTTTTAAAAACTCTTTCACCTGCTCGGGCGTGAATTGTACCATCAGTCCTCTATTTATACTAAAATTACAATCGATAAGAGCGCAGAGTACAGTGCCCAAATGATGAATGCAAGTGTGCTTCAGCAACAGAAAAGTTCTAAGGCGTAAATGCATTTATTTTTCAAATAAATATGTAGTATAGTAAATTATTTATATCAACATTTATACTAACTTTTTACGATATTTATCGAGTAAGTTCTTTGTTATTTCATCAGCATAATCAACAATATCAAATTGTCTTCCAAAAATGTTGATTTTTGAGCCAATAAAAAAGTCGCGTTCCGATAGTTCAGTCATTTTAGTTCGCCGAAGGAATGTACGTTTATGTTGTAGGTCATACTAGAATTAATGTATACACTTATATATGTATGCCGGTATAGATTTCTTAAGTACATCAAAATGCAGCCTTTTGGGTATAGTACGCAGATACCCCTGGGGGTAAGGGGTTTAAAATATGAGCGAGTTAGGCATACCGGTCGTTAGAGTCGACAAATATGCACAAAGGTTATGACGTGCAACTTGACGGTTCATCTCAGGATATGATGCCTCTCACCTCTCATTACCCATGTTTTCCTTTTTAAGGTTCCATTGGTCATACTAAATCGCTCCTACAGTCGGGCAGTACCGCAAGGGAGCACCAAAGCGTAGCGGATTCATATCCGACCAAGGACTGTTAATGCCACTTCACTCCCCAAAAACTTCGGAGAGTGGTTTAGTTGTTTAAACAACAACAACAACAGTGCGCAGCTAAAGGCACTTAGGAGCTCTATGGATTTGATTTTTACTCTTAGAAAAAAATATAGAAGTCGAAAGTGTTTGATAGCATTGGCAGGATAAGAACCAAACTATCCCAAGGATGCATAAGGAAAATATATTTGACAATTCCTGAAATGTTGGTATGCCCATCGACCCTCGGGTCACACGCAATGCCATAATCTTTAATTCATTGAACATATGCCGGAAGTTACTTAAAATCGCAATTCATCACGACCTAATAACTCTAATTTTTATATGCCTTATTTTCCAATATTACTCACTACTTCGATGGCATTTCCGACTGGAAAAAAGCATATTGTAAACGTGCGTATAATTGCCGCTTCCTCCTGATACCATTCTGCTAGAAATGATAAACGACGATTCAATGCCTATAATCAAGTCAAAGCATTATTGAAAAACGCAATCATTGCCGCCATATTCAAACATACCATTTAAGTTTTTGCTATATTTCCCAAGATTGTTAATTCTTCGTCGTAAATTCCTCACAAAATATAAATTTTCAAGAAAGCTCCTCTATTTTGCTTGTAAAATAATAACAAATTGACAGTCAACAAAGGCAATTTCATTATTTATTTATTTTGGTTTCCCGGTAACCGGCTGTAATACAGTTCGTTGATTGTCTTTCTATGCTGGTTGGTAATACAGTCGATTCAAATTACAGTTGCTACCAAACTTGGGATGAGAAATCAGCGGCTCTCAAAAGTAGAACGTAAAAACGTAACGCAATGAAAACGTTAAAATAAAATATACCAACGAGCATAAATATATTCATTTCGTTGAATAAATCAACTATAGGTATTCGATTTCGCAATTTTTTGCACCCTAGGACGCGTTCCCATGAACGTTCATAATTAAAATAATATCACCACTGGAGTAGTGAGTACATAGATGGGAAACAATTTCTTGACACCTAGTGATTGCATCGTTGGAGAAACGATGCCAATATTATTATTGTTGTTGTTGCGAAGATAATTTGGTCCTTTCCAACAACATTTTGTAAAAATGCTAGGCCAGAACGGTTTGTTTTTTTTTTGTACCGACATTGTAGACACCCCCGAAAGTGGTGGGTACTGTAGCCAATGTAACAGTCGTTTACCGCGGGAACGATTTCACTACATTTCCGTGGAAGTAGGTGTTTTTTTCTGTAGCGACATAAACATTCCCCGAATGTTTTGTGGAGTGCTGTCGAATTGACTGTCCTTGGCCCGATAGAAACCCGGCATGCTCCGGTATTTTTTTGCTGTACTGCCCGACTGTTTTGGAGAGATTTGGTGCTCAAAGCGTCTGCTTCGTTGAGCACGTTAATGTATTGAAGGGACAATCCACATGCCAGGGAAACATTAATTGTCGGGGTTACGTCTGATTAAGTAGGAGTTTAGTTTAGTTAGAGTATCCAGATTGAAGTAGGACCGTGTAACTCGAGCAAGGGCTGCTATTTTGATGTAACCCCATCTAACTGTCACAAAAGTAGGGCTTGTATTCTGGCGTACGAGTGCAATTCGCTATATTGGATCATAATTCCACCTAATCCACATGAAAGACGATCCCATCAAATTCGGAATGCGTCTTACGTTAACAGCTTTGATAAAATCTTCGTAAGTCCTCCGAAAATTATACGCACGCCGGCATGTTAAGTTCACCTTATGTGTGAGGCTTTTCATCAAGTTATAAAAAGACAAAAAATACTTATGTATTTATATAAGTGTAGCAATATTTATTTCTCATCGAAGCATTTACTCATATCCACATTTTAACATTTTTGTAATTTTGTAAACATTTTGAGTAGGAATATTTTTTGCGGTTAAGTAAAATGAATACATATTTAATTAAAAGTGTTTTTGAAAATAAGGGAAAAAACTGTATTTGCAAAATGAAATACTTCTCTCTGTCGATTATAGTGTTTAGCGTATGTGTTTATGCTATAAATTATATGTATATTTAAAAATTAAATGTATCTTCTGCAACTTTGAATACAATTATTGTATTTACTCCTGTTTTTAACATACATTTCCGCCAATAAATCTTATTTAGTTTTTATTTTTTTTTGTGCATGATTCTCACACGCATTAAATTTATTTGTTTTTTTTTTTTTGTTTATGTATAAAAGTTAAAATATGTATTTCTCATCAATGTAAAAAATATTTATTGAATGGTTGTTAAATCGCATGCGATTTCCTTTATTTACAGGAAAAATTAGTATCCATAATCAACGTTTTTTCTTTAGTTGGTTTTAAATTTTTCTTTTGAATACACTATAGTTATGTATGTTTATGAAAATTGCGTGACTTGCTACACGAGAAATTTCTCTTCGCTTATACATAGATTCTATGTGAAGATTTCAAAACAAAGGAAAAAAGTATGTAATAATTACTCTCATGTTTTAGCAACATTTTATATACTAAATATTTAATTACTTCTTGCAGCGTAGTTGAAACATTTTTTTCCTTTCATTGGGAAAAATAGTTTAAGATTAATAGAGGCGTTTTATGTATAGTTTGGAGTTTCATTTTGTGATCGATTCGCGATCTTCTATTATTAGGTTACCACCATTTCACTTCATTATGTTTTATTGTTTCTCTCAAAGTTTTAACAATTAATTAAACTATTTTTGTTCACCGTCGGCTGCTGCTGCCTTATCTCCTCCCTCTGCATTTGGTTTTTCCTCGTCTGAGGAGTCTTCGTTTTTGGATAGGCTGGGAATATCATCATCTGAATCGTCATCTTCTATACCCATGTCATCGAACTTGTTATTCCATGAAGAACTAAACATATCTTGGAAGGGAGCATCAGCTGGACCCTCTGCAAAATACAAATACGGTATGTTAATTTTTTTCCAACTTCAATGTCTAATTAATTAAGTAAACTCACCATCCTCGTCGTCAGACTCATTTTTCCATTTGGTGAAATTCGCTTTTAAAAAGTGTAACTTTATTTTATCATTGGTGAGGGAGGGCCAGTAAGGGCCTTTTTCTTTCTGTAATTTATCAATAAACAAATCTTTTTTGTTAAATGCTTGTCTTTTACTTTCAGTTGATAAAAAAAGCCCTAAGGAAACAAATACATTCGCAAGAGTTTATTTGTGCTGCATCTTTCGGAGGATTTGGCAAGGTAGGGTTGCAATTTTAATTATCTGGCCTCAACTAGTGTGGAATAAAAAGTTTGGATCATGGTTCCAAGGGAATGAAGATGTTTACATTTAAAAATTATCTTGTGTAATACATACAAGCATACGAAATGGAAGCCAATTTTTAGACGTTCCTTCACATAATTTTTTAAGCTCTAACATATAAAAAAATATAATTTCATATCGGATATGGTCTATTCTAAAGGTACAGCAGTTCTTCTGATGTCCGTGGTCTCGAGCAATATTGTCAACTAAATACCTTTTTATTTTTACCCTTACACAAATAAAATATATTCGGAAAAATGCTTAAGCAGCTTTTTCAAAAAAAGTTATAAATTATATTGAAATTAATGTGAACCAGCATTGCGTCTCAACCATATTAATAATAATAGCAATATTCAGTTTGTATGTATATTGCCTACCTTATAAATTGTGAATTCCATGCATCTGCCAATGTTCTTACTCGACACTTTTTCTGGATCCACAGAGTGTAAGAAATTAAGGGTAACCTCGTATTTTTTAGAAGCATCTAAAGCGTTAACCCCCTTGAATGTAAAGCTATTTTCTGTTACTCTAAAAATTAAGATAAAACAAATAAGACAGATTTATTATAAATTGAATTAAAATACGTTATTAAAAACTCACTTATGCTCGATGTTAGTGCATTCCACATCAATTATAATATAGAGCAGATCAAATCGTTGAGCCCAAGAAACTGGTGGATAAATTGTTCTGAAAGAAAGGAAAGCATACAAATTTAAGAGTTTTGTCTTAGTACTACACATTTCAAATGTAAATGAGATGTATGTAAGTCATAGGGTTGGCACCCAGGATCACAATTGGCGTTTGTTATAGCAGTTTGTGCAACATCCGAACATACATTTTTTTAAGGTATCTTATCTAATAGTATTATTGACTTAAAATGTAATATGTTTATAGAAACATTTTAGTTTTCTCGTGTATAGATCATGTGATACAACCCACATTATGAAATTATCCCGGGTTGGGGAATTAGAATAAGCGAGAGGTAGGTGAAAGGCGACTTAAATCGGCATCGACTCCGATATCGCTACCATAATACAGGGTTCAACAACAACAATGGTAACCACACATAAGTCATAGCCATCCCATAACAACCAATTGACATCTTGCTTTAAGCCAAATCAATAATAGGTATATTGATTTGGTTTAAACTACAATGTTATAAACAAGTCAATACGCCACTGCTGACGAGTTATTTCTATGCTAATACTCTTGTGATTCTATGCCTAAGACTTTTTCAGACGTCAAAGGGGATTTTCTACAATTCTTACCAAAAATAAAAGAAAGGCTTTCACAACGTAAATTAAGGCGCATCCAGGCTGGTTATAGAAGATGGTAGCACCTCATACCCATTTTCCAATGAACAGACCATATTGATCAATTTCTAAACCTATGATGAGTATTTTTGCGTTTATAAATAATAAAGCTACTAAGGATACTAATCACAACATACTGCATTAATAGTCAAACTTCACACAAAAACATAGACCAAGTGCTTAGATTCATCGCCGACGAGTTGGGCAGGGTTAAAAAAGGCACTGCAAACTTTGCTGATGACCGAACTCCGGTATCCAAAGTTCAGCAATTGAACGAGTAATTCAAAACCATGGCTCTACTAGAGCGATGCGTACCGGCCCAGAGAAAACTTTGAGCTCCGAAGGTTTATTAAGCATATTCTAACCTAAGTTCGGTACACCTCTTATATATATCTGGTATGTAACTTATTCTATTCTGAGTAAACTGAACTAATTTCAGTTTAGCAATTATGTCGTTCAACAATACCAGTTGGTGAATGGTTCGAGAAAATGCTCTACTCACCATAACCTTAAAATGACTAGTGAATTTGCTGAAACATTGTGGTAACATACATACAAGTATATAGCCGCAACGATGCTAGCATTTGATTAATGTTTAAAGGGATTGTACAATTTCAACAAACTAGTTGAAATGCCCAAAAATATTTAAATGTATACCACTGAAACACGATTGTCTAGAGAAAATCAACAAAGTAGCTGCCGCCGACATTATCGCCCAAGATGACACTATCGTTCTTTGTATTAACAAAACACACGCCCGTTGTCGGTGCACGCTTTTCAGCGAACACTACACCCGTGGCCGTATTAATCACTTTTGTAACAATTTATACACTTACCCCGCTGATTCAGACATATTTCCAAATTAACGATAAAATTATTAGGCGTTCAACGCTATTTGTAAAAGAAATATACAAATTTGTATTTTAATTCACTTGCAATACTCGAGAAAATGTCGCCTTCAATTGATCGCACCTACAAAAAAACCGAATGGCAGAAGAAAAAGCAGCAGTCTTCTTCTTCTGAATGGCATTGATGCATTGATTACTGAGCTACCAGCGAACAAAGAAGAAGAGACAGCAGGGTTGCATTCTGTTACACTTTACTTCACGTTCGTAACGTGACAATACTAATGTACGTGAATAAATCTGGCCTCGTAACCACAATATTGTATATATATTATAACCCTTATTTCCTCTGACAAACCACATGTATAACAAGCGATACCTGCGCTGACGAAAGCGTGTGCTTTGGGCAACCTGAATCTTGTATTGCCGATGATTGAGTAGCTTTAAGCTTTTCGTCACCTTGACGAAAGCAACTGTTAAATTTTTTTCTTATGTTTTTGACACTTTGTTTTCGTACAACAGTCAGCTGTTGCACAGCTATATGTATTTTTAATAAGTCACGTGTATTCTATTATAACATTTTTCACGAAATTCATGGCTTCTTCGAACTGCCTGTTCAAGACGATTTCTTTGCTTCCAAAGCCTTTTTTATAACAACTCAACCACATAAAAACGCACAGAAGTCTGTACGCAATTATTTGAGTAACCGAAATTGTAATAACAACATTTATAATTCAAAAACTTTAAAGCGCTCCAAACAACTAAAGTAAGGCTGTCACCAAAGAGGATCCTCTTTGCTGCCACTAGGCAAGCTTTCATTAATTTTAGTACAGTACCAAGAAAATTTTGACAGTTTTCGTGACAAAGCAAGTGGGCACTGGAACTTCATAATTATTTTTTTCGATGGTGGTTATTTTTTGTAAATGCTATGGCAACACTGGTAATCAATTCCTATCAACTCGTTAATTCAGCTGTCAAAACTTTTTTTTTTTTCTATCCTCTTTGCTTTGCACATTCATTAGTTCTCGTTGTCTTGTTCACTAATAAAAAAGGTATTTGGTGATAAACCTATTACTTAATCATTTAATTTCATATTTATTATTACTTTCCTTATTAAATAAATACTTTAAATTCTACAGAAAATGTTGCGTGTTGCTTCTGGACAAGTGGCCAACGTTTTGCGAGGTGCCATGGGCCTTTCAGGCCGTATTGCCACCGTCGGGTCAGTGCGTGCCTCACATGGTGAGGAAAATGAGGAAGTTTTCAATAAACGCTACGAAGACTACTTCAATCGCAAGGATATCGATGGCTGGGAAATTCGCAAAGGCATGAATGACTTGATGGGTATGGATTTGGTGCCTGAGCCCAAAATCATTGAAGCCGCTATCCGGGCCTGTCGTCGTGTCAATGATATTGCTCTAGCTGTTAGGTGGTTGGAAGGTTGCAAAGACAAATGCGGCAATGAAGTGGCTACAATCTACCCTTACCTTATCGAGAATATTCGCCCCGCATTAGATGAATTAGGCGTGCCAACACCAGAAGAACTAAACTTTGATAAACCCCAGCTGGCTTTAAAAACAGTATATGATATGTAATTTACTAAAATAATTCAACAACAAGGTGATTAAGTTAAAAGTGAAATGTAAACTGAGTTATAGTAATAAGAAAGGAAGTGTGCTAATCTAAATCTTAAATAGCTTTGTTTAATCATTAACTCAGTAAATATGTTTACATACAGCATTTGCATTTTTCCTGTAATTATATAATCAATTCAATCGATCCATTAAATAAAGGCGAATGCTAAGGTAAAAAACCAAAACAGCTGCAAGAGTGAGGTTAGATTAAGTGGTGTCTTCTGGAATCTCTGCAGGCTTATTACTGTGGGTAATCGACATAATAGAATGTGTAAGTAAATGTTTAATCTGTAACAATACCAAGATCGAAGTTGAGCTAGAGTGAGTATAATCTCCGTTGGAAGGATGGTATCCTCTTCAGCTATTTCAAGGGGTTAGTTGTTAATAGTATGCAGGTCCTTTAGAGGTCGTTTGTGGTTTCGCGGATCAAGCGGCTGGGTGATGGGTGTTGGATTTCGATTACGGATATGATGCTGATGTTATCTTAAATCAGTTCTTGGGGACTAAAAAATTGTAACAGTTGTGGTCGGGTTTCATAATATACCGACGGGATTAAAGTAAAAGGCTGCCCTAGCCGTAAAACACCCCTTTGGGGAGTGTTTGTAATGCATAGCCTTTAATGTCAGTTATCATACAAAAAGTTTGGCACTGAAATTGTCTAATAAATCTTGTAGAATTCGAAAAATAGAAAAGGATTTAATTGATAAAGATAAAATAAATAAATGAACGAAAAATGTTGCGTGTAATTTCTACGAAATTAGCGAACATAGTACGACCATCCCAGCATCTCAACGCATTGGGATCAGTTCGCAGCTGCATGCACGTACACGAAGAGGAATCCGAAGGTGTTTTCAACAGACGTTTTGAAGATTTCTTCAACCGTTGCGAAATCGATGGTTGGGATATACGACAAGGTATGAATGATATCCTGGGATACGATGTAATTCCAGACCCTAAGATCATAGATGCAGCATTGCGTGCTTGTCGTCGTGTAAACGATATTGCTTTGGCTATTAGATGGCTTGAAGCCTGCAAGGATAGATGTGGTGATAAGGTGGATCAAGTATATCCATATTTATTGAACCAAATTCGCCCCACACTTTACGAATTGGGTATACCAACACCTGAGGAGCTCAACTATGATAAGCCAGAGTTGGCGTTAAAATCTGTATTTGATATGTAAAATGAACTAACTTACAAATGTAATCGCCAATGAATTAAAATAAACTTTTTAAATAAGAGATCCAATCTGTGTACAATTTGATAGCCAAACTTATCCCGTTTACGCTTTGGATTTAATTCTCACATTTATTTAATAAATACTTTCCCACTCACTTTATTGTTTCCATGGCACAGTTAATTCTGCATGGCAGAAGTATTTTTATCATGCTAAGTTGCATTGCCGTAGAGTCTGTTTACTGAAGAAGTAAGCGCTGAAGTAAGGGCTAACTGATTACGCCTAAAGCTTTAATATACAAGGGCTGGCGAAGCTGCATCGTATAAAGAAGAGAAGCATATGGGATCCATTATAGCTCAGAGCATGGAGAAAAAATGAAGGGAGCACCGGGAAGATGTCAAAATTAATCCACGGGGACTGGACTACAGAATGGTACTGAAGAAGATTAGGACCAGAATTCCATCACCTGATTAAGATGCAAGCGCATAGTGAAATAAGGAGAAGATTAGATCAACATAGATTTTGGGAGTGCTGTCGAGTTGACAGTCCTTGGAAGGACACACACCGGTACTTCCACGCGGTACATGCCCATTTTTAACCAAAGGCGTCTTCAGACAAGACTCTGCATCTTGCAATATTGTTGTCAACTGAGTGGACAATTGACAATAAGTCTCTCGTCCTAACTCGATGAACGAAAATCACACTCATAAGTCTTTCACAGTCATCATACCTATACTCATGGACCGTGCTAACAACAACAACAACAACAACCGTGTCGAAAGAAGGGTTAGGAGCTTACAATATACATACATACCAGCCGAAGGTTCGAGTGGCCAAACATATTGTTCCCAAAAGAGCCAACGTAGTTGTTTGCGTACGCAGACCAGGCTGTCGGGGAATGTCAAGTGGCAGGACAATGCCGCATATTTACTACTTAGTACCTTTGGTATCGATACTACTCCAAAGTTGAAGGTCATCATAAATCAAACTTGCAATTTTCAAACTAAAAATATTTCATACTTTGATTTATTTTATTACCATAATTTAACATAAGAAATGTTCATAAAGTTTGAACTTGATCAATTATAATAAACGTATGAATACTATATGTATGTATACCGAAAAAATTATAAATATTTGTATTTATGTATACATGAAATGGAATATGTTTACACAGACTAAGTAATTAAAACGAATGAAAATTAAAATCTGCGATGCAATTTCAATTTTAATATGTTTGTTGTTTTCGCGGAATTGCAGGCATAAATGTTATATTTGTAATTTCTATACTGTACATTTACATACATTCATATGTGTATATTATATACTTATTCAAACATAACGAATGTGTTATTGCAATTTCTACATATGTATTTATTAATAATCACTGATAACTTTATGTAGATAAATGTAGTTTAATTATATTATGATTATAGTTTTTTGTTTTGCTTTATTTTATTTTTCGTTTTTCTCCTCCTATATATTTGTATATTAGATAAATAAATTTCATGTCACGGTTAGTTGTTGATTTCAATTCATTTGTTTCTTGTTCATTAAAGCCATAGGTAAAAGGAAAGAACTTTTTGCCGGTTCTCTTCTCTGTTAAAGTTTTGTGTGCTTTTTTGCTGTTTGCTTAAGTTTTATTGTTGGATTAAATGTATGTATGTATATAAAAAAATAGGTATCAAATATGTTATTTTAAGGCTTCCAAAAAATATTTGTATTCGTCTATGTAATTACACAGTGCCCAAGACGAGGAGGTTGAGGTGTTGAAGAAGCTAGAACTACGCAGACAAAGAAAGTATGACGATTTTGTTGTTATTGTAAGAATGCTTTGCCCTGCCTAGTCGTTCGTTATATAACTTTGTCATATATATATTACAATATTGTAACCAGAGTCCCTGGAACCTAGCGGCTTCAATAGTATTGGACCAGAGAGAAATTGGTATTACAAGAGTCTGCTCTGTCGAACAGGTGAGGAGGTGCTAGTACCGGAGTGGTTCCATATTCGGTAAAGAACCTTCAGAACCGATAACACTATCATAAAGCATCAAACAACATTCTTGCCAATAAAACCAACTATTGATCTTTTTCTGGCGACATTATTGATAAATGTAGCTGTATGCGAGACATTATACTTGAGTCGACTAAAGGTCGATATTAGCACACGGTAAAAAACATCGATTTTATTATACTTCCTGGCTTCTTCGTCTAATGCACTGTGCAACTGATTCCAATAAATAGGTTTGTTTCTTATATATTTGTATTTTATGTTTTTTGTAGGTTTTTAAAATTTCTAATATTCATTTGTAAGTGTATGTGTATAATAAGACACACTAACGAATTGGTGTATATGTAGGTATGCAAACATTTTTGCTGTAATTGGACCATTTTCTCTATATATACATATATAATAAAAAGTTTAAGAAAAATAGTAAATTTCATGTTGATTTGTATGCAGTTTTACTAAGGTGCTTCAGTTTTGAACCGACTATGATACTTAAATATTTATGAATACTAGTAAATATTACTATGTTAACGAATGTTTTCTATATATTCCATAAACGTTTTTTTTTAATATTAGTAAATTTTTATTTGTGTTTTTGTAGATAAATATTTCGAGTGCTAAATTCATTCAACATTTTAATTCAATTCATTTTTCTTTTTAAATAACTTGACATATTATTCGTTCGTTCTTATTTAAAGCGCTAAATGTTCTACTCACATATATTAAAAGTGAAAGTTTGAATGGATTTAATTATTTTGTTTTTTTGTTTGCTCAATAACGACTAATTATCAATTTAAACATTATTCATTTTTACTTAATCATAAATCATTTTTTGTATGCACACTGTATTTGTATGTATACGATTATGTACGAAGTAAATATTGTATGTATGTAAACATTTAAACCTAATAAAAAACATTTTGTTTCCCTCTAATTGAATTCCATAAAGTTTACATATGTATTCCCTTTTTAAAGTATCAATATACTCACTCCTTTAGTTCAATTAATTACATTATTTTCAATTATTGGCATGTTTAGCAAATTCGTCAATAATTTTTGTTGCTTTATACATTTTGTTATATTTCCCTTTTTGTAATTATTTTAACTTTTCAATTATTGAATTATTATGGTAAAATTTTGTGTACATAGTATGTATGTATGTAGTTTTGTTTATTCTTAGTACATGATTCAATGCACAGCATCAATGTCCCTTTGTGCTCTCGAAATTTTTAATTTATCCTTGGGTGTATGATCGTCTCCTGATTCTAAAGCAAACATTTTCATTTTCTCTTTGAATGATAACTTTTCTGGTACAGCTTCAGTGTTGCGTTGTTGCTGTTGTTGTTGTTTCTCGGCAAGTCGTCGTTGGCGTGGATCCCTTTAATCAAACGAAAGCACATTTGATACATGTATACCGCCATATGATTTTATATTTACCTATAAACTTCTTGAGCTCCGATAACGCCAGGTGTTGATTGCACGGTTGTATTCCAGAGATTGGAATCAGGAGATGTTGGCGTATTGTCTAGAACGGAGTTATCAAATAGACGAGCACGCTATTGAAGAAAAAAAAGAGTTCAAATATTTATAGAGGTGACAAAATGGCTTTTCAATTTGACTAAACTTACATTTCTATCTTCAAGCATTGCATCCAAATCAAGAGTGTCATTATTTGCTGTGGCCGCATACATGTCAGTTGAGGACGAACCCAATCCACTTGTACCATACGATTGTCCACTAGTTCCTCCCACCATATAGTTATTATCTTCATCATGAAAAGACACACGCTTGTTATCACGCAACAACATATTGTTATTGCCCGCATAACCACCAGTTGGTGATAGCTCCAATGTGGAAGATGATGTCGGTGGTGCAATTGTGTGGCTGCTGTTCAACACTAAATTATTTGCGATTGCGTTAGGCACCATTGCTGTAGGCGAACTACTATGATTATTGTTATTATTATTATTAACATTTGCATTGTTGTTTAGTAAATTTGCTTTCTTTACTAAATTCTGATTTTGATTGAGTAAATCAGCCGACTTTGTGGTAGCAGTCTTTAAAAGACCAATTGAAGAGTTACGAAGCTTTTGTTGTGACATAATTAGATAGGAGCTATTGCGTTCAGGTGGGGGTGGAGGTGGTACAATTGAATTGTCTGCGTTTATGTCTTGAGCTAATGTGTTACCCGCTGCAACTGTTGATGTGGCTGAACTATTTATGGACATTTGTGATATGTCTTTGGCAAGACTTGATATGGGATGTTCCGTTTGCAGATGACGATCATCAGCAAAACTAGTTGACTTTTGTGATTTTGATGGTGAAGATGGTGCAGTACCACTAGCGCTATCATAACGATTATTTTTTAGTATACTTTTGGGTTGTATTACTGTTGTGGGATTTGTTGTGTTAGCGTTACTGGAAGTGTTGGGGTTCGCACTACCCAATGGTGGTGGATTATTTGGTAGCGGTGGCGGTTGTTGCTGTGGCAGTTGTTGTGGTGATATAATATCAGACCCCCCGGCTGCTGAACTACGCGCTGAAGACATTGGTGATGCCTCAACCGAACCAGATACGCTATTGTTGCCACCTCCTACACCACCAAAATTATCGAGTACTGAGGCAATTTTAATTTCTGTTTGCCTGAAATTTGTTGTTGGTGCTTGTAGCGTATTGTTTTGGTGTAGACGAAAAGCTTCTTTTACATTCTCTTTTTCATATGATGGTTCACTTTCATCTTCTTGTTCTTCCACCTCTTGTGCCCGACGCTCAAAATCACGTTCCAATATAAGTGTTTTCAATTGTTCTTCCTGCTGTGGTGTTCTTTGTGGTAAAGCGGAAAGTTCAGCAAGCTGTTGCTCACGCCATTGACGTATATGCTCCCGTCTTAGTTCTACTTCTTTTTCGCGCTCTTCACGTTCCCAGGGATTGGTGCCTAAGAAGGGTTTTGGATTTTGTATCGCTGCACCTGATGATACAGGCACATAGCTACCTTTTGGTGGATCTAATGAGCTGGCAACATAATTCATACCGGGTGTGATTTGTTGTGTGGGTTTAAAAAGCGGATGTGTGGCTGTAGGTGGTAGCGGTGGTTTGTCTTCGACGTGTTGTTGCTGTTGTTGTTGTTGTTGTTGCTGATACATGGCATGTTGGTTTTGCTGCTGCTGCTGTTGCATATATTGTTGTTGTTGTTGTTGCTGTTGTAAACGGTTTTGCTGCGGTTTCGGTGCTGTTGGTGGTAATTGTTGCGACTGTTGTTGTTGTTGTTTCGTAGGTGATACTTGTTGTTGCATACTTATTGGTTTCGGTGGTAATGTTACAAAGTTTCCTTGTTGCTGTTGTTGCATTGGATTTGGCGAATGTTGCACGCCATCGCCATTACCCTGCGTCATCAGCTCGTGCCGTGGATTACGACGTAGCGTATGACCAGCTGGCGAATGTTGTTGTTGTTGTTGTTGCGGATGCATATAACCATCGCCTGCGCCACCATTTTGATAACTCAAAGTGCCATCCGCGCCACTCATATTTACATTTTGCATGCTCTGGCTAGCGGACATATGTTGTTGTTGGTACACATTGCTTATATTGGGCATTGATGGTGCCATCATTTGTTGCATACGCAAACTATGCTGGTTTTGCATATCTCGATTGAAATTTTGGGTGCTCCTCGAACGGTTTCCCATTGTGAGTGAGGAATGTGGTGGCATTTGTGATAAATGTTGTTGGTGTTGCTGTTGTTGTTGTTGCTGCTGCTGCTGTTGTTGTTGGTATTGCTGTAAGCTCGTTGCTGCGGACATATTGCCACTATTCAAATTGCTACTGCTCGCGCTCATGTTGTGTGTATGATGTGTAAATTGTTGTTGTTGTGGATGCGAGATCAAATGCTGTGGCATTTGATTATTGCTTATTGGTGTAGCTCCACCATTATTATTCACATTTGTAGAGTTATGATAATAGGCAGATGCTGGACGGGTAGGTGGCATATTTGAACCAGTTGGTGAAGTTATTGAAGAGTGTTGCAGTTGTTGTTGCTGCTGGTGTGAAGCAAATGCTGGATGATGCATTGAAGCGGTGCCATTTATTGGTGATAATATGGAATTGACACCGTTGTGTGGGGCATTTCCATTGTATGCGTTCATTGTGGAATGTAACGGCATGGGTGGTCTAAAGGAATACGGAAAAAGGTTGATCAAAAAGACTTTAGGGCTCGAATAGGACAATCTGGGTGGAATAATAAATGAATGAAGGACGTTATTAAAAATAAGCTAAGATAGAGTTTTTCAATCGTTTCCTCAACATTCCACTTATTCGTCAATATACTCTAGTACGCCTAACATAGTTGCTGTTTACAACAGTGCCGAGTGTGTGGTCTTAGGATAAACTTGTGTGCCTTGAAATATTATACATGACATCTCTACTTGCATCTACTTCCAATCATTTCTTTTGTGGTTTGTTAGATGATAATTTCACTCGTTTTTACAAACATACCTTTCGGATAAAGTCGGTTGACTTTGATTTTGTGCACGATAAATGCTTAGGTTTTGATAAAATCCCTGCTCATTGTTGGTTAGGCTGCTCATGCCAAGAGTGGCACTGCTATTGGCATTGGGATTTGTGATAAGACTATGTGTGCTGCGCGATTTTGCAGCATTCATGGCTAGAGGGAATACAAAAATTAAAACATAATTAGTTTAAACTTGAATTTAATTAAAATCATAACCTTAAAAACAATAAAACCTTTAATAACAATATGTTTTAAATCTTTAAATTGTGTTAGTTAATATTTTGTTACTTACAAATGGTACCACTTCCAGTGTGATGGTGCAGCGCTGGTACCGATTTACTATTTGTTAAATGATTATTGGGTATTAGAGGACCACCAACATTTTTTGAATCGTTTACGCCCATTCGTGTTAGGTCACGTTCAGACATGCGGCGATTGCCTACGATCACACATTGATTGATTTGTACAATTAAGGCACGAATGCACACATACACATTCAACACGATACGGTGGGACATAACCCACAAATGACAGCGAACATTCACAATTTGTTTAATTGCCAGCCACGATGTTTAGAGTGTTTGTGTTACATTTATTTAACAAATGAATTACGTATATATGAGTTAAGTGATTTGTTTTTGTTTTTTTTTTGGTGCATATAAAGGTGCATTTTATGTGTGTTGTTGTTATGGGCGAATATTAAACATGAAAGAAAAAGGAAATTAAAAATTAAATCATTTAATCATGGCAAACCTTGTTACATACATATATGTACATATACTATATGGTATGACAAACATTTACTTAGTGCACAAAATAATACAAAAACAAAGTAGTGTAATATATTAAATATAAATAATCACCCCTATTCTGCATTACAATTACGTTCCCGCTCTACGCTCCGCTTGGGTCGTAAATATGCATTCTGAGTTACGCTTGGATCGAAAGAAAAAGAGGAAGAGCTATAAGTTTTTCGAAGTCAGCTGTTTGCCTTGGAATGTGTGAAATTGAAACATAACAAAGCAATTTAAATTACACAAATTATTACTTTTGAAATAAAAGTAAAGCTTTATTATGATTTATAAACTTAATTGTATATGTTTGAGCATTATTGAATAAATTGAGTGAAATTTTATAGATCAATAGACTGATTGTAGCAGACAACGAAGGACCAACAAAAAGCAAGAGGACACTGTTGGTGGATATTACCACATCGTCAGTAGGTAGCTAGTGTTTTCCATAGAGTTAGTGCTAGAAGAGTGCGCTTTGTCGACCAGGTACACAGATGGTTGGTGTTGCATCGTGAGGCCACACCATACGCCGAGCAAACATTAGACATGTCAGGGTTAAGTCTGACCGCAGGTGGTACTTTTCGCTGGAGGAAGACATTGGCCGCCCCGGAACTGACAAAGAAGTTTACTGAGTATGAGTGGGTGGAGTGGAGTGGCCGCCGGTGCACGTTTGGATATAATGGCAAAGTCAAATCCATTACCTTAGTTTTAATGTCAGTAGAAATATTGTGAGATTGGTGTTTTGAATGCTAGTCCAATTTGTAATTGTTTACAACCGGTGCCGATGCTAATGCGCGTCCAAAAATATTAGATCTCCGTAGGCGGATTCACATTCCTGGCATCGAAACGCGTCTTTTGATACCCCTCCCTACATTTTTGGACAAATATTTGCACTTATGCAAAACATATCAAAAAAACAACATTAGAGCACAAAAACAAAATATAGCGAGCGTTTTACAACTTTTACATACGAGTTTTACTTAAATTTTAAGAATTTCAACAAAAAATCGCGGAAATTAATCGTAAATTGTTTGCAAAATAATAAACAAGCAGTTATCCGCCAACAAAATTCCAACGTAGAAAAACGGAGCTACGATCGAAGTGCAGAATTAGAAGAATTGGAAGTTTCGAAGTTGAACGTAGCGGAATTGAAACGCAGAATACCAAAGTTGCCAAGCGGAGAAATTTTCGATCCAAGTCGAAAGGCAGAATAGGGGTGAATACAAATAAAAATGCATTACATATAAATTATAATTAGATATTGGTAGAGGTAGAAAGTGACACATGCTAGTGAACGACCGAACTTCGGTATAATCGAAAAAAAAATGTAAGGTTAGGTTACTTTTAATTAACTTTCAGTCGAAATCTACTACATGTACGCAGTTGTGTACAAAATCTTAGCAGTGTTTATTGTGTCCAACTTCTATTCTCTGTCTTTACCTCCAATCCACCATCTCTCTCTTCCTACTCTAATTCTTTTTCGATATCCCCCTTCTCTTCCCCTGTTTAATTTCATTTTATCTATAACTATCTCTGTCCCTCCTACTTCTATTAATTGCCATAACAATTGGCAGTTCGTTCACAACCGCTTCCCATTCGTATAGCTTCGGGATAGTTCTGGTTTTGGAAAGGTATTTATCGACATCCGATATTTCAAAAGTGTCTTAAGAGAGATGCGAAATGTATAGCTCTAATAATTTATTCTCTCGCTCACAATTTTCCTACAATGTACATATAAACCGGTAGCGGGGTCTGAAACGTGTCGGTCTGTATAATGATTAAACAAAGTAAATAAATAAGCGTCAAATAATAATAGGAAACACAAACATGCTCAATTTGGAAGTAATGCACAATTCAATTTACGCTTTACTTTAAAAGATAAAGAGCAAGGGGGAATGTAGGCTAAGTTTCTAGCACATCCTTCTCAGGAAAGTGACCACCTTTAAGTTTAGTCGCTAAGTTGTCAGCTTTGATTTGAGCTAGCGTCCATATTTTTCTCAATTAGCGATCCTGTGCTCTCCGTAGTTGAGGCTTGAAATGTCGACGTCGCTTGTGCGGAGCAAGCAGCACTACCAACACCACCACTATCATCATCACCTTGCAGCTCAAGCGTTAAGGTCAATTGCTTTGAGCCATCTGCACTACGTTGTTGATTTTGTTTACGTTTAATTGTACGTACAGTGTTACCCTTTGCAGTGGACATTATGCTGTTTTGACGTTTAAGTTGACTTTGCGCTATTTCAGGACAACTATCATAACATCTAAATGTTGGTGTGGATGGACCTATAGAGAACTTGTTGGTATGCTCTTGAGTGATGGCGCTTTCTACGTTTGGGTCTGAGATGTTGGTGTAAATTTGTTGTTTACAATTGGCACAACAGGGACAATCACAGGTAACGGTAGTACTAACGGATAATTTGGTTTTTGAATTGTCGTTGGTGGGTGTGGTGAGTATAATTTGTGGTGTTGTGATAGCTGATGTAGTGGTATTATTATTGTTTCGTTGTTTGGTTTCATTTACTTGAACTTTATCAATTTTATTATTACATTGTTTTTGTATGCTCTCATTGTCTCCTAAATTAATTTGATAATCTTTGCCATCACTGCCATGTAAACTCCATTCTTTTAATTGTTGTAAAACGCTTTTCTCTTCTTTTTGTGTTAGATTTTTTTGTTTTGGTGCAGTAGAATTAACTTTTGTTGGATATAAATAAGAAGTCGATTTGGAAAATTTATTTGACAAACACGATTCAGTTTCAGTATCTTTTTTTGTACCATCAAACGATTTGTGACGTTCAAAAAAGTTAGCCATCTCGCGTACTTTTCCGGCGCCAAAAGCTTTATCGAATTTATGTGGGGAATTTATATCTTTTAATGGTGCATTATATAGTTGGCGTGGTGAGAAAGTAAGTGTGGTTGTGTGGGTATGACAAGCAGTGGTTGGTGAGTTTGTATCGATTATATCATCTTTAATTGGATAGTATGGGAAATGTATATTTGCATGACTGAGCGAACGTTCTGGACAATAATTGTGTACAGTTTCAGAGGAACTTTCGATATCACATAAACTAGGAACATTTATGGTAACAACTGTGTTTGTTGTTGTTGCTGCTGCTGCTGCTGCCGCTCGGTGTGAATGAAGATCTGAGCTTCCTCCATAAGTTGGAGCCACCATAGTAGTAGTACGATAAGCAGTAGCAGGGTTTGCAACATAGGAAGTGCTTATTAGATTATTTACAAATTGTGTGGAACTTTGTACGGAAGCAGACCTCTTTCTTGTTTGATTTGTGGCACCACAACCACCACCACCAGAGGTCGCACGCAAAGTATTCAATTCTCGTCTTGGACGTTGTATTACATTTGTTGTTATTGGTTTTATACTTAATTCATGTATATTTTTTGTTATTAATGGCATTTTTTCGATGGATTCAGTTGAGGAACGATTACTATTCGAACCGCTGCCAGAATTATTGCCTGCATTGGTCGTTTGTTGTACATTGCCAGAAGTCGAACGTGTCGAGTTCAATTCACGTCTAATCTTTTGTATTAACGGTATGCGTTCATGTTCACACTTATTCTTATCTAAAGACTCTGTAGATGAACGTTTACTATCCAAACCTGTACGTGCAAATTTACTTATAGCATCATGTGTATGAAATTTCCGATTAATAACTGCACCACGGTCCAATGAAATGCTCTCTCTTCTGCTGCGTGCATTTGTTTCTTCCAAATCAAAGCTTACTGTTTTTCGATAACCAGGTGCATTACGGCGTACGCCACTTATAATGCCAGCGCAAGGTTTTGTTACTTGCCCGATACGTTGCAATAGTTGAGAATATTGTTGCTGGGTATCGTCTGGAAAATATGTTTTAAGAACATTACCTTCTGTTGGTGAACCATCATCTATGTATGGTATATCATTTGAATCAGCCACTGAAGCTATGCCATCCTCATTGAGTGGTTGATGTATTTCATTGTAAGACAGATTAGTAATTGGACCGTTTGAGGTACGTTCTTGTGGATTTTCTACACTGGGTACAGGTTCTGGATCCATATACTCTTCAATATATATTGAAGGTGGCGGTGTATTAGTGTTGAAGGTACTATTAGAACGCTGCTGATAATGCATAACATTATTGTGGTTGTAGTGGTTGGCCGTGTTTTGGTTGTGATTATTTTGAATGTTATTAATCGGTATAATATTCAGATTACTTTCATTAGATACATGAAGACTGCTAACTGAACGTGCTATTGGTCGTGTATCACGATAACGTGGATCAATATGCAATTGATGTCCTCTGGCGCAAAGCTCTTCTTGTAAGGAGGACGCACTTAAACGGCGTACAGGTGGTGATGATGCACGCATACATACTAAAGATTCACGCCGACTGCGATTTAGGCTATCATCAGAAACTGAAGCAAAGTAACGATTGTTATACATTGAATGACGTCGCTGCTGATCGTGATATACTAAATTCGAAGACGTCGATATTGGCTGATTTTCTATTTTTTTTTTTAATAATTTACATTTTTTAACAAGTAATTTACGATTTTTGTTTTTCATACAATTTTAAAATTATTTTTTAAAGATTTTTTTATAATTTTTTTTTTTTTTAAGTTCAATCAAAATATCAATTGGCAGCATGTAAGGGAGGAGTTTAGTAAGAAAAAAGCAATTAGCAATCATTATTGTTATAGAGTAATGATATAACATAACCGCTCGTTATTAAACACTACATATGGTTATCTTTAGAGCACATAACTACTAACTAATTTACTAAATAATAATTTACAGCTTCATAAATAGCTTACAACTAGTTTATACGCAATGATACGGTTTATTTTACATAAACAGTCACCAACAGCGTAATCGAGTCGTATTATAAAACAATTTTTTCTCTATATAAATATACTGCAGATATGTATTACAAACATTTTTAAAATTGTTATATTGAATAAAAATAAAAAATGTAAACAACATGAAATCATTTCCCCCAAAAGGCAGACTTCAAACATGTATCTAGATTAAAACAAGAAATTATTCAAAGGTAGTCTTCAAAGAGCTCAAAAGTAGTACACAACAAATCTCCACTGCGTGTGACTATCTATATAACATTTAATTGCATACACATCCATATGTTTCAAACCATACCTCTAGCTATAACTGGACTTGGTTGCTGTAGTAATGTAGCTAACCCATGATAAATAGCGCCTTGCTTTGCTACTTCCAATGTTACTACGGGACCGGTACGTACAAGATAGTCCGCAGCTCTGGAAAAAAAAATGTAATTTGAAATAATTTGTAATATCAGCAACTATATTATTTGCTACTTACTTCTCTTGTGTAATGCCTATAAGACTTTGACCGTCAACGCGTAAGAGTTGATCGCCTGCTTGTAAACGGCCATCGGCATCTGCGGCACCGCCAGGCACCACACTCTTTATGTAAATGCCTAAACGCTCTTGTCCGGCACCTTTTGCGGCTACTATTGACAAACCCATACCATTTGCATTCTTATGCAACTTAATAACCTGGATTTCGGGTTGGGGCAGTTTATTGGACATAGCACTGGATGAACGCGCCTGAAAAGGGAGAAGTAATTTTTTGTTTGTTTAAAAAAATCTGAGTACTTAGCAAGTGTATAATACTACAAACATCTTTTTAAAATTAAAATTTCGTTAAACAATTTTTTATTCGAAATTACAAAACCTCTAAGAATTTGATGCGATCGATAAAAGTGTGCACATAGTTATCGATAGCAACGCAAAACTCCGTAAAAACTATTGAAAATCTGAAATTTTTCTGTCGATATCAAATTGTTAAAGTACGATACAAAAGACTAGTACCCTTTTCGATTTTAGTTTTAAACAACATTCCTTCTATACATAAAATTAATATAAATACTTAGGACTATCAAATATATTCTTACATTGAATTGATGCATGTAAACAGTCCACAGCCCAATGGAAGTTGGTTGCGCTGCCAAACGGCACATGGCTTGTTGTTGTAATGGATTCAAGAAATCTACTAAACCCGATGGTATGCCACGTACAACATCACAACTAAAACCATCATCAGGCAAAAGCAAAGCTAAATGCAATTCAGGTGATTCTTCCAAACGAACCTCACGACCATCGGAACGTGTCAATTCATCCGCCACTGATTCAGCCATTCGTATTGCGGTATCCACGAGATTTCGAGGTATTTTCTCTTGTTGTAATAATTCACCCATTTGTAATGAATTCAAACGGAAACAAGAGCAAGCCAATTGTTGAATTTCCTCAACAGATGATTTAGGTGCTTGCAGAAATTGAGCGCATTGATTTATTTTCGCTAAATGACAATCGGCAGCTAATTCGAGACCTTGACGTTCAGCCCATAACTCGAGCAATTGTAAACGCTCCGACATTACTTTACCCCATTCTGCAGTGCACATATGAGAATTTGCCACTATCTGGAAATATTATAGAAAATATATATTGTAATGTCTAGTGCTATTGCTGGCTTACGTATAATTTCATTTGAATAAAAAGCGCAAAAATAAATAAACAAAATCAACACAAACTTTCATTGCTCACCGTATTAAAGCATATAACATTGATATAGTGAAACAATTGGCTAAATAATTGTATTGTGAGCGCTGCATTAACGCGACAACGACGCAGTAATGCCATTGCCGAACCCAATACGGTGAGTACCAATCCAGCGGCCGAATCATGATCAATAGTTTCCGATAGAAATTGATTTAACGTTTGCGACAATTCCATACGAAAACAATTCACCAAATTTCTAAATGCAGTTTGTACACTTTCGGCTAATACTTCTTGTGCTTGTACGCTAAATGCACTAATGTGACGATCGGATTTGAGAAAGTGTAGAAACTCGGAGCTATTAGCCATCCAAAAGGCCAATATACGTGGATCGGAATATTGTTCTTGTACAACGGTGTAAATTAAATTGGCTACATGATGTAGAAATATAGTTAATTTGTGGGCACGTTCAGTGGGCTGTAATTCTGGACGGTAGTGAGTTGATGCACGATATCTGTAAGAGATTAAAAATTATTATAAAATATGCGCATGTTTAGGTGTATATGTTGGTGTGAGTCTCAGTGTTTCTGGTATATCCCCTAATAAGACGAAACTTCGTTTAGTGTTTCAATAATTTGATGACGATTTTCAGAATGATCGAGCAGGGGAAAGCATTTTGAAAAAACTTCCCGAAGGTGTAGAAGAGTATTAACGGCATGGACAGTAAATTGCCAGTTAAGTAGAGTATGTCGTGACGGACCTAAGAGGGCTATACTTATGTAGACAGTCCTTTGCAAGATATTCCACATTCAACTACCTGTTGGCCTTGCCAGATGTAATAATATAAACTTAACTGCGAACAAATATATGACTGTACCTCAGCAAAAGACAAAGCTCACAGGAGTGGTATTGACATACCGGATTGACTCTCGTTGAACCCTACCAATAGTTTTGATTTCAGTATAACCGTTTAATCTCTAACCACGAGTGAACGTGCTATCTAACCAATTCTAAGCACTTTCTAACACGTACAACATTTTCTTGTGACTACTGTAAGATATACTAATACAACAACAATAACCAAATGAAGTTGGTCAAACAATTTTTTCCACATTAAAAGCACATTTTGCATTTGTTAGCATACGAACTATATGACAAATTTAAATACAATTAAAAGGACATGCAAATATAAGTAAAAATAAAAAGCTTGCAGCTTTTAAGAAGCTTTACATTTTTAATTGCACATTTTTTACCTGGCACACAAATAAAGTGAGTAGACTGGCGCTAATTTGAAATGCGGCGCATTCACATCTAGTTCCGATATAATATGTCTAAGGAATAGTTCCTGATGTGTTTCAGGAAATTCCAAGACGGCGGGTAGAATGGCTTCTTGTCCTTGTGACTCTGAAACGCTGGCAATCTTCGGTGATCTGTAAAAAGGAGAAAAATAGTTACATAAGTGGTAAGAGGAAGTTTTTTTAGGCATGTCTACAATATACACAAAGAAATTTTGATTATAAACTATGAATTGTAAACAAATGTTGGTTTAGCACTTTAAAGCTTATCAACGCATCGAACAAATGGTGTACAAAGCTGACAACAAAAACAAAAAAAAAAAAAAACCGATCATAAACATATCAATAAATGCAACACAAACATGGAATGATAGCATGTATGTAGTATGTATGTGAGTCGAAAACGATATTTGAAAAAGAAAAAAAGTCGTTTGCTAAGTAAAAGATGCAGCTATCTCGAATATGACCGAGCTCGATAAGGGTACTTCAAGAATGCTAACAAAATTTAGTTCAACGGACAAAAAAGTATATGTTCGTGTGGAACAGCATATTGAATACCCAGCTGTAGATGCAAATGGGCGCCAACCGATTTCGCTCATTTTCACAACATGAACTCTCCCCAACTGTCATATGCCCACCATACTATCGCAAACCGAAGTTTACAACAGCCACAATTTGGTAAATGCAAATGTAATTAATAGGAGGACGAAGCCTGCCAAGCTTTTTTGTCAGCACAGATATGATGTGGGATACATTCTCGTTCACTCATACACACGGAGGTGGTAAAATTAGTGTTGGAAGTCGGCTCTATCGCGCAGTCGAGAAAATGGTTGGTATTGTGAAGAGCACAACACACGATGGATCGAGAATGCAGCATGTCGGAGTTTCATCTAGATAGTTGAGAGATTAATCCTATGCAGTATCCAGACCGAAACTGATCCAGAGTGAGTGGCGTTTTCCTTGGAAGCTTGCGTTCCTTGGCCGCGTGGTACTCATGCCTTGTCTACTGGAATGCTAATTGCCAATACCAGTACACAGATTCTAGGACCTTAGGTAGTCCAGCCACTAACGTAGTTACTGATCCCGTGATATCGAGGGTTCGCTAGCCAAGGTCGCACCTTTTGCATGGAAATTCGGTCCCATTTAAGGCAATCTTCCAATCGGAATAGATCCAACACTGCCTCCTTTGAATACCATCCCCGATGCGAACTCAATCAAGTATTCAACTAAATTCTGAAATACGGGAAGCCGATATAGTGCATTCTTCCACTTAACCGACGATAACTAAAATTAAGATGCTTAGGTTTTTTTTGAAGAGTTTACTTATTGTATGCTACATGTGGCTGTTTTTTTATTTTCAATTTTAGTTCGTAGATTAAAGCTTAAATGCTTGCGCTAAGCTATGCCGATTTTGCAGCTATTCCAAGTATTTTTGAGAAAAAAAAGAACACAATTTATAAGCAATACAAACAATATTAACGAGTTTTCAAAAACATATTACCTTTCTTGGCTATTCGAGCCACCAGATTTTAAGCTTGATATGGATTTGGTTTCATTTTCCAAATTACCCTCAATACTTTGTCCATCATAAGCTGTACTGCCAGCATGACTATGATGATCGCCAGCACGCAGTTTGTTATCGTCTTGATCGCGCAAGGCTAACGTATGCTCGGTGGCGCTGATATGACCACTTTCATTACCACCACCATTGCTGGTGCCACCACCACTTTCATTTTTATGTACCTAAAAAAAAATATTGAAGAATTTTAATAAATTTTATAATTGCAAATTTTAATTTTGTATACTCACAGAGTTCAAACCACCCTCGTCATCGTTCCACGAGCCCGGTGAAGTTGGTGAACGACTGCAATTTTTTTTTTAGATTTGTTGTTGTTGATACAAGCAGCGATCGAAGTATTTATTTCAGCGTTCGGATGTACATTATTTGCACAAATGTGTGAGTGTGTGCGTTTTTGTTAATTTGTTTTGTAAGGTGATGGGGGGGATATGTGAGTGGTGAATACAAACAAAATATTGTGAAGACATAAATTTTGAAAATAAAAGAAAACAAGCAACAACAAAAAGAAAACAACATTTAATAATAATATTTAAAGGATGTTACAAATAAAGCAACAACAATATTTGCAAAAAAAATCCAGGCAATCGCAAAATGGGTCAGAATTTTTTTTTTTAATTTTTTATGTAATTTTAAAAAAAAAATTATTTTGACATCCACTTAATTTTGCATAACTAAAGAAACAAGTTTGTCCCATTAAGACTGCGATTGACTGTAGCACATTAAAAATTAATGAAAATAAAAATACGTCAAAGCGATTGCATTACATTCCATTACAGAACACAAAACATTAAAATTGTAGCAAAACTGGCATACTTTGAAAATGATTTTTAAATCAGTATTTTCGCTTAAATTAATTTACTCACCTTTCATAGAGGCAGGCCGAATCCAATTGTGATTGCGACAGCGCCAAATTATAACGTCCATCGGTTGGCGAATCGACAAATCTATACGAGGCCACACGTCCAAACATTACAACAGAGCCATTCTGCGAGACAAAACAAAAAAAATATTTGAATTATGGTATATAATTTAAAAAAAAGTATTTTATTAATAAGATATTTCATTGAAATTTGTAAGAAAACAATTAAAAAAAATTTTAGTTCTACATTTAAATATGAAAATGGTTCCATAGCAGCACACGAGCAGCTGGCTTCCTTTATACACCAATTGAAATTTCATACTAAATGAGGGGCGTTTAAAATTTCATCATCATCATCGAAAACATTCGCCATTGTTTAATTATGTTGCATCAACAAAAACGGCAGGTCAAAGAAAAGAATTATAATCAAAGCACAAACTGAACAGCACAATTGTTGATGCTGGCTGACCGGCTGGCTGACAAGCTTGTAAGTACACTTGGAATTTTGCATGCCTACACATCCATACATACATATACACAATTTGAAATGTACATACGTATGTACATATATACTTGCTTAATACATAACAGATATGTAAAAGAACCCAGCAGAATAATAACCTAAATGTGTTGCTAATTGAAGCGCTACTCATGAACTGGATGGAAAGGAATGCATAACTAGAGCGTGCAAAATCTATTCACTGAGACAGAAGAGAGGGGAAAAATGTGGGGTGAGTGAGTGTACTGTATCGATAAGTTGGAAGGTTAGGCCCAGTGGCGGATCTAGAAGGGGTAAAACTTTTTTAATGAAATTTCGAGGACATCTCCGCAGTTCCCGAAAACTATGTTTTTTTTTTTTTGAATTTTGAAGGGGGTGGATGAGGGTTTGGACTCTAAACCACACCTGTGGATGCGCCTCTGTTTAGACTATATGGGAAAATATCTTATTTATGTATATCTACTACCTAATTTTTTCTCCAAAACATAGAAACATGAAAATAGAGTAAACATGACTTTTATCACAAAGTAAATAGTTAAAACCAAATTAGAAACCATTTTATATAACTACAACCAATGTGATTACGCCCCTTTATATTTTTTTGTGAATATCAAATGATTCACTCTGAAATAATTTGTTACATAATTTTGATATTTTAGCAAAACTCTGTATATCACAAAAATCTAGTTTTTAACATGACCCAACTAACATGTAGTGACATTAGGCCAGATAATTTCAAATTTTTTTCTCAAATTTTAACAGTACTACAGAAGATTTATAAAGCGTCTTTTAATTATCTTTTTTTTGAGTAGATATGGGTGTAAAAATTAAATTTGTTAATGAATCAATTGATTTGGCTGATTTTTTTAATTGTAAATGATTATTTTTATTTGTTTTCGAGACAACGATTAAAAAAAAATAAAAAAACTTGAAAATAATAAAAAAAAAACCAAAATAAAAAATAATAAAAATAGATAAAAAAAAAATGAAAAACAGAAAAAAATATTCAAAAAATAAAATTAAAAAATAATATTTAAAATAATCACAACTCATCAAAAACAGCTTTTTGATTATTTTTATTAATCGTCAATTTGTCATGATTTTTTTTTTGAATTATTAATTTAATTGGAAAATAATCATTAAAGATTTAAACTAATTGGCAATTAATCATCAAATAGATTCTCAGGGAAATAATTAATCAAACCGGTAATTACGATTAATAATCATTATTTAACAGGTCTGGCAAAATAATGTTTCTTTTTATAATTATAAATTTCCCCCAAAAATGTTCTCAATGAAAATTATCTTATGGCTGTTGCAGATTAATAAGACCTTAAGCATTGGCATGGTATTTGGAAAACGAAATAAATAAATATAGTAAGAGGTAAATAAAGATAGAAAGAAGTGCTTGGCTTTCGTTTTGGAATATTCAAAAAATGAACTGGAGAATGTGAAGAAAAATTTAATATTTTTTGTAAAACAATTGTAAATATCTTTAAAAAAGAAGCTTCAAAAAACGGTTTTGACAATTTCATTTAAGAACTTTAATTGATGTTTGCATTTTTGACAAAATTTTCAAAATATAACGGCCCTGCCTGGGAGAAAATTTTTTTTTTTTGGGTCAGTCTAATGCCCACTTATAATTTCATAATAACATAGTCTACAAAACGATGTTTAAATAAAGCACTTGCTTAAATACAAATACGTAACTTTTAATTGGCTATAACTCGCCTGAAAAAAAATTGCGTTTCACGCTTAAATCTTCAAAAACCAAAACAATTAAATTTTCGTTACGGTTTCTAATTAAAAACTTAAGGAAGTTATGTACATTCAGAAAGTAGTAGGTAGAACAAATAGTAGGTGATACGATACAATATATCAAATGAAATCGGTACAGAAATTTTAAGAATCGAGCATGGAGTGAGGGTTTTTTTTCAATATTCGAAAATAGTACAAAGTCGATACTTTTCATTGGATATTCCTAGCGAAATACGAATACAGTTTAGATATAAAACACTTACATGCAAAATAGTTGGCTGTGTTATGTGATGACCATTGACAAAGGTCAAGGCATCAGCATGCAATGGCGTCACAGTGCAAACACCCTCCAATAATGAAATTAGACAATGACGCGCTTGAATTGATGGACCAAATAACTGCAGAGAATTCGTATTTGCAGAGCCAACCTGTAAAAGAAAAAAGGTGGTGAATAAGTAGGTGCTTCAAATGTATACCAAGATATGTGTAGCCTACGTACCTCAATTGGATCATTGCCCAATTTAATGCGCCGTCCACCATCACCACTGTGTGTCACTTCAACCAAAACGGCACCTTCACGATCGCTGGAAATGCTGTTGGCGCCATTTGAGGCACCTAATGGTTTTTTCTTGCGCCGACGAGGTTGAGAGTCTGCTGGACGTCGCCTCACATGAAACATAATGGAACCTAAAAATACAAAAAAAAAAAAAATATTATTAATGGACTTAATTACATTATAAGTGAAGAGATAATTTAACATAAGGGTTTTCTTTCAAGAGATCCGAATATAAATAGGGCGTGGTTAAAATTAAAATAACATCTGATTTGGCTGAAACCTCGACGTAGCTTAGAGTATAAAAATTCAAAGGCAATTATTAATTGATAAGGTCAAGGAAAGAAGCTCCTTCTGAGCAAGAGCGTATTTGTGCAATTCTTATAACAAGACTTAGCCAATACTCCAAGACAAAATATTCATTCGACACCCTCTACGATTCCGCTGCTGAGAGGGTTAAAGAGAATGATCTTTGTATGTCGAGAGAGTACTTTACTTATCAATTGATTACACAGTATTTTTGTTGTTAGTGCTGATTTTGAAAAAAAGACCAAGTCCTTTATATTTTCAAATTTGTGCACGCCGGCAGGGGCATGGTTGCCAAGGCGCAGCTTTCCCAATTCTTCATTTTATGACAGAAAAAACTTCGTTCATCTCAAGAGCAACTTTTTCAACTACTTACTTGTTAAATTCATTCTAAGTGAAATTCCCAAAATTAACTAACTAGTAGTTGATAAAAATAGAAACTGACTTTCACTTAGAACGAACTTTTCACATCTTGCTGCCACAAAAAAAAAAAAAAAAAAAAATTACGAACAAAAATTAGCTAAAATTGGTTTCGACAAGTGCTATAAATTGCATGGAAGAGGAAACAATCACAGTCAATTAATTGATGTAGTACATGATTAGAATACTGTACTTAGCTAGTAGAGGGGGTTATAAGGGGTTAAAGAAAAATTACAAATACATATTTTCACACAGTTGGTAGTTGGCAAGACGAACGTCACATTGTTTTCACATCAATATCGAGTCGGTTTTTTACTATTTTGCCGTAAAAAATTTTGATGGAAAGTTAGATTTTAGAAAAAAGGAAAATTCAAAAGTAAGCGTGGGAAAAAGGCAGTGACAGATCAATAAAATATTTTCCGCGCGGTAAAATGGATGCTAAACTTTAAGTTGGACATCTAGCAATTGAAAGGTGAAAATTGCATTTAATTCTATTCAGCGGTTTTTGAGTGATGAGCGAACAAACATCGAAACATCACGGGATCAAAGGAAATATTGCCGTTAATGCGTATTAACACGTAAAAATAATATAATTAGATTCATAGAGTTATAAACTTGAATAAGAAAAAACACACCCACCAGCCCAAATACATAATAAATGTAACAAATCAAAGTCCCAAGGCTTTAGTTTGCTAGCTGATGGGTTAAGGCGTACATTCCAAACGTTTAAAGCTTTTATTCAAATACAAAAGTAGCCGCGCCAGTTAGATTTACCTTTGATATAATTTACTGCAATTCCACTTGTCTATCATAAACTTTTCTTCACTAATTGAATTACTATTCCGTGTTGAAACTGCTATGCAAACGAGTTTCAATTATTGTTAAAAAGACTGACTACCAACAAAACTTTTGAATGCATAATGTCGTAAATTGCATTTGCAAAAGGTGTTGCTCTCGAGGGAGAATAAACTTTACATTTCTCATGGCATTATTACCATACTAGTAAACTACTGCATGTAGAGGGGAAGGAGGGGGGGGATGTGTTGGCACACATTAAGTGCAAAGGGTAATTTTCATTCAATGGTATAATGAGCAACCGAGTTGCCGAGCTACTTCAACAAATGCCGAGTGGGTGGTAGCGTTTAAATGCCAACAAGGATACTCATTGAATTTGAGTTTGTTTTAGCTTTGAATAGTTTTGCAATTTACAGTTCAAAAAAAAAAAAGCTGGCGTCTTGTGTTCAAAATGGACAGGTACATACTAGGGATGTTACGGAGCTTTGAATCTGATTTCGAGAGTTGACCGCTTTGTTGTCATTTTGCGCTTTTATATTGGTGACAGAGTAACTTTGTATAGTAAGGACTAAATGCAGACCACGTGAGTAATATCGCTTAGAAAATAGTTACATTACAACTCGCGCGCTGAACAAAAGTTCACGCCACCGGAGTTCCGGTACGAAAATACCCTGAGAGAATAGTTTTCTAAAACATAATCATAAGATGTCATAAAATTGTAACAGACCGATATCTGCGCCTTATTTATATTAAAGAAATGTTGAGTGGTCTTTATAAGTATAAAAGAGACAAAAAATTTTTTTTTTTAGAAATTCTTGTTCATCTGTCTGTATGATTGTTCGGGCATGACACAGAAACCGCTGTATAAAATTGAATAAAATTTTCATCGATGCATTGCTAGATGTTCAAATTAAAGTATAGGATCTATTTCACTGCATAGAAGGTATTTTATTTCCGCTATACACAGTGGTGGCAATAAAAGCCGGCTATATAGAACATGTTTGATTTTAAGTTTTGTTAATTGTACATATATAACGAAAAAAAAAAAAATAAATAAATTTACTTCAAAAAACTACACAATCAGCCTTATTGTTAATTTCATGGGAACAAATCTCCCAAAAATGTTTAATGGGGAAACAAAAACAAAGTGGGAAAATTGTTAGTGTTTCCCATTAAAAATTTTTAAGAGATTTGTTTCCATGAAATTTACAATAAGGCTGAATACATTTTTTCTTATTTTCTGTTTTTATATAAATAAATAAACGTCGAAAAGCTCCGCTTAAGTCCAAATTCGATTGTCAAAATTAATACAAAACTGAGCGAATGTGATATTTCGCAACATCCCTAGTGAATACATATATGTATGTATATAGAGCACTTGCATATTTATCTGCTTGTATGAATTTATATGCTTTTGTTGAAGGTGTGGCTTTTGAAATGCACATTCTAAGGAAAGGTCTCACCTGTGCATGAGTAAGCAGGTAAACTTTTGCCAACAGCGCTAGATAACATTTTGACGTTTTAACGCTGTAAAGTTGTTTATTGATTAAATATATAATAAGAATATGGGTACAACCTTCCCATTGCGTTGTTATAAATGGACACTTGTTGCTTCTTTGATCTAGAATATCTAACGAGATAACGATTTTATGATGGTTGACCGATATAAAAAAAAACATCAAAAACATACATTTTTTGTAGTATCAGTTCACAAACAATTTTTCCTATTTTCTTCAAGATATTTTCATTCGGATCCCACCTTATACGAGTTTTTTGGAACAACCTTATTTGAATTAATCTCCACACAATTTCTTCCCGGCGTGCTTTTTTCGTATACAAGAAATTGTTGCTAGTTACAATTTTTATACCCTTCATGAAAATGAAATGGTATTATAACTTTGGTCCGTTATTTGTAAGTAGGAGAAGAAGAGGTAGACCCCACCAATAAGTACTCGTATATCGAACGGATTAGGACAATGAGCTGAGCCGATTTAGCCATGTCCGTCTGTCTGTTTAAACGCAAACGAGTCATTCAGTTTTAGAGATATCTCGACGAAATTTGGTATGGGGCCGCCATTTTGTAAAGCATTAACCATTTGTCGAAACCAGCAAGATCGGATCTATACAGCGAATAGCTCCCATACAATCGATAAATCCGATAAATGGGGTTTGGCTTATAACTCTTACAATTAAACAGCTGGGAACGTAAAATTTTGCACTCTTGGCACATATTATATATGTAATGTGTGTAGTAAAACTCAGCGAGATCAGACTAACCCAACATATAACTCCCAAATAATCGATTCTTTCGATAAATGGGTTTTGGTCTATAAATCTTCCAATTAAACAGCTGGGAACGTAAAATTTGGCATGCTTAGTACTTATTATACATGTAATCTGTGTACTTAAAATCAACCTGATCGAATCTATACAGCGAATAGCTCCCATACAATCGATAAATCCGATAAATGGGTTTTGGCTTATAACTCTTGCAAATAGAAAGCTAGGAACATAAAATTTTGCAGGTTTGGTACTTATTATACTATATCTAAAGTGTATAGTGAAAATCAGCGAGATCGGACCTACATAACATACATATATGTAGATCCCATACAATAGATTGTTCCGATAAATGTGATTTGGGTTATGTAGATATTAAATTAATAGTTTCGAAGAGTTTGTACCAATTTTAAGTAAGGAAAGCCTTCGGCACAACCGAAGACAGAACTTTCCTTACTTGTTTATTCGTAATTTTAATGCTAGATAATTTTTTAAAGCAAGCAGGTCCATCACATTCCATTCACATTGTGATGTACTGATACAACAAAAATAATAATGAGCTGAATCTGATTCTTGCTTTCTTACAAATAACAAACTACTTCATGCATTTCGGCATATCCTGAGCAAAGCTGTTTACAAGTGCACGCTGTAAGTGCAAAACTGTCACCCTAATGTTTGTAAATAAAAAAAACTTAAACGTATAAAATCCATTGTAACAATTACACAAACAAAAAAGAAAAAAAAGAAAAAACTGGTAAAGCAATGACGTTATCTACTTGTCGCACCGGTCCCGGCGGAGTGCGCCACCATTGGGTAATTGTGGTGATATTGATTTTTTATGAAAGGAAAAAAAGTACGTTTATGCGTTGGAATTTTCGGTTAATCAATATGTGTGTGTTTCATCTCTGTGTGCAGCGTGTGGAGGTGAAAAGAATTAAAAAAGCATACACACACATAAACTCTTACTAACACCACTACAACAATGTTATGAGTGGCATTTATGTTGGTGCTATTTCAATAGCACTCAAATTATCAAAAGTCAAAGTCAGGTGTGTAAAACTAATTGATGTATGTTTGTATGGCATATAAACATATAAAGATCTAGACTCTACTTACGCTTACCTGAAGGGTAGTAAACAATTGAATAACAACGTCACAGCCACCATAAATTTTTAAAAGTATGTAATGAAACTGAAAAATGCAATAAGCCGCACTTAGAGCTCCAAAATCAGCCCCTACCACAAGCTATAAAATATCCTGTTCACAGGACACAAGTTAGCGCTAACCGTTTCGATTCACAGTAAAATGACAACTAAGTAAACCAACTCAGCGAATTATTGTTTGGAACGTATATGATGATTGTACATACTATCTATGTATGTACATATGTATATTGTACATGGTTACATTTAAATGCATTTTTGGTTTTGTATTTCGCTCCTCCAACCTATCCTGCCGAAAAATGTGTGTGACTTTTGTTGTCAGCAGTCTATCACAACTGGACGTACATATACATGTACTTATATATATGAATTTCTATGAATATTTATGTACGAGTTGGGGAGAAAATTGAAAATTAATATTGGTCAAAAGTGGTACAGTGGCAAGCGAAAAAATAGCACCAAAATAGCAGAATGTTTAATGGTTTTTTTTTAGTAGTTTTCTAGTTAAGTATATAAACCTCATAAAAGTAAAGTGACAATTAAGTTTTGTATGCAAGTAGTAAATAAATAAGTACTTAATAAATTAAGAATTACAAAGGGAGCGAAATTGAAAAAAATTACGACAAGCCACACAAATAACAAGAAATCGCACCCTCGGGAAAAGCTATGATTTCTAGTCTGAACCTGTTTATTAAAAAAAAAAATTAAATTAAATAAAAAAAAAAAAAATATAAAAAAAAAAAAAAAAATTAAAACTAAAAAAACAAAAAAAATTGAAATTAAAAAAAAAAAATTAAAATTAAAAAAAAAAAAAAACGAAATAAAAAAAAAGTTCTTGATAAAAAAGTCGGAAATTTCTATAACAAAAAAAAAAATAAACCGAAACATTCTCTAAAAAAAATTTTGGAATTTCGATAACAATTTTTAGGTTAAGTTAATTTTTGTAAGTATTAAGCACGCTTTGGTTTCTTCAAATGTTCATAGATGGCACCCCGGGAAAAGCTATGAAGAGATGTCTAAACCTGCTATTAAAAAAAATAATAAAAATTAAAAAAAAAAAAAAAATTAAGAAAACAATAAAAAATTCTTGATAAAAAAGTTAGAAAATCCGATAACAACGAAAAAAACGAAAAATTCCCAAAAAAGTAAGGGATTCCGATAACAGTTTTTAGGTTAAGTCAAGTTTTGTAAGCGTTTGCTTTCTTTAAATGTTCATAGATCGAGCTACATTCAGTTGTACCACGGTGAAAAAACCATTCAATTTCTCGTAGTAGTTATTTACTGATGCGCATACAAACATACTTACATTGTTGTCTAAGAATTTGCAGGTCTAGTCTAGCTATTTTTCAATTCAATTTCACTACATACATACATATGTGCATATATATAAATTAAAATAAAATATTTTGAGTAAAGTTTTATCGCCATCACTGTAAGAAGCGGTAATAAAATAGTTTCATGCTGCAAACTGAGCTCTAAGCATTAAAGTGTATATCTAGCAATACGTCGTTGCAAATTTCAGTCAATTTTATAGATTGGTTTTTGAGTGATGCGAGAACAAACAAACAGATATAACGACACAAAATTGTTTAAACTATCGTTTCAGCTCCTATTACACTAAGAAGTAATATTTTTCTCATATCCCTTTCATATCTGCAATCTTTAGTCATCGGCCTGTTTCGTGTTGATGCCTTTTGTTCGGCCACAGTCGTATGCACCGTTAAATAAATCAATCAAAATTGAGTTTATAGAAGAGAAGAGGTTATAGCTGCTGATTACATTAGTGAGGTAAACTTTTGTATAAAGATTATCGATTCAGTTGTAATAAATGCATAAAGTATAAAAGCAGGTGGCACAGAACATTAAGCCGAAGCTATTGGCGCGTTATCGGTAACTTTAGAAAACAGCTGATTCCACCAACCTTAGGAGAAACAATGCAATCGATTACTAAGGATACGACTACAGCGATACGACAAACATACCAAAAACTCCAGTCTTAAACACCAATGACTTGTAATAATATCCTAATGTAGTCCTCTTAAGAATATCTCATCGGAAATCAGCTTTCAAAACTAGGCTAGAAGTTGATCAGAAAAACGTTAGAACTCGATTAAATAACTAACCTTTATCTGGATATCGAAAGCTAGGTCCCCTTCTACAAACCTTCTACATTGGAGAAATATATTAGAATTGATTATCATCAAAAGAAATTGTGTTTCATTATAATACACCTGACGAATTATAATAATAAGTGATTAGCGATCTTTAGTACTGTGTTCGATTTAACTCAAACCAACAAGTCTCATAAAAGAAGCACATATTTAATAATCGTTTAGTATAATTTGGATTGGCTAACTTTTTGTGGATTTTCTATAATATAATTATAATTATAGCACACTTGTTTCAACAAGCGAACAAAGTTTGACGTAGAAAATCTAATGACGTCACAGCGCGCAGCTGACGATTAACGGTAAAATGTGTCCTATAATTCAATAAATCATTTAATTGCATGCAGTGGTTATTTAGGGATGCGCATACAAACATACATACAGACAGGCCGGAAATTAAAGAATTGTTGCTTTTGCTTTTGCTGCTATAATTAATCCCACACATATGCTTTTTCAAGCAAAATATATTTTCGAAAGACATGAGCCTGTTCCGTTTTCACTAAATGAACTAACTTTTATTGACTCCACTGTATACAGTGAGAAAAAATTTTTTTGGTGGCTAAAAAAGATGCAAAACTTTAAGTTGAACATATTGCATTAAATGGAGGGAAATCGCACTTAATTCTAAACAGCGGTTTTTGAATGATGCACGCACAAACTTATCGACAAACTCACAAAATTCCTAAAGTTTCGCTATTTTGGCTTCTACTACTCAAATTTCCTCAATAGCTGTCTGTCACAGAACGACTTGTTACAATTTAAAGATCAAAATGAATGCATTGAAATAAGAAGAAGAAAAAAAAACAACAAAGTAAAACCTTTTTTTTTACAATTTTCACATTAATCCTCTTTAAGAAAATCACTACATACACTAACAACTGTTTCAGCTATGAGAATATTTATCTATGAAGACATCATTTATTTTAACTGGCTGACTTTTGGCTTTCACTTTTGATTATGACTTGCTTTTTTAATCAAACAAAGATGACCTTCAATTTATGCGGCTGCATTTACTTTGTGTGTTTGTGCCGGAGTGAGGAGGCAAACAATCAATTCTTAATATATGACGGTTATAAGTTTGATTATAAAAATCAATTGGATATGGGAGAATAGGACTGACCCCATACAAATATGAATCAGAATAGAGGAAATCAGCTAAAGACCACGAATACCTTTTCAAAGTGTTTGTAAAATGAAAAGGACAACTTTTTTTGTGAAGATTCCCAGTGTTCTGATCTATATAAAATGTGTTAAATAACGAAAAAATGTTTCCGTAAAAAACAATATTAAAACTGAGTTTTGAGATTTTTAAAATGAGCATTTATTAAGTTGGAATGAGATAAGCTTCTTAATATTTTAGCTACTTTCTAGTGCATTTGTTGTACATTACAGCAAGTGTTACATATCCTTTAAAAAATAAATAGAACTCATTTGTAAATATCCTGTCGAGTTTAGTGCCTACTTATCACAGATGGGCAGTTTACATTAAAAGTAAATATCTTAAATATACATTTGAGTGTTGAATGAAATTAAATTTCACTAAAACGGGACGCTGAGCAGACCTAATCAATTTGGATTAAAATTAAAAGTCAATTATAATAAACTGCTTGATTAGTTTAATTGATTAATTAATTGCTTAGTTTAATTGATTAATTATGATAATCGAACATTTTTGACCAATCAATCGATTAGGATTAAATTTTGTGTTCGATTAGTGAGGATTTATTTCGTTTTCAAAATTTAATCCTAGGAGTAATCTAATTAATCAAAATTTCAATTTGATTAAAATAAAATAAATTCAATTTGATTAAAAAAAAAAAAAAATTATTCTCAACATGTTCGATTATCATAACTAATCAATTATTACAAAAATAACAAAAAATTTTATTTGATTATCAATGTTTAAGATAAATAATCATTATTTTACAGGTGAGTGCATGATTTTTTCTTTTTCCATTGTCACTCAAAATTTTATTTTACCGAAACTATCACTACTAACAAAATTTATTTTTAATTTTAATTTGCATTCAGTGGAAGTTGTATGTATTGGCATTAATGGAATCGTACACACATTTCCATTCAAACCAGTTTTAATGGATTTCGGATTTCAAAGCATTAAAAACACGAGACAATTAATGGGGTTTAAAGGAGGAATTAAAATGACTTTGAATGAAAATTTGTGGACGGTTCCATTGATTTCAATGCAGATACTTCACTAAAAATAAAACTGAGTGGTAATGTAGATACATTTTAGTGGTAATGAAAGCCAATTTTCACTCACAAACAATGTTGAATGTTAATGAAGGGTTTTCTTTTTTATAATTTTGAGAGATAATGCTTTGAGTTTCCATTAAAAAATCAAATATCAGTGGTAATGTAAATTAAATTCCACTATCATCCAACCTTGAATGTTTAGTGAAGTACTTACTGCATTGATATTTCTAAGCAGTCTGCCCATGTCTGCTACTTATGCAGTTCGTGCAGTGAATTTTTCTTTCCATAACGAGTTCACTCATTAGTATTTATTTGCATATATGTAAATGCTTGTGTGTATGTATGTAAATAGAATTGTGTGCGTACATAAATTATTTATTTATTTATTAAATAAAAAATAACAACGGAGAGCAAGGGGTGTGTGTGTGTAGAATTAATAGAACCAAAATTAAAATTGTAAGCGTAGAAGGACAATTCATTGAAACTCCCACAGGCGTCGTTACTATAGAATTCTGGTAAATAAAACTGATTTCCATAGAAGTAGGAGAGGTTTTTATGAATATCCTTTGAAAATATTTAATTGAATTATACTCGTAACAAATAGCGATGTACAAGAACATAGGTAAAGCAGGAGTACATGAGTTAAGCTCTCCTTACATCGTATCCAAGTCTAATAAATATACAATGGAGAGCAGCATAAAATACTAAATAGACCATTTTTGGTTATAAACCTCGACATTCTAGCAGACAACCGCTTGAAGCCGCATCTGCGTCATATAAGGAAACATCTCAATAAGAACTACGACGAGTTCTGGCAACATGTGACCCGGCTATTTGGTCTAAATGTACACCGGTAGTCTCTCAACAACATGATGATGTCCGATGAAAGCCTCTATACAGGCAAAAGAACCAAACGTAGCTGCAAAAAACGCCATCTTCTTAGGCAGCCATGTTTAAAGTTCGTCCTGGATCCTTCAAGAGGTCATAATTTCTTACTCATGCTGAATTAAATATAATAAAATTGTAACAGGACGATGGTTTAACATTAAAAATAATATTTTTTAGAGCATTAGAAGAAAAAAAAACTTTGTCTATATGTTTGTTCGCGCATCACACAAAAACCGGCTGATAAAATATAATAAAATTAGCTTAGATACATTGCTGGATGTTCTAATTAAAGTTTAGGTTCCATTTTACCGCTCGAAAGTTTTTATTTTCTCCGTGCACAGTGGCGGAAAAAAAAAAATTATGAAGAGAATTACTGTTAGAGCAATAAAAAAGAAATTTATTGAATAATTTTTTAAAATATCAAACCAATATGTACTATTTTAAAATGAATTAGTTCAAATTTGTGATTGTGCTCTTATAGCTGCATATAGCTGAGAAAAACATTCAAAACGTTTGGTATTACCCTTTATACCACAAATCCACTTTTTTTTTAATTCCCTGCGATATGACGAATTCCCAACAGTGATTTTGGCAATTTACACAAATTTCTTCTACAATTATGAAAATGAGCATTCATTAATTATTCACTTACGTCTGATGCCCCAATCCATCATTTTGCAGCTCCAAATATTTCTCAGCGAGGAGACACATTAAAATCGAATAAACCGTAGTAAATTCGTAGCACTTTGACGTCGCGAGTTAAAAAAACACACACTTGCATCCTGTAGTTGGCTGAGGAACAACAACAACATCAACACATAAACTCACTACAATAACTCTCATATACACTTGCTTACAGATTTGTGTAAAGTTTTTTTATTTTTTTTTTTTTTTCTTCTTCTTATAAAGAAAGATTTTCACACAATTTTCACAAGCGAAAAATATTATACGACTAATTAAATAAAATGATTTGAAACACACAAAGTTTTGGTAAAGCAATAATTAAATTTTTTTTTTTGATATTTTTAATAATTAAATTAAATCAAAAATAATTAAACCTCAATTTTTTTTCTAGACCGTTAAATAAATTAGCGATGCTCTTGTGTGCACCGTTTCGTTGTGACTATTGTCCTTTCGGTGTTTGATGATGATGACAAATCGAGAGCACTTCACAACTCTTGAAACTACGGCACCCACGATGAAACTACCGAGTACGACAGTCATCGTTGCAAAGAGAAACAATAGCAAATATACAGGATATTTTAGCCTTACAAACTTACAACAATAAAAGTAAATGCTAGACAACAAACGAGTAGGAGTACATACCAAATTGTGCAACTCAACAGTGAGCGTAAACGATACAATCACGTACGATGATTGGACGAAAACAAGAAATCCACTACGCACTACATTCGACTTTACAAAGTAAGAAATGAAATCAAGGGTGAAATGTGCCCCAAAACACAACATCCAAGGTACACATGCGCTATATTTAATAATGCAAGCATAAGCATACATACAGACATATGTACATCCAAAAAAGTGTAGGTACTATGTTGACAAGTGAGTCAAGTGTAATATTTACCAACGTTATCTCTTATCATAAATACGATAAAAGTAAATATGTAGGTTGTTGATATAGTATACGCGTAAAGGGTGGTTCAAAACGAAGTTCTTTTAAAAATCACATGCAATGTGTACTCAGATGATTTGAGAAAAAACTATCACTTTTTACTTTCGAATAGATACTTCCTAAAAAAATATTATTTAAAAAAAAAAATTGATTCGACGTTTTTAAATATATAAATTACAGCCCCTTAAGAAATTTTATTTTGCCCCAACATCGAAAAAAATATTTAAAATTGAAAATTAGATTTTTATTCGCTTTCGTGAGGAAACCCTACAGATTGTAGAACATACAAGAAATATACAGAATTAATAAAATTTAAACTGGTAAAAAAAATTCTTAAAATATATTTTCCGTTAAAGCAACGCTAAACCGTTAACACTTTTTACAATATATTACAATTTTTTTTGACTAATAATAAAAAAGTCTTCCATGTACATTTTTTTTACCCTATAACGAGGTAGTGCCATCTTCCGATATTTTCCGTAAAATACTAGGAATATATAAAAAACGAAGAGTGAACCAGTATCACATTAGGAACAGATCCAACTAGCTTTTGTTTGTAGCATAGTTTAAGGGGCAAATTAGCTCTCATACATATTTTTCACTGACTACCTACGGCCGCTGAGTGCACTGTAAGGTTGCAGCTGGCCGAAAAGAGCAAACGGTACAATGCCACGATCTCAAAAAGTGCACGAGCTACAGAAAAATCCGGCTCCTTAATATCGCATACCTGGTGAGTCTACCATAGAATAGAACTTCGCATGCCATCTCTTGGCCTTCAGCGACAAACGGATGATGATGAAAATATACATTATTGCTAATGGCGCAGAATTTTGAAAGGCAAATCGCTATACGAGTCACCCTGTACAAGTTAGGTATGCATGACATGCACAAGAATTTTGTAATTTGTAATAAAATTTTCTATACAAGGAACGCTCTATAAGTATCAACCTTTGAAGAGAGAAGATGTTGCCCGTAGGGACATTCTTACACAGAAAGTGGTTCACAAGTTTTCTCATAAAACAAGCAAACATTTCTAACAACAATAGAACATATTTCCAACAATAGACAATAGTTGACAACTAGTACTCAACTAGTTTGAAATGAATACAACATAACCTCGAATGAATCTCAAAATGCTCATGAAATAATCACCCATTAAAGACCATGTGGACTAAAGCTTCCACAAAAGAAGTTTAAACTCTTTTGTTTAGTCTTGGAAGCTGAGAAATATAACGAGCTTGACAATGAGCCCACAAATGCTTTATTAGGAATGGGGTTTCTTGCAGCACCGTGTGCAGTTATCGTTGAATGATGACTCAAATCGCCAATCGCTGATCTATGGTAGAGATAAAGCGGCTATATAGGTTAATTAAATTTATAAATTTAAAGACAACAATGTATTCAATTATATTCACACATGAATAAACTTATCAATAAGATAACAAGACAGTAGGTGCCCTTAAGAGTGGACATGAGTTAATGGACTCATCGCATTCAGATCGTGGTATAGGTGGAAAGGTGTGGATAAGCTTAGTAAGTAAGAAACAAACTTTCTGCAATAACTCGTCAAAAATTCTTTTTTATTTTTATTTAACGTATATAAAAGCTTTTACTATAAGCTCGGTGACATAGTTCAAATATGCTGCCGGCAAAGGAAGTACTTATCTAGCAATAGTTATCTATGAAGTTGCTCCAAATAACAATCAATTTAACTATTTCTATGCTGGCACAACTATCGACGATAATCTATGAAAAATATTGATGACGCATCAGGCAGTGTTTGTACCGTTTGTAGTGCTAGGTTTCAGCATTAAATGGGTTAGCTAACTTACCGCGGTTTGACTTAGTCTAAGCATGTGAGCAGCTTTCGAGCTAATGCAATAACCAACGATTGGATTTTATACTAAAAAAAGTATCACCGGCACGTTGAAAGTACCCATCGCTGATTTCTGAGAAAACTCACACGACTTGAAGCAAATTATTTTAACGGTTTTGCAACTAAAACTAGTTAAAGGATTTCTGGTTAATAAAAGTAAATATTGACTATGTATGTAAATAATATGACCTGTATGCAAGATGCAGCAATTTGGAGTTTTATACCACTAAAACTATTGACACAACTACATACATACACATGAATGTATGTATGTATGAAAAACAAGTGAGGAAGTTTTCAGAAAAAGGGGGCGTAGTTTTCATCCGATTTCGCCCATTTTAAAAACCAATCTATTCCGAGCCTAAACAATAGCGAATTTGGTGGGCGCGGCCACGCTCCTTGCTTATAAAGCTTTAACCGCTTACATGAGCCAAAAGTACTGAATCGATCTATTCAAGGGTTATACCATGTCCTATATATAACTTTGGAAAAGAAGGCGTGCCATGCCCATAACTTTTAACGTATTTTGTGAAATTTTTTGATATACGGATATGTGTCCATTAATCAATATTTACCTAATTTTAAAAAAGTGGGTGGTGGCACGCCCACGGATTTTATTATGTTGTTTGTCCCTATTTGAAGATCAGTTTTCATTGCAGATCTTTATGATACTTTCACAGTGGCTTGTTAATAGTGAAATGTTGATATTTTGTTTATTCACTTGTGGGCGGTGCCACGCCCATTTTCCAAAATATTACCAAAAAACCTTTAAACATCACTAATAACATCATCAGGTGAATGAGTGTACTAAATTTTAGCATTATATCTTTATCAGTTAAACAGATATTGCTAATTCCGGTTTCCTAACTCTCGTTTAGAGAACTTTAGTCCAAAAAGGGGCGTGGTCGTTCACCGATTTTTCTTATTTTCTGTGGTAGTACTCTACATAAACATAACATGCCTGGTACCTAGTTTCCTAAACCTATCTCACACCATTCTGAAGTTATTAGCAGTCGAATTTGAAAATTGCTTGACTCATAAGTGGGCGGTGCCACGCCCACTTTCCAAAATTTTGCAAAAATAATGTTAAGAATATGAAAATTGATGCATGTACCAAATTATATTATTATAGCGGTATCAGTTAATTAGATATGGACTTTTCAATATTTCCACCTCCTTTCAATATAAATTTTATAAAAAAGTAGGCGTGGTCGGAAAGCGATTTCGTTTATTTTCTTTATCTGAATTTAACACAACAATAGTATGCCCTCTACAAAATTTCGTTATACTAGCATAAACTGTTCTCAAGTTATTAAGAGTCAAAATTTTAAAATTTCTTCAAATATATGTGGGCGGTGCCACGCCTCTTTTCAAAAAATTTTATAAAATCCGCCTTAGAACATATAAATCAATACATATTGCAAATTTTATCATTGTAGCTGCTTCTGATATGGAACTAACCCGTTTTATACGTTTTTCGAAATTTTCGATATCGAACAAGGGGGCGTGGTTATAATCCGATTTCGCCCATTTTCAATAGCAACCTACCTTGGCCAGAAAGTAACCTGTATGTAAAATTTCATGCAAATATCTAAATTTTTACTCAAGTTATCGTGTACACGGACGGACAGACGGACGGACATGCCTTAATCAATTCCTCTTTTCAACCTAAGAACCCCATATCTAACTCGATTATTTTGCACCGTTACATAGTACCGTTATGTGGACAAAATTAATATACCCTTGTACTAGTACTATTACTCTGGGTATAAAAAACCAACGAAAAAACTAACTGCTAAATTGTTTTATAATTTCTCTCTCTCTCTCGCCCTCTCTCTTTCTATTACAGCACGGATGCTGTTGCGCTACTCAACAACTTAAATTTAATTGTCAATAATAAAAATGTATGTATATAAACATAAAACTTCAACTAATAACTCTACGTTTTGCAATGAAGAGTTTAGCAGCGATGTTTGTTGAGAACACAAGAATAATTTATTATTTTACGCTCTTTAATGAGACATGCGCAGTATCAGAATAATATGTACATATGTATGTAATTTGAATCAGCTGACATTCATTTTTCAATACACTGAACACTTTTTCGTAATTGATTTCCAGTTTCTCAAGAATAATTATTTATTCTGAAAATAATTTGACTGTTTCTGAAATTCAATTGACAGCACTGAAATTGATTTTACTGTTTATGAAGAACTATTTATTGTTCTGAAAATAATTTTACGGTTCCTTTATTTTAATGTTCCGAAATTGAGTTCAGTATCTGAAATATGAATATTTATTCTGAATTAGACGTTTCAGTTTCTAAAGTTCAATTCGCTGTTCCAAAATTGATTTTACAGTTTCGTAATAACGTTTTTTTTCTTGTTAATATTACATGTTACGAAGTAAAATTGGCTGTTCCGAAATTGTTTTTATAGTGTTTAAAATATTATTATTTATTCGAGATTAGGCATTTCGACTTCAGAAGTTCAATTCGCGGTTTTAAAATTGATTTTACAGTTTCTCAAAAACAATTATTTATTTTGAAAGTGATCGGAAATTGATTTTAATATTTCTAAAATTGATTTAACAGTGTCTGCCATGTAATTATTAAAGCTGAATTAAAGTTTTTGATTCCTGAACTGTGAGAAATACACCTGAAAAAGGATGTACGACCTATTGAATGCTCTGAGAAAATCTTCCCCATCTGATGAAGACGTTGGTACCGTTGTTGTGATCATCAATTGAGAAAACTTCATGTGATATAAAGAAAAAATGTTGAGACCAACTTGTTTACTTTTCCACAATTTATAGTTTGAAAAAAACACGCTTAAAAATCTTGTTCAATTCAAATCTCAGAACTATTGCGATTTTCGAATTTTTATAAACTGCAAAGCTTAACTAACTTACGTAGTTTCTTATAACATTCTTTGGATATTCTTTTGGGCATTGCGCTTAAATCTAATGCAACATTTTTTGAAGTTGTTTACTACTTTTTTTGTACACAAAACAATTATTCAAATAGAAAATAATTAGAATTTGAATTTTTTCTGAAATTTCGCGCGAATCACACAATACAAACACTTTACACCACAGCTATTCACTACTGAATCGTTGATATCTAAACAAAATATGCTCAATTCGATATGTAGTCAGGTCAACCCACATACATACAAACTATGCGGAAGCTTTATAATAATAAAATCTAAGGCATGCCTCCCAAAAATACTATAAACAAAAATGCAATTTATACGAAAAACTTTTATGGGCATTTCGTGTCGACAACACACTTCTATTCCCGCCCAACCATAATTATTGATAAAACATTTCTTAATTGTAAAGGAAATGTAATGCAGCATAAAATATGTAAAAAAAGGGGAATAACAACAACACAATTAGCCAAAAAAAAAAACTCAAGTGTTTACCCTGTAGTCAAGGCAAGGAGTTGTAAATTAATTCAAAACTAGTACGCATACAAAGTTCAAGTAGTCAGACAGCTCTATTTTCTTCTTTATAAGCAAATACCATTTTTCGGGCAATCTAATACGATATGTGAGGCTAGTACAGTTCAAAATCGAGCAGCAAAATCCTAGCTCAAATAAACGGCAGTGCTTTTGCCACACCAATATTCCTCAAACATTTGGTTATCTCAGTCTGAGTGTTCAATTTATAAACTAGTTTGTTTCCTGACTAGTTAATTCTTACTTGGTAGAGTGCATTTGTCTCACTGCAGTGTATGTGTGTCTATATGTTTGTACTTTTGTTTACCTCAAGTGCATATATCGCACACTAAATCAAAAAGAGTCACAACTCAAAATCCGAGTAACTTTCAGTTAATTGCTTCTGGATCGCACAAAAGTGATTTGATTTTTAAAAACTTGACATCACTGTGCTCTTTAAAGAGTAGCGATAATAGTCAAAAAGAAAAATATTGTATGTATTGGCTGCACTACTTTTTATTAGGCAATCTATGCCAAGAAAGCGACCTAAAAAAATTTTGAGTTGTGACTGTTTTTGATTTAGGGTGCGATATGTACGTTTGTACGTTGCTGTGCTTGTTCTTTATGCTTGCGACAACCAAATTATTCCCTTCAAGTGAGAAATGATAGATGAACTTATGAATGAAAAACTATTAAAATTCAATTATTTGCAGCTATTTTTGTACTCTCTTTCTGGCCACATATGGTTTTGTTTAGATGTAAGTAAGCGGTACATATGTTTTTATGTAAATTTGGCAATAAAATTGTTTTCCCACTTGAGGTAACAATAGAGGGTGACGAAAAAAAAAAAACTTGGTAAATAATTTTCGATTTTTCTAAGATTGCGCTGATTTTTTAAATAAATCGATTTAAAATTCTAATCTTTTTTTTACTTATCGACAGTTTGCGCTATTTATATTTTTTTTTTTTTCAGATTTTTATCAATTTCAGATTTATGTTGATTTTTAGCGATTATCATTTTTTTGTATATTTTTTTTATCGATTTTTATATTATTTGCTTTTTTAGGTTATTTGAAGTTTTTTTTTGGTTTGGTATCGAAACTTGCCGAGCTTTATCGGTTTGATAAATGACGACTATTATTATTTCTAATAATTTTAATCGGTTTGTATCGATTTCTAGAGGTTTAGGTCTAGTTTTTTCGTTGGTATGAAAACCTATCGATTTTTATCGGCTTTGATAAATGCTTACCCAATTGAAACGCTTTTTAATGATTTCTTAAACAATTGTCTAGAGCTTTTTTTGACTTTTATCGGTTTTGATATATGCTTAGAAATTTTTTTTTGCTTTTTTTCAATCATTATTGTTTTATTAATTTTGTAATTTTAGTGGGTTCGCATCGATTATTATCTAAATAATAAAATACAGCTTATTTGATTTAATTTTAATGCATTTTAGTAGTGTTTATAGATTCACTCCGATGGCATGATAAAAAGAGCTTTATTGATTTTTATTTCTAGAAAATTTCTTTCGATTTTTATTGGCACAACTAGATTGTAATCGATAAATATAGATTCTGTTGTGCTTGTTTTGATATCGAAGTTGGTGTTTTTTATCGATTTAATTTGAGACTATCAACTCTATTACCCCTTTACTTGGCCCGCTTTTTTTTAATCAATTCTATGCTAAAAACTATGTATTTACTTGTTTGAAGTAAAAACTAAACCAACACTACTCACCACGTGAAGTTGGATGATTCATTAATATCGAAAGTGGACACTCATCATCGTCAAGTATATATTCCGTGCCATCGCTATTCACCTACATAAAACAAAAAGGAAAAAAACCAAATTATTTATATGAATTTTTGTTTGTTTGTATGCCATTTCATTTCATTCAAACCTGCACCAAACAATAGTGTAAGGGATCAGCTTTGTCCAGTCCATATTTTGACAACATTTCCCTAACGACTGCTTGCGCACAATCGCGTATTGACAACAACAATGTTTTGTATGGCACATCTTGACACAGGCTCTCACCATAAATCTTCAATGTGCCACCAGTGTCAGGTCCGCCGTCACGCGAACGAAATTGTTGTAATTTTTTTTCCAATTTTTGTTGTCGCCGCCGACGCATAACAGCTTCAGGATTTGAAATTGAGCGGGTAAATGACGTTTCTGGTAATTCTGTATAAAGTTTGCCAGCCACCTGCATTTCACCCTCACCATTGCCGTTGGTAAAGCCACCATTCATGCCGCCAGCTGTCGAGTCTGAATTTAATTTTGCAAGTTTTTCTTTCTTCTTTTGTTCTTTCTTTTCACGTTTTGAAAGTTTTCGTTTAAAGTTCATATCGGACTGTTCGATTGGCTGTATGGTGAGAATGCATAAGGGTGTGGGCGTGTAAGAAAAGCAAACAAAAGAAAAAAATTAATAAATTAAGCGATTAAAGAAGGAAAATATATATTTTAAAAATAATTGTAAAGGCAAGTATTTTTACGTAGGAGGCATTCCATTACAAAACACGCAATAAGTGCATTTTTTCCGAAAATTATGCAAAATCCTAAATTTTACTGCGTTTCTAGAGGAAATCGATATTTGAACAATAATTATGAAGGTGTATAAAACGCTTGCTGGTATTTTGGTTTAGGGGTCGTTCCACTACAAGTCGCTCATTGTTAATTTTTTTTTTTAATTGTGTGAAGTTAGAAAATTTTGAAAATAATCATGAAGCATGAATAAGACGTTTGTAGATATTTGGATTTAGGGGGCATTCCATCTTAAATTGCACATAATTTTTCTTTTCGAAAATTGCTATTTGTTTTTTTTAGAAAATTTGTTAAAATTGGAAATCTTAATACTTTTCTATAGTGAATCGATTATTTAAAATTAATTTTGAAGGTAAATAAGTTGGATTTAGGGGCATTCCATCTTAAATTCCACATTAATTTTCCTTTCGAAAATGATACGAAATTGGAAAAATGTGCTAATAACCGAATTTTTAGAGTAATTAGGTTAATATCTGAAAAGCTTCAATTCTTATTGGGAAGCTAAGCAATTAGAAGGGGTTATATTAAGTAATTTTTTTTTTTTAGAAAATTTATTAAAATTGGAAATCTTAATACTTTTCTATAGTGAATCGATTATTTAAAATTAATTTTGGAGGTATATATGTAAGTTGTTTGAATATAATTTTGTAGAGGGGGCATTCCATGTTAAACAGACATTTAGTTTTTTTTTTGAAAATTATGTAAAAAATCATTATACATTTGGGGCATTCCATGTCAATTTAGACAAGTTTCACTCGGAGTCCCTTAGGGGACTTGAACTTGGTACCATGGATATAGGAGCCATCACTGACCTTATTCATCTATTCTATCACACAGCAGATCCAAGGTTCAAAGGATCGGACAAAGTAAGACCATCATGTTTTTTTCGAAACTGAGTCGACGGAATCCATAGGCTCAGTGTATGAATCAGATAGAACAAGCTAACCCAACCTACAAGATAAGTATTTTGTTCCCACGACCGTCGGGTTAGAGTTGTTAAAACAACAACAATGCTTTCAGCACTTTCCCTAATTTCCTTTTTACAAATACATTTCAACCCTTCTTCAACTCTTACCGTAGTTTTTTGATCAATATTTTTAAGTAGAAAACGACCCTCGCGATCATCGATATGCCAATTTAATTGCACTAACAATGGTTTTTCGTCCGGGTTCAAACGACGTTCTTCACCATTCGCATGCACCTCATAGAGTGCATAATTTGGTACGGACAACATGCGCATGTCGGGGCGGAATTTCTCGATTAGTGTGTCTGCGGAAAAAAGAGAAAAAAAAAAACAAAAATGAAAAGTGAACAAAATGAGTTACAGCAACAGGTGTGGACGATTATCATACACCTTGTAAATAAATACTTAAATATAGTGGATTAGTAACATACCAATAACATCCGACACAGTTGCATCAGACGCAACACGTATACATTTTGTAGCGACTTTTTGTCCAGCATCTTGAAAATAGAAGCGCATAACACCATGAAATAATAGATTCTGTGAGAAAAAAAAATTTGTATTAAGTTGTTGTTGTTGTTGTTAGCTCATTGGCATATTTATTTTATTTCAAGTTGATTTATTTAATTGCTATGCATGCAAGTATTAACTCACCTCATCTGGTTCGGATAAGGCGAACAAGTCTAAACGATTCGCATTCCATTGCTGGATGACAGAGCGTACGGCTTCTCGATCAAGCATTTTTCTATCGTGTGTCATTCTCTACTTAAATGCTACAAAAAATATTGCAAATAATTAAACTGCAATTCAGATGCAGCATACATTTGCGTTGAGTTTTGGAGAGCAGCGTTTAGGGCGTTACTGTAAAAAAGAGAAAAAAAAGGGGGTGAAGGGTTAAAATTACTGTTTGAAGAATTTAAAAAAGGTGATTAATTTATACGCATGACAAAATTTTGAATCTATTGAAGCCAAAAGAAGCGTTTTAAGAATTTTTGTTGTTTTGTCTGTATGTTTGTTCGCGCATCACTCAAAAACTGCTGCTTGAAAATGATAGAAATTTTCCTCGCTGTATTGCTACATGCCAAACTTGATGTTTTGAATAAATTTTAGCGAAATATATTCCTGCTGTAAACAGTGGTGGCAATAAAAGTTGGCTCGAAATATTTTTATACGTGTAGTAAAATTGAAACAGGTCGATATTCAAGAAATATGGTTAGTAGGTATTATTATTGAGCCAATAGAACTCACAGCAACAGTTTTTTGAATTTTTGTTTGCTTGTCTGCATGTTTGTTCGTGCATCACTCAAAAACCGCTGCTTAAAAAAGATAGACATTTTCCCTGCTGTATTTCTACATGCCAAACTTGATGTTTTGGATAAATTTTAGCGCAATTTATTCCCGCTGTAAACAATGATGGCAATTAAAGTTGGCTCACGTGTAGTGAAAATACCTGTACATTACAGATAATCAAGAAATATGGTTGGGATGTATTGTTATAAAGCCAATAGAGTTCATAACAACAATTTTTAGAATTTTCGTTTGTATGTCTATATGTTCGTTCGCGCATCACTCCAAAACTGCTTAAAAGAATTGAATGCAATTCTCACCATTACTTTACTAGGGGTCTACCTGTATGTTTATGATATCCCTCATTTCGATAACTCTGCAAATTTCGGAGTTATCGAGCAATATGTGTATGCATCAAATGAAAGGCTAAGCTACCTACATATGTAGATGTTAAAAAAGCCGATGATTTTTATTCGTACAACGCAAAGTTTGCTCCTTTGGCATAACTGATGCCTGCGTTTTTTATTTTATTTCCACCTCATTTTATTCTTACCACCAATTTATTTTTGAAATAAAAAATTGAGGGTGTATTTTGTTTTTATTCTCTTTTTTAGTGCAAATGAAACCATGCATGTCAAAACAGAAAATTTCTTAAAACAAAAAGAAAACCTCAAGCACAACTGCGTTTCGAGTTCAAGCGCCTTTTTGTGATGGCACAAATGCGACAAAGCGAAAAATGTGTAAATATGTATGTATGTATAATTTGTTATTGCGCGGTGTAGTATTTGGGCTCAAGCAAGCAGTCTTCTTCAATTGCCATTAACCGTAAATGGTTTAAGCTCTTTTCTTGCCGGCTGTTTTTTTTTGTTGTATTTTAAAACGATATTTTTTCGTGTTTTTTTTGTTGTTTGTTTGTTTAATAACCGAAGACGGTTACACTTAGTTGACTACAAATTGCAGAAGCGTAGATACAGTGGCCGACAAAACTATGCATACCCCTTTTTTTTTGTATGTTTTCACCACCTTCGGCTTCAGAAAATTAATTTTAACTATTTTCCTGTAAGAGAACTTATCATTTTTGAAAATGCAGATTTGTAGCGCATTCAATTTTAGTCTGATAAAGTGTTTGTTTCAAGTCCGTAAGAAATTTTCCTGATTTTTGGCGATTTTTTTTCTGAAGAGCTTTTATGTTTTCTTTCATACAAATTTATGAACATAGTATTTTTTGATTGCGCTACAAATCTGCATTTTCAAAAAAATTCAAAAAATTCTGAGAAAAAAGTTGAAAATTTTAATGAAAATTTGTCTAAGTTTTGCGAATTTCCCATACATATTTAAAATATAATTTATAGTTTTTGTATTAGATCTTGATAAGTTCTCTTACAGGAAAATAGTTAAAATTAATTTTCTGAAGCCGAAGTTGGTGAAAACATACAAAAAAAGGGGGTATGCATAGTTTTGTCGGCCACTGTATATACTCGTATGTAGGTTTGTATGTAATAATACAATTTTCTTATTCTTTTCCTAACGTGCGACGTCTTAATCGCTTCTTCTTCTTGTTGCGGAAACGTTTTCAAATAGTTTACTAGTTTTCGAACGATCTTCTGTGACAGACAGACGGTCTACTTGAGGCGTCGATATGTATGTATGTGAATGCGCATTTTTATTGTGCGAATACGATTGAGTATATCTACATTAGGGTGTTTCATGTTTTGCCTGAGAAACTTAAGGAACCAAAGGAACCTAACCACCATAACACAATTCGAATCATCCGGTAGAAACCTTCCAAGGATGGTCTGCAAATCATACGGCTATATCAAAGCGACGTGGCATGTCATTAATTATGTGTTTTGGGCGAAAGCGGGCGATCTCATGTTAGCAAAGAAACATGTCTTACAGGTAGCATGCTGAATGTGAGTGTTAAAGTAACGACTTCAGTGAAACACAAAAATGCTGTTTTGGGCGAAGGCGGGCGATCTCAAGTTAGCAAAGAAACATGTCTTGAAGGTAGCATGCTGAATGTGAGTGTTAAAGTAACGACTTCGAATGAAAAGTTTTGATCGGTGAAACACAAAAATGCTGATTTGGGCGAAAACGGGCGATCACAAGTTAGCAAAGAACCATGTCTTTAAGGTAGCATTGCTGTCTGTGAGTGTTAAAGTAACGCCTTCGCATGAAAATTTTTGAACAGTGAAACACAAAAATGCTGATTTGGGCGAAAACGGGTGAATTTGGGTAGACAAAGAAACATACATACATACATACATATTACATAAGTAGTCAGCGAGTCACGTGTCAAATGAAAAGTATCGCTATAAAAAGGATGGACGCCTTTTAACACCGAAGCAATGAAGCTGGAAAACAGCCCACACTCCGTCTATATTATCCTCTTGAAGATAGGTCTCCTATTTTCTATTATAAATCAGATTTTCAGTTAGGACAAAGCAAATAAAATATCCCCCGTGACAGCCTAATATACATACATAAGAACATTGGAAAATATCTTTTAAGTATTTGCAGGGACGCACCCACCAATCGGATGTATACATACATATCTACCTAGCTTCTGTAACGTATTTTTACAAGACCTGAGAGGAACACCTACGGAGTCACATACAAATTGCAAATAAACTTATGCATGAGCATACATTGCTTCTGGTAAAAGTTACTCATGCATGTTTCTAAGAGCAACATTGGCATATTATATTTCCAACTTTTGCATAAAAGAGGTCATACACATACATACATACATATAAATATGCATGAACGCTTTCGCACATACATACATATGTACATACATAACTACAAACAATAAAGAGGAAAATTAAACTTTCGAATAAAAAATTTTAAATTATTAGGTAGAATTTTCGAAATGAAATCGAATTGGTTCGAAAGATTCTAGACCAGCGAGCTTCATTAAACATGATTGCTATAAAGTCGCAGGCTATCTGATAAATATTTTTTAGGCAAAGGTCTAACTATGGTACCTTAGTACTACGACATTAAGATGAAATGGCTGCTGTGGTATTCGAAAGAAATTTTTTTTGCGGAAGATGGTGCTTTCTGAGATGCCCAAGGCGACTACGAGGTTTAACCCAACGACTCCGCTGGATGGCTCATGCTATGCTAATGAACAAAGGAGTCACAGCTCGAAAGGATTTCATACCGACACCCAAAATCGGCAGAATAGGAAGGTGAGACTCGAATGAGTTCGAAAAAAACAAAAAAAATGGATGTCAGTGCTTTACGTCCGAGAACGGATTATCGGTTCCATTACCTCCCTCGCTATGTCGTCGAATTTGCGGGGGCATTAATTTTTAGCCACTTCTTCTAGCTCCTTGTACTGGACTTTCGGCGTAATTTTTCTCTCAAGCAAATGTCTAGCTAACCTCCCCACAATCGCCATCAAAACAGCCAAGTCAACCAAGGCTTTTATGCTTATTATTCTTACTCTGAGTTCATCATATATTCATTTCGGTTAGCTAAATTGATTTAACCAAATTCTTAATGATACAAATTAAGCCAATCATTATGCCAATAAAAACTATAAGTTCAAACGAGTATATATGTGTGTAACTAACCAAGTACAAACATCTCCAAATATATTTTAACATCTTTCGTTTTAATCATTCTTCTTGTCTTTTAATTAGTAGCTTTTTTCGTTTTACGTTTTGTTCACTTCTTTTTTTGTTCTGTTTAATCTATTTTTCTTTAGTTGTTGTGGTACCCTATTGCCATCAGCAACATTGCCGTTTACGACCCAGCAACAATATTTATCCCTTTTCGTTTTGTTTTGATTCTTTGTATTTACTTTGCTGTTTTGTGGTTTCGCTCGATGTGAGACATCCATCGACTTTGTTTATGTTTGCCATTCATTCTTTTCTACGGCCTCACTTCACTGCCAGCTGAAATGTATTTATTTGATGGCTCTTCTTCTTGCCTTCCTCGTTCAACTACAAACATTTAGTTAGACTTCTTGTCGTCCAATTGGGTCTCTCGGTCTGTATGTATGTATGTAGTTTATTCGCATGGCGCCTTGAAAGATTTGTTGCCAATAGTTAGTTGCTGACTTTTCGTTTGTGTTTTTTTACCTTTCCGGATTTTAATCCAATTTTACAGCAATGTACTTAATATAACGGTATATGTATGTATGTATGTAAGCAGAAGAGGGGTCTATTCTACTTGACACCTTTTTTTGTTAGTCGCGAAAATTTATTATATCTTCTTCTTTTTCTACACTTTTAACTGTTTTTGAACTTTCTTTTTTATTACCTACTTTTTGCTGGTGAATATAATCGGAACGTAGAGAGAAATTAAATGCAAAAATACTTTACTGGTTGTTGACTTTTATAATTTTAACCAGATTATGAATAAAAAATTCGAAGAACTAAAAAAACTAATTTGCCGATATCTCTAAATCATGTTTTAAAACGCTCAATTTATCAGCAATAATCTTACTCCCCTTAATGCTATTATTCCGGCGTACGGTTTCGTTAAAGCTATGGTTGACGCTACTGGAAAGCTACGGTCACAGTTACGGCTCCGGCTGCGATGCTTTACGGTTACGGCTGAGGTTAAGTCTATGGTTGCATTACGGCTATAGTTAAGTCCACCGCTACGGACACGGCTGCGGTTAAGGCAACTGTTGTGTGATTTAAGGAAAATTTTAATGGCTTTGGTTAAGTCGATGTTTACGGGTACGGCTGTGGTTAAGTCTACGGTTACGGCTGATTGTTTATGGTTATGGTTAAATCTACGGTTACGGATACGGCTGCGGTTAAGGCAACTGTTGTGTGATTTAAGGAAAATTTTAATGGCTTTGGTTAAGTCGATGTTTACGGATACGGATGTGGTTACGGATACGGCTGCGGTTAGGGAAATGGTTGTGTGATTTAATACAAATTTTAATGCCTTTGGTAACGTTCTGTTGAGGTTTCACTTATGTTCATAGTAATGATAACATGTGCGGTTACGGTCGCTTGGTTCACATGAACTTAGCGGGGCAAACAGAAAAAAATTCCAATTTTTTTTTTTTAATTTTGAAATATGCCAATCAGTTACGGATAATTTACGGCAAATTCCAGTGCAAGAAATATTGTTCTAACAGGTCTCTAAATTAGTTTTCGAAAAGTTGCCCCGCTAAGTTCAAATTACCCAATAGTTTGTTTATTGCTACGTAAAGTTGTCTTGCCAAGTTCAGAGAGGTGCTGCCAGCGATGCTGGAGTATCCTTAGACCAACTCCATCACGTACTGAGTGTGCTTATAACTATGCAATAGGGTGTAGGTATGTATTGTTTGGTGTTAATTCTTATTTTCATTGCTGCGCGCATTCCTTACCTAGTTAATATTTTGTAAGGCGCCGATTTTTCTATTGCGCATGCGTAAACTCAGCTGCGCACAAATCAAAGTGGCGGGCTTGGCTTGGCTTGCTTGTTGGTTAAGCTTTACACGTATGCTAATGCAATTAATGCATTTGTGCGTGAGCTTTTGCTAAACACTTACAACATTCCTGAATTACTCGTCACTCATTTCAATTATACAATTGCAACAAATCATTACAAAAATTGAGGTAAAAATGTGAACAGAGATCGGGAAATGCCACAAGAAATTATGAAAATAAATAAATAATCTTATACATATATAATAATGTTGTACAGTTCAGTATTCGAATAAAAGGAGTAAAAATAACAGTTTTTAGAATATTCGTCAGTTTGTCTATATGTTTGTTCGCGCATCACTAAAAAACTGCTGTAAAGAATTGAATGAAATTTTCACCGATGTATTGATAGATGTTTAACTTAACGTTTAGGACTTAATTTACAGCAAGAATATATTTTATTTCTGTTGTACACGGTGCTGGCTATAAAAGTTGGCACCATATGAATAGCAAGAGCTTTTGAGAACGTGAGATGTGATTGCTTCAGCTTCGTCTTAGAAAAATTAAGGAGAGGAAATAACCAAACATAAAAAATGAAATCGTTGACTTTGCAGAATAGTTTCTTCTAAACTCTTTCTTTTGTTAGATTTGAAGCGTGATTTTCGTTGAAATTTCACTACTGGACTTTCGCTACAGCAATCAATGACAAAACCATAAAAACTTGACAATCAGGCGTAGCTAGGTCAAGAGTTTCCCTTAATAAAATGCTTTATCATGGTCAAATAAAGAAACTTAAATAACTAACACCAAAAATTAAACCAAACAAGAAAGTAGCGAAAGTGGTCACCCAAGCCCAGTATGTGCTCTTTTCCACTGAAACGCTACTGGAAATAATTAAACACAACAAAACGCCCAACAATAGAAATGTTGTAAGAAAAACAGAGAAAAATCACGTTCGTATGATGAATGATGTAAAAAGTGCAAAGCGAGATTTACGAAACAAGCGCACATACATAGTACATATGTATGTATGTATGTATGTGGTAACCCAGCTTGCCTTTAATTGATTTTTACGAAAATGAACAATAGATCAAAACATTTAAAAAAAAGTAGTTAAAAACGTTTTCAAATATTATGGATGCATTCTGAATATGTGGTTTTACAGCACCCTCATTTTTAGTACATATGTCAAAGTGCAAGTGTTGAAAATTTACGATATTGAAAATGTTTACAAAAATTGTAATTAAAAAATTTTGAAAATATTTTAGGCACTTTTTAAGAATGCGGTTTCTATAAAAAATATTTTAAAAAGTTTTGGAATTGCATAAAAGTGCGAAATGCAAGTTTTGAAAATTTACGATATTTTATAACGATATTTTATAAAACTGAAACACAAAAAGACTGCTAATTTTTTTTTTAATTTATCGGATGGCGAAGTGAAAATTCACGATATTCACGAATTGAGCTTTGGAAATTTACGATATTTCAATAATATCCCAAAAAAAATAAAAGTTTTTCTAGAAATTCGAAATATTTCCGAATTGAGGTTTGAAAATTAACGATATTTAATATAAAATTTTAATTCAGAAGAAATTTCAAAAGTGAAAATTTACGATATTGCAATATCCACAAAAAGAAAACAAACTTTTTTCAAATATTTTAGTCCAAAAAAATTTACGATATTTAGAAAATTCGCCCCCTATAAACTCAGAGTTAAATATTTTAAAATCGAAGTTTAAAAATTTACGATAATAGAAAATTAGACAAACCAAATTTTTTTCCCATTATTTGAATTTTTTTGGAAATGCGGTCTTAGTTCTCCTGCATTTTTAGAAAACAAACTTGCAAATTTACGATATGTATTTCCAAAATTCCAAAAAAAAAAAATTCAAAATATTTTAGAAACTTTTCGAGCAATTCAAACTCATCCTCATTCTTCTGCAAATTGGGTATTTATAGTCTCGCTCCATACTCACTAACTCAAATTGAACCATGTAAATACGCAGCGAAATTTTTGCGCTGACATGGTCCAGTGCGTTTAGAGTTACCTAATATGGCCATTTAATCAACGTACGTACATATGTATGTACGTACTTATGTATGGAGGGAGTTTATATGTCCACTAATCGTGAATGGGTTTCAATTAACCGCAATTACGTAGTCTAATAGCTACAGCCGATGATGACGGCAAGTTAGCAAAACCAAAAAATGCCGGTTGCAAAGTGAAATTTCAATTTTCTTTTCTATAAACTTGCGGTGGAAGTTTTTTGTTTTAATGGTCGAGTACACATTTTCATTTAGTAGTACTAACAAATTTATGATGATTACTTCAAGTTGTATTAGAGAGCTGGTGGTGAATTACGCACAAAGCATAGTAAAGATACAAATGAAGTTATGGTAAAAGTATGAGCATTGTCATTTAAACATTTCGGCATATCTATTTTGAGTTTATCAGCACATCTAATCGCAATAATTACAAGTTTAATTGATTATTTTTCTAAGAGATCATTTAATGATTGATTACCATTACTTAAAATTTTAAATGATTATTTTCCAATTATGTAATTCAAACCAATCCAAAAAATAACATGATTTTTCACGATTATCAAATGTGTATGTAGAATAAAAAAATTAAGATTTTTGCGGTTGTTAAAAATAATGAAAAGTAATCAAAAAACATTTAAAAAATTTTTTTTTTTTATCATTTTCGATTAGTTTTAATAAGTATGTATTTCCAATTAATTCAAAAGTAATTAAAAAAAAATTCATGGTTTTTCGCGATTATTAAAAAAATAATTAAAATTTTGACGTTTTTTTTAAAATAATCAAAAGTAATCAAAAAGTTTTTTTTTGATTTTTTTTTTAATAATTATTTCCAATTACTCCAAAAATATTCACTAAAAAAAAAAAAATTAGGACTTTTCGCGATTATTAAAAATAATTAAAATTTCAAGATTATTTAAATTAATAAAAAAAATTATGATTTTTTATGTTTATCTAAAATAATCATTGATTGATTTTTGTTTAATCATAATCAATTTATAATATACTTGAAAACAATTAAAGTAATCATTACCAACTAATGCGCCTAATCAACCGTTAATCCTTTAAACCGTTTTCTTTAATTTATCTAAAATAATCATTGATTGATTTTTGTTTAATCATAATCAATTTATAATATTCTTGAAAACAATTAAAGTAATCATTACCAACTAATGCGCCTAATCAACCGTTAATCCTGTAAACCGTTAACGGCGAAGCTTCCGCTGGCAGTTCCGACGATCTTTCGTCATTTCCTCATACGAGTACGTATACTAGTAGAAATTTATAATGAAGATGACTACACAATATTTGTTATTCTTTGTATTTAAAAAAAAAAGGTTTCCTTCAATGATTTGCTAATTTACTCCATACAGGTACACGTGTAATGATAAAATATTTATATTAATGTGGGAAAATACAATCGAGTATTTATTTGTTCTATTATTTATGCATGAATGAAGTTATTAACGAGCAAACCTGTAAAAGCTTTAATGAAGATAAATAAATAACAACAACAGTTGGTTGCATTCTTTGGTGACAACAAATAAATGTCAGTTTATTTACCGGTTTAAGTCTTGTAATTATTTCGCTAAAAGCGATTAAGTCAAAGCAAATTGGGTGGGAATGGATTGATGTAGAGCACGGCGCTGCGGGTTATAAATTATTGAAAAACTTATGTGTGAAAATTGAGTGTTAATGGAATCACAAAGATAATATCCTACGGGAAAAATACGGGATCTCGTAACATACCAGCAAGCATTTTTGTAAATGTTTTTAAAAATAATTTAAAGTAAACATTTTTAGAAAAAAAATAAAAGGGCATGAAAAAATCCTCCATTGATAAAGTAGTACTAAATTGGTTGCAACCAAATGTCTAAGTCATTTAACTGGAAAAATGTAGTTAAATTGCTTAGAAAAATTCAAGAAAAAAACATTTTTAAATCAAAATTTTTCATATTATTTTTATGAATTTTTTTATTTTATTTACAAATTAAAGGGATAAAGCACGAAGCTTTGTTCAAAAGTTATTGAAAACAAGTTTTTTCTAAAAAAAAAATTATATATTTATTTAAAAAAAAATTTTTTTGGAAAAACAATCTTTTGAAAAGAAAGGTGGGCAAACGCGTTAACCTAATTAAACATCAACACTTTTTCTTTATTTTTGAGAACATTTTTTTTTAGTTTTTAATTCGTGTCCCCCCTTTTCTCAAAAGTAAACAAATTTTCTTGTGCCTAATTTGGCTAAGTCAAAACTTATGTATATAAAAAAAATTTCTCGACAAAAAAAAAATTTCTCAAGAATAGGTCAAAACGTATATAAAAAAATTTATAAAAAAAAAAAATAAAAAATTTAAAAAAAAAAATAAAAAATTCTCAAAAATAAAAAAAATCTGGTGTGCCAAATTTTGCTAAACCTTTTGACCAATACATGCCGACCATTTTTTTATGTTACTTTTATTAAAAAAAGTTGGAAATGTCAATTTCTTTTGTCTCTTCATGTCATAATATTTAAAATCACACAGTGTTCCGCCTGCCTGACTCGCTTAACAATCACTTCGCGACAGACAGTTTACTTTGTTCATTTAAGTATGACGATTTTTAACCAATCCCCCTCTCCGAGGTTCTTGTAAGAGGGTTCGTCAAGTCATTCGTCGGTTAGCAAATCGGCAATTTTGTTCCTGCACGAATTTTCGCGGTCTTCAAACATTTGGAGATCCAAAAAGACGGATACTGTTAACTAAAACTTTTATATTCAAAGCGTTTTTTCTAAGTTCTAACAAGTTCGAAAAACTTATAAATTTAGCCCAAAAAGACCTTGCTGAAATGAAAAACAAAGACTGTATAAATTTGACCCTGAGTAACTGAGACAAATTCTAAGGCTAACGAATGACGAATACATTCTGAATACCTACCAGTCGGTATTCAACAAATACCTGGGCGCAAGTAATATCATTTCAATGCACATTTATTTGTGTGTATGTAAATGCCATAAGTCATTTTGTCAGAGAAAAGACAAAACAAAGTGACAGCCACCACTTTGACGAAGTAGCAGAGTGCGCATGCGTGTTCCACTTGAGTGCCTGCAGTGCCTGTACGCAGACAAATTTCCTGCACTTTAAATGTACAACTTCATTTTTGTGTAATTGTATGTTTGCACATACAGTAGTGGGTAAAATATTAGCAACTAAATGAAATAAAATAAAGTTTGTGTCCCATATGCCTTGGCAGTACGTTATTTCATGCTATTTCAAAATCAGAAATTTCTCAAGTTATTATTACTTTGATATTTGCCAGAAAAAATTAAAAAATTCAATTTTTAAAATTAGTTTTGATAGCCTTACTTTGTTTAATTTTATTTTAATATTTCCGTTTAGTTATTTTTTTTTAAGTTCTAAAGCAATTCTTTAAAAAAAAAAATACCTACCAAAAAAATAAAAAATTATTAAAATTAAGCAAAAAAACAGGAAGAAGGTAAAATACAGCTTATTAAAAATATGAAAATTAAACACTTTTTTTTGATAGAAATTTGATTTTAAATGCAATTCAAAAATTTTATTCTATTTTTAGCAATTAAATATGTGTTTATTTAGACGTGCAAAGTAATGATTGCTAATCGTTATGATTACCGATGCGATTGATTATTTGTTGACAAAGCCTACTAATTTTTGATTACTCATTGTTTTCGATTTTGGATAAGTATTTTAAAAAATAATCAAGAAAAGCTAATTGTAATCAAAAATACTTTGTCGATTACTTTTGATTTCTTTGATTGTTTGATTACTTTTGCTTGTTATGATTACTTTTTGGTATTGTTCCAGGAAAAACTTAGTGCATGCAGCAAAATAATAAAAAAAAAAAAAAATTAATTAAAAAACATAAAAAAAAAAATTAAAATAATAATTTATCTTATTATAAAAAAAGAAAATTTGGAAACAAAAAAATTAAATTATAAAGAGGATTTAAAAAAAGTTTTAAATTATAAAAAAAAATTTCACACAAAAAATTTTTTATTTTGAAAAAAAAAAAAAATTCTGATTTTCATGAAAACTATTATTCTGGCTGAAATGCATTCTAAAAAAATAAAAAAACAAAAAATTAAAATTGTAAATTAGAAAAAAAAAAATTTATTATAAACAAAGAAAACAAAAAAATTAAATTATAAAAAGGAGGATTTTAAAAAAATTCAAAATTATAAAAAAATGTTTACTCTAAAAAAAAATTGGTATATCGATAGTTGGAAATAAAAGCAAATCTCTCAAAAGGAACAATTCGATTTTTTAGATTTCGTAGTTCCATTCCCCGTTTCAAAACTCAAATCATGCGCTTCCACCAGATAAAAATGTTTTTTCACGCGACTGTACCTACTCGTAACACTATCTGTGAGTTAAACAAACGTTTACATTTTCTCTTCTTTTCTCTTATTGAACGCAGTACGCAGCACACACAGTTTTCACTTAATATTTTCACATTTCAAATAAATTGTGTAAATGAAGAAAAAGCAGCAAAAGAGCAAAAAAAAAGAAGTTACATACATCTAAAATCTAAAACTACCTGTTAAATGCGCGTTGTAATTGAAATCGTCAGACATTATAATTACGACAACGCCGACCTTATTTGCGCTGGCAGCAACAACAAAAAAAAAAGGTATGCAGCTTGTGATATCCTAAATTCCTTGCTACATTCTTATATAAACAAAAGCCCAACAAACAATCAACCCCCGAAAAATATACATTTGACTTGTGTGTACACACACACACACACACACACATACCAATATTGGAATTTTTGAGTTTGTGATTCTAGTTTTGTAGACCATACACAGAGTTATCAGTGTCAGTTGTGTTTCGTCTTTGTTTTCTTAACTTCACTTCCCTGCATGCCCTCCTGCCCGCTCTTCTAACATTCCAGACAATTTTTGCTAATAATTGTTGACATAATGTTATTATTCTTTGTTCGTGTCTTTTATGTATGTACTTTGCATGGTAACAAGATCTAAAAGCATAATTTTTCCAAGTAGCAATGGTACGACGGCTTAACAATCTTCTTGCATCGTTGATCTTTTTCACCATTCACTAGCTCGCGTTGTTGCGCATGCGTGCTTACAGTTATGTGACTATAACTGCTTTTTCATGTTGTTGCTATGGGAAACGTTGTGAATTGGAGTTGTCTGTTGGTTAAGCAAAGTTTTCTACATTGTTCATAAGATAATGGATTTTATGCTTTTAATGTTGTAAACATTTGATTGTGTGAGTTCAAACTCTTTTAACTGGGGCATACCCCCAGACGAGGATTACCTAAAAGTTTTATACAGACTACAACTAAACTCTTTGCTATTTAATTTTTTTCCCCAATATGTGGATAAAATGTACATATACTGAAAAAAAAATAATTACTACTGAGGTGGAAAAACATTTAACAACACAGCTTCCCCAGAAGTTCATCGAAATCAAACGAAGGTTCAGAATCTGTGCAATTTTGCCTTCTCTTTCCGCCTTCTATTTCTGTTTCAACCTAACTCTTTCCTTTTTTCTTCTGCGTCTTACTATCGTCATCTCTTTCTGATTCCTTCATTTGACAGATTTTCAAACCAGATGCTGTTCTCGTTGAGCAAAAAAAAGAGGAAATTAGAGAAGGACGTATGGTTTGTTGCTGCTCTCTAGCAATGCATATTTCTTATTAATTTATTTCATTTTAAAATTATTAGCATTTCACTTTATGAATACCCTTATGGCTCTTTGTGCCATGAATGCGTAATTTTAAAATTTGAATTCGAAATATCGGCCTAGTAAATTGGCTGTTTTGCTGCTACAAAAATTTGGTCTTTCATTTTAAATACTACATCTATGTTTATAGTTTAAATACAAAAAAGGGTGTAACTATTTCAAGCTAATTGAATTTCGTTACTAAATCAGACACCATTAGAAAACTTAAAACATTTTGGAACACGCCCGCATGTCAGAATTACATCCAACCATCCATTCATACACATATCCACATAATACAACCGCTGCATGTGTATGAATGAGTTTTTGTTGTTGTTAACCTTTTTTTTGTGTGTTTTAAATCTTTTTAGTGTAAAACTTGTTTGGCTTGATTGACCGTGATTTTTGCACGAGTTTTTGCTTGCGCTGCCGTAGTAGATATTTTTAGCTACGAAATTAGCGCATTGCACAGTGCGAATCGGTGAGTAAAAGTGTAAGTTAAATATCCTAATTAAAGTTTACTATTTTATTTATCTTTTTTTATACCTTTCATGAACATGAAATGGTATTATAACTTTGGTCCGATGTTTGTAAGTATGAGAAGAAGAAGAGATAGACCCACCATTAAGTATACAGAAATGATCAGGATGATAAGCTGAGTTGATTTAGCCATGTCCGTCTGTCTGTTTGAACGCAAACTAGTCCCTCAATTTTAGACCTATCTCGATGAAATTTGGTATAGGGCCGCCATTTTGCATGGGATTAATCATTTGTCGGAACCAGCCAGATCGGACCGATACAAAGCATAGCTCCCATACAATCGATTGTTCCGATAAACGGGTTTTGGTCTATAAATCTTGCAATTAAAAACCTAGGACCGCAAAATTTTGCACTTTTCGTACATATTGTATAAGTAACATGTGTAGTGAAAATGACTCAAATCGGACCAACCAAACATATAGCTCCCATATAATCGATAGTTTCGATAAATGGGTTTTGGGGTATAGATTTTGCAGTTAAGAAGCTAGGAACGTAAAATTTTGCAGGTTTGGTACTTATTACATATGTGATGTGTGTAGTGAAAATCATACAGATTGGACTAACATAACATATAGCTCCCATATAATCGATTGCTCCGATAACTCTGGTTTGGGCCATGTATTTTCAAATTAACAGTTTTGAAGAGTTTGTACCAATTGTAAGTAAGGATCGGACACTTAAAAAAGTTATGCGTATTCATGAAAGGTATGAAGCCTTCGGCACAGCCAAAGACAGCCCTTTCCTTACTTGTTTTAAATTTATTTCATTTCATTTCGTTTTATTTTTTAAATTGCTTTTATTTCATTTCGTTTTATCTTATTTCATTTCATTTTATTTCATTGAATTTCGTTTCATTTCATTCACATCATAAGATTTCATTCCATTTCATTTTATTTCATTAAATATTATTATTTTTTTCATTTCATTTAATTTTTTTAAATTCTTTTATTTCATTCCATTTCATCTCATTTTATTTTATTTTATTTTATTTATTTAATTTAGCTCAATTTAATTTAATTTTTCATTAATTAAATTTTTTCTTTTATTTTTTTTTATTTTAACAAATATCAGAGTTTTGCGACCTTTTTAGTTTGTAATTCAACATTTTCATTTCATTTCAATAATTTTAATTCAATGATGTTTAATTTTATTTTCCTTGGCACTAAGCAGGTGGTTGGTAAGTCGTGAATTTCCATTTTCGAAATTTGTCCAGCTTTTTGGCAATCGGCCACACTGTGTGTTAATGCATTTTTATGGGTGTACGAAAATGTTATATCCGAATTTTACCAAGCTTGTTCGGTTGCGTAAACATAAATCATATTGAGGACGAATCTGGTAGTGGTTTCGACTAGATATTTTCCCTACAGGGTATGTATGTATATGTAAAGAAGATATGTTATTAGAAACAAATGTATCTAGTACATGCTACAAAGTAAAAAAAAAAAATCACAAAACTTTTTAATACACCCAGTATTCAATATAACCTCAAAAAAAAATCTCAGTACAAGAGAACCTAATTTCTTATGAATTTTACTAAAAGTAAGGTTATAAAAGATAATTTTATGGATATGCTTAATTGTGTTACTAATTTGTAGGTAGTTAGAAAGTTAATTTTGGAATTGAAATTCATGCAAAAATCGCATGTGTTATAACGGAGTTCCATGTAGGAACATTGCCGTAAATGAGAGGAAAAAACTCATGTATGATTAACCAACTGATTGACCATACCGTATAAGTTGAACTATACAATTTTTATGCATTTGGCTTAATTAATCCAAGTACCTATGAGTGAGTAAACGTTTGAAGATCGTCCAACGTGGGAACCGGTTTGTTTCAAAACCAAAAATAATCAAGGATGAGCGAAAATCATTTTAAAATAATTCAATTATTTACTATTCACTTCTATTTCATTTGTTGATTTATGACTTCTTAATTGTGAGTAATGCGCACGAGCATAGCACGTAAATGTCTTCGCAGTTCATATTATCCGCACAATTGCAGAATCTATGAAAATTCTGTTTACGCAGCAATAATTCAGCGGCATGACGACATGCTGTCAGTCAACCTGAAATTTTTCGTTTTATTTTTATTTTTTTGAATTACACTTAAATGCTGGTAACTAAAATAGACCATAACTGTTCAAGTGGCGGTGCAAACAGCGTAAAATAAATAAATGTATCGTGTTTTTTTTTTCTTTGTTTCATTTCCTTTCTTCGCATTTTTCATTGATGACGAATATTTTTGCGTTTCATTTGACAACAGACATTTGAGTTTTGTTTTTATGGCATTGTTGTTGTGTTAATTTAAGTAGTTCAATAATTATCACAACTTGTTCAAAGCAATTAAGTATTTGGTTTTATGGGACAATTATGCTAGGTATTTAAAATATTTATCTAAATACATATGTAAGTACCTAGTTGATTTAAAATGAACAGAGTATGACAACAAATGAAACTATACCTTCCACTTAGTTCATTGTTTGTGCTACATTCAATAAAGAGGGGTCTTGATTAAAGTAATAGCAGCGAAAAAAGCAGTTTTTAGAATTTTTGACTGTATGTCTGCATGTTTGTTCGCGCATCACACAAAAGCCGCTTTATAGAATTGATTGAAATTTTCTCTGTTGTATTGATGGACTCCCAACTTAAAGTTTCAGATACATTTTAACACAGGGAAGCATTTATTTTCGCTGTATACAGTGGTGGCAATAAAAATTGACTCAAATTGAAATATTTTTTACATTAATGATTTTCCTCAGATCAAATCTCAAGCTTTACAGAGAGTGTTCTAGGCATTTCTGAGCCCGATGCCACAATCACCGACTCACCGTAGACGCAACATCCCTATATCCACTCTTCATCATTTGTACTCGCTTGCTGGGGTACTATTGTAATGCTCTTTAATTGTAATTAATTTACACACCCTTTTTTTCAACTAGTTGCGACTTGTTTACAATGGATAGTGATAATTTAAATCAATTAAGCAAATCGTTTAGGTATGCATTCACACATATTTTCTAACATTGAGCAAGTTTAGTTTTCATTGCAGTATAGCTTCCATTAGAAATTTATCAGCCCTTGCTAATCAACAAGCAACAATAACAAAGTTGAAAAATATTTATCGCTACAACAACAAAAAATATTTATGAAATAAACAGCGAATGCAACAGGTGTCCATTTACATTTATGCGAGTACAGTTGAGAGCACAGAAATAGTGACATATCGAAATTGTTTTGGGAATGAAACAGAATTTCGATTCACTCGGTATGTTTAGTAATTCAAGCAGCTGTTTTAAAATGTTCTAACCAATATACTTCAGTATTGCACGATTACTGTCAAAACAGCTGTTTTTAAATTTTGTTATAACTACACGATTACTGTCCCCTGGTTTTATTTTTTAAAAATCTCGGACATCAAAACAAAGATTCCTGTTTCATTTCCGGATTTGTCAAGTGTTTCGTTTTCGTGTTTCTGAACTAGTTTTGATTTTAATTTTGTTTCAGAAATTTTTAAAAATAAATTTTTGTTCGAGTTCATTTTATATTTTTTTTAAAAGTAAGTTTTCGGTTTCGGTTTTGCAAAGCCTTTCGGTTTCACTTTTGGTTTCATTATTAAAAAATATTTTCGTTTCTATTTTGCAAAGTCCAATTCCACTTGTTTCTATAAGTTGCAACAGTCATTGCAGCTGTCAGCACCTCATTTGTACATGACAAGCAAGCTGAGCATCATTACATTCTTTTTCAAAATACCGTTTCGTTTCAGCTGATTTTGATTTCGGTTTTCCAAAAGAATTCCTGTATATGCTTTGATTCCGTTCTTCAAAAAAATAGTCAGGTTTACTTTAGTTAACAACCAATTTCCGTATCAGTTTAGTTTTCAAAATATTTTTTTTTTTTTGGATTTTTTCACAAACAAATTGTAGTTATGCCGTTTTTTGTTGTATTTAATTGTTGAAAAGCCGTAATTGTGCTACACTAAAAACATGGCACTTAGAAGCTGATATTCACAACACAATGGAATGTTTATAAACAAAGTTCTTTGAGTTATGTATCGTCTGCTTTTCAGAGTGTGACTGTGCTCGTACTTGCCACATATGGAAATCAAATATTTGCAACTGCTTCTTACACTTTTTTTTTGTAATTTCAATTTAACCACGGTTTTCGCTAGCATTCATTTTCACAAACCGAAAAGCAAAAAAGACACAAAAACAAACAAAAAAACGTAAAACTATCTCCAACAACGTGAAGTAAATAATAGAAAGGTGAACAAGTGCTTGGCTCTTATGTGCACAAGTATGTATGTATGTATGTACGAGTATGGATGTTTGTATGTACTTTCCTACTCTTACTACGACGCACTCTCTAACGTTCATAAGTTGCCCTAGTCTTGCTCTAAGAGTAATATCGTGGCGTGCACCCAAGTGTTTGTACGAGTATTTGGCTAGAGAAAAAAAAAAACAAAACTGTCGAGAACGAATTGGAAATGGAATGGAGTCCAATGACCGGTAACTAATGTCAGCTACTGCTAGAGAAGGCAGTCAACATTTATAGTTAAGAATGCATGTTTACGTACAGTGTTGTGCATATTAATGTGACCACTTTGTCATTTGACACAACTTGAGAGAAAGCATAGAATTAAATTCGTGAAGTAGAACATTTTTAACAGGGCAACGGCGGTATAGAAGCCATGTTGTTCTGTTTGTCTAAGGAAAAAAATATCGCTGCAGATTATATGGATTCGACCATAACCTCACAAACCTCATTCTCATGGCTGACAACAGTTTCAGACTTATACCAGGTTAACGGTAATGGCAACAATAAAATATATTATTGTATATAACTACAGAAATATGTTATGCTGCTCCTGCTTCTCGTCTAAACTCTTGTTATAATTTGTTTCAAGGTAAAATTTAACTGGGAACATTTATTTGCACAAATCTGTAAGAATATACAATAGACGGGTACCTAGAGTCGCAGTCGTAGTTGGCGTACTGCAGCACTTGATTCGGTCGAACAACAGTGTCACCTCAACGCTCACACAAACACACAAGGCCGCAGAAAGAACTTGCCAACCACATTTACCGCCAAATAAGCCAAACGTTAAAACAGGCAAATGATTCAGCGAGCCAAGTACAAACTCATGAAAACAGGGTTGAATCAAGCGGGTGTTCCGATAGCAAATAAACAAAAAAAAAAGTACAAATGGAAAATACGAAAGAGAAAGCGTAAGTAGTTAATAAATGAAAATAGTCAAGATGTGTAGGGCGATAAAGACGAAACATCAAGACGTAGAGCATGTTGAAATATTGTATGTTTGAAGTTAACAAAGCAATGAGCCCGATAAAACAAGCAAAAGAGATGGAAAGAAAGAAATATAAACAACAAAACAGCAGACATTCCGATCTTCCAGTCGAGAATATTTAACTATTTTCATTATGAACGAGCGCCAACTGGCAGAGACGATAATGACAATGCTGATGATGATGAAACTATAACATCAACGTTGCGTCGGCCACAAACGGGGTTTATTGTGGTTTCACAACTTTGAATACGCGTATGGACAGGTAGGTAAATGAACGGATGTGTGGTTATTTGCGGCTTAACGTTGAGTCGTTCGATGCTAAATAAGCAAGTTGTGGTATGGCGCGATGCTTCTCAGATTTCTTAGGAAACAATAAATACGGCGAGATTATGAATACAACAAAGATTCGTTAGCTAGAAAATAAAGAATGTTAAATAAATTGTACTGGACTGTAGACGAATTTCAATTAAAAATTGGCACCCTTGGACGTAGTGGAAAGACAGAACATGAAACCAAATGAATAAATAAGGGAAATGAAAACGATAAATGTGTACGTGAATGAATTCGATATAAGCTGAGTGTGGGAGCGGAGTTTAACAGAATGAAGTAACATTATAAGAATAGGCAAAATGTTGTTGTTATAAGCATTAAACACTGCATGAAGTAGTGAAGTCTGCTATTCCGTTTGTATTCTTTGAAGTTTAACTACTGGAGTGTTCATTGCGAAGGACAAGTCTTCGGAGATATTTTTGCATATCCAAGTGACAATGGAATTCTCGAAACCACAGAGGTTTCATTCAGATATAGTTTGTTGATGTCTAACTTAAGCTTGATCGTCTGTAAAATAACACAAATTTCAAAGCGTACAATCTTGTTCTGAGGCTCTTTATAGAAAGTTGTGCGAAAAAAGCAATTTAGTATAGTCTGAATCGTAAATCGCACTCCATAAAGTTGATCCAGGTCCTACTATGATGCACCCTCAACTCCCTAAGCATTATTAATTCCTAATATTGCAGCTCGCCAATTCTCTACAGCAGGAACAACTACTTCTCAAAGCTTCTGTTTATAGTACTAGTAGGAACTACGTTTTGACGCCATTCGGTGGACCTCAAATACAAGAGAGTTTGCTGGAAGGATCGGCTTTAGATGCTTGGACCCCTTTGTGGTATCCTTTGATGCTATATGGATCTTCGCTTGGAGATATTTGCAACGCCTAGCGTAGAAGAGGTTCGGCACTGAGGTTACATTTTTCTCTCGAGTACATAACCATTACTCTGTGGTGTCTGTCAAAATCGTGCACAAGATTAGGCAGTTTGTCCAACATGCAGTGTAATTGCGCCTGTTGAATATGGTTGTTAGAAACTTGGTTGAAATTATTGCCCTTCACAACGCCTCCACCACCAACGACTATGAATAATTCCTCAGATCAAAATCAAATCAATAGTAGTTATTTACACAATTCTTTCTTCAATAGAATAGCGAAATATACTCACCAAAATCAAACTTCTTGCTGATTTTCCTAACGACATTTGCATCAAGATTATTGAAGAAAACGTGTACGAATTAATAAATAACTAAATGTTGTTGCTGGCTTTTCCCGTATGAAGAATATATGTATTTCTTAGTTTAACAACAATGCTGCATACACTAGTTAATTTAATTATTTATTTTAATTTCTAAACTTTACACATTTTTGATATACATTCATAGATGTGTAATTTGTGATTCAATTTTAATTGCATTTGTAATTCTTTTGTTTTGCAAAATTTTATATCCACTTTTGCTATTTTCCTTTATCTGGTTTTCGTGCTCGAATTTCTGGTTTTATTTTGTATTTTTGTTGGAATTCCAGCTTTGAACGCGTCAAACAACTGCCAAATATGTGTAGCGCTATCTCGTTTTAGCGCATGCACGGGCATGGAATATTCGTCGGCGTCGGCGCAGCTTCGTTTAAATAGCAGCGAGCGCAGCAACGGATTTTTACCTTTCGAAACACACAACGGCGCCGCAGCGTCGCCATTAACACAAGGATTATGATTTCACTAATTCACGCTTATTAAGGGTCACCACACTTGTATTAGATATATTAATTAATACCTTTTATCACATATATTCGTTTGGAAGTTGTTTTAGTAGTATAATTCAATACAATTTGTTAAAATAGTCACAAAAACATACCGTGCCTTAAAGCAACAACATACACATTCGATTGAAAATTCACAACTGATTTCCAAACTGAATTCATTGGAATTGCACGACGAACGTTGCTAAAGCGAGAAATGTCAATGAAGAATGACAGTGGAATGGGAAACGATTGACGTTGTTGCAAAGATGAGACAGAATATATTTCGCGTGAAACAGATATATTGTTTATTTAATTTTGATCAGCTAAAGAATACATTTAATGCGCTAGTAGGCGCCAGAGGACGCGCTAGTCTCTTACTGTTGTTAGAACGGGTTTTTTTTGGTAAATTTTCACAGCACCAAATCACAGTGGAGGCTTTTTTTAAAGAATGAGCTAGCCCGTCTCCATAGGTGGTTATCCTAAAGTTTGATGTACGACGGATGATAGTAATAAGACGGAAAATATGCCATCCAAGTGATAGAGGGTGAGCAAATGAAGGAAAAGTAAGCTAGTAAAATATAAAAACTTGTTAAATTGTTGTTTTTTTTTTTTAAATTTGTTTTTTTTTCAAATTTTTCTTTATTTTCTGCCAATGCAAACGCAGAGCGTATACATTGTAAGTGAACATGCATTCCAATTAGAATTTGTAATGGGAATAATGCCCTACTTAAAGTAAGCTAACAAAAATACGGTGGCGCCAAAGAGGATAAATAATAATTTCTGTGGTCATAAGCAATAACAGCCTAAGTCGACTTAAGAAATTAGACCAGTTGAAATTTTTGCTGGCGATTTTGAGTAGGAGCATCAAACCATTTTTCAAGACTTTCATTGGTCTTTTATTATTTTGTTTATAAACAATTAAATACAATATGTTTGCCTAAGTTATAAAGTAGTTTTGTTACAAAAAATCGCCAGAAGAAATTTCAATTGGTCTAATTTCTTAAGTCGAGTTAGGTTGTTATCGCTAATGACCACAGATTTATCCTCGTTGGTGGCGCAGAAGCTTGTATGTATTAAATGAGCTTTCAAGCATTCTAAGCGATGGAAAAAGCACCAAAGTGTAGCTAAAAAATAAAGTAAATATGCTATGAGTCGCTAGAGGGCGCGCTAGACGTATGTTCTTTTTTACATTAAGTTAGGTCGGCGTTTTTTGGGCTAATTTTAATAAAATAAAATCTATTGGAAATCAAAGAGCTGTGGACACGGTAGGCGATTTTATAAAGGGAAGAGCTAGACCGGCTCTATAAATGGACACCCTAAAATTGGATATACTACGAATATTTTTATAGGCGTAGGTATGTAAATTACAAAGAGATAGGAAGGTATGTAAAATGAAAAAGGGAAAGCAAGCGAAATAGAAAGGGAAGCACTGCTAACAACAACAACAACAGCAACAACAACAAATAGAAAGGGAGCGGCTTGTTTCTTAATCCCCCAGGTAAAACACAGATTTGGCATTGCGAGAATTTGACGCACCCTAATTGCAAACATAAATAAGTATATAAACATAAGTGCCGTTTAAAGAAATATATTAGAAAATATTTATGTATGTAAATGAAGTATGTAAGCAAATAAGACAGCTAGTGAAATATCCAAATAATTCCAGTTAGAAATTTTTATTCTAAGCTGTGCTTAAATTTGATATACATATTTATTTTTTTTCCAATTAAATATTTAAAATCTTATAAAAATGAAATCCCCTAAGTCACTAAATTTTGCATTTTTTGTGTGTTTTTTAATTTGTCTCATGAATAGTGAAATAAGTGGATTATCGGTATTGAAAGCGAACCAAATAGCTGCAAAGAAAATAGAGAGTACAACAACAACAACGACAACTACTGCCAAGCCAGCTACAGTTTTTACATATGAGCGCGATGATGAAGAAAACGGAGCCACCAATATTTGGGATGCTACTGGCAATAAAGTGGAAGGTAAGAAGACGTGGGAGGGGAAAGACAGAATGGCGGATGAAGATATGAGCTGGAGTTTTGGATAGCTCTTGAAGGCAGCAGGAAACTGTGGACTATGGACTTCACTGACCTAACCTGTACAGAAAAACCTTTACTCCCAGTGATTGGTCACTCCACATACCAAATCCAGCTCTCACTATTACATATGAACCCTTTATTTTTTCAGATTCCATCATGAAGCCCACAACAAGCCTTTTATTAAAATGCGAGGCATGTCCAGAAAATGTGGTTTGTGTGCCACAAATTCAATGCCCAGCTCACGTACGACTAAAGGAACATGAGAAACCGCGTATGTGTGATCTACCTGGTGATCGTTTGGGAGTCTGTTGTCTCACAGGACAAAATCACACTGGTAATTAAGAATATCGCCAAATACTCGTACTTACATCTTTCTTTCACAACCCATTTTAACTCCATCACAGCAACTCGAACTGGTATTGCACGCGCACCTTTCGTTCAGCACCTACCGCTGGAGCTGGTGGAACAAACATTCCGTAGATTCGAAGAGCAGATGCACAAACTCGCAATGTTGCCAGTACGTCGTGGTCATCCAGAGTTCCTACATGGCTTGGCCTTTCATTCGAACGAACGTGACGATAGACAACATTTTCATGCTTCGAACTCGGCTATGCAACAAATTATTGCGGGACAATTGTTAACAAAAAAGTGAGTAGCTCCCTCCCCTCACTTGTCTCATGCGCTTAAAAATTTTCACTCTACTTCATGCAATTAGCGAAGACATTCCCTTGGATGATCTCATCACAAATAACATTCAAGTGGATCTAAAGAAAACTCCATTGTCGCATCACTGCGAGGCAACGCTGAGTTGCGCTAATCCCAACGCGCGCTATCGCACAGTGGACGGCAGTTGTAACAATCTTTTGGCGCAGCGAGCACGTTGGGGTGCAGCTGGTCAACCCATGGAACGTTTATTACCACCCGCCTACGAAGATGGTATTTGGACACCACGCATACACTCCGTGGATGGTACAGAGTTGATGAGTGCACGTGAAATATCCAGACGTCTTATGACCGATATGGATATGCCGCATCCAAAGTATAATTTGCTCTTAATGCAATTCGGACAGTTTTTGGCGCATGATATCGTGCAATCGGCTGCAGTACGTCTAGGTAAATAGGCTTTGGAGTTTCACAACGAAACTGTTGGTTGATTTTTTCTTTCGCCTTCATAGAAAATGGCGAGCTTGTGGAATGTTGTACGGCCAAAGGCGCACATCCATTACCCGAACATAAGCGCCATTTTGCTTGTATGCCGATCATGGTGTCGCACGACGATGACTTCTTTGGTGTATTCAATGTGCGTTGCTTGAATTTTGTGCGTCTTGCATTGGCTCCCAATACCGAGTGTAAGCTGGGCTATGGCAAGCAGCTCAGTAAAGTGACGCATTTCATTGATGCATCGGCCGTTTATGGCTCAAGTGAGGAGACGGCGCGTGATTTGCGTGAGTTTAATGGCGGTCGTTTGCGGATGTTCAAAGATTTCGGACGTGATTTGTTGCCCATGACAAGCGATGATAAGACGTGCGTGAGTAATGATCCTAGTAAGCCTTGTTACAAGTCAGGTGAGTCATGAGATAGCACCACAACCATCTTCATAGAACTCAATTTCAGTATACTCGGAAGAAAAGAAGAATCCCTTCCAACTCATTCTCAGCGCTCATAAAATCTGAGACGTGGTGCTTCTGAGACGAGTTCCTTTCACTTTAGTTTTTGCTGAAAAGTTATTTTAGGTTGGAACCGACAAGTCTAACTGTCTCTCTGATTTGTTCTCTTTTGAACAGGCGATGGTCGCACCAACACCATTATCTCGCTCATCACTCTACATTTACTCTTCTCACGTGAGCACAATCGCGTGGCTGGCATACTCGCAGCACTCAATCCACGCCTTAGCGATGAGACGCTCTTTCAAGAAGCACGACGCATCGTTATAGCTGAACTCCAACATATCGCCTACAATGAGTATTTGCCCGCTATAATAGGACCACAACAAATGCAAAGATTTCGTTTAGCTCCAGCGAAAAACAGCTTTGCGCAAGGCTACAACCCGCATGTTAACCCCGCCGTGACAAATGAGTTTTCGGGTGCCGCTTTTCGTATGGGACATTCGTCGGTTTATGGCCGATTTCATATGTATAAAGAGGATAATCAAGTCGAGGAAATGATTAATATACCCGATGTTATGTTCAATCCATCGCGTATGCGTACACGTTCGTTCTATGACAATATGTTGAGGAGCATGTACACGCAGCCAATGCAGAAAGTGGATCGTCATATAACGCATGGTGTAAGTTGGGGCTTTGAATGTATTTGTAGCATTTGTAGAGCGTTTTGTTTTTGTAGCTGAGTCACTATTTGTTTCGTGGCGATAGTGCGTTTGGTTTGGATTTGGCGGCTATTAATATACAACGCGGCAGAGATCATGCGCTTCGTGGTTATAATGATTACTTGGAAGTGATGGGGCATAGGAAGTTGCGCGGATTTTCTGATTTACCCGAAGAGGTAAGTAAGCCTGGTTCAATGTCTTTGAAAGCTCCATTCACACTGCCAATGCTTTGGAGTGCCCTTGCGAGCACACAACGTCTTAATTCGACCTTCCATTTCATTCACAGATTGGTCGCACACTCGCTGAACTCTATCATCATCCCGATGATATTGATCTTTGGGTTGGCGGTTTGCTTGAAACTCCTATGAAGGATGCTATTGTTGGCGATACTTTTGCTGAAATCATAGCAGATCAATTTTCGCGCTCGAAACATGGCGATCGCTACTTCTACGAGTATGGTAAAGATATTAATCCGGGCGCATTTACAATTGAACAACTGCAGGAGATACGAAAAGCGAGTATGGCGCGTTTGATTTGTGATAATGCGGATCATTTGACTTTGGTGAATGTGCCGCCGGCAGCGTTTGAGCAAGCCGATTTACCGCTGTAAGTAAAATGGAAGAGAAATGAAATGTATAAAGTAGCCATGAGCAGTGACAGTCGATAAATTATCGATATATGACTTAAGAGGAACTAGTTTAGGGATGTGATATTGAGCCAAAAAAATAGATTAATAAAAAATCTATTTCTTTTTTTAGGAAAAAATCGATTCATAAAACATATTTTTTAGAGAAAATAAACGATTTGGTTGATAAATCGATTTTTTATACGAAAACTTCCCATATTTTTTTTTATTACATAATTTCTTCCCATTTGAAAAATTCACAAAAAAAACTAATTTAAATTAAATAAAACGGAGAGGTGTGAACTTAAAATATAAAAATCGATAATTATAAAAAAATCGATGGCAACAACAACAATAAAATTTTTTGTAATCGAATATCGTTAATTTAGTTTGCTTGCTCATCCCTAGTAAACCATTTTACAAATTTAAAATTTAATTTTCTAAATGCATACATATATTATTTTTCCCTTTTCAGCAATAAGCCGGTTAGTTGTGAAAGTTCTCAAATTCCCATAGTTAATCTAGCGGCATGGCGCGGTCGCATACCTGAATGAGATTTAAAAAAAATTTAATTAATTGTTGTTAACTTTTTTATACTACATATATTTTGTTATGTTATTTTGTTTGTGATTAAAAGTGTATGTGTAACTTGTGTGGGTTAATCATATTGCCTTTAATTGTCTTACTTCAATTTATACTCGCACGAATTTCCCTAGAGCAATTCGTATGTGAAGTATTTGTTGTAGTATTTTATAGATAATATTAAAAAAAAAATGTGAATCAATAAATATTGGTAAATAAATTTCTTTCAAAAAAAAATTGGTTTTTTATTGGAATATTTCACTTTTATTTTATTTTATTTT
>OX608079.1:8904213-9118231 GCA_951509765.1 Sphenella marginata | reverse complement strand
ACGGGTTTACGTACATATGTAAATATGTACAAACAACAAGACCAACACACATCATAACATATAGGCTGCATGTCTTAAGAAATTTTGTGTATACAGTTGGCAAGAACAAACAAACAAAAGGGAATTAATTGAAGTGGAGATAAGTGCATTGTGACGTCACAGGGCATCATTGCTTAGTGTTGGAATTTTCTAACAGCGGCTTTGGTGCAGACACGAGTTCGAATCCGTGTCCGAAAAGGGATCTGATGATGAGCCTGGAAACTCTGAAACATGTAATCCTATCCATCGCTGTAGATTTTTTCTTTGTAATTTTTCTCCAATTATCAATTTTTCCCAAAAACTGACAATATTAATTCGTTTAGAATTATTGTTAACTGGTCTCGAGCTGGCTCATTATTTTATTTTATTTTATTTTATTTTATTTTATTTTATTTTATTTTATTTTATTTTATTTTATTTTATTTTATTTTATTTTATTTTATTTTATTTTATCTTATTTTATTTTATTTTATTTTATTTTATTTTATTTTATTTTATTTTATTTTATTTTATTTTATTTTATTTTATTTTATTGTAATTAATTTAAATTTTATTTTATTTTATTTTATTTTATTTCATTGTATTTTATTAAATTAATTTAAATTTTATTTTATTTTATTTCACTGTATTTTATTTAATTAATTTAAATTTTATTTTATTTTATTTTATTTCAATTTTATTTTGAAAACACTCACAACCACAGCTGAGTATTTAATATTGAACTTCATTCGTACTCAATCTTTCTTAGGATTTTTGTTTTGAATTGTTTATCAACAACAATATTTGGCTGCAGCTGCATTATGTCAACATAGCTATTTGTAAAAATAAGTTAGGTGCTTGAATCAACTGCTAAAGGTAGTGTGTTCGAAATTCACTGGGAACACTACTCACATATAAATGCTTGGAAAAATATTTTTAAGCGGTCGCCTTCTGTCAGCTGTCAGCTAACTCTGCTGAGTAAGATAAAAACCTCGTAAGATATCTTCAAACAACTACATTAAATTTCAAGAGAGAAGCCAAACCTTTTGAAAACATTGGCCTAAATGTCAACCAATTAAAATTTTGCGCCAACTGTGGTACTTCACACATTTTTTTTTTGCTGGGAATATCTTCGAAAGTGTCGGTTTTTTCATCGTAAAGCTAACAGAAATATTAATTAAAGTCACATCGAGCTAATAAGAATACAAATAAAATACTCGCGAAGGTAATTAAGCTATTAACAAATATGAAAACAATAACAAACACGATATGTTAATTATTCACATGGCTGCTTGCACATTGGGGTGGGTTGAAAACAATTTGTTGTTTTTTTTTTGCTAAGAATAAGAGAGATTTAGTACTAAATAAGAAAAGAAAATTTTTATTTAAATCTAAAAATTAAAAAAAAAAAAAAAATTTGAAAATTTTGTGAAGAAAAGCGAATTTTGTTTAAGGCACCCTATTATTTACAAAATATTCGGTATCCAACTTGATTTAGTCTGTCAAAGATTTTTAAATTTAATCTTTGTATTTCAACATTTTCTCTTCTCCATTCACTTTGCTTTGCTTTATTATGCTTAAAACGTAACTGATTTAAAAAAAATTTCCAACAATTGAAAAATCAAATATAAATAATCTCGAATATTTCTAATAATTTTTTGTGTAAACTCAAAATATTGATGATAATCTATTAATCAATTGATACTCTGCTGCCTTACGGCGATTGGTGAGTGAAAATTTATTTATTCATTTCAAGCTTGTTATCATGGCATTTATTAGCTTTTATTTATTAATAGCAAATGACTAAAAAATGAAAATTTAATTAACAGTTTTATGCAAATTGGCAAAATTTGCAAGGAATGTTGTTGTTTTTTATAAATAAATAGAGCAACAAATTTTTAACGAATGTATATATATATATTTTAAGATGCGTTTAATCTGTATTTCTCTACTATCAAAGCCCCACTATGGGGCACTTTGATGAAAATTGTGTGTCGAAAATTTAAAAAAAAAATCAGTACATTGAAATAAGTTTCTAAAAAATATAATACCTAGTCAATCCAAGAAAAAAAGAATTCTATTTATAATGTAAAAATTTTTATCTGAGTAGTGAAAAATTTCAAGGATTTTTTATTATAAATGAAAAAAATTTAAAGATTTTATATTAAAAAATTTTAAGGATTTTTAATAGAAAACCTTAGAAACTTATTCGGAATATACAATATAGAAATTACATACACAAAAAAAATATTTTTTATTTTTTTAATTGAAAGACTTATTTTTAGATCAAAATGATATTACTGAAAGAAAATTGTTGAAACTTTATACAAACTATCTCAAAAATAAAAAAAAAATAAAGAAAGGTTTGTAATATATATATTTAAGAAAATTTGTGTTTTAGGGAAACCTTATTACTTAGACTATATTTTTTGGTATTGATTTGGAATATGAGAAAAATATCAAAATGAGAATGAGTTAAAAATATTTTAAGACCTAATTACATTTTCTACACAAATAAAGTCGAAAATTTGTGCGAAAGTTAAGAAATATTAAAATGACTCAAAACGAAACAAAAAAAAAATTTTTTTTTTCAAAACGTAACATTGTTTTTGTATGGAAAACAAAATTTTTAGTAGAGAAATTTGAAAATGAGACTTAAAAAAATTTTTTGAGAAAATAAAAAAATTTTTTTTTTTGAGTTAAAAATATTTTAAGATCAATATACATTTTCCAAACAAATAAAGTCAAACATTGTTTCGAAAGTTAAGAAATATTAAAATGTTTAAAACAAAAAAAAAATTACAAATTTCTAAAATTTACAAATAAAAAAAATCAAAAAAATTTGAAAAAATGGTTTGAAAAACGTAAAATAAAATGGTTTTTGTGAACACTAAATTTTTAGCAACTGATGTGGAATATTAAAAAAATTTCACAATGAGAATTGAAAAAAGTTTTTCAGAAAATAACAAATTTTTTTTGAGTTAAACACATTTTTAGACCAAGTTACATTTGCTAGACGAAAAATGTCGAAAATTTACTCGAAAGTTACGAAATTTTAAAATGTACAAAAAAATAAAAAATATTTAAAAATTTGAAAATTTTCGAAGTGAAAATTGAGTTTTGGCCAATTTTTTCTTAATCAGCCCCACAGTGCGCTCCGTTTTGGACTGCTTGGTAAAATCAAAAAAACGTAGTCTCCAATTTTATTTTTGGTTGAACAAACATTTGATGACATAACGTAATAATCATAAAAATAAATACATATGTACATACATATGAGGGAACGTTTCAGGATGTGGCGTTACTGATTCTGATTTTCAAATTATCTTTTAAATTAAATGAACGAGGAAAGATTTAAATTTTCGTTCAAGGGTTAAATTTACATTAGGTGGTTTTTCGTATGAAAAAGAGCCAGTAATCCTAGTTTAAATTTTCAAAACTGTTGGTTTTTGGTCAAGCAAAAGATTTGGAGTTGGTTCGGACTGTTCATGCAAAGTCTCAAAACGCCATCGCAACTGGTCTGACAATATAAACTTATTCAGATGTAGTAGATTTTATCTGACGCGCGCATACAATACATACATACATATGCATATCTTGTCCATCTGTTAAAGTAAATTCTGTTGCCTATCTATAACATACCTACTAACAGACATAAATACATACATATATCAATTCGTTTGGTGGTAGAGCTGGTTAATTTTAGTAGCATTGCATGCCACTTGAATATCAGCTGATTTTGCTAGCTGGCTGACCTAATAAATCTGTAGCTTAATGCAAAAGCTCTTATGAGTGGAGTAGCATGAATCGTCATACAACAACATCATTACCTATGTACATACATATCAACCTTGCATACATATTATATTACATTAGACGGAGCAAAAAAAAATGTATTTTGTAAAAATATAAATATTTTGAACATATCCCTATATTCTTACATACATACATACATATGTATGTATATGTATATCATTTCACAATTTAAATTAAAGAAATCGGAATCTTGAGTTCTGCTTTGTTGTGTTTTTACAAAGTTTGAGGTTTCACTTTGAAATCAGTGGCGGATCCAGAATTTTTTATAGAGGGGTTGGAGAGGGGCGGTTCAAATTTTTTTAATAAAAATTCAAGCACATCTTTTACACACCGTTCCTAAAAAACATGACTTTTTGGATTCCGAGTCGAGGAGTGGCTGGACCCGAAACCCCCACGTTGATTCGCCCCTGCTTTAAATGTCTATATTTTTGGTAATACAGATTAAACTTCACTTCGAAATTCTTCTATGTCCATTTAAAAACTTGTGATTTTTTTATTCAGCTTTTTTGCTACGGTCTAATATGCATAGATACGATGGCGATACTATGATCCCGTGCTTTTTGCGTTGTCTTCGGGATGGAAATACGGTACTCAATACTAAAAATGTGTAATTAATTTATAAATACAACCACTTGAATAAAAGAAATTGTCAAAAAGGGGTGTGGCACCACCTACTTTCAGTGTAATAAGTTTTACAAATATTTATCACAAATCAAAAAACATTCGAAGATATCAGAACGCACCTACTAACTTTTTTACAGTTAATGCTGCAGAGAAAAATGAAAAAAATCTGCAAGAACTACGCCCATTTTTATATGAAAGATTTAGTAAAGAGTATTAGAAAAACATAAAGGGCATTATCGCTGCAAAAAAAAATTTTGTATTAATTATTTTTAATTTTTAAACTTTTAAGGCAACACCGATAAAAATAAAAAAAAAAAAAAATTTCAAGAAAAAAACTGGCAAATGTAGCTTAACCCAATCAGTTGAAGTATACGAAATAACAAATTCAAGAACTGAGCACGCTATACCACAATATTAACATGAATTTACGACTATACTGAAATTATTGGATCCAAAAAACTGACATCCCTAGTATACATACATATGTATATGCATGTATAAATGAATATTTTTTAAGGAACTTGCAATATTTTATTCTCTGTAATTGCAGATGTTCATGAGTGCCTATGAATGCAGCTATGTCAGCTGGCAAACCAAAGAAATTATCCCACTACATCCACACACCCACACACATATACATACATACATATACACAAATGATGCTTTCTTTCAAAACAATTCGGAAGTTAAACTGGCTCCATGCTTTTTTGCGCCCGTGTTGCAGCTGCTAATTTCAATTTTGCTTGCCATGCCGTGCATGTGTGTGTGTGTTTGAAGCTACCTTAGCAAAACATATGGCTCATATGCAACAAGTGCGCCTGAAAGCTGCACCACATTAAAAAAAAAGAGCTTTCGCTCATACCAATCATATTGTTGTTGGTGCTCCCTCTATGTACATGCAACATGCGTACTCACACACATTACATGCCCCAAACAACAACAGCAAGGCCTACCTACAACAATAATATCCAGTGTAAAATATAACATTTTGTCTGTGTTCAATGGACATTTGAGCATTTGATGTTATATCCGCAACTCATTGGCATTTCGGCTGCTGAAGCGAACGGTTGCTATACGAGGAGTGTTCGCTGATTTGTAGGCTACTCGTGGCTCTTTGAGTGTTTATACGCCGTGGTGTCTCTCGCTAGCAGTTAGTGGGATGTAGAGTGTGTGGAAGTGTGATACGCGGTTTTTTTAAAATTAGCGCGAACTAGCAAGTGTCTTTCTCAAAATAATTCCAAAAGGAGAAGGAGAAAAAGAACAAAAACAAAAAAAAAAAATTTGAAAATTAAATTAAAAATATTAATCATCAGTGTTGAAGTGTTATTCGCGTAGAAATGTGCAAAAACAAATATACTTGATTGTGTTTATAACACTGGAGGCGTTTTATTTTAAACAAGTGTTTTTTTTTGCTTCAACTTTGTATGTGAGCGTTTACTTCAAAGTTCATTAGCGCATGCCGCCGAAACGAAAGTTTTCCCTATGAAATAAACAAAAGCAAAAAAAAAAAAATTCAAATTGTGTAAATAAATATTTGAATGCGCATATTTTTGTGTTTTAAAAGCAAAAAAATTGAAAATAAATTAAAAGAAAAGCATAAATACTAACAAAAAAATAATTTCTTCTTACAAAAAAAAAAAAAAAAAAAACAAAAAAAAAAAAACCAGAAACGAGTTCAACAGATTCTCAAAACGCAAAGATGTAAGTGCATATTGTTTGTTTTGTTTTTGTTGAAGGGCTTGAAATGAAATTATATGGCGCACGGAAGTTAAATTAACATATCTTCGGCCTCTTGTGCTAATTTTAAAACGTTGTCAAATCAAGTTTTTTAATTGGTTATTTAAATTTAATTAATTTTTAGCCTGATTATGCTATATGGGCAAGTCTCAGATAAGGTCCCCCTAGAACAAAAATTTAAATGGTTAAAAATAAGAGCTTTTTACTAAAATTAATTAGAAAAACTAACACAATAATATAGTCTGTAGTAATTACAGCTAGATTATGTGGTTTTTATGAAGCTGGTGACGGCATGCTGAGAGATAAGTAGAAAAATGATAAAAATACGAAAAAGCTGATGTGCAACTGATTACTTCTTGAAAGCAGTAATACTGAAAGCCTGAACCATAAGTTGCAAGCAAAATGCTTCCAAACGAAGCAATAAATATTATATTAGATGATTTTGACAGTTAATATATTCTTGTGTTGGAATTACTATATGTAATCTTTATTACAAAAGTGGTGGAAAAATTTGCCGCGTCCGTTATGTCGCGTCCGTTACAGGACTTTCGCTTATTATCCGATGTTCTGAAAACATATTTCAGATTTCGTAAATCTTCGAAGGAAGGGTCTTCTTTGACCTTTAATCTCTCATTTAAGGAATATAAATGTTCCCCTAAACTTCGCTAAGTTTTACGTACTTTCACAAGCATTAAAAAATTACTTCCATTTCTTGTCGCGTCCGAACAGCATTATATATGGATATATATAAGTTGTTAAATGTTAAGGGTCCAAAAAATTTTTTTGGAATGAAGCATTGTGGTTGTGCTTTGAAAACATTATGATCAGGGACGGATTCAGATGAGGGGTCCAGGGGGTCCGGACCCCCCCCGAAATGGATGACCAGTTACTTAATACAGATTCTGTTCGAACGTATCTGCAGAAAACCGGCCGAAAACCTTTATTGAAGCTCTGAACGTTTGTGATATACAGTTTTACAAAGAAATACATAGCTTTCTCACTATAGGTGCTACACTGCCAGTTACGGTAGCTTCAAGCGAACGATCATTCTCTACTTTACGGAGAGTAAAAACCTATTTGCGAAATAAAACTGAAGAAGAACGTTTGAATGGATTGGCAATGTTGAATGTTCACAGAGATTTCGAAGTTACTCATCACGGTGGGTTTTAAGCATGTTTTATTAAAAGGTTAACGTCCCTCCATTTTTTCTTTTGAATGCTCGAATATGCATTAAATAAGATTATATGTTGATTTTAAACATTTTTCCCCGAGCTCTTTTTTAAAAAACTAATTTTAAAAATGTGAAATACCAAATTTTGAGATTTTTTGAACTTTTCTGGAAAACGTTTAGTTTTATCTTAAAACTCCCTGAGACAAAGTTTAAGACCTGGTGTGAACAGTTTTTTATCTACGAGTCACCTGTTCTGAGATATCGCGATTGCAAATCTAATTCTATACATTATAAGAACATAAATGCCACGTATAGGCTTTTCCGGACTTTTCTCGAAAACAGTTATATGTATCGAAACATTTTCTTTTACCGTTTATTCGTCACGAAGCTTCTCATCGACAATGAAAATAGTTATTTTTGTAAACCCTATAGTTCCCTAGCTAGAGCCAAATTTGCTCCATTCGTGATATCAAAAAGTAATAGTGTTTTAAATTTAGATATCTTGTATAACGAAATTTCGTTAGAGCTAAATTTTTGTGGAGATCTTAGGTTGACCCTCAGAAAGAAAAGTCCGTAGCGTTATATTTATTTATTTATTTATTTATATATTCAGTCTACAGGTTAACCTTACAGACTATAGCTAGTTTAGTTCAGTAAATATATTTAATTTGAGCGTAGGTAAAGTATGCATAATTGTTACATATACGTATACTTCTTTCAATTGGCTCATTGTAGCCATAATTAGTTCTATGTGACGTTTCGACGAGCAACCGATTGTACCTTTGAACTCCTTCTAGTTTGTTAATATGGGACGAATAGTATGGGTTCCATACAAGACAACAATAATCAAGGTGACTCCTTACTAGAGAGATATAAAGAGACTTTAGTGTGCAAGGATCTTTAAATTCTTTCGAATTTCGTCGTATAAATCCCAACATGGAACGTGCTTTAGAGAGTGTAACGTCAACATTCCTATTAAACGTTAGACGCATGTCAAAAATCACACCGAGATCTTTAATTTCCTCCAAACGGTTTAGAATAACATTATCTACTGAATAATCGAACATTATATGGTTAAGAGCTTTGGAGTATGAAACTACATTGCATTTGCTCGTATTGAGAAACAAATTGTTAGCGCAACACCAGTGCTGAAATATTTCGAGGTCTGATTGGAGATTATAACAATCATTCGAGCTACAAATCGGCATATATACTTTTACATCATCGGCAAACATTAGGCACTTAGAAAACTTGAAATGTTGTGGTAAGTCGTTTATAAACAGTATAAAAAGTAGAGGCCCGCAATGGGTGCCTTGTGGTATTCCTGGCCATGCGTAGACGAGACTATCGGACTTTGTTGGTCCTATTTTAACTAAAAGCTTCCGGTCCACTAAAAAACTTTCCAAAAATTTTAAGAGTGTGCCTCTTATTCCATATAAAGAGAGCTTGTGAAGTAAGACAGCATGATTGACTTTGTCAAAAGCTTTGGAAAAGTCAGTGTATATAACATCCAACTGCTATTTTTGCTTGAGCGCCTTAACAGTTTGACTTGTTATAGTAAGAAGGTTGGTACATGTGGATTTCATCGGTAGAAACCCATGTTGATATTGGCTAAAAAGGTCTTTGAAAAGTTGAAAACGTTTAGTGTTTAAAATGTTATCGAATATTTTAGCAATTGTACTTTGTTTGACAATAGGCCTATAGTTAGTGATGCTATTTGCATCACCAGACTTAAATATCGGCGAGATTGCGCAGAGTTTCCAGCAATCAAGAAAGACCCCTCTCTTAAGGCACGCATTGAAAATACAAGCTAAAGGTGAACATATAGTATCACAAAACATTTTTATAAAAATTGGAGCAAATCCTTCTAAGTCGCCACTGTAGCTAGATTTTATGTGAGATATTGCTAAAGATACATCATCTGAAGTAATGTCAAAGTTGTCAATTGTACCCGAACTAGTAATTGGATCAAAAAATACTGAACTACTATCGGGAATCCAGTTACTTTGCTCATATACCTTTTGAAAAAATTTTGCAAAGAGATTGCAAGTCTCCAAGGAATTTTCCGAAATTTCTCCATCATACTCGAGACAGCTTGGGAATCCGTTGGTTGTTTCTAAGGCGTATGCTATGTTGGCTTTTATTCGGCGTAACTGTTCGTCGTTTTCTGACCCATATACTTTAAAAGTATTGTACACGTCTCTAGTTCGGTCGAAGTTAGAATATGCAGTATTTATCTGGAGGCCTTTTCATGCCGTTCATATTAGAAGATTGGAGTCGGTCCAGAGGGCTTTCGTACGTTTCGTCCTGCGGCGGTTGTACTTTCTGGAACCGATCCCACCCTATCGTTCTCGTTGTTTGCTCATTAGTCTCATGCCACTAGAGTCAAGACGCTCACTGCTGTCAATGTGCGTTGTTTATGATATTATTAATAGCTTAATCGATTGCTCATACCTGCTCATGAAAATTAGTTTTAATGTACCTTCACGGATCCTTCGTGGTAACGAGATGTTTTATGTGGGTTTTGCTAGAACAGTTTATGCGATGAATGCTCCTATAAGGCGGACACTTTCGGAGTTAAATAATTTTTCTTTTTCTTTGGGATTTGACTTTTGCTATACCAAGTTTACTTTTAAGAGCCTGCTCATAAGGCACTTAACATAGCTATACTTCCAATTTTTGCATATTGATTATGTTAAGCCTAATATAATCTTGATACACAATCTGTAAACTTACTGTTTGTTGATTAATAATAATAATAATAATAATAATAATAATAATATATATGGATTATATAAGAAGTTAAGGAGGCAATCGTACTCCTTTTTTAACCTAATTATCGTTAAATTATCCTCCGTACAATTAGACTGCCTGTATTTTTTGTGTGCCTTATTTTTCAAATTTTTTAGATGGCACAACCTCGTATTGAACCACGGAGGTTTATTACGCACAACAGATCTTTTCAAAGGAACAAAGTTCGAAATACAGTAACACAAATTAACGCGTAACATTTCATATGAATCACATGGATGATCAAAGGAGCTAAGAATGGACCAATCGACTGAGTTGAGGAATTCATTAATGGCGTATATATCCGATTTGGCATAATCATAAACAGTATCTAATGCAACATTGTTTGGAGAAAAATTATAGAACTTAAAGTTTAATTCAAGGGCCTTATGGTGCAAGCTATTACTAGACAAGGGCGATAAGCATTCCAAGCATGATATATTAAGCTCATTAAATGCAAAGACGAGATCTAAAATACGACCGTTGTCATTTAAATTGCTATTGAACTGATAATAACCATAAGAAAATAAAGAATTACACAGTAAATTTTCGACATCTGATTTAACATTAGTTGGTACTAAATTATTATTATAGTTCGACCATGAAAGGTTACCCAAATTAAAATCCCCAAGGAATATAATTTGGTCATCCATACTTTTTAAGCTTTCAGTTATATGTAAGACATTATCTATGTGCATTTGATAAATTTCAATGCCACTTACCGGTGGAATGTAAGATAAAATTACATATACAGACTTATAATCAGAAAATTTAATCCGAACGCAAATTTGTTCTAAAGAGCTATTATATGAACTTAAAGTAATTTGAGTACTACTTATATTGGCTTTAACTGCAATTAAAACTCCACCTCCTCTTGTGTGGCCTGTATGTACATATGTACATATCGTCTGTCATTCGAAAATTTTAGAATACATTGCAAATATATAATACTTTTACTGTGTAAGAGTGAGTTTTTGTTATTCATACCTCCGATTATTATCTTCCAATTTTTCTTGTGAATGTTGTATTGGAGATTTCAAATCTGGACCCCCCCGAAAATTTTTCCTGGATCCGCCCCTGATTATGATATCCCCTAATTCTGCTGCTTATGATTCATTTTATCCAGGGTTAAATGCGTACGAATGTCGCGTTCGTTACACAGGACTTACCCATATACGAACTAGAATTAGCTTAAAAATTTCGATTGAAGCACTTTGATAAAATTATGAGAAAACGCCTCCAAAAATAACTGAATTTTTATAGCGAAGAGAGTGGGCTGTGCCACGCCTACTTTAACAAAACGCACAAAATTAATTTCAGTTTTGTTTTAAAAATACATTTAGTGTGCTAATACAATTAATACAACTTGCGAAGTTACGGAAATATTGCGGTTGAAAGTTTATGAACCGTTTTTGGGGACTACAATAAAAAGTGGGCGTGACGCTAAACCGATTTTGTCCATTTGCATAATATACCCTTAACATTAACAAATTCAACTTTTTTCAACAAAATTCTTTATGAAAAATCATTTTTTTTTTTTTAAATTTTTGTTGAAAAATTTAGTGAAATAATGCATTATAAAGGAGGTAGTGCCACGCCCATTTTCGAAAATGTATATTTTTCGAAATTCTTCGTACATGAAAAACTGAAATAAATTAGTTTTTCGCAATAAATTAATTTTTATACTTGCCTATAATTCTCCTAAAAATATTTTTTAAAAAGGTGGGCGTGGTCCTTGGCCGATTTTTTTTATGTAATATGTGAGCGGAATTTCATTTAATAACTTCAACAGTTTCAGTTTCACATGGGCGAACAAAAATATTTTGAAAATATTATTTATCAAAAGTAGGCGTGCCACGCCCATTTTCAAAAATTTCTATAAAACACCAACTGAATAAAATAATATTTTAAAAACAACTGAATTAGTCAATGAGTTCTAGTAATTTATAATTTTTTCGAAATATTCAATATCGAAAAAGGGGCGTGGTTATCGACCGATGTCATATATTTCGAATAGTAATTTCATTCAAATATCTTAATTGTACTTCCTAACGAAGGGAGGGATGGAGAGGCGACGGACTTTATATCTATCTGGATACTTTTATGGAAGAATGTGCATTTCAAGAAGAAGAGAAAGAATAAGATTTCAATTAAATTCAAGCTTTTAAAAATAAAAAAAAAACATCGAGATGCAGAAAAACTATACCCATATGTTTGTTTTGGGGATTTTCCAGGTCAGTTCGGCATTGCGTTCGGAACTATTTTTAAATCATTCTCCCAAAAAGACCCCCCCCCCCCTCTTGCACCATATAACACAAACAATAGGATGAGTGATTTAACGAAGAAGGGCACTGATGATGGCACAAAGCCGAAACCAGTTTGTAGCCAAGCCAAAATTGGCAGGGGATGACGAAAAATCGTTCCAGAAAAACTCGTTCTCTTATCCTGTCGGAAACAGCAACAGCAAAAAGTATGACTTATAGAGTGTTAAATTCATTCGCTAAGAGAGGACTTTTCTTCTCAATTGCCTACTCAGTCCGGAGCCCCTTACTGGCCCGACATGAAAATAGATTTTCTGGGTTTTGTTGTTGTTAATTTGGAGTTTTTGTGTTTTTGGCACTAAAACTTTGTTGGCATATCCCAAATGTATGACGACGTACAGCACTTTTAATGGATTTCTTGTTATTGAAAAGTTGTACTTCATGGAAATTACCTAAAATAGGGCATTTACCGCAAGCTAACAACTAAGGTAGAGCGTGAGCGTGTGCGTGTGGCCTTAGCCGCATAATGACTTTGAGTTATTTATGTTTGCCAGTTTTGACTGCACTCAGTGGGTGCATATTCATTCAATTATATATTTTCAACTTGACCTGTGTTGAATAGCAGAGAAATCCCATAAGCTCTAACATTCGACAAACTATGGAAGGAGCTTACCAGATATATGAGCCCCTTTCTCAACAGCCTTGGCTAAGGATAGATGGTCTCCTCTTTCTCCCTATCGAGTATTAATGCTTCCGCCAAGAAAAAATTGTTTGGCTTGGGAAGTATTGTTCGGAGTTGGAATAAAGATAAGTGCTCCCAGTTTATAGGAAAACACTAAGTGGGAGGAAGAGAAACTCGGCATAAATCTTATCGGAGATATATAGTGGCAAATTTCAATTATTCCTATTTTAACAAATAATATCCTAAATAACCGCTGCTTGTACATTTAATCGAGTAATAAAGTCAAAACAATGGTTTTTTGAATTTTTGTCTGTTTGTCTGTATGTTTGTTCGCGCATAACTCAAAAACCACTCCACAAAATTTAATACAATTTTCTCACAAATATTGTTAGATGTATAACTTAAAGTTTAGAACCGATTTTACTGCAAAAAACCCCACACTGTAAATAGTGGGGGCAATAAAAGTATGCACAAAATATTTTTACAAGTACATGCTATGATTATGAAATTGCAAAAGGCTTATGTCTGTATGTAATAAATATTACAAAAAAATGCATATGGATAAGCGAGCAACGGCAGTGAAAGAAATAATAATGTTATTTTCTGGCTGTCTATCTGTATGCAAAAATGTTTGTGTGCGCATCACTTAAAAACTACTACAAATAATTGACTGGTTTTATCATCGATGTATTGCTGAATGTCTACCTTGAAACATAAAATACATTTTCCATTTGTTGCTGTCTAATCTGTTTTTATTTAAGCGCGCCGCAGCCTCGTACAACCATGGCCATCTAGTTAATTTATCAGACCATTATCATACAAGACTACTGGTGACCATATTTCAATTTCGCATACCATAAAACATGCCTTTAGTCATTTGTATATCATTGGACTAGTCATATTTGAAACTCTGACTACTTACCGACTAGTACGCTTAGCGCAATTGCTTTAAAGCTGTCTTAGATTTTTGCAAAAAAAAAAAAAATTGAAAGTATTACGTTCGGATTATAATATTTAATAACAAAATGCAATACACATTGTTGTGGTTTTTATTTGATGAAGCAGCTGTAATGCTGAAACAATTTAATCGAAGCATATGAATGCTGCTCAAACATGGAATGTCTGCTTTGGTTTTTGCAAAAATCTGTGAAATTGTGGTTTAAAGTGTACCAGTGAAATAATTTGTGACTTATGACAGTTTACTTAAAAAATCAATTTGTCCGAACAGTAATTACAATGCGTAAATACTTTTAAAAAAGACAGGAGGTAACTGTGTCTGGGGATTGGGCTACAACCGTAAACCTTAGCCATAGTAGTAGCAGTCGTAACCGTAACCTTAACTGTAGTTCTAAACGTGCTTGTAACTGTAAAGAGTGCAATAAAGTATAAGCTGTGTTTTGTGGTTACGGTTATAGTTATGTTTACGGCTACTGTTATGGTTACGATTGTTGTTACGCTCACGCTTACGATAGCAATTACGGTTACGGTTATGGTTACGGATACTGTTACGGTTACGGCTGTTGTAACGCTTACGGTGTTGATTATTTTCAAAGGCTTGATAATAGTTGCTGTAGCCATTTTTTGTCGTTCTCTCCTAAGGTTCGTATTTGCTTTGCTGGATATGGTAAAACCTCATTGTGTACTGCCCCCTTTTAGACAAATACTCTGTCAACTCTGTTGTAAAATTGTTGTTGAGCAAAAAGAAGGAATTTCATATAATTCCATGTAAAAATTATTTGATAAGCCGTAGGGTGTATCCGTCACTCTCCGCAATAAAAGAACATCGTAATTATTTTACAATTGAATTAAATTACACACAAACACACACACACACAAGGATATCTCTTCAATGAGCTTATGGACATGTAAACCTTGTATGTGATATACAAAATCAGTACGCTCATGTGTGATAGCTTGGAGCCACCTATCGAATTAGTGATTGTTTCTATGGTTCCACCCATTGTTCACCTGAACGCGATTTGCATACAAATGTATTAGTGAGTGCATTATTTTGTGTTGTTGTGTGTTGAAACTTATGTTCACGCATCGGTGCTAGATTTAATTTTGCTGCTCCCACTTTCTGAATGACCAGCTCAATGATTATAAGTTTATAGATTTAGATGGTAGGGAGAATGAGGCGAGGTATGCCACAATGGACACACAAGGAAGAAAGACAAGCGAAAGCAAGGCGGACGACACGAATAAGCACATTTTCAATAATATTTTATAGTAAATGTGATGACGTTGACTTTGGTTCTATAGAGCGAAAATGCATTTTCAATGGTATAACATCTCTATCTGAAATCCAAGTAATTTTCCACGTCATCAACACAACTCCCTCTGGGGAAGCACATTTCAAAAATTGAAAAAAAAAAGAAAAAGAAATCATTTTGTTATTTTATTCATAAGTCGCTTAGTGCATGCGAAAAAAATCGGCTTTTATTTAAATATGTTAGTAATTAATTAAATTAAGCCGTATTATGTTCCCTACGTTGTTGCAAACCTAAAATACATACATACATATATAATTAAGTCATATTTTGAAGTGTAAAAAGATTAAAAAAGGAAAATCACTTTACGATCGCATGTCACGTGCTATTTGCAAATTAATGCAAACACACTAATAACAATTTACTTTTGTTTGTAAACAATGGCACAGAATAAATCTGATAAAGATTTATTCATTTTGTTTGATGGATTTTTCGCATGAATTGCTGCAATGACTTTAATTTTTATAATTGCTTAATTACATTGTTGATTCAAAAATTTGATTAATTAATTTATTGCTGATTGATTTATCTAACACACATACACATACATCATTGTAAAGTTGTTGTTGAGTAACAGCTGATATTGGATGTGATTTTTTTAAATTTTTTCTCTATTCCATTTTTTCATTCCTCAGAAATGGTTAAGTGTGAATCCATCTTAACGAACTTCTGACGATTCCAAGAGCAACGAATACCAAGAAGAGTCAACACGAATAATCGCACATTATCAATTCGCGGGTGAGCAATTCATCATATTGCGTGGTGAATTCTTTACCCGTAAAGTGATAACGTGCGATAATTGACGCTTGGTTCCTCTTCTTATTCGATGCACTTTGAATTAATGAAAACAAATTACATGTACAGTGGTGATATATGGAAAAAATATATTTAAAAAAAAAGCTTGACAGATTGCCTATACTAAAATTCACCTCACAACTGTCAAAAATTCTGAGTCGAAAGTATGCTTTGCTTGAGTTTGACACAAATTCTTTTCAGCAAACGACTTCACTAACAACAACGTAGGCAAAACGATATCGGAATTAGAAAACCAAACATATGGAAACTTTGACGTTTCGTAATCAAAAACGAAGCTTCGTAACATTCGCTGTGGTGACTTTTTTGAATTTTATATTAAAAGCACTGGCAGCGCATGAGAAGCGCAGTTATTTGGTTTACTTAAGCGTTGTAATTACTTTTACTAATGCGCATCTGCTACCACGAAATGTTGCTAAAATTAAACAAATTATATTAATGTTATTGCGGTTTTGTTGTATCTTGTTGGGTGAATTGATTAAAACGACGCTACGCAAACACACCACAGTTGAGTTGATCGTGCTATTGCAGTTAACACTTTGATATAAAAATGTGTAACGTCATGAATGTACAAAATGTGAGTTTAGTGGAAACAATCCCGAAATTTTTCTAGTCCCGAAAATTTTCCAATACCGGAATTTTTTTAGTCCCGGAATGATAAGCGTCACATTTGTTTAGGGGGACTCCATTCTTATATGAACTCGCTTTCGAACAATCTTACTTAATCGCTGAATCTCTGAAGATCTTCACTTCTGGGACTTATTATCTCTAGCGAGACTAGAATTGGGTAGAAGGTGGAAGAGAGATATTCAGAATAGTCGTGGTACTCAGAGCGCCTTGGAGTATTGATGTGTATTTGTCACTGATCGAACTGGAACACCAAACCAATTGTTGCAGCTAAAATCTACCGGGATGAAGAAGATTTATAATAAAATCAAGGCTTTAGATCTTATTAAGCTTGGAGAGTTTTTCGGTCATTTAAAGAAGAGAGCTTGGATGATAATCGGGAAATATAGTTTTTCAAAGAAAAAAAAAAAAATGTAAGAAAGCAAAAGAACACACCTAATCCCTTAAGGGACCATTCCTAAACCCTTGAGACGCCCTCCAGACATCAAAGTTGGACCAAACCTCGTTACCGTGTAAATTTTCTTGACACAATTTTCCCCAGAAATTTTCTCAGGGCTTTTACCTATGATTACCTCGCTCACCATAAACATTGCTGAATTTTTTCTGTACAATTTTGATTAATCACATTCCACCAAAACAATCTTGAATTTCAAAAGTGCTTCAATGAAATTAATCACACTCAAAGTACATATTCGTAACTCCAACATAACCACCTTAATTGTCAATGTTAATTCAATTAGCTAAATTAAGTTAACAGATTAATTCAATATGAGTGGAAGCAGTAAACTGATTTATAACAATTTATTTAAGAAGAAGAAGCAGTAATGAAGTTACTATGTGATTATGTATGAAAACGTTTTGTATTGAAGAATTTTTTGGGAGAGTAAGCGAACACACATACTATTTTTGAGTGATTTGGGAAACGTAGCGTTCAGTTTATAAAACAAGAAAAATGAAGAGAAAGGAGACAATTGAGAGCGAAAGTGAAATATAATGAAAAGAGAAGATGTAAGGGGAAGAAAAAAGGGGATGAAAGAAGTAAACTATTAACTAAAAGAAAAAATGGAAATGAAATGGAAAAGAGAGAGAAAATGTGCGGTGAAGAGGGTTTGGGATCTGAAGAAAGCGATTAATGCGAAGGGGACAGGGGATAAGAAGAGGTTATAGTAGTGTGACGGAGAAAGTAGAGAGCGAGAAAATTTAATAAAGATTATCTTTCAACCTCCAACCCAGAGTCAGATCCACGGGGGTGGTTTTTGGGTCCAAATTCTCCCTCGAAATCGTACTTTTTAGGAGCTGTGGATACAAGATTTTCAATTTCTATAAAAAAAGTTTAGATAACCCCCCTTCTCAAAATCCGGCATTCCGACTGTTTCAATCATAAAGTTGATATTATGGAAAAATGAGGGAAAAGAACGAAGAATTGGTGGAGAAAAAGGATCGGGAGAGGATAGCCCATATGATACGGATGAGAAGAGCGTGGTCAAGAGGTTAACGGCAATGTAATATTAACAGGATTGGAGACATGAATACGAATGGGAAGATGTGGAAGAGAAGAACTAAAGAGCCAAAATAGGGGGAAGAGAAAAGGAAGGAGAAAGGGGGTAGATTAAGAATTTTGAAATGAATAACTTGAGGAAGAAAGGTGAAGAGAACGCAGGAGAGAGTACAACGTCCGTGGGGTCTGCTGGTGAACATAAGTTGATTTTATAAAATGAAAAACAAATTCTAAAAAAAATTGGAATTTCCTTTGAAAATCAAAAGCGAACTTGACGCTAGTGCGAAAGCGACTAAAATTGAGAGCGCTTATAACTTTCTTTGTGCGCTCATTTTTTTGTTGTTTTCAATTCACTATTTACTTTACGAACACAGAAAAGATTTATAACGAATAAAAAATAATCAAAGAAAAGTAAAAATTTCATTGAAAGAGTATTTTCATACAATTTAAGCTCCCAACTTTAAATAGCAAAAAAAATGCTGCCAAAGAAAATTTCCATGAAAAATTAATCCTCCAAACTTATTTCTTACCTTTGCAGACATTGAGCAATGCATTGCTTATACTCAACTGCAGCCCGCGTGCAACGGTTTCAATTCTAATACGAAGCTATTATGAAGCGTTTAAGCGAGTGAGAAGTAGCCAAAGCGGCGCTCACTCTCATTGACAGCCAATCACTTAAATTCCTAACGACAACAAAAGGAAAACCGGCAACAAAAGCACGACATTCAACGGCAGCCACACACACACGCGTGCACTGGAAATGCTTTCATTCAATACACCACAACAACAACAACAATGAAACAAAAAAGTGGCAATCGTGTGAAAATGTCAAATGCCAGTTGGTATCGTCGTCGACGATTTTATAAATTTTTTTTACAATTGCGAATATTTCCATTATTTCGATTGTTGCCAATACTATGGTTATTATTATGTTATTGTTGTTGTTGTTGCCATTGTGAACACAGGCAACATGCCATTGAGCATAGTGTCAAGCTAAGTAATTGCTATGATATTGGATATGGTTTTGATAGTTTGACAAAATCGATGACCACCACCAGTTCATCATCCAGCACCTCCTCCTCCTCGTCACCCACGGCCTCGTCATCCTCATCCGCATCTAAGGCGGCGTCAACAAAGCTACTTGTATCTGCAACAAATAACGCTAACAGTGGCAATAGCAGCACACTCAGAAATGCAAATATGAGCACAACGGTGAGCGATCTATGGACGCAACATCAAATGCAATTGAAAAATGGTTCCGACTTGGATGCACAAGGCGGTTACCGTTTGGCACAACCCATTTTAACTGGCTGGCAATGTTGTTGTTGGAATTCTACAAATCAAGTAAGTAAATATTGATGTTAAGTAATTTTTCTGTATTTAATGACATACGACCCCCAATATTATCCACCCCTCGAAAATGTGTGATAACTTGAACATATCTGGCGCGTTTGGGCCATAGATGGTTAATTTATTTTGTTGTAGAGAAGCTACTCACGTTACAAATAACTGCAAACTTTGAGCACTAGGCTCTCACACACATGCTCTCTGAAGTCATTGTTTGACCTAACGATGTTACCGAGCGTTGAGAGAATATTATTTTTGTTCGAAGTATGCATAGCAAACAAAGTAAACAACAAACATACGGCACACACACAAAGTTAGTGAGCGCCTAGCATGATTTCGTTGGTGCGCTATCTCAAACTAGCGTGTAATTCTCAACTTGTTTATGCTCATTTAAATTCAAGTACACTTAATTACAATTTAGTATAGATGGTGCCTCAAAACGAGCCAATTACCACAGAATCAGTCCCTTAGTATCAGAAATGAGGATCTATAAGGACTAAATAAGGCAAAAGTTAGGCCGATATGTATTTGTCGATTTCAAAAAACAAAGTTGAGCTATAACAGTACTGATTTAAAAGGAACTCTCTCGACAACAACAGAAAATCTATAATATAAATGCGCAAGTTGAGGAGAAATGTACCACATCTTATATGTATTTATTGGTGGCGAGCACTGTTGGCTCTGAGGCATTGCGCGTGATTAGATTTCTCATTTTCGTTGTGTGAAACCACCCTTTGGCTTTACAAAACACAAACTATGTATATCTACAAAATATTTCATAAGCTGATTGCGAATTACAACAGGATGCAATGCAAATTAAATAAACGAAAGAAATCACCATAGCTTATGTCGCTTAAACACCAGGGTAATGCAAGCAGGAATTTTTTAGTGAGCTTTGAGCATTTGTCAGCTCATTTCTGATTATACTCTTCTCTCATTCTCTCCCCAGCAGAGAGAAAATTCGTAATGGCTGTGCTCTCACTTTTATCGTATGGGATCATGGATACGTAAAAGCACGCAGAATGCATTCAAAAAAGAGAGACCTGGTTATTTCTGAGTGATCTGTGCCAAGTGCAAACGGACAAGTTGTTGGACGCTTGAAGTCTTTTAATAAACTGAGAGAAAATGATAAAATACTATAAATTAAATAAAGCAAGAGCATCCTGTAGTATACGAGTACTCCACAGAGATTCAGAATGATATCGAAAACGTGACTGTTTCTCTGTTTCTTATGATTGAATTTGAAGCTGAGAGCCTAGACATGGCCATCACTGTGTTTTTGTGATGCATGCAATCATACAACCGATTTCAAATTAGTTGGAAATTACTAAAGAGAGTGCTTCATATGAAATGGTAGTTTTTTCATGGTTGTATGCGTTCTTATGCATCCTCTCGTCCTATTTCCTGTGAACGATAATTATAGTACGCTGGACCCCCAGTGTGGAACAACCACACGCTACCACCACACCATCTATGTACCATGCTTTGAGTTGCTTAAATTGAATTTAATTTCTGTTCTCATGATTTATGATTTCTTATGAATTATCAATCATGCAGATGTATGTATTTAAATCGATTTCTATGTATATACCCTTAATTAAGTTGTTTAATGTTTCAAACTCGATGAGAAATTGTCTGCCTATTTGGCTTTCTGATTCAATTATACGTTGCTAAGCGTTGCATTAAACGACCTGCCAGATAAATTTTAAATTTGGGATCGAAGTTAAAGAAAAGGCTGATGGGTTAGCTCTAAGTGTGTGTATACTAAGCAGCTTTTTTTTGAGCGGCCACCCTAATGTACGCACATCATAACCCTACCAACCTCATACAAGTAATTCCCTTAATTATTTGTATTGTCAATAATATTCTATTTTTGCGTGTTTGATAAAGTTATTTATAGTAGTGTACGGATATTCTTTTCCAAACAGGGAAATGGATACTTTAAGGTTATGTCAATATGAGGGACCGTAATTATTCTGAATTCTTTTACTTCGCTTCGTCCAACGCATTTTTCGCAGAGCATAGTGCGTTTCACTTTATTATCTAACAAGAGGCGAGATATTTGTTGTAATAAGATCAATTTTAATTTATTCTATTAAACCATTTTAATTAAGCAGATTGAAGTTTTAAGGCCTGCGGCGTAAGCATAAATACCGACGCAGCTACACACATATTTATAATCTTATAAATAAAAATGAATGTGTGTCTGTGTGTCTGTGTGTCTGTGTGTCTGTGTGTCCTTTATAGGCGTCCAAAGTACTCAACCGATTTTTATGAAATTTTCACAGTATATTCTTGGGATCACGAGTTAAAGCATAGGCTATATATATTTTTGGAAAAGTGGGCGGTGCCACGCCCCTAGGCTATATAAAAATTCAAATTGTCATAGCTATGCATTTCAAATCGTCATAACTATGAACATATTTGGTCTTAATTAATGATTTTTGGATATGTGTGTCCTTTGGTCAAGATTTATACAATTTTCGAAAAGTGGGCGGTGCCACGCCCCCATTTTTTGTGTTTCGTTTGTAATTCAATAATATCCAAAATTTATGGTCGATCTCTTTTAAACTCTCCAGTTTCATTTAGAAGATTATTGTGTAGGATTAAGGTTGTATACATTTTTGGAAAAGTGGGCGGTGCCACGCCCCCAGGCTATATAAAATTTCAAATCGTCCTAACTATGAACATATTTGGTCTAAATTAATGATTTTTAGATATGTGTGTCCTTCGGTCAAGATTTATACAATTTTCGAAAAGTGGGCGCTGCCACGCCCCCATTTTTTGTGTTTCGTTTGTAATTCAATAATATCCAAAATGTATGGTCGATCTCTTTTAAACTCTCCAGTTTGATTTAGAAGATTGTTGTGTACGATTTAGGCTATATTAATTTTTGGAAAAGTGGGCGGTGCCACGCCCCCAAGCTATATAAAATTTAATTCATCATAACTTTGAATATATTTGGTCTAAACTAATGATTTTTGGATATGTGTGTCCCTTGGTCAACAATTATATAGTTTGGGAAAAGTGGGCGGTGCCACGCCCACATTTTTTGTATTCAGTACGTTGTTTGTACTTCAATAAGTTCAAAGTTTATGGTTGATCTGTTTTAAACTTTTCCAATGCGTTAAAATCTTCGTTGGGTACGACATACATAGGCTACATTTGTAAATTCTTTGGAAAAGTGGGCAGTTCCAAGACCACAAGCTAAGTAATATTTCAATTCGTTATATCTATCCCTGAATGAATTTGCTTTAGTGACATTTTAACGTTCTTAAATCTTAATCAAAGCACTTATTTTTTGTTTGTTATTGCCGTTCATACATATCCAGAGTATTATAGGTAGATATAGGATATAATTAAATAAGTACTAACTATACATCTGCTCAGCAGCGCACAATGGTTTTTGTCATACCCATTGAGTTCAAAAGATCCGTTTTTTGAGTTGGACATCCAAAAAATTTATTTGTTTATACCAAAGACTTTAAAGCCAGAAACATTGTATGTATATCCTAAAGCACTGCAATAAATGGAATGTTAAAAGTTAAAGAAAAATACTTGAAAATGTATTTCGAGGGAAGTCACTGGTCAGGCAGAACAACGTCTGCCGGGTCTGCTAGTGTGTATATATATGTATTTATGTAAATTATTTAATAACCATTTACATATTAGGGAAGTGAATTTTCAACACTTTTGCGATTTTGTTCTTTTCGGGATTTACAGAATTTTTGCTATTTTCGGGATTTATAGTACTTTAAGAAAATTTAAAATTGATAAATTATGTAAAGGAAATTTTTAACAATATAATAACTGAAATATTGTAAACGATGCTTTCAGTTACCAAATCTGGACCGGAAAATAAGCGGAAAAACAACAACAAAATGTTAGTTTTAAGGTATTTTGAAAATTTCTTAAGAGATTATCTGTCGTTATTAAGTTAGCAAGTAAAAGTAATTTTACTGGCGAGAAATTCACTAAAAGACTACTTATCCCGAAAATCCCGAAGACGCAATTTATGTCTCGGGTTTTAAAAAAAGCAAGGTCAAGGGATGAACTTCTCTAACAAATACATATGTAAGCATCAGGGATTTTTGGATTGCTAATTTTTTGAATCTTAATAGTCCCGGAAATTTCGGGATTTTTTTGTTCGTACAATTTAGCTTGAAAAGTTTAAGAAAATGTTTGAAAATTGCACTTTTGCAAAGTTTGGAACTTATTGCAATTCAGTTTTTATTATAAAAAAAAAATATTATTAAAATAAATACAGAAATTATTAATAAAAAATATATAATTTTCGGTACTGAGAGCGGTACAATCACAATTTCTTATTAATTCAAGTAACATAATGCGCAAAGAAAATTAAAATTAAAAAAAAACTTTCGTTTTTATTAACAAAATTGCAATCCCGAAAATTCAGACAAATCCCGCACCTAAAAAATCTTGCATTGCCATCCCTAGAAAGTATAAACATAAATTTATACAAAAATCAAAGTTTACTTTGGCTACCATCAATGCAAGCAAACACTTTAATTTATAGTTTGTGTTGCTGTCTTCAAGTACAAATGACAGTTCTTCTTTGACATTTGTATTTTTACTTCTGACATGAGCTTGATTTTGCCATGCTTCAGCTATATAATACTCATGCTTAACCACGCTGTGCACTCTGTAATGAAATTATCGCTTCCATTTGCTGCAACCGCATTATAATGTAATATATTAAGGTTGATTTGCATGGAACATACATATGTATGTATACGTATATAATAGGGATGGAACGAATATTCGCATACGCAAATTTGTAAATTGGAGTCGAAGCAGATTACCTAGTAACAATAATCCAATATTTTTAAATAAAATGCAATAAAAAGGTTTCCATTTTTTTTTAATGAAAATCATAAAATAGCTTAAACTGTACCACAATTAGTTGCATTGAGCATTTTTTGACAGTCTTGAGGTAAATATAATTCTCACCTCAAAGCTGTCACCACACTACATTTATTAGTAGTTACTTACTCCTGCACTCACTGCTAGCAAAAAGCATTGAATAAGAAGGAAGCTAAATCAATCAATTCACGGGTAAGGTTTTATATAGAATTTCGTCTTCGAAGTAAAATTTTAAGGTGGAATTTTTGATAACTTCGAAATTGCTAGCTACTTTTTATAGGTTCCAAGGGAAAGTTTTGGACAAAAGAAAATTTGTTGATTAATTTTGCAAAATATTTTAATGAATGAATCACGAAAAATTTTCACAAAATTCCGAGAATGAACTTTCGGTCGAATGTTTCTTTAACTGGCATTCAATAATAGAAATTCGCTGGAAAAATTTGTGGACACTTTTTTGGTAAAATCGAAATTCACCAGAGAATATTTGTCAAACTTAGATTCGTATTGGCAGTCTTAACATCTACATATGTAAACTTACATACGTGCACATACAACAATACATCTAAATAGTATATACAGTTGCTACTCAAAGAAATCTTTTTCAATGTTTCATACATTTCTCCTCCTCAAAAGTGTTTGTAAGTACGTGCGCTTTTGTGAATTTATGCACTTTGTTGTACTCACTCACTTACAATGAATTCGCCATCGTTAAATGGACTCAAGTGTAGGAGTTTGTGACATATTTTCATTCTCGAAGACACTAACTGGCATTGTTGGCACAAAGTAAGCTTCTTGTCAATATATTTTACGGTTTGGAGTTTCAACAAAACTTTTTGCGACCTTCAACATTAGAAAAAAAGAGTTTAATATTTGTAAGCTGAGCGAGCGAGTAGAGAAATGTATGCTTTTTGTGCAAATGAAGGTGTCCCTCTGCGTCAGATTGATGGTTTTGTGAGAACAAAGTTTAACACCAACGTGTTCGAAAAAAGAGAATGAGGATTGTAGCTGTGAAATCGATACCACATCTTGAATGACGATGGCGAGAGCACAAACGCCTCACTGGACGCACTTTGTGAGGTCCTTTTGGACCAACGTAACGCAGAAGCAATCTAACCCATAAGTGCTACTTTAGACTGAGGCTGAAAATGACAAGTAAAACTCTCTCTCGAAGAACAAAGATCACTATAAGCCTCTCTTCATACTTGTTTTGATGTATTATTCGAAATTATCGACAAAATCATAGGAGTCTGATGTCTCTTAGACTTAGATATCTGTTATTATTTCCTACTTCTTATTTTCTTTGAAACTCTTGGAACTCCTTCGTTAGGGAGAGGTAGACCACCACTTAAACTTAGTATCTGAAATGATAAGCATTCCATGACTTCCTTATAATAGATATCTTTTCAATAATAAATTTAGATTTCGGGCTAGCTCCTGTAGAAATTTTTTTTTTCTATTTCTTGCAAAGCTTCTCAGGGATTAGCTCACTTCACCTTATAGTAGCTGTCACCTCTCACCACCCATCTCTCATCTCTCACCTCCCATCTCTCACCTCTCATCTCTCATCTCTCATCTCTCATCTCTAATCTCGCATCTCTCATCTATTATCTCTCATCTCTCATCTCTCATCTCTCATCTCTCATCTCTCATCTCTCATCTCTCATCTCTCATCTCTCACCTCTCACCTCTCATCTCTCGTCTCTCATCTCTCATCTCTCATCTCTCATCTCTCATCTCTCATCTCTCATCTCTCATCTCTCATCTCTCATCTCTCATCTCTCATCTCTCATCTCTCATCTCTCATCTCTCATCTCTCATCTCTCATCTCTCACCTCTCACCTCTCACCTCTCACCTCTCACCTCGCACCTCTCATCTCTCATCTCTCATCACTCATATCTCATCTCTCATCTCTCATCTCTCATCTCTCATCTCTCATCTCTCATCTCTCATCTCTCATCTCTAATCTCTCATCTCTCATCTATCATCTCTCATCTATAATCTCTCATCTCTCACCTCTCATCTCTGGTCTCTCGTCTCTCATCTCTCATCTCTCATCTCTCATCTCTCATCTCTCATCTCTCATCTCTCATCTCTCATCTCTCATCTCTCACCTCTCACCTCTCACCTCTCACCTCGCACCTCTCATCTCTCATCTCTCATCACTCATATCTCATCTCTCATCTCTCATCTCTCATCTCTCATCTCTCATCTCTCATCTCTCATCTCTCATCTCTCATCTCTCATCTCTCATCTCTCATCTCTCATCTCTCATCTCTCATCTCTCATCTCTCATCTCTCACCTCTCACCTCTCATCTCTCATCTCTCATCTCTCATCTCTCATCTCTCACCTCTCACCTCTCACCACTCATCTCTTATCTCTCATCTCTCATCTCTCATCTCTCATCTCTCATCTCTCATCTCTCATCTCTCATCTCTCATCTCTCACCTCTCACCTCTCATCTCTCATCTCTCATCTCTCACCTCTCACCACTCATCTCTCATCTTTCACCACTCACCACTCATCTCTCATCTCTCATCTCTCATCTCTCATCTCTCATCTCTCATCTCTCATCTCTCATCTCTCATCTCTCATCTCTCATCTCTCATCTCTCATCTCTCATCTCTCATCTCTCATCTCTCATCTCTCACCTCTCACCTCTCATCTCTCATCTCTCATCTCTCATCTCTCATCTCTCATCTCTCATCTCTAATCTCTCATCTCTCATCTATCATCTCTCATCTATAATCTCTCATCTCTCACCTCTCATCTCTGGTCTCTCGTCTCTCATCTCTCATCTCTCATCTCTCATCTCTCATCTCTCATCTCTCATCTCTCATCTCTCATCTATAATCTCTCATCTCTCACCTCTCATCTCTGGTCTCTTATCTCTCATCTCTCATCTCTCATCTCTCATCTCTCATCTCTCATCTCTCATCTCTCATCTCTCATCTCTCATCTCTCATCTCTCACCTCTCACCTCTCATCTCTCATCTTTCGTCTCTCATCTCTCCACTCTCACCTCTCCACTTTCACCTCTCCTCTCATCTTTCATCACTCACCTCTCACCTCTGACCTCTCTCCTTTTATCTATCATTTCTCCACTCTTATCTCTCCACTCTAAATTATCACCTCTCACTTCTCACCTCTTCCTCTCTCTCTCACTCTCTCTCTCCGCCCCTTCATTTCCTTTGAAAACTCAAATTGGTGCAATAAACGATAAACATAACCCATTAAACTTGTGTGATTAAAATATCTACATACTTACATGTATAAATATATTGACCCAGTGTTTATCATACAATTAACTTTTGCCTTAGTTTAATAATATCAACGTAATGAGCTACAAATTCTATTACTCTAAACTGTTTTACTGCGATTTAATCGAGTGCTTTCAATTACATACTCATATTCGTGCTCTACTCACCATTTACCAACAATCTCCTGTGCAGTTTCATTCAATTACTTCTGCATCGTAAAAAGTTATTTAAAGTTTAGTAGCTGGCAATTGTTTTTGCTTGAAGGGGTTAATTACATTTTTATAATGCCTTCAACTTTATGGTAACGTTTAAAAAAAAAAGTGAATAAATAACTATGCTAAGCTCACCCACAACTAGACAAAGAGACTAAGTGTAGACATCACTTACACTTGAGCTGCGAATACAAAAAGCAAAAGGCTTTTCAGACTTACTCAAACGAAGGCAGTGCGTCTCTTGGCTGCTCAAAAAAGTTCTTGCCCACAGGCGGCGTTAAACGCTGTTGACTAATTAAAAAAATATTTTAAATAAAAAATTAAAAAATGTGGCTTAGTATGCTATGTTTAGTAGCATATTATTAGTAGGAACTAAGAAAAAATTAAATTGGAAGTAAGAAAAAAAAAAGAAAATATTAAATTAGAAGTTGCAATAATTGAAGTACCGATTTAAATTATTTTACAAAACCTACATGAATTTTAATATTTTCCTGGAATTTGTGGGTGCTTTGTTCTTTTTTTATGGGATTTATAAAATTAAAAGCTCTATTTATTTATAGACAAACTAACTTTTATAAATCATTTTTCACTTAAATTTTTTTGCAGGATGAAATTGAGTGCCATTGTGAGGGTGAGGCGTTAATGCGTGTACCACAAACGCTGGCAGTGCCAGTACAGCGCCTAAGCATCTCATCAGCTGGTTTGCCACGCGTACGTACTACTGGTCTAAAAAAATATGCGGCCTCCTTGCAGGATTTGTAAGTTGTGGCATTGCGGTTAAAGCAACAACAAACACGCTCTCACTCAACCATTTTTATGTTTCTTTTTGCGACGGTTTTTAGTGTGCTAACAGATTTACAACATTTGGAATGCATCGAGGATGGCGCGTTTGATGGTCTGAAACTATTGCGTACAATGTAAGTAAGACAATGGTTATGAGATTTTAAGCAAGAATTAAAAAAGTAAATTTTTTTTTTTTTTTTACAAGTCATAACAAATATTCAATTATCTTTCGACTAAAATATAAAGTAAAAAATTTGAGTGAAACTAGATTTTTACTCTTTGAGTAAAAAAAAAAAAGGAAAAAAATTTAAAGGTGGTTTTTATTTTTCCAGAAAGTTTAAACAAAATTGATTTTTGTTGCTCAAGTATAAAATGACAATTAAATGTCGATTTAAATTCTATTTCGAAAATTAAAATGGCATTTCATTTTTCAGAAAACTTAAATATAAAATTTCTTTTTTTGTTTGTTAAAGTGTAAAATAACAGTTTAACGTGAATTCAAATTTTAGTTTTTTTTTAATTTTTTTTAAATTTGATTTTTATTATTCAAACTAGACTTTCATTTTTAGATCGGTTGTATTTTTGTTGTTGTTTTTTTGATAAAAATTTCACCCCAAATTTTTTTTTCAAAAATTAAAAAAGTTAAATAAAACTCTTCGCTACAAGTCAAAAGAGATAAGTTCAGGTCAAAATAGAGTTTTACTTTTTGAGACAAAAAGAAAAAAAATTCAAAATTTTTATTTTATAGCTCAAATGAAAACTTTTTAATTAAAAAAATAGTTATAAATTTTTATTTTAGAAGTCAAATGAAAACTTTTAAAGTAAAAAAAAAATTCTAAATTTTTATGAAAATTTTTAAATAACAAAACAAAAATTCTAAAAAAGTTAAATTAAATTCTTTGCTTCAAGTCATAAAAGATAAGTTAAGGTAAACGTAACAGTAAAAAATTTGGGTAAAAATAGAGTTTTACTTTTTGAGACAAAAAGAAAAAAAATTTTACATTTTTATTTTAGAAGTCAAATGAAAACTTTTAAAGTAAAAAAAATTCTAAATTTTGTTTTTATAAAAATTTTTAAATATCTAACAAAAAAAATTCTAAATTTTTATTTTAATTTTGCTTCATGTCATAAAAGATAAGTTAAGGTAAACGTAACAGTAAAAAATTTGGGTAAAAATAGAGTTTTACTTTTTGAGACAAAAAGAAAAAAATTTTAAATTTTTATTTTAGAAGTCAAATGAAAACTTTTTAAATAAAAAAAAAGTTGTAAATTTTTATTTGAGAAGTCAAATGAAAACTTTTAAAGTAGAAAAAAATTCAAAATTTTGTTTTTATAAACATTTTTAAATAACAAAAAAAATTCTAAATTTTTATTTTATAAGTCAAATGAAAACTTTTTAATTAACAAATAGTTATAAATTTTTATTTTAGAAGTCAAATGAAAACTTTTTTTTTTCGTTTCTCTTAGTTACATTTCACATGCTCCGAAATTGACGTTCCTGTCACGCGATGTTTTTGCTGGCATTTCGGAAACAATAAAAACAATGTAAGTATATAAATGTAGAGCTTTAAATAAACTTTTTAATTGGATCGAAGTTCCAATATATTAAAAATTAGAATAACGTGAGTGAGTTTCAAAAATATTGTCTATTAGTGAGCAGCTCTCAAGTCGATGTTTGATGAATTTTCGCTAAGCCCGTGCGCCCCCTAGCGGATTTTTTAACTTGTAACGGAGTTGTAAACGATGTTTCAAGTCTTAAGTGCCTTACTCAAGAAAAAGTTACTTAAACAAACTTTGTAAGATTTCAAAGAAATGGACAAGAAAGCAACTTCATATAAAGGTAGTAAAAAGCTTCAATCGCATTTCTAAAAATAAAAAGCAGAAACATTGATGTTGACACATACTCTCAAATCAGTTTTTCTTCTTCATACACTTTACACTTTTTATATGAGTATGTACATATGTATGTATGTATGTATCTGCTCCAGGATTTTGTTTTGGTAAATGTTTACACTCCTTATCGCTGGTTGCACTTGTCTCAGTTTGCCAACCAACCAAGTGCACTGAAGTGCAATTGAGTGTGTTTTGCTACTGAAAATGTCAACACTGCACTTGAAGTTAAATATTGCCCAAACGAACCCATACCATCCATTTAAATGTTCCAATCAAGCAGTAGCGTACTCAATCATTGCATGAGTCAACAGATGTTAGTGCATTTCAAGAGTCCAAAAAAAAGTATTATTTTCCATGTTAGTGCCTCATACTTTTTTACACAAAACTTTCAGAATCGAAAAGTCGGTCGACAAGTCACAGACATAAACGGAAACGCGACAAAAACGAGTTGCGAATGCGTCAAATGTGATAAATACTCTGTGAGTCTGAAACTTTTTTGAATTTTTTTTCGTTGTCGGTACTATCTCATTGAGCTACATAACAGCTTCAGCTACTTTTAGTTTTTTTTAACATTTTTGAAAAAACACCAAAGCTAAATTTAGACTTAACGGAACTTTGGCGGTTATTGCCTTACAAATTTTCAGTTTACTTAGCTTCAACATAAAGTTCGCGATACACCGCACCTTAGCGAGTAGACAGCGCGAAATATCGCCAACGCAACAACAACGCTGTACCTTACATGCATGCGTTGCTTTACAATTGAGCCAATTAGAGTATGGGATGAATATGAATGTATACGCGTCACATCCCAGCTAACCAAAAGTAGGGAGCTCTATTCAAAGCTATAAAACGCATACTCCTCAGAGCTAGCCTCGCAGAAATTAGGACTTCTCGGAGACTAAAAGAGTTTGGATTGCTTTATGTTACTCTTGAAATGAAGTTTTGAGTCTTTTTAGACTCATATTGGAGCTTTTACTGATGTTTTTTTCATGACGCTTTCTTAAAGTCTTTTTTGACTCATTCTATGTACGTTATTTCCTCCATTTTGTTGGCTTTGAGTACTTTTTGGACTCATATTGGAGCTTTTAATTGACTCTTTTATGAAGCTTTTAAAGCTGTTTCGCTACATACTCTTTTGAGATATTTTTATGAGTTTGGATCGTTTTTGGAGTCAAATTAAAGTATTATCTTGACTCATTTTGAGTATGTTTTGACTCTGTTAAGAGAGCTTTGCAGTATTTTTAGAGCTTTTGATTTATGCTTTCTTGAAAGCTTTTTGAATTATTTTTTGACTCCTACGTACATAAAGTTTTATTCTATATTTTGTTGGATTTCAAGCTTTTTTGTACTCATATTGAAGCCTTGTATTGACTCTTTTATGAAACTTTTTGAAGTATTGTTTGACTCTTTTCAGACAATTCTTTCTTTATTTTGATGGTTTTGTATTACTTTTGGAATCAAATTAGAGGTTTTTATTAACTCTTTTGAAGCTTTTTTGGACTCATGGAGCTTTTAATTTTTGCTCTCGAAACCTTTTTGGGTAAGCTTTTACTCTTTCTAGGCACGCTTTTCTTCCATTTTAATGATTTTTGATTATTTTTGGAATAAAATTAGGGCCATTTATTGACCCATTCTGAAGAATTTTTAAGTATGACTCTATAAATGAGCTTTCGAGTCTTTTTGGATTGATAGTGGAGCATTTTACAGATCCTTTTTTGAATATTTTTAGACTATTTTTATTTTCTTCATTTTGTTGACTTTAAATCCATTTTGGGGTCATTCCTCAATTCTTTTATAAATCTTTTTAGAGTATTTCTTGTACTCGTTTTCCTACAATTTGATAGTATTCACAAAATCTTTAAGGATTTTACTAAAAGTAGTCAAAGATTTAATGGACCTCCTTGGACTCTTTCCTGAAGTTTTTGTTAACTGGGTTGCGTTCATCCGAAAATTCTTCCATAGTAACGCATCTACCCTCCTACATACCTTCGTATGTTTGTATGTATATTTGAATGTGACTGCAGGTGCAAAGTAGGTATAGTGACTAGTTGACTAGTGTATATCTGCACTGAGCATTGGTCTTTGAAATGCAAACATAATTGAAATGCCAAACATGAGAAAAGTCATCCAAAGGCCAATCCCAGATCGAAGCAAATTTTTTTTTTGTCTCGCCTATGCAGTTGTTTTTGACTTGTGGGAGTATTTGTATTTGTTGTGCTTGTTATGCCTACCTGTGAGTGTACACGTGCGTAACGGTTTTTATTGCAAAGGTCAGGAGTCAAACTAAATTGTCATTGGAATCAAAAGTTTATTGAAATCGAGTTTGCAAATCATTTCGCACTGCGTTATTTCATGAAACAAAAGTAAAAAAAACTAAAACAAAAACCAAAAGTTTGTCAACCAGAAAGTTTTTGTAAAGCGATCAAGAGACTATGAAAATAGTTTGAAACAGTTAAACTCATTCTATGATGGTAATGCAGTAAGCAAGGGAAAAAAGTTCGAAAAATTGGAAGTTAATACTTTTCTTTCAGGTGAAATGTGATCCCACCGCCAAGAAAGTTGCGTATACGCAGTGGACACTTCAGTATTGCGAGCCAATTTTCACCGTCATAAAAAAAAGCCAGAGCTTTACTTTTGATTTTTGAGGTTATGGCGGAACAAAAGTCCGTTACACAATTCTGAATATTTTTGAAGTTAATTCGTATGTAGGCGGTAATGCAGAGTTGTGATTAAGAAATTAAAAATTTTTTTTTAATATTTCGGTAACATTTCAGGACACCATTCGGGATGATTTCGGGATGCTTTCGGGATTATTTCGAAAATTTTTCGTTATCATTTCGAGATTCTGTTCTTTACTTTTTCAGTATCATCTAGAAATTGTTTTCGGGATTTTTTCGGGATCCATTTAGGATAACTTCGAGATTGTTTTGGATTTTTTTGTAATCTGTAAGAATCAAATCGGGATTTTTTTCGGGACTTTTTCGTGATAACATCGGGATTGTTGTCACATAATTTTCTGAACATTTTGTATTATTTTCAGGAATTTTTCGAAATCATTTCGGGAATTCTTTTTTTTTTTGCAAATTTTATGAGCTTAAGACTAGCTGATAACAATTCTTAGTCAACTATTATTACGTTTAATCTTAAAGAAAAATCGATACTAGAGAATCATTTTGGGGACAATTTTGGTGCCAAAAAAAGTTTTGGTTTTAAAAAAGTCTTAAAAGTAATCCCGAAAATACAATGAAAAGGTCTCAAAATGTTACGAAAACCATCATGAAATAACTTTTGATAAAGTTACTCTTTCAAAAAAATGTTGATGCAAATAAATTTCCTCTGAAATGTTTAACAGTTATTTGTAGTCAGTTATTTGTAGTTAGAACTCAGCACTTCATTTAGTCTGAAACTTTTCAATATATTTCATTCGCCATGCTGAGAAGTAATATCGAAACAAAAATTCAAAAATATCTACATAAAAATTTCATAAATTCATACCTAATGGAATACTAATCCAACAACAAATTCGAAGCTTATATAAGGCTTATATTATTTGATTATAATCCTTATCAATAAAAATGTTTAAGGATTTTCGTTGTCATTTCCTCGGTAAAGAGGAAAGCTTTCACCAGAATAGAAACGCCTTGTGGTTGATTTTTACTAATTTTTTTCAATTTATGTTTATCATCTTACAAATTTTCAAACTAACTGACAAACAGTTTCGTTCATATTTATTTTTATAATCTTCATTTTAGACGAATCATTAATAGTGGATTAACAAGCGTTCCAGATTTGCGCCATATTTCGCCAACAAATATTTTACAAATGATGTAAGTAATCGCATGTGCTTTTGAAAACAAAGTCAGTGGTAGGCAAGCTCATGCATAGGATGCTTATAAAAAATTAAATCTGAATGGAAAAAAGTGCGTTCAATGATAATCCGAGATAAAGAGCACCGCAACTTTTTGTAACCAAACAAAAGTTGCTCATTTGCGATTGACTTCTCTTAGTGGCACAGTGGCCATCACTGATTTTACTTAAAGTTTAATTTATACTTCATTTAAATACTTACTTTCAGTGATCTCGATAACAATCAGATAGTTCGAATCGATAAGAATTCCATAAACCTTAAGACTGATCAATTGTAAGTATAATTTTTAATAATTTTGAGTGACTTTAGAACTCAGAACGCAAATTTGACTACGCTTAAATTTAGTAATAAGTCACAATTAAGACTTTTTTTTTAGATTTATAATACATTTCTTTTGAAATATATTGTATTAGATTTAGATTTTATTGTATTAAATTTAGATTTTTTTGTATTAAATTTAGAAATTTTCTCTTTATTTCTTAGAATTTTAGCAAATAATGAGATAAGCTATATTGATGATTCTGCATTTTTTGGCTCACAAATTGCAAAGCTGTAAGTATTTGTTACTTATTTATAGAAATAATCATATCCAAAAATGTAATTTCTAAAAGTGAGGTTATGTTTGTGTCGGCAAAATTTATGTATGTATGTATCTGTATGCAAAATTTCATCAACATCTCAGAGGGTTGGGTTCAAGTGTATTTAAGATAAAGGAAAAGAAGTAGAAGAAGTGGGGGAAATAAGTAGTAGGGGGAGAAGAAGAAGAAGAGAAAGAAAGAAGTAGCGAGAGTACCATTTTTTAGGCCGGCAAATGTCTGTCCGTTCTGCTAGTATTTCATATCATGAGTCACTTTTAACATTGGCAAAATGTGTGAATTCAGAGAAATCTCTTATCCATTAACATAAGTAATCATAATAATTAATAACACATTCTCAAAATTGAGCCATTTAATAATATTTTCAAAATAATTAATTTTCAGGATTTTAAGGCAAAACCGTAAACTGCGGATTGTGCACCCAAATGCATTCAACGGCATCAGCATGCATGAACTGTGAGTACACCTTGAATATTATGATGAGTTAAGCTTTTTAAAGTTAATTGAGCTTAAAGATTTTAATGCAAAAGCGTATTAGGGATGTAAAAAAAGTTGAGTTATTGCTATGCCAATTAATGGTTGATAAAATGTCAAATGATGGTGATTGTCCCCGAATACCTCTCATCTGTCAAAACGTGCCTTTTGTTCTGTCAAAATCTAAATATTTTAAATGAGTGCCGATGGATAACAAAGTGATACCATTATTGAATGTTCCAACACAAACTTGCTAAAATGTGAAAGTCTATTCACCTCGTAACTGTCAAAATTGTTTGACAATTGCTATTGACACACTTTGACTCATGCGGTTTCTTTTGCGCGTCCTTCGTTTTTGCTTTTTGGGTTGTTACATTTCTTCTTGATCCAGCAAATTTTTTTATTTGAGCGTAATTTTGAGATGGTTTTTCCATTGTGAATAAATAAATTTTCGAATTCTAATTTACAAGTACGTTAATATTTATTCACCTCACAGCTGTCAAAGTTTTCAAAACAAGTTATAACTTTAATTTTTGGCGAATATTAAAACGCTATATAAGAGTATTATTCCTAAGGTAAATAAATACATAGTTGAATATTTATTTGGAATGACGCCAATTTATATTCACCTCATAGCTCTCATAAATTGTGTACTTTGCTACCGTGTGACCTATGAGCTAAGGCTAATAATAACAAGTTACTGTGTTCAGATATTTTCTCTATGGTGAATAAATTTTAAATTCACCTCATAACTGTCAGATATTTCAAATTCAAGGTATGTATTTTGCTATTGTTTTCAACTAACCTGCTTACAGCTAAATGAGAACAAAATAATTGTAGTGAGAAATTTATACTCTGGTGAATAAAATACACCTAATAGATACTAATTGGCATGAATCGGAATTTATATTCAACTCATAACTGTCAAATAGTGCTAAATCTAGGGTAACAACATATAACAAAGCACTATAGTGAGCTATCTTTTCTATGTTAAAAAAGCTGTCAACGAAAGTAGCAACGTGCTCGCTTTGTAGCCAATGCTCCAGTGAAAACTGAAGCCTATCTTCCATCGCTATTAAAACGCACGTCCCTATTTATGTATTATTTTTTGTTATAAATAATATTCCATTAACTGTTATTGCCATCATTTTGCTGTCATATTTCAATGTCGTTGCTGCATCATCAGGAAATCGCACCGCCCATAGCCACATTAACCACGTAATTTCCTGTTTCGCACCCACAATTAACCTTACCACTGCTTTACTTTAATGCTCAGGTGCCAACTTCCAGGAAAAGCTTGTCATAACAAATAAGGCGTTAAGATTTCGCCACAATATTTGCTCTGCTTGAAAGTCAGTGATGCACTAAAGCATCTCGTGTACAAGTTTGATTAGCGATGCTGTAGAGAAGCTCAGAAAGTAAAAAACTCATGAGCACAATATTCTATATCGAAACTTTGCAAGTGTGGGCATCACTGAACTAAGAACAAGAAACACAAAAATGGATTTTAAAAACAACTAAAACATTTGAAAAAAATATGACGGACATTTTAAATAAATAGTCCAAATATAGCTTTTTTTTGTTCTTATATTTATTCAAGTCACTATATTTAAGTACCGTCGTTGTTGTTTGATTTCTAATTTCTTTCAACTACCATTTCATCCACCCAACAGAGATCTCTCGGCCACCTCGTTGGTAAGTTTGCCGCCGGTGGGTTTGCAGGATATTGAGATATTGCGAATTGAAAACGTCCATACACTGAAAACTATTCCATCCATTTACAATTTTAAGGTAATTATTTTACAATTTTTCCCATTGCTCCATTTACTATAAAATATTTGAAACAATAATGCATTTCATTTGTTTACAAACATTCACAGAATTTACAAAGAGCATTTTTAACGCATTCTTTTCACTGTTGTGCATTTAAATTTCCCTCACGCCACGATCCTGTACGGCACGCGGAGCGTTTAAAAGAAATTGAGAAATGGCAGCAACGCTGTAAAAAGAATCGAAAACATGGCAACATTGATAATATGTATAATAGTTTGTTAGAATTTACCACTAGAAGTGGAATAAATGATAGTTTAGATAGGAAGCTATTGAGAGCGAAAGAGACTGAAAATGAATTGGAAAACAGCAGTTGGAGTACCAGAGGCGGTGGTGCAATAATACGTCCAACTCATACTGGTGGCGTGTTTTACAGGTAAATTATTTTATATCAAAGTTGTATACAGTATGGTTCACATAAATGGCACACTTTGGGTTTGATGCTTAAATATCTTTGCTGATTTTTTTTATGGTTACAGTTACGGTTCTGGTTGTGGTTATGGTTGTGGTAATGTTTATGGTTATGGATATGTATATGGTTATGGTTTTGGCTATTTTTATAGTTTTTTTTAATCGTTATGGTAATGGTTACGTTTATTGTTATGGTAAGGTTTAAGGTTATGGTTACGGTTATGGTTACGGTTATGGTTACGGTTATGGTTACGGTTATGGATATGTTTATGGTTCCAGCTATTGTTATGTTTAATGTTATGGTTATGGTTGTGGTTATGTTCGCGGTTATGTTTATGGTTAAGGATAGGCTTATGGTTATGGTTTTGGTCATTTTAATAATTATTTTTATCGTTATGGTTGTGGTAAGGGTTATGGTTATGGTTATGGTTTTGGTCATTTTAATAATTATTTTTATCGTTATGGTTGTGGTAAGGGTTATGGTTATGGTTGTGGCTATGGTTATGGTAAGGGTTATGGTTATGGTTATGGAAACGATTACGGTTACGGATACGGCTATGGTTATGGTTATGGTTATTCACCGATGGGCCCATTTCAATTACTTTCTAGTGCACCATTTATGCGTACGCCACTGTATATGTATGTACGTATACATATGTCAATATTGAATTCATCTGAATCTAAGCTTTATTTTTATTTATTACGCACACAGCAACAGTTTGGCTCAAAAAGAATTTAATGTAAACAATGATGAAGAGAATGAAACTGCGACAGAGCAAAGTGATTACCTTGCGGAGGAGGACTATCTCTCCGAATCGATGATAAAAGAAATTGGTATATTTCATGAGGAGATTACTATAAATCCCGATTCAATGCAACTTGATGAATATTGCGGGAATTTAACATTCAGGTATGTACGCAAGCACGGCAGCAGATGGCTCGCTAAGCCTCTTAAGGCTATTATGCGCTTTAAATGTATGTATTTAAGAAATTATATTTATAGCAAAATTAAATGTTTGAAAGCATTTTTAAGTGAATTGCAGTAATTTTTTGATTCGATTTGGGCTAAAATTAATTTCAAGATCCCCTTGCCTGGTTGGAACTTATTGAAGGATGATGATTAAAAAACTTTAATTTTAAGAGATATTCTTTTTCTCACTGAATTCGACTTCTGAACGAAATAATTTTCTATTTCTTTTCTTTCAGAAAACGTGATGTGGAATGTTATCCTATGCCAAATGCTCTCAATCCCTGTGAGGATGTTATGGGTTATCAGTGGTTACGCATTTCTGTATGGATTGTTGTTGCATTGGCGGTTGTGGGCAATGTTGCTGTGTTGGTGGTAATCCTTTCGATAAGGTAAGTTGGGCTTTTGCTCCATCCAGTGCGTATGTGCATAGGTGAAAGTACTGAAAATGTCTTCCCAATACTTCTAAACTAAGAACAGAGCGAAACCGAAACACTTTTCAAATAAAAAAAAAAAGAAGAAAATGGGTTACATAATAAATATGGAAAGTAAAAGATTCGAAAACACTTTCCAAACCAAAACGAAATAGAGTTTTAAAAAAACTTAAGTAGGACTGAAACGGAACCGAAATACTTCTCGATACAGATTCCAACCCGGGAATGACATTTAAATAAGATTAAAGACTTCAGTATGATTAAAAGTTGAAGGAAAATGAAACACTTTTCAAAATCGATAGCATAACGGGAACGTAATTGAAATAAATTAAAAAAAACTGAAGTGGAATTGAAATTGTTATAATACCGAAATCTTTTCAACTCAAATTGAAATAAGTTTGCGAAAAATTGAAAATGGAATAAAACCGAGCTAATTTTTAAAACCGATACCAAAACCGAATGAAATTCAAATATGTTTAAAGAACTTAAATTAACTAAAAATGGAACGAAGTTGAGGAACTGCTGAAAATGGAATGAAGTCGAAACTAGAAATTAGCTGCAAAAAGGTTTTTAGAATATGTAAATACGAGGCACTGAAATTGGAACGAAACTGAAATAAGTTTAAAAATACGAAATCAGACTTGGAAATGAAAACAACCCGAAATCGAAACCCTATGCGAAGCCGACACTAAAATACGATCGCAGCGTGAAACTGAAATACAACCGAAGTAAGGTATAAGAACTGAAAGTGAAATTGAGAATTGAAGACGAAAACTGAAAATGAAACGAAATTGAAACACCCTGAAATTTGAATTAAAAAGTCGTCATAAGCGTTTAATTCCTAACTTATTACCTCACAGAAATCGTGTCCCTATATAACGAAATGAAAATAAATTCAATGAATTTCTAATATTTCAAACAAATTGCGAGTAATGAAACACATTTTTTTTCAGATCAGAAAGTCCATCAGTGCCGCGTTTCCTAATGGGTCACTTGGCATTTGCCGATTTGTGTTTGGGTTTGTATTTGCTGCTGATTGCTGCCATCGATGCACATTCCATGGGAGCCTATTTTAATCACGCCTACGATTGGCAATATGGTAGGTGCATACATATGTACATAGATGTGATCGACATTTTTCATATATGTATGTAGTCTATTTTTGTTATGTCTAACTAAGTTATATTTGATAAATTTCGTATGTGGACTAAGCTTTTATTTATTGAGTAGCTAAAAATGTTGCGATGTAGGATGGGAAGAGATGTTAGTGCAAATTGTAAAACGAACTCTTTGAGGCCAACACCACTGTGGGAATAGTCTTAGTTGGTAGTGGAGGGAAAAAACAATCGATATGTCGATAAAAAAGTCGATAGTTTCTGCCTCTGGTGTTTTATTTCTTAGGTGGCGAAGAGTCGACAATTGAGAACAGCAAGACCAAATATGTACTGCAATAGGGCACTACGAGCTTGCGTTCCTTCTATCAAGGGTGATATGTAGGTCGCAAAAGTTTGGTAGAACTTAAAAAAAAAGAAGAGTATAGGGTCCTAGGGTTATGTTTGAAGGAGCTTATAGCAAAGAGAAAAATAAAACTTGCTACTTTTAAGTTTTCCAACAATTTTCCCCTCCAATCATTCAATAACTCGAACGAAATTCCAGGTGCTGGTTGCCAAGTTGCTGGATTTCTTACAGTCTTTGCGAGTCACTTATCGGTTTTTACACTAACAATCATCACAATCGAACGTTGGATGGCGATTACGCGCGCAATGCATTTGAATAAACGAATTAAAATTCGCGCTGCATCGTTCATTATGGCCGCTGGTTGGCTATATTCCATTGTTATGTCATTATTGCCACTATTCGGCATCAGCAATTATTCATCAACGAGGTAAGTGGAAAAATTAAAGCTTTGCATATTAACAGTTGCATTTATTAATAAGAGCATATGTATGCATGTATGGGTAATTCCATGTCAGTTTTACAATTAAAAAATAGATTGGCTTGAAATAATTTTTTTTATAAAATTTGGTCCCATGTATGTAAGTATGAGAAGAAGAAGAGGCATGCATATCCAAACTAAACATCCCAAAATCTTTAAAAAATATAAGTTTTAAGTAAAAACACGTTTTCATTTTTTTTGTAACTAAACTTCGAAAAAAATTAAAGATACAAAAATATTTATAGTTTATAAGCATAGTATGAATTAAAAAAAAAATTTTAAAAATATTGTTATGTATTCTAGTTACATATATAGAGTAGACCCAAAAAAAAAAAAACATTCTTTAAAAAGGGAGCACCCTAATGTACTCATTAACATATACTTTGTAAGCATGATAGCACATAAATTATGCGAATAAAGCGATTTTCAACTTGATTGATGAGCAAATATTTACAAAAACTACGAAAACCGACAGACGATGTCCAAGGAAAAAACTGATTCGAATTATATTTAAAAAATCTCTTCCTCAAACAGCTACGGGTGTTCTTCACCATTTTTATTTTCCAACATAACCTCTTTCCTTACTCCTTCTATTTTAAATGCAATTCCTCGTATACATTTTCCTATAATTTCCTTAACATCTATCTGCCCCTCCTTTAAAAATGTTAGCCCATTACCGCCCACTCTACTTATATACTCATCACTGATTTAATTTATTCAACAAATTTGCATATTATAGAGTTCATAGTTGAATGAATATTCAAAGTGAAATGGTATAATCTTTGCCTAATTCATTACTTTGCTTTTTCGCAAAAAAAAAAAAGAAAAACAAATTAAATTTTTTTTTGGTTTACATTTTACAGCATCTGCTTGCCGATGGAGATACGCGACACATTTGATACAATATACCTGGTGGCGATTTTAGGATCAAATGGCTGCGCTTTTGTCATCATTACAATTTGTTATGCACAAATCTATTTGTCTCTTGGCGAGGAGACACGTCACGCGCATAGCGCACACAGGGGGGAAATGACCATTGCAAAAAAGATGGCGCTATTGGTGAGTTCAAGCTCAAGTAATAACCTCAAACACATACATATAAAGAGAAAAATGAAACATTCATATAGGAGGTGCTTTCATGCAGATCTGTATAATAAAATAAAATAAAATAAAATAAAAAAAAATAAAATAAAATAAAATAAAATAAAATAAAATAAAATAAAATAAAATAAAATAAAAAAAAAAATAAAATAAAATAAAATAAAATAAAATAAAATAAAATAAAATAAAATAAAATAAAATAAAATAAAATAAAATAAAGTAAAGTAAAGTAAAGTAAAATAAAATAAAATAAAATAAAATAAAATAAAATAAAATAAAATAAAATAAAATAAAATAAAATAAAATAAAATAAAATAAAATAAAATAAAATAAAATAAAATAAAATAAAATAAAATAAAATAAAATAAAATAAAATAAAATAAAATAAAATAAAATAAAATAAAATAAAATAAAATAAAATAAAATAAAATAAAATAAAATAAAATAAAATAAAATAAAATAAAATAAAATAAAATAAAATAAAATAAAATAAAATAAAATAAAATAAAATAAAATAAAATAAAATAAAATAAAATAAAATAAAATAAAATAAAATAAAATAAAATAAAATAAAATAAAATAAAATAAAATAAAATAAAATAAAATAAAATAAAATAAAATAAAATAAAATAAAATAAAATAAAATAAAATAAAATAAAATAAAATAAAATAAAATAAAATAAAATAAAATAAAATAAAATAAAATAAAATAAAATAAAATAAAATAAAATAAAATAAAATAAAATAAAATAAAAAACATAAAATAAAATTAAAAAAACTAAAAATAAAAATAAAATAAAATAACTAAAAAAAGAAAAAAATATATAAAATAATAAAAAAAAATAAAATAAAAAAAAATAAAAAAATATGCCCGCTCAAACATACCGACAAAAAAATTTCTTTATATTCTATTATCTCCGTAATAATCCTTCTTATCAATTCTCGCTCAATATCTGCAATACACATATGTACATCAATCAGTTACAATTTTAATTAATGTACCAATGCTTGTATCAATACAAATAACATTTAATTATTTACAGGTTTTTACCAACTTTTCGTGCTGGGCACCAATTGCATTCTTCGGTCTAACAGCATTGGCTGGTTATCCATTGATAAATGTTACAAAATCAAAAATTCTCTTAGTCTTCTTCTATCCATTGAATTCCTGTGCTGATCCTTATTTGTATGCTATCTTAACATCACAATATCGAACGGATCTCTATGCATTGCTATCAAAGTAAGTCAAATGTGACTCTATTTATTTCAATCAAATATCTCTTTACCTTTGTGCATAATTTTCACAATTTATCTATCTATCTAGATTTTTTGAATAAAATGCTGATATGCCTAAGTAATTAGTATTTGTTAATAATTCTGAAAAAGGATATTTCCTTCCAGATTTGGTATTTGCAAACAACATGCATTGAAATATAAGAATAGCCTATCGGCACCATACACCACAAATGTCACAATTCATGGCTCGAGTTTACAGCATCGGAGTTCATCATCAGCCAGTCGACAGCCAGAGATACAATTAATGTTGAAAAAGCATGAGGAATTTGTTTGATTTACTTATCAAGTGTGGTTTTGTGAAAATGTGTTTATATGTATGTATGTATGTACTTATATATGTGTGTGTGTGTAGTATAAGCACCCAGCAGTGAAAGATAGAATTAGTGGGAAAAAAGAAACTAGGCGTGCAGTTAAACCAATTAGTTGCAAACTAACAAAGTAATTCAAAACTGGCATAGATACTAAGACAATCAGCTGAAGAATTGGTGTTTTCCATTGCGCTATAAATGAGATTCCACACAGAACCAGTCCCTAATTAGTTTAAAAAGGAGAAAATTATTTTTATATTTAATAACCCATTTAATATTCAACTAATTTGGATAATAACATTTTTCGTGAAAAAAAATGAGACTAGTCTCAAACTAGTTCTAAAAAGGCTAACTATTTTTGGTTCAATAAAGGCTTTTGGCAACTGCTCTGAAATTTCGCACAAAAGTAGATTAGGTTCTAGAAGAACTAAAATAGTTTCCAGGCGTTTTGGTGATCACTTCGGGACTGATTCGGGATAATTTCGAGACTCTTTTCTCTATAGTTTCGGTATAGTTTTCGATAGAATATCGGGATTGCTTTCTTAATTTTTTCAGGCACAAGTCAGGACGTTTTCAGGACCATGTCGAAACTCTTTTAGAGCAGTTTTGGATATTTTTTCAGGACTTTTTACGACCATTTCACAATCATGTTGGTACCTTTTCAGAATCATTTTTGGGTATTTTTCGGAGTTTGTTGACTGAGCAATTTTGGGACATTTTTTTCAAATAAGAAGCTCCACTGTTTTTTTTAAACACTCAAAACTAAAGGTCCCCAAAACCATCATTTCTTGGTTATAAATCAAACTATTCTAAAATATATGTATACCAGATTTTTATCAAAAAAAAAAAAACCAGTCTAAAACTAATTCAAGTTGTAACAAAAAAATTTCCCAGCACAATCCCATTCAGTAAGAATAGTTGGTTTGACTGCAGCAAAAGTTTGATATACGAGTACATACGAGTACATACGAGTATATCTAAATGTGTTAGATTTGTAGGTATTAGTGTGTGACACATACTCTAACAAATATGAGAGAGTGTTCAATATAATGGGTAAAATCTAGTGAAATCTGAATTGTTCTAAACAAGTATTTGTGCTTTTGAAAGTCTGTAAGACAAGAAAATATAATAAAACTACTAAAGAATAATTTTAAGTACTAGACTTAGGTGTAAGCAATGACATTAGAGTGTGCGTGATTTGCAAATAGAAATTTTGTTTGCTTCTAAGTTTTCAGTTCCAAGTTTTCGAGAAATAAGTGTTGCATCAAAAGAAAAAGAAGCTGTTATTCAGAATCTCCAAGTTTTTTTGTTAAAAAGCGAGGATTCAAAAAATGTCTAGCTGGGCTTAAAAATATATTGATTTTCTAACATTTCGGTAGTTTCTAATCTTATTTTTTGTACTAGATACAAGTTTTTCTGGTTACCTAAAAATAATTTCAATTGAAACAAATAAAGAAATAAATAAGCAAGCAGAAAAATAAATATTTAAAATTTTTCAAGCGAAAAATTCACATTTGATTTTCCTTTATATTTTTTGAGGAAAAAAGTCGGCTTTTATTCCTTTGGCGTAATTAGCCAACCTCAAAAATACAACGAAAAAATATTTTAATCCTATCAAATCTGCTTAAAAGAGTTTTCAACTCTTATAAATTCAAAGTGCTAAATATTAATACAAGGACAAACTATATTATATTAGGGTGGGTCGAAATAATGTATTTGCTTGACTTGAGGGTAGAATTTGCACTTTACTAAAAAAAATTGTTGTACTTAATAAATTTTCAAAAAAAAAAAAAAAAATCAAAATATATTGTAAAGTTGTTAGAACATCTTTAGGGTCTTCTCTCTGAACCAGCAGAAAATCCCAGTGTTGAAAAAAAATTTTTTTTTGGATTTCCAGTATAAAATTTAATTACAAAAGTTAAGAATGGCTTTCACGATTTTGTAAAGAAAATTGATTCTTTCGGGATTTTTTCACAATCATCTCGGAATTTTATCAAAACTAGTTGGGATTATTTCGCAACGTTTTTGAAATAATTTGGGGATCATTACAAGATAATTTCGGAATTGTTTCGAAAAGTTTTTTTTCACTATTTTGAGAACATTCACAATATATTTTCATGGAATAAACTCAGGATTGTTTTCTAGAAAATTTTAGGAAAATTTAGAATATTATGTTCGGAGTAAGTTTCGGGCCTCCTTCTAAGCCTTTCTGGTCTCATATGAGCAACATTTTGGGATTGCTTTCTAAGTGATGCCAAAAGAAGAAGTTAACTTTCATCATCTGTACTGTGATACAAAATCGAAAAAAAATTTCAACACACCCTAATGAACATAGTATTATTCACCGTAAAACCCAAAACTTTTCTGTTCCTGATGTTCAAAGCTTTGAGCTATTTTCTTCTCATTCATCTATTTCTGAGACGTTTAACTAAAAATGAGAGGTCTGGAGGATTTAAAAACCAATTTGTTGATCAACGCACACTCTAATGTAAGTAAATGTGAATAATGCAATGATGTGAAATATATGTAAATGTTTTCTTAAGTTATTAATTTTATATGGTGATTTACGATAACGAATAAATCTGATGTATTTGCTAAGTATATTCCAAATGTCTTTGGCTGTGTGTGTGAAGATGTTTATTTATTAAATAATTCCAACAAATACAAAATACATATATATGTATGTATTTATAAACTTAAATTTCATGAATTTTTCAAAAAAAAATTCTTAAATCATAATGGTATCCAAATTATAAAAATTAGTAAGACTTAAAAAAATCATAAATTATTCTTAGTTTTATGAACTGTTATTTATAATTCGATTACTTTGGAATAAACTAATATAATATATACATATATATGAAAAAAAAATTAAAAAAAAACTAATTGAAATTATTAAAAATTTCAACCATTTAATAAATGAAAATAAATAAAATAAATAAATGCACAAAAGCGATGTTACGGAAGTGAGTTTACAAGAATTACGATGGAATTCGGCGTTTCAAAATTTTGCTACAAATAATCTGAACTGAAATCGAATACAATTTTTCTTATTGTGAAAATATTTTTAAATATATATTTACTTCCTGTAACGTAAAATTGTATTAAGATCATAACTAAAAAAAAAAAGGTACTTTGAAAAAATTTGATGAACTTCCGTTCTAGCTCCGATTACAGGCAGCAGTCATCGTAGTCGGAAAAAACAGATTGAAGCATGCAAAAGCTCCAAAATTTCATATATGTATTTATTATGAACTATATATGTAGATAGGAAATTTTAAATGTTTTAATTTTATACAATAATAAATATTTGTTATATCATACAAATTTATATGTTTACTTAAAAATTCAAAAATATATTTAAGTATTGAAAATATGAAGAAATTTATTAAAAATTTATTGGTATATGTATGAACATAAATAAATGAATAAAATGTGTATAAAATGAAAAAAAAAAAAAAAAATGTATTTTACATAAAAAATTGTTGCATACTTCAAGGCGCTAAATCTCTTTTTTATTTTTAGTAGTATCCCTGTTGTGTTTATAACGCTTTTAATGCCTTAAACTTTCATAATACACAAAACAGAGATACTACTAAGAATAGAAAAGGTAATTTGGCGCCTAGAAGTATGAAACCATTTTTCCGGGTGTTAAAATTTGCATTTTCTTTTCTAAAAAAACGTCGCTTTAGTATATCAGAAAAGCGAGTCGTGCCTGCCAAAACAGTGTAAAGAAATGTGGGTAATTTTATCCAGAAAATCTCCCTTGTCAGTGCGTTGAAATTGCGTCCCCTTTCCAAGGAGGAGTCGTCAAAAGCTGCATACTTTTAGGCGCCATTTTTTTTACTAGCATATTTCACAGAACATGCTTTGCCACCTGTATAATAGAGAAAATAATTGAAGTCGTATAGGTAACTGAGCTGACATGATTGAAGGTTAGGTACCTTGTTTTCGGTGACAATATTGCCTATCTCAAGGGGCAATTTTGTACATTTTTTTGTTTCGGTGAATATGAAAACAAATTTTATACTGATTAGTGAATCAAATTATTCGATTTGAAATTTTCAATAAAAATATTAATCATTTGTTTACATTTATCATAAAATAAATATGATTAGCACAAAAAGCTCTCTTGAAAGTTCTGAAAAGTTGACTTTGACTGTTATAACAAGCTGACAAAGTTATTTTGCTTAAGCGGAAACAGCTAAAGTTAAAGTTAATAAAGCTTTTTGGGGTTCTGTTATATACTTCGAGCTTTTCATACTTCAAACAAGAGAGAATGTAAACAGCTTTTAGTTGCAGAATGTTAGCATGTCTGTATGTTTGTTCATTTTTGTTATCTGTTTTATGCCCATTGTACAGACATACATATACATATCTGTAACAAGTAATAAAAATCGCTAAAGTTAGGATTTAGAAATTTGCAGAAGAGCGCTTATTAATTTTATATTGAGACAAGCTGACTCGGAAAAATCCAGTCTGCACAAAATAAATTTTTTTATTGATTTCGTTTACAAAATTTGTATCATAAAAGCCACTATTCCAAAAAGTCACTGTTACAAAAAGTCACTATTCCGAAAAGTCACTATTACGAAAAGTCACTTTTACAAAAAGTCACTGTTGCGAATAGTCACTTTTACAAAAAGTCACTGTTTCAAAAAGTCACTATTACGAAAGGTCACAGTTTCAAAAAACCACTATTACAAAAAGTCACAGTTACAAAAAGCCACTGTTACGAATAGTCACTATTACGAAAAGTCACTATTTCAAAAACTCACTACTACGAAAAGTCACTTTTACAAAAAGTCACTGTTTTAAAAAGTCACTGTTTCAAAAAGTCACTGTTACGAAAAGTCACTATTACAAAATGACACTGTTACAAAAAGCCACTGTTACGAAAAGTCACTGTTAATAAAAGTCTCTATTACGAAAAGTCACTGTTACGAAAAGTCACTTCTCAAAAAGGCACAAGGCAAATAGTTAAAAAAACCCTACTCAAAATTTATGAAAATCGGTTTTCTCATTCAATAAGTGAATTTTTGGTCCCAATTTTTTTTTTTTTTTTGTTCTTGACCAATATAAACCAACTCAACGTCATAGTTTAAATATTTTCCTACCGGGTATGTTAAAATAATTCACACACGTGAACCATACATGCGAACGATTAAGCGGAAAACAATTAAAATGTACCGTAAGTTAATTGCCAGTTTCTTTTATGATTACGACTAGGCAATATTTTGACATTAAAAAAATGTGGGACAAGGCTAAGGCGGTTTCGCACTAAAATGGCAAAATCCGTATTATATTTTATTAAAAAAAAGCAAGAAACTCATTAAAATTAATTGGTCATCACGAAGTTTTTACAACTGTCGCCTGCGCATGAAATTGTGACAACATTGAAAAATAAAAATAATAAAAAATATTCCTGTGAAGACATACATACATACATATGTATCTATGTGTGTATATATGTATGTGTAAAAAGAAGTATGACTATTAGCAGTATTATACATGTATTATTGGTTAATGGGTTCCGCTGGCGCTCCCATATATCCTTGCCGATTAAATGCGTGTACCATGCAGTCAAGCGAAATAGTTGAGAAGTGAGGCAAGACTAGGGATGGTCAGAAATAGACTCAACTCAAACTAGTTTCAAATAAACCAAAAAAAGAAAACATGGTTAAACTTTAGTTAAGCGAAAATATAACTAGTCTCCGGACATGGTGAGTAAGTATCTACTCGTTCCACACTCGAGGAAAATGAAATTTAAAAAAAATTCTGCTTTAATTTTTTCAACTCTAACCTCCCATACTCTCCAAAAATTAGATTTCGCTATTTCGATATTTGCGCTTTTTTGGACTAGTTGCGGATCAGTTCGAAAATTACTAGTTTGCAAACTAGTTTGCTTTCTGACTAGTTATCTATGCCACTACATGTCGCTTTTTAAAAATAGTTACATGTTTTCCAGCTAATAATGCACTAAAAAGGAAAATGGTTGACAGTTGAATTGTACTCGACATTTTCTCGCTTTGCTACGCTGGGAGTTGTCACAAGTATTTTTCACTGAATAACATTTTGCAACTAATAGACACATACATACATGCATACTGACATATACTAGTGCATGATTCTTTGTAAGAACATTTGAAAAGAAATAAAGAAATAAGTAATTAATGAAATTGTTATGTCATCATTGTCTGATTAGTAGTTTGTATGAGACCTGGAGGCGGTATAAGTCAAGACGACTTTGAGCAAAAAAAAACAAAATGTTGAAAAATGGGTGCGTTTTAGTAGTTCTTGTTTCTGTTGCAACAACAATTTTTGCTCTGCTCATTCATTCCAATAAGTGTCAACAATTCGAAGTAATGGTGGGTCCAGGAAACGAACACATTTTAGTTGAGATCAGACGAGAGGTGTGAAGTTGATAGATATGAAAAGATTTTTGGGATTAAAGCACTATAAGGGAAGTGACTTAACGCCAAATGAGATTATGACAACTTACGCTTAAAATAACGAAATCAATTTTAACTGCATCCAAAAGAGGATTCTGGGCAGGGGACTATGGATCGCAAAACCAGTATTGAACAACGTTATGAAGAGTTATTATAATGACTCTTGGTTTGGGGTTATGTCCCATTTTCTTTCTTGGGATTATGACACGTGGTATTATGTCATGTCACGAAGTCCTAGTCCGCAAGCTACGCCTCTAATTATGAATTTTCATTAGGATTATCAAAGATTAGTTATACAAAAAGTTATGCGCGATGAAATGGCCCACCTATCAGGCTCATAATATCTGGTACATTGCTTCGGTTTGTCTGGTTACGTAATTGTTTCAGTGTCCGGAAAAAAATTGAGCCAGAGTAATGTGTGTCTTCTTGACTGAATGGGTTATTTCAATCAAACAGCTCATTATTTCTAATATAAAAAGCGACTCACTCCATCTGAGCCAGATTTTCTCACGGCCGTGATGAAGAAGCTAGGATGACTCTAAAGAAGTTCGCTCGCTGGTAAGCTAGTTTTCGCGGTTTCAGAAGTCGGACCACTGTTACTTGCTCGCATATTTCTGGAATGACAAGAGGAGTTTGGTTTAATACCCTTAGATACTGAGGGTCTTAGACTACCGCCATAACCAGAACATCAAACCAATAATAACCGGTATAGAAAAAGCTTTACGCAAAAAAAGCTCTCTCAGCGCCACCTATTGAGAAAATTATTTCTTTTACTTTAGTTTCATGGAGTTTGATGGACTTACATTTTTATAAAAATGTCGAACTCATTTCAATTTCAAATTAATTGCAGAAAATGGCTCAAAGCGCACTTAAAATATTACAACAATAAAAAAAAACTTTGCGCCATCTAGCATATAACTTGCAATATAAGCACTCAATGAATAAATACAATAACAACTGCTCACTATACTGAGCAAACCAATTCCTTCATTTCCACGCGCGCGCTAAAAGCTTTCACTTTCGCAGAGTCCAACAAAAAGAAAAGCGAACAAACAACAAATAAGCAATATCAAATGTTGTCAGAGGTATCAAAGACCGGCAATGTCTGTTGAATGATGATTGAGAAATTGAAGCTCGCTTATTAAGACGAAATGTTGCTCATACGACACGTCACACGACATATCAAATGGACACACAATGAGCAGGCCACAGGCAATTCAATCGCATTGAAATGCGCACAAAATGACGAGGATAAAAGCAAAGAAAACAAAAAATCGCATGATACATATACGAATTGTTTGTAAGTGTGTAGGTTAGTATGTATGTATGTGTGCATTTGCTTACGTGATGTGATGGGAAATTGCGATGGTGGGTGTTATTTCGTAAAAAACGGAATAAAATTGACTTTCAAAGTTATGTTAATTAAAGCTAAACATTTATTGCTTTGACTGTCAGTGTGATGTGGGCTAGTAGATTGCAGGTTCGAGTAAGAGAAAATATTTGAAAAAAGTTGGCAACACTTTGAGCATATTTCTAACATGAAAAATCTTCTCAACAAAAATTCCCCCGCCAGGTGGATATCGCCAATTTGTTGGAACAATTTTAGATTCAACACACTACAAATTGGAAGCGCAGTTCGGCCTTAATTTCCTTGGAATTATAACGCACTAAATTATTATTGTTATTGTCTTTTCTTTGCTACTATCCATAACCATAACCATTAGAAATGAGCAAAAGAAATAGCAGCTATAATGCAATTTGAATGTCAAAAGGTACTCATAATCCTAGCACTCTAGTATTAATATATATGTGTACGTTACGACTATGACACCTAACGACAAAGTAAAATGAAGCCCTTGGGACTAGTTTGACCCATAAAAACGAAAATTGATATAGTTTTGGTAACCTTTTTAGCAGACTTAAATGGGATTATAATGAATTCAAGGGACGCACATTTTGTCATTAAAGCGACGCTTAAGCGATTACTTTTTGTTTTTTTTTCAGGGAATAGATACATATGTATATGTAGCAATGTAGGTCGGCTTTATGAGAGCCCGAAGAAGGGATCACTTTGCGAAATATCAGTTTGGCATACCTCAAGTCGCAGTCATAATGTACTAAAGGTGTCGACAGAGCCTCTATTTACAAAGAATATGGTGAGCTCATTAAACCAAAACATTATTTTTAGCAATATAAAACATTTAGTTTTGCTTGCTGAAGCATATTTCTTAAGTTTAAAATTTAATATCTGGTACGAAAAGTCACTAAAATTTTTTGAAAAAAAAAAAAAAAATTTTTTTTGACAAAATCGCAAAAATTTTGAACTATTCCTGAAATCATTACAAACATATATTTCATTTAAAAGTGTGCACATAAAAAAATAGTTTTGACAAAAAAAAAACTTCAAAACAAAAAAAAAAATATTTTGATAAAAACTTAAAAATTTTGAACTACTCCTAAAAGTACTACATGTTTTTCACACAAAAGTGTTTTTATAAAAAGGAATTATTTTGGGGAAAAAATTAGTTATCCAAAAAAACAAGTATTTTGAAAGAATTACAATTTTTTCAAATTTTTTATTTTCATGCAGCTCTTCTGAAAATTGTGTGATATTTTAAAATAGTTTGACGAAAAGAAGTTGGCCAAAATTTGCAGGATTCAAAACAAAAATATTGCATTTGTCGTCAAAAAAAAATTCAATTTTATCTAAAAATTCAAAATTACGAAATAGAAAAATTCATTCGTTTTACTAAGCTATTATAATTGCTGAACCCACATTTGCGATTAAAATACATATGTTTCAGATTTCAATAACATGTATTTTGAAATTGTTTCCGAAGTTTTTTCTCTTCAATAGAACTCATTTCATATAGAAATAAATTTTTTTATTTTTTTATGTAAGCAAAATTTTTCATTTGAAGAAAATTTTTGTTTTTATAATCTCAAAATTTGCAAACGTATTTGAAAAAAGCTCCTATATGCAAATAAAAAAAAACAAAAGTTTTAATTTTTTTATCTCAGAAAAAATATTTACTTTTTTTAATTTGAGAAAAAATTTTCATCAAAGTAAATTTTTATTTTTATAATCCCAAAATTTTTATAGTTGAAAAGTCTGTGAAAAAGAAAAAAAAAATGATGTACATCAAACATAAATTATTATTTTTAAAATCCCAAGCTTTTTATGTTTCAACACAGTAACTCCTATGAAAATTCTGTGAATATTTTTAAATAGTTATGATGAAGAAAGGTTGTTGGATAAAATGATTGAATTAAAATAATCAAAATTACGTTTTTCTTTTGAGCAAATAAATATCTGTTTGACATCAGTTTGAGATTAACATTTTTTTTCTAAACTCAAAATTTGAAAGCAAAAATTGTATTTCCGAAAATAATGTAATATTTACAAACTAATTATGAAAATCTTGGCTTTTCAAAATTAAAAAAAAAAAATTATTTCCAAAAAATTTTGATATGTCAAGAAAGTAATGAGAAATCAAAAATTTTCAATTTTGGAGGCAATTTTTCATTTGAAATAAATTTATATTTTTCGAAATTAAAATTTTGTATGTTTTAAAAGTATGTAGTAAAATAGTTACATATGATGAAATAAACTAAGCTAGGATTTAAAATTTTTTTTTTTTGTTAAATTAAACGTTTTTAAATTTTATTTTGATCAAAAGTTTTTCGCACTTGCTTCACAGCAGCACAAAAATTCAAAGAACTTTTGCTCGATTTTGATGATTATTTAAACTTTCAAAAAAAAAAACAAATTCACTAAACAAATTTCTCATTTCCCACAACTTTCCTTGGAAAGCGTTCGATTCAATAACGTGTGTCGGCTTATTAATTTTTCCAATATTTAACCAAACCTATTCTCGCCCCTCCCCCCCCACCACCATTCGCTGTCCTTTTGTGGTTATTGTTTACTTTTAGGCTCATTTAACTTTTGGGGCCATTTTGACAGTATTAGGTGTTTGCAAGACTTTTGTAGGAAAAGGTCAAATAAATTTCAAACCTAAAATGACACATAAATGAATGGCAAAAAGGTGCAGCTTGGAATGATAGAAAAGTGAAAGTGAAAAGAATATTACAAAAACCAAACCAAAAACAAAACCAAAAACACTTAACTGCCCACACATATACATACACACATACATACATATTTACATAGAGAAATTCAAATAAATTAAGCAGACGCACGCTCGCGCAATTTTCCATTCGCTAAATGCTCGTTGTAAGTAACTTTCCTGCTCTTGGCATTAACATTTTGCTTTTGATTTGGCTTTGACGTTTAGCGGTTAGCGGCGTCATAACTATAGCCGGTACGGTGAACTAGCCGTTGGCCGACAAGCGGATTCAGTTGCGTGCGAGTCGTCCTAGCGTTTGGTGGCTGCTTCGCTACTTTTTTGTTTGATTCGCGCGATTCAAACGCGAAACTCGTGCTATAATTTAGAACTTTGGTATAAAAAGAAAAACAATTTGTTAAAAAAAAAATACAAAAAAAAAAAATAATAATAATTACAAAAACTATTTCCGCTTGTAATCGTTTGCTTGAAAAAAAAAAAAAAAAACAATTTCCTTCTACCGTCGCTTGTTTGAATTTTGCAGCTTCGTGTGGGTGTTTTATTGCATTTTTTGTTGCTGTTATCAGCAAGAGTACGCTAGTTCACAGTGACATCATAACAAACACGCACCCTCAAGCTCTTTGTGACATTATTGGCTTGATTGGTAATAGCGTATCATTAATGTGTATTAAATAGATTATAATTGATAACTCCTTTTAATTAGTGAACATTATCAGTGGAGTCGAGATAAAAATTCGATAAGTTCTTAAACCACCCACCAGCTGGTTTGTAGCACATCTGCATATACATACTCGTATACACACACATATTCTCAAATTGAAATGAATTATTTGAAGTATCTCAACATAAGTGTACTGTTATCATGCGAAGTTCCCGCAAACCGGATGTGCGGTGGCAGCGAAGCAGCATTGTAATTATTGATATTGTTTGTGGGTGTTAAAATAAAATATGTGAATCATTATTTGAAATTCGAATAATTTTCTGAAGAGCTTGCAATATTTTTTATGTGATAAGAGTGGGAAAAGAATAATTGAAAATTAATTAAAAAAAGGTAATGACGTTATAAATTAAAAAATTTGAAGTAACAAATTTTTTTTGTAATATTGCAATTTCATTCAGAAGGAAGAACTAAAAAATTTATAATTTAATTTAAAGTAAACTTTTTTTTTAGTTTCATTTTTCTCAACGAACTCAAGGCCAAGAATAAAAAAAAATTTTATTTCAATGCAAATTGGTCAGCAAAGCATTAAAACAATTTGTTGTTATTGGTCTATTCATTTTTTATACAAGTCACATATCAGCTTACAACATTTATTAGTACACATTTTCTAAAAAAAAAATAAAAAGAAAAAACAAAATATATTAAAACTAATAATTTAATAATTTTAATTAAAAAAAAAAATATATTAAAACTAATAATTGAATAATTTTAATTAAAAAAAAAATGATTTTTGATATTAAAAATTATTTATATTTTAACAACTAAGTAACGTGAAAGTTTGTGTTTTGCAAAAAAACCTCAAATTTACAAAAAAAAAATTAAATATTACTTTTAATACTAAAATATATTTTATTTGTGTTTCTTAAAAAAAAGCTCAAATTTACAAAAAATTAAATTGAAATTTTTTATATTAATATTTTTTTTTAATTTGAAAGAACTAAGTTATGGTAAAATTTTGCCTCTCCTTTTGTGTTGCGTAAAAAAAAAATGCTCAAATAAATATTTCATTTTTAATATTAAAAATTTTTTATTTTTGAAAAACTAACTAAGTTATGTAAAAAGTGTGTCTCCCCTTTTGTGTTTCAGAAAAAGAAAAATATGTATTCACTAATAATGCTGAGAAATTAAATTTATTATTTGAAAAAATTTAAAAATAAACTATATTAAGTTAATAAAAAAAATCTCCCTCTGTGTTCAATTCTGTATTTGAGCTTAAGTGTTGAAGTTACATTTTTGCAAATTCGGGAATAAATTTAAAATTTTTTTTTGTAGGTCGAAAATAAAAGTTAACTTTAAGTTTTATTTTTTCAAATCAGAAGAAAGTTAAAATAAATAAAAAATTTGAATTCAAAATAAAAGTTCATATTTGACACTATTTTTTTTTTTTGCAAAAAAATTAAATTTGTGTTTTGTTAAAATTAAACTCGAAATTTGTATTTTTATATTTTATATTTATTTATGTTCGGCTTTTTTTTATAAAAAACACTTGAATTTGAGTTCCTTAAAAATTGAATTTTAGACTTTTATTTATAGTTTTTAATAAGCTGAGATTTAAAATTGAACATTGAAACTAGAAATTCAGCACAAAAGTTCAAATTTGACTTTCCTTTCTTTATTTAAAAAAAATTTTAATTTCATACTTTTTAAATTAAATTTGAAATTTTTATTTTAAACTTTTCAAAAAGCTAACAATTTGGGCTTTAGAATGAAATTTGAAAATTAGACTTGTATGCCTTAAGCGAAATTTAATTTTTTGGGTTTTGAGTTAAATATAAAAAAATATGAGATCATATTAAATTTGAGTTTTGTAAAAAAATGAAATTTGGCATTTATTTTTTGACGTCCAAAAAAATTTTTTTTCAGGTCGCAAATTAAAGTGAAAATTTTGTTATTCATTTTTACGTAAAGAAAGTAAAATTTAAGTTTTTTTTTATGTAGTTCCAAAAAGTTCATTCAAATTTATTTTCATAAATTTAAACAATTTTTTTTTGGTAAAAAAAATTAGTATTAAATTTTTTTATGTGGAATATAGGAATTTAAATTTAACTTTTATCGTTTTTCAAGTCAAAAATATATTTGAAATTTTTTGTAATTTTCCTAAAAATTTTAAATTGATTTGTTTGAAGTCATAATAAAAGCTGTAATTTGACTTTTGGTTTTCATATATAATAAAATTAAATTTTGGTTTTATTTTTTTTGTCGAACAAAATTTGAATATTATTTTTTTCACGCCTGAAAAAAATTTAAAATTTTTTAAGTAAAAATGCAAATTGAAGTTTAACTGGTCTCTAATTTTTTAAGACGACGATATATGTACATATGTATGAAATTTGAGCTTTTGTGTTTCTAAGTCGAAAATAAATCTTTAAACGTCATTCTTATTCTTTCCATTTAAAAAAAAAAATTATTTGTATTTTTATATAGCTTAAGAGTTCTTTTCTTTAATTCCGCTGAGCAATGAAATTCAATTCTTTGTCGCCCAGTGTCAAAAATCGCATCATAAGGTCAAGAAACTTCTTTTCAACGATTATGTCATTACATGGTATTCGACCTCAGAATTCTGGTTTCTTCTTCGTCTGCTCATGCCGGCCTTAGCTCTATTTTTAGTGCTAGCAATTTTACTAAGAAGAATATGTCAAAAGCACTTTACTTTTGGAAAACACACACAACGGCCCGTTTGCGAGAAGAGAACACGAAGAAAATAACCAAAACAAAAACAACAACAGAGCAGTAGAAAACATACATTTTAATTTCTGAAGCAAAATAAAAACAAAAACAAAACACGAAAAGCTAATAACAATTGCAAAATGGAAAAACAAATTGCACATTCCAATACCGATAAACACATGTTTGCATATTGAAAACTTTGTAAATATTGGAAATTGACTCTGCATTTCGAAATGTGTAGCTACCCTGTAGGGGATATTTTAAACTATTGCGATATTGGGAAATTTTTCATCACATGACTTTACAGTGTTAGATAAAATTTTATGGAAAATTATGAAAATGGGCGTGGCACCGCCATTAGCTGAAAAGTGGAAATAAAAAGAATATTATAAACGATACCTAGAAAAGCCTTTAAGTTTGAAAATCGAATATGAAATTCTATACCAAAATAAATCCTTGTACTGGTTAGTAACTCACTTGACTAGTTTTAGGTAGTTTGATACCTAGTTAACTATCCGGTACTGCATATGTAGAGCTTCTTTCCCTGCAGGGTATGCATGTCGTATGTATATTAGACTGGCCCAACAAAATTTTTATTTAAGAAAATCAATAAAAAAAGTAGTGCAGATACAAATTCTTAGGGGAACGCTAAATTCCATCCCGATTTTATATTAGGTCGAGGTTTGGGCCTAACCGCCAAAATTAATCCAGCTATTAATTTTTCGTTTTTGAGGTTACAAAGAAAACAAGACTCGTAAGACAAAATTTTTTTTTAAATTTAATTTTATTTCTTTAATTTCAGTGGTTAATAGTTTTTGAAAATTTGGTTTTGACACGGTCTAATGCACTTCCTTACCAATATTCATATATGTACACATTTATATGTTATTTTCGTGCTTTTATTTATAAAAAAACATATTAAATTATTATTACCAATTCCTATAAATGTAATGTGCTTTAATGGAGTATTAAAATTGTAATGGAAAATTAAAGCTGCGAAATGAAGGCGTGAATGTGCCAATGAAATGGTTTATGGATTTTGAATAAATTAAAACAAAAATTGTTTTCATTCATAGGCAATTGAAAAATGTATTCTATATTTCAAAAACGACCTTAGTAAATACAGCGCTGAAGAAATGATTCAATTTAGTGTTGTAGTAATTTAGTGATGCACGTACAAACTTACATACCGACAGGCAGGCAGAAATAAGAGAATGTTACCCTTGGGTGTTGTTGCTCACATTTAAGCTATTCAAATGCATTTTTTTTTTAATATCTACGCTGTTCATACATTAGCGTGTTCAAATTTCATTATATGTACATATAAAACTATTTTGAGCCAACTTTTATTGCCAGCACTATGTATAACGGGAATAAGCTATTTTTATGTAATAAAATGGGTTCCAAACTTTAAGTTTGAAATCCAGCAATGCATTGAGGAAGAGTGCATTCGACTCTAGTTAGCGGTTTTTAAGTGATGCGCGAACAAACATGCTTACATATGCACGAAAAATTTAAAAGTTATAGCTACGAGTTCTATTGCTCTAATAAAGATTTTTGTAATATATTTTTTTATATCTATAATGCATTGATAGTGGCCTTTCACACATTTTGTTATATGTATGTAAAGGGTAGGCACTACTAACATTTCAACCGCCACTGTACATCGACTTTTTTTTTGGTACTAGCATAAGTCCATACTGGGCGATGGCGAGTACTCAGTTAGTATTTACATTAATTCATATTACATTTTTTTGGCCAATTTACTATTTATTTCACAACAACAACAACATGCAAATATTTTAAACACTACAAATTATGAATAAAATGATTTCTTTTGGTTTTGATGTTGATTTAAGGAATTAATCTTTTTTTGTTTTTTTTGCACATCTGTTTCTATTGCAAATTTCCCAGATGGCTTATGGATTTAGCTGCGAGTAGCATTAATAAAGCCACAAAATCTCATTAAATTACAGCTGCTACCAAATTGGCTCATACATTTTTGGTTGCGCCGTTGTAATGCCAGATAAGCACGCGTGGCGTGGTCAACATTTAGCACTGACTTACATACATTCTTAGTACAAAAGCTAATGGGAATTCGGTAATGCTGCTTACGTGGCTTGTTACAGCACAACGTTGTAAGGCAACATTTATATTTACATTTTTCATGCAATTAAATGCGATATGTCTGAACTGGGATGATTAAATTGTCCATCAAAAATTTATTGTAATTGGCACATTGTCTTTTTGGTGTGTTTTTTATGGGTTTTCGATTAATGTTGGAAGGTTATTGATTCAGACATGCACTATATGGTCGCAGGGAAGTATGTGTAAGTGTGCTACGAATTACAGTTTTTTGAATTTTTTGTAATCCCGAATTGGTTTTTTTTTCTAAGAGTATAGGTTGGAAAAGTGAAGATATCTAAATTTAAAATATTTAAAAAATACTTTAAGTATAACAATGGATTTTTTTTTTAAATTTTGTATTTTCGGTATGTGACTTTGTAATCCCGAAATTCATAAACTCGTTTTTGTCCAACAATTTTTGTTGGAAAAGTGGAGAAATCCTAGTTTCAAATATGTAAAAAAAAATTGTATTATAACAAATTATTTTTTTTGATATTTGATATATTCGGGATCTGAATATGAAATCCCGAAGTTCGGAAATTCGTTTTGGTCTAACAGTTTGGGTTATGTTAATTGTAATAAAGGCAATTTTTTGGATTTTTGGTATTTTCGAGATCTGACTTGGCAATCCCGAAATTCAGAAATTCGTTGTTATCCAACAGTGTAGGTTGGGAAAGTGAAGAAAATATGTAACAAATAATTGAATTATAACAAATAATATTTTTTTGGATTTTTTGGTACATTCGGGATCTGACATTGCAATCCCGTAATTCAGAAATACGCTGTAATCCAACAGTTTAGGTTGGAAAAGTGAAGAAAATATGTAACAAATAATTTAATTATAACAAAGAATATTGTTTTTACTTTCGGGATCTGACTTTGCAGTCGCGGGGCTTAGAGATTCGTTTTCATCTAACAATTTGGTAAACAAAAAGTATCGAATATTTTAAATTAAAATAAAATTAATAAAAGCTAGAATATTGAATAAATAAAGTAAATGTATAACTTTCGATACTGGGTGTGTTAGATCTACAGTTTTTTGTTTCGGATCCCGAAAACTCTGATTTTGAAAAAAGCGACTACTACTTTTTTCAAGTAAGCAATCACTAAATCCCGAGCTTGACATCACTTTTATGTACATACATTAATATTTATTGAGCAAACCATCTTAATATCATTATTGAATATAATGTACGCACGCCGCAACAAGTAGAAAGCACGCAGTTACTGTGCGTGTACGATGATATTTATCCATGAACGATAATTATCAATTAACTTAATTTGTATAGGGAACTGTGAGGACATACTTTATTTTTTGTTCGTCGGATATGTGAATAGGAATATAAGTTTAGAATATTTGACGTTGCTTTTAGTTTTTTTTTATAAGCGAAAAATATTTTTTTGGTTATATATATCGGGATTTCGGGATCAAGTACCGGGATTACATTCCTACAATCATTTTCGAGATTTGCAATATGTTTGCAATAGGTTTGATTTATTTATGATAAATATCTTACATATTTTGTTGGTGTATAGTAAAATTTATTAGATTGAGAAAAATAAATTGGATAAATTTAAAATTTGTTTGTAGAAAAATTTCTAGTTATTCGTATTGAGATGATTTTCCAAACAATTAAAAAAAAATCGCATACAAATTCAAAACTTTAGAAAACAATGTTGTCTTAACAAGAGCTGTAAATAATTCACGATTAATCGATTTGCAATAATTGTTTAAAAAAAATGATCGATTATCACTAATTGGCTTGTTCTTTGTATTCGTCTGCAAGTTTCGCAAATTTTTTTTTTTATTCACGTTCTGCCATTAATGTGATGACTGATGGCAGTTAGTTGATTAGTCGAAATTGAATATTTTCTATACGATTATCTAGAAACCTATTTGAATTATTCAGCGTTGCCACTTAGAATATTTCTAACAGGGATGCCACCTAGCTTACATTTTTTTACAATAAAATAAATATGGGTATCAAATGGTGGAGTAGTTTACTGCTCATTTTAGCAAAAATTCTGAAGTGTTAATAGCTAAAGTTGCCACCTAATATTACCTTAAATTTTTTTTCCTGATTTAGTGTTGTCACTTAGAATGTTCATTAAAGGGTTGCCACACATGTATATTGAAAAATTATACAAATTTGTGCGAATATCGGTGTGGGGTATTTTAGGTCTTATTTAAAAGAAGTGCTAAGTGTTAATAGCTAGAGTTGCCACTTAATATTTTTTTGTTTACCCGCCATTATCTCAAAAATAGGTAATATGATATATTTTAAGCTCTCATAATTTAGTGTTGCCACTTAGAATGTTAATTTCAGGGTTGCCACCTTTCTTCAATTTTTTTAAAATCAAACGGTGATTTTTTTACATCTCGTTCCAACAAAAACATTGGGTCTTGCCACCTATAAATAACCTGCGTACTTTCCTATGTAGTCTTGTGCGTCAAAGAACGCCTTTTTGTCTTGTTAAAGCCGGCTTTAAGGTACAAATTTCTTCTCATTCTCTTCTTCATTATCTATAACCCTCCTTTAATTTACTTCCACTGAAAACTGTTTCTTTGCTACTAAATACGTTTACCTAAACAAGCTCATTGTGCTAAAAAGATGTTTGAATATTTATTTACATAATTTCCTTACTTAGATGGAGACTTACAAAGAACTTGTCAGTCTGATTGACGAGGTGCGAAATGAGATCAGCGAAATTTTGCCAGCATCTAAGAGTATGCACAAAGGCAAAAGTGAACAATTACTTAAATCTTGAATGCGTCACATTTAAGTCTTAACGTCATAGGAAAGCAATTTGCTAGACAGCACAACAGCAGTTAAAAAGAAGCAATTAAGTACGAGAAAGCTATCAAAGGAAAATGGTGGAGTACAACATTGCTCAATTAAGTGCGAAAAATATTTAGTTGATGTTGAAAACGCTAAAAAAGACATGAGAGAGGCACGAAATGCGGATGTAACAGAATATAATAGACTTAGTAAATAGCGAGATTTGTTCGTCTTCAAAGATTTGGGGTATACGGTTGGTAGTACGAAAATCGGTGTGATCTGGAACAGTTGGCTTAAAGAAGACGATATGTCCCTTGGAGTATTAGAGAGAAAGGTTCGACGAAGATTTATAATCTCTTCTTGAAGGGAGGAAGGAGCTGCGACTCCGGAGATTCTGCTACCAACACTCGACAGCAGAGCAAGTGAGATAGCTAGACTGCGATGAAAAAAAAAAAACAGGTGTAGGATGACTTGAATTCGTTTTGAGTGCCCAAGTGGCATCAGTTGTTGTTAAAAAGCGAATGACAAACAGAGCGCCACCTAACGGAATTTTAATTCTATTAAATTTCATCGTAACTTCTGTGAGAGTTTAGTTTAAAGTAACAGGCCGCTAGCTCAACGGAAAGTTTTTTTTTAAATTTATTACAAATTCCAAATTGTTTTTATTAGTTTTATTAAGCCATCGATACACGCGCCATCTGACGGAACTTTTTCCATTGAATTTATTTTTTTATTTTTTTTTTTGTGACCGGTTTCTGGCCTACTTAGCAACCTTAATTTCTAAAGCCCTACCGAAAGATATTAAAAACTCGATTGCAAGATTCCAATTTGGTTGGAAAGACATTTGAAAATTCTCTCACTGGGTGCCACCTATCGGATTTTTTTTTAAATATAAACACATAATAGTACCAAAAATGCTCATACAACGCTTATTATAGCAAGTTAAATTCAAATTAATTTCAAATACTTTAACAGAGCTGCTTGTTTTGCCATAAATAATATAAACAACAGAAATGTTTGTGCATTTGTTGTTGTTGTTCATTTTTGTTTTGTTTTGCATTCTACATTGTGATATTATTTCATTTTGGCTTTAGAATTTGGGGGAAACAAACAAATGGCAAAACCTGAAATAATGCATTTGTTTGCACTTTTTGTTGTTATATTTGTTGTTGTGTTTGTATGTTCATTGTATGTTGTTGTATGCAATGGTGTGGTATTATGGAATTTTGTGAATTTTCAAAATATCGTTTGGTCCGCATGCACTTTTTGACATTTCTATTATTGTTTTTGTATTTATTTGTTTGTTTGTTTGCTTTCATCTAATCCACGGAATTTATTTGTCTAACCGTCGTTGGCTCATTTATATTCGTTTGTTAGCAAGCTCAAATATTTTCAGCTACATACAGTGAGCGTTAAAAAATTGGGTGCTTAAAGCAACTAGCGTAAATAGTCGCAGAAAAAGAGCTGCTACCATTGTTGTGACTTTAAAGTGGCTAACTAGTCACGGGCACGTAATAGGAACTTGGCTACTACCTACTTGCAATCAAAGCAGGAAATAATGTTTTGGTAACCTCAACGTTCCAACGACTTTAATTTATGATATCTCATAACGTGCCATTGAAGTCACGGCTACGTAGAAATGATGTAGCAGCGTGGTAACTGCGACGTCCCAGAAACCTAATGCACAAACCCCCTTTGCATTGAAATAAACCACTATTAAGTGACAATAGAAGACCCCAAACAAAATGCTAGGAAAACTATTACGGCTACTTTAAAGTTCCTGCAACTTTAAAGTTGCATTTAAGTAACATGAATTAGTCCCCGCTAACGTCAATTTCTACTTTATAGTTTTGAAAACTTTAACGTTTACTTTTTAGTATCCACGACGTTGTCAACACCAGTAACACCACTTGAAATTTAAATACTTTCAAAGTAACTATTACTGGTGGCAGCCACCTCGAAGCGACTGCCAATACCTCAACTAAAATTTGTTATTCATCAAAGTTAACATTTTGTAGTAGTTACGTATTCGTTACTGACTTGGCCTTTCTTACTGTTTCCATTTCGTTCTGTTTGGTTTTTATTTTTTTTTATTTTAAAAATTATCGTATCCCATTTGCTCCATAACTGACTGTACGTATTTGCTGCACGTCCAATATTCATCTTGTGCTATGCGCGCACGTGCTACATTACTCATACGTCGTCGATCTATCACAATTTGGCAGCGTTTTGATGTTATCGTTCATATTTCATGCAAAATCAATTTGTGACTTTCTACACCTGAACGCATACCAATTGAAATAAAAAATAAATGTGTAGTTTTTTTTTTGATTTTAAATTTATTATTCGTTTAACGTAGTAAAATAATATATCCAAACTAAATTTATTGCTGCCGCTGACAGCTGTTTTTACTCATTTTTTATACCCAGTAGCGCTAGGCACATCTCAATAGAGATTGAAATGGAAAAAATCAGCTTAGGACCACGAATCTGAAAGGCAATCCTCATCCATTTCCAAAGCGTCTGTGTACGAGAAAATCCAAATTATTAAAGAAACTACCGAAAATGGGCGTGGCACACCTCCCCTTATGGTGAATAGCTGCACAAAATATTGAATGTCATAACTGGAATAGAAATTGATTGGGCATAACTAAGTTAATTAGAAATATTGATTTTATAACGGCAACTGTTTACTATAAAAATCGAAGAAATCGTTAGAGAGCCACGCCCATTATTTTAGGTAGTTGTGCTAAATTTGCTTGAAAAGATTTAAATACGGTTTTTCTGTCAGTTTAATTTATGAGATTTGAAACAAGTAACTGAGATAAAAAAAACGACGCCATAGCAATTTTGTTGATTTTGTGGAAGTAGGCGTGTCGCTGCCCAATTTTCAATTATTAGTATGTAATTCAATTAGTCAATCATATGTTGATATGTATGTATATATTTAGCATAACCAATCCGTATAACACACAAACCGCTTATCTAATTGAGCAATAGGTAGAGTTGTGAATAAATTAATGATTTTTATTTTATCGATAAATTTTTTTTTCTTTATCGATTTTTCATATTTACGAGTATGTAAATTCCAGATATTCAAGAAAAAATTATAGGGCGGGCCATTGTTTGCCATTGATTCGACTGTAATAAAATATTTAAAAGTATTGAAAATTTTTTTGTAATGAATTTGAATCTGAATTTACAAAGTATAGAAACTATTTTTATCCTTATTTGTGAGAAAAAAAATCAGAATAAACGATTTCAAATTTTTTTATAATAAAAAAAATCGATAAATTAAAAAAAAAATTTTCAAGGAAAGAAACGTTTTCCGATTTTACTCTAAGCGAAAAAAGTTTATGATAATTATTTGAAAAAAAGAAAATCGATTTTTTAACAGAACAAACGATGCCAGATTTTACTCTAAGCAAACAAAATGATATTAAATTATTCTCTAAGCAAAAAAATCAATAACGAATACTTAAAAAAAATCGATTTTTCAACAGAACAAACGATTTGCGACTTTAATAAGAAAATCGATTTTGAACATTAAAAAAAAAATCGATTTCTCATCGGAACAATCGATTTCCGATTTTACTCTAAGTAAAAAAAATCGATATTTAATATTTGAAAAAATAAAAAAAAAAATTGATTTTTAAATGGAACAAGTGATTTCCGATTTAATCTAATCAAAAAACAAATCGAGTTTTCCAACTTGTGGTCACATCTCTAGTAATTAGAACTTATGTATTTTTTTTGTCTACTATTTCTTTATTTTAACATAAAGTCATAGTCGCGCTTCGTATGTGCTACCTTAATAGACCCCTACTAGGTATATAACATTCATTTTCACCCGCACTTGTACTCTCTTACTTATTTAAATCACAACTCATCGCATAATTAATTTGACTCGCAGATGTTTTGTTGTACGTGCCGTCATCCAGATCAGAATGCAGTTCAACTAAGGTGTGATATGCGCATAATTCTCAGTACAAAATAATTTGTTGTCATTTATTGTTGTTTAACCAGCAAATAAACGCTTTCGTTGCCGCTAGTTCTCACCTTGCGGTGTTTTTTATTGATTTTTGTTGACAAAGTGCCGATTGTGGGAGTGTTACAGATTTAGCTTTATATAAACCTATGTGTGTATGTGTGTAGGTATGTATGTGAAAAGGTACTATGGTGTTGTCATATCTAAATTTTGTAAATGATGCTTTTGTTGTGTTTAGTATGAAATTTCAAATAGTCGAGTGTTGCGGTTTTTTTTTTAATTTTATAGTGACTAAGTGACATCGTTAAGTGTAAGTTGACTACCGTAGCTTATATAAAAACGAAACGCGGTAGACTTAAAAAGTAAAAAAAAGTTGAGTTCACCTATTTTCATACTTAATCATTTATTTTTTATATGGAAAATATTTTTTAAATCGTGTGGAAATATTTCATTATTTAGAAAATAATATTGAAAGAAGTAAATTAAATGACAGACTTTTGCTTTCTGTTAAAAATAATATAATTTTTTTTTTTGAAATATGAAGTAAAATAAATATGTGGCAACTCTATAAAAATATGCTAAGTAATATAAAGGATTTTTTAAACAGTAGGCAACACTTTTACGATTAAAACAAATTAAAAAATCAATGAAATTGATCCCACGGTGTTTTAGTTACTAAAACTGGAAATTATTTTTTGACAGGTGGCAACTTTTTTATAAAAGTTGTGAATCACTATACATCAATTTATGCTATATAACATTTGAAATTTTTAATTTATGCAAAATTAACAAGTGATAATTCTATAAAAATGTTCTATGCAATATGAAGCATTTTTGTAACAGCTGGCAACACTTTTTATAAATATCATATATGTATGTAGCTTACTTCGAATGCCTGTTTCCCTTTGTAACAAATTCAAAAACAAAAGAATCAATTAAATTGATCAAACGGTGTTTTAGTTACTAAAATTGGAAATTATTTTGTGACAGGTGGCAACCTTTTTTTTAATAAAAGTTATATATCACTATATATCAATGTATGCCATATGTCATCTGAAATTAGGTGGCAATACTAAGTGGCAAACCTGCCTACGAATGTTTTTTTGTAAAAATATGAAGTTAAATAAAAAGATGGCAACTCTATAAAAATATATTATGCAATATAAATAATTTTTTAAACAGTTGGCACCCTTTCTACGATTAAAACCAATTCAAAAGCAAATAAATCAAAGAAATTGGTCAAACCGAATTTTAGTTCTTTAAATTGGATAATAATTTTTAACAGGTGGCAACCTTTTTTTAATAAAATGTACCCAATGCCTATACAAAGCGAAACATTTTGTTCTCATTATGCTCGAAAGGCATTGAATCTGTAAAAGACATTTCCACAAGAACAAAATAAGCCCAAAAAAAATTTTTGAGAAGTTTTGTAAATTTGTTTGTATGTTTGTACGCGCATCACTAAATAACTGCTGCATGGAAAAGAATAAAACTTTTACTAGTTTATTGCTTAGTGTGCAGCTTAAACTTTAGGATATCTTAAACCACATAATAAATTGTATGCTTACGGAATACAGTGGTGGCTGAACAATTAGGCTCAAAATATTTTTGTTCATTTAGTGCGATTGTGAGGGACTGTAGTCGGTATGTAAAAGTAATTAAGAAGGTATTTATTTCATGAATAGCAAACCAAAAAGCAATAACCAGTATATTCGTCCATGTGTATGTATGTTTGTTCGCGCAAAACTAGATAACGGCTGAAGGGAATTTAATGATTTGCTCATCAAACTAGTGCTGAAGATCTATCTTTAAATATAGAAAAGCTTCTCTTCCTACCTAGCTACAACCAGCGCCATCAAGTAAAATTATTTAAATACTTCTTAAATTTATTTTCTTGCAGCTGAGGTAAATATTAAGTAATAACTGAATTGCCTACAGCAAGAGAGTATGAAAACGCAAAGAGTACGCAGCCAAGAAAACGGATGTGAAAGCTGACTAGTTTTGCATTCGCTTACGTGAATCAAAGAAAAATGAACTGATGACAAAATGGCGTGCAGCATTAAACTTGAAATGGGTCACGCTGGGTCACAAGTCACCGTAAATTCAACAAGTCAATTGCCAAGCAAAGCTACGACGACAGCTTACATTGCGAACATAAACACAATCCAACCAATGCCAAAGCACATTCACCACCACCACCATCACCACCACCGGAAAGACATCAATTCTTTGCAACAATTCACGCACAACTCCTCAGGTGAGGTACATCAAACCACCGCAAACAGCAAACAACAACAATGCAGCGAACGACGATGGCGACGACGCGATAAACAAAAATTACGAACTTTGCTCTATGAGCTGCTGGCAATAACGACAACCGCTGCAACTGTAAATGCCACACCTATTGCATACGCAACAACAACTACAACAACAACAACTTATGCCACAACCGGCATACGACTCATCCCATTAAGGACTGCATTGGGCTCAACAAACATGCCGACACTTGAAACAAATGTAACCACGCTACTCACAGCCCTCAGCATGGTAGAGTTGCCAACATTAGCAAGTAATTTGAATGCCGTTACAGACAGCGTTGCAACCGCAAAAGCATTTATTCAAATGAATTTCACAGCATATAGGGCAGAGTCTGTCGTTGCGGATGCTGCTCCAGCAGCAGTGTTGGTTAATAACATTGCAACAACAACATCACGTGCCGATCTACATTCCATCAATGCCACCTTCATGTCCGCCACCTACGCCCCCGCTTGCTGCGCTGTGTCATCCATATATGCCTACCTTAGTGCGTTACCTTGGCCAAATGCGTTTGCTGTTGCAATATTCGTGATTCTCTTCCTGGTGACGGTGGCCGGAAATTTACTCGTCATCGTGTCTGTGTTAACAACTCGTCGTCTACGTACCGTAACCAATTGCTTTGTTTTGAATCTGGCTATAACCGACTTGTTGGTGGGCTTATTCGTCATGCCGCCGGCTGTTATACTTTATGTTGTTGGTGAGTTGTGTCTGTTGTTGTTATTGTTTTTTTTAATACAAAAAAACAACAATGAAATAGGTATGATATCAGCTCCACTCTGCTGCGTAATTCGTATTCATTATGCATTACGAGAGGTCTGACGGTTGACTCTCTTCTTTTCCTATTAAATAGAGAGCGATATTATATTTATTTCATTTCATTTCATTTCATTTAGTTTAATTTAATTTAATTTAATTTAATTTAATTTCATTTCATTTCATTTCATTTCATTTCATTTCATTTTATTTTATTTTATTTTATTTTATTTTATTTGATTTGATTTTATTTTATTTTATTTTATTTTATTTTATTTTATTTTATTTTATTTTATTTTATTTTATTTTATTTTATTTTATTTTATTTTATTTTATTTCATTTCATTTCATTTCATTTTATTTTATTTTATTTTATTTTATTTTATTTTATTTTATTTTATTTTATTTTATTTTATTTTATTTTATTTTATTTTATTTTATTTTATTTTATTTTATTTTATTTTATTTTATTTTATTTTATTTTATTTTATTTTATTTTATTTTATTTTATTTTAATTTATTTTATTTTATTTTATTTTATTTTATTTTATTTTATTTTATTTTATTTTATTTTATTTTATTTTATTTTATTTTATTTTATTTTATTTTATTTTATTTTATTTTATTTTATTTTATTTTATTTTATTTTATTTTATTTTATTTTATTTTATTTTATTTTATTTTATTTTATTTTATTTTATTTTATTTTATTTTATTTTATTTTATTTTATTTTATTTTATTTTATTTTATTTTATTTTATTTTATTTTATTTTATTTTATTTTATTTTATTTTATTTTATTTTATTTTATTTTATTTTATTTTATTTTATTTTATTTTATTTTATTTTATTTTATTTTATTTTATTTTATTTTATTTTATTTTATTTTATTTATTTTTTTTATTTTATTGGAGTTTAGTAAATTTAATAGCATAGTGTTATTGAGTACCAATTTCCTATTGATAAATGTGCTGTTTCAAATGTGTGCCACGCCCTTGATCTAGGTGGCATTCTGTAAGCTGCAATGCATATGTTTGTAGTATTACTCGCACTGACAAGGAATATTGTGTTTGTGGTTTAAGTTGATTGCCTCGGATACTACATACATATGTACATTCATTCAGTTCGATTCGGAAATCATTGGTTCTGTGGCTTACAATTGACAATCGTTTAAACTGATTAATCTGAAGTTGTCCATTGAATAGGTAAATTTGTAGTAATTAGCGTTATTTTAGTGATCATTTGAAGGAAGCTCATTACAGCTTATTGTATCACAAGTTGAATGCTTGACTGATTAAAGACACATTTTATATTTTCAATAGAAATTTCTCTTACCTCTTGTTCTCAATTGTCGTCACTCAGAAACGGTAAGGCCTCGTTTCATCTTTCAAAATATCTAGCTGACCTCAACATTATCTTAGATCCCAAGGTCATATAAGACATTTGGAACATCTCGGAGTTTCTTTGCACTCTCTGCTACTCCCAGGAACTGAACTGACCCTCATAAATACTTAGAATGTTGCGTAACTAGAAAGGTTTCACTTGACTGCCAATAGATTTTCGTTTTCAGTTTGTGGGTGCAGTTTTGAAAGCTTTTTCATCCCGCAGTAAATATGTCAGACGATTTTGTCCATTTGGTAAGCAACCCAACGCCAATATGACCAATGGCAAGTAATTGTTTTTTCACTGCTGCGTCATTACTCTGCTTCTTCTTCGTTTGTCTATGTAACAGCACAGAACTGCAATCACAAATTGAACGTATAAATTCACTTACATGACCATTTGTTACAAGTTGGAACTTGCATTGTGATGTGGGAATGCGAATAATTTGAGAACCGAGTTGTTTGTGTCCGAGTAGCAAGCGGGTTCGGGTGTCCTGATTTAGGGTACTTTGAACATTTATCTTAGAATCTGTTAGCTTGTCGCTTCTTCAATCTGTATGCGAGGTCTGTTCCAGAAAACTTGATTTCAAGAGACTTAATTAACCATCATTTCGAGCTTTTAGGGCTATTGAAGACCCATAAGTCTACCTTAAAAGTACTCGCTCCAAGGATCGCCTTCCTCAACCTTGTGCATTACCAATCCATTTTTCAGTCGGCAGCTGAAAGTTTGTGTCAGTTTATGCATGCATAACTATGCAAATATTGGTTTATCAATTAGTCTAAGGACAGTCTAAATGATGTCCTTTGCAAACCAAACTTCAAAGCCTTATGTATACAGAGTTTTATGTCATGTTTGGTTGTGATGTAATCTGAGTTATTTGTTTGTAAATTTTGCAGGCAGCTGGCATTTTGGATGGATTCTGTGTGACATTTGGATTTCATTGGATGTGCTGCTATGTACCGGCTCTATACTAAGCTTGTGTGCCATTAGTCTTGACAGGTAAGAAATTGTCAATGAAACAATTGAAGGGTTTTTTAAAAATTATTAAATTTTTAATTTTTCAAATGAGCTTAAAGAATAATAATTTTTTATATGAAAATTGCTATTGTTTTCAACTATTTGAAGTGAAATAATTTTTTTAATAATTATTTTGTTATCATTCAAAATTTTCATAAGAGTAGGCAAGGGAAACTCTGCGGCATCCGGCATGGCTTTTATTGTAGAACCATTTCATTCCAATCATTCAGAACGCTAGTTTTTTGTCAGCCAAACTGCTGGTTCTATTTTCCCTATCTCTGTGCAATCACCGCCATCTGTCGGCAAGAAGATTTAATCATGCTGCATTTTTGTTTGGACTCTTCGGTCGTTTATTTTGTTTACTTTGTTTATGAACAATTCAATTCTTCTATCTGCATTGATTTTTTTTTATTTTCCTTTCACTGAGATAAAATATATTTTCAGATTATAATCGTGGATGTATGGAAGAGTTCATACGGTAGTAGCGCAGAATATCTGAGCGACAGTTTTGAAGTTCCGCAATAGTTCACATACCAAACGTTGGATGAACACTCTTGTCCCATGTTCTAATGAGGCATGCTCAATAGTCATATCGGACATTATACTAGATTATCGTTGGACGTTGTCCTATCAGAAGACCTCCGCAAATTTTTAAATAAATTTAACTTCATCCCTTTTCTTCCGCTGCTCCCTTATACCCATCATACGTTTACTCTTCTTTTCCCTTCTAGTTCTTTCATCTTTAAAATTCTATTCATGTTACTATTTGTTTTCTTATTTCTCTTCCTCTTCATCTGCATCTTCTTGCCTTCAGTCTTCAATTTTTATTTATGAAATCTATCACGCCTACGTCATTTGCACCTGCAAACGTCTCTAAAATGTTTTTTGTTTTTGAATTTCGAATTTCGAATCGTGAAAAAGCCTTTATTGGTGTTGTTGTTCAAACACCAGTGCTCTTCTTGGTTGATATTTGTTTTGCCAATTTTTTTTTGTTTATTTCAAAAGTGTAAATAAATTCATTTATTATTGGTTACTAATTCATTTGAAATCGTTCTTGTTTTATTATGTTTTGTAAAAGTTTTAATCTTACAGAGTGTAAATGACTTTTGCAACATTTCAGGGCTGCGTTTTTTCTTCTGTTGGTTGCTCATTTTCGTACTTCTTCTATGTAAACCTGAGCATCTCTACTATATTCATGTTTTCAGATATTTGATACTTTTTTCCTTTTTTAATTTTTTCCAGATATCTCGCTGTAACTCAACCACTTACCTACTCCAAAAAGCGGCGCTCGAAACGTCTGGCACTATTCATGATTTTGATTGTGTGGGTGACGGCACTTTTGATTACATGTCCACCATATTTTGGATGGTGAGTATGCGAACTTTAACCACACCTTCAAGCATACATATATTTTTGTGTTATGTATAAGCATTTGAATGCTTGAAGCCTAGCTTGTGCGGTCCCACGAGAAAAAGTTGAATTAAACCATACGAATTTCATTCACCCTCAATAACTTCAAAGCCCAAATGTACGAGTACATATGAATCAAATTCAACACAAACGCAGTTTTGATTTTTAATATTTCCTTGGTAGTTTTCTCTTAGGTGAAATAAAAATATTATTTTCGAATTTAACCGCACTTCACCATAATTTTGTCACTCTACGTTGCATCCTTTAACGCACACGCACCAACATCCATATGTACAAATTCCAATAAAATGTTGAAAAACATTGTAACGCTATTAATATAAAATGCATACGTGTCGATGCTTGTTGGAAAATGCGAAGACAAGTATATTTTTTATAGCATGCTGTGTTAGCAAGAGGAAAAGGCTCCATCCAAGCGATAGGAACATACACATACATATGCGGCAAATAAACATGACAATGCGAATTTTACTGTTAGTGAGTGAAACCCAGTTAACCACAAAATTTTGAATGCAAAATATTTTGAAATTTTGCATGCCACTTATTTGTGGACTTTTTCCAAATAGTGGCAAAATAAAAAAAATTAAATAAAATAACTCCAGTTCACAGGCTGGGATTATAAAATTAAGTCGGTGGAATGACTCTATCAGAATATATTAGTTTTCGAAAATTTTTGGTACCATTTCATTCTTACTACGGCACTGTTTGTGGCATCATTTTGGGAATATTTCAGGACCGTTTAGTCTTATTTCGAGACTATACAGAAAAATTACCCAAAATGGTCCCGGAAAAGTCCAAAAAATAATGTCAAATGATCCCGATAATATAACAATAATCTTGCAAAAGCTGAAAAATTTATCCTGGAAACGGTAAGAATAATATTCTGAAATAATAACGAAAGGGATTATCATGAATTATCCCCGAAACTGTCCCAAAAAAGTCGCAGAAATAATTTGAAATGGTAAAGAACCCAAAAATGGTCCCAAAAATAGTCAGCAAAATATTCTTAAATAATATGGAAAAGTTTCGGCACTGTTGTGAAAATCCAAAAATGATCCAGAAAAAGTCCAATATATAATTGCAAGTGATACCGCAAATATTACAATACCTCTGAATCGATACCGCAAAAGACTTAAAAATCGTCCCGAAATTAGTCAGAAAATTATTCCGAAATAAAACAGAAAAATGTTAGGAGTACAGTGAAAATATTCGAAATGGTTCACAAAAAGTCCAAGAAATAATGTCAAATGATACAGAAAAAGTCTTGAAATTATGCCTCACAAACTTCCGAAATATTTTCCAAAAAGGTCCCGAAAACGATCTAGAAATTTTTAGAAAGCATGCTGAAATGATCTCAAAATTATTCCTAGAACTTCAAAATGGCCCATTAAACAATCCCGAACGGATCCGGAAGAGACAAAAAAACAAAATTCCTGAAATACTCATAAAAAAGTTCTTAATGATTCCTAATTCTGGTACAATTAGCAATTTGTAAAATTGTACAACTTTAATTTCATTTGCTTCAAAAAGAAGTGACGATATTCCTCAAATTCCACACTCCAACACTTTACGGCACCGCTTCAAATAGTTGTTGGTTCACTGTATTGCCTTGCAAGACGTCTGCAATTGAATGAAAATGTTGTGTGTCGCTCTGCCAGTTTTTGCTAAAGCTTTCCCAAAAATGATTGTCGTTTTTAATGAAATTACCAAATGTCAGCAATGAATATTACTTCACATATGCGCTTTGACAAAAAGAAAGAGAGGGAGAGCATGTTAAATGTTACTTGGAGCAGAACTATTTCTTATGTTTTCACTACAAAGCTTTACACATGTTTAAATTTTTTTAATAAAAAAAAAAAATCAAATATTTAACGCAATTTCACATTTTATTAAACTTTAACTAGGTATGAAAAGGCAGAGAATAGCGATGGCAAAGTCAATTGCCGTTACAATCAAAATAAAGGTTATGTGGTGTTCTCGGCAATGGGCTCATTTTTCATTCCGCTCGCTGTTATGATGTATGTTTATCTAAAGATTGGATATGTTCTCAAGTCACGGAGGCAACGCATTGTACGCGATGCGGTAAGTTGTGCTAATATAGATACATATATATTCAATATTAATATGTACATATGTACCCGCAGTCAAACGAACTAGTTGCAGACCACTTCAAAACTAGTCATTAGTCAGTTTAAGTTAAGGTTTTTGAAACTTGAGGATGTCAATTGATAACCAACTAATCTAGTTCAAATTAAAGAGCGAGGTCTGAGCTTAAAGTTTCCTGAAAGTCGTTACAGTTACCACAGTTAAATTTTTACTGTTGCAAGTTTAATTGTTTTTGGTCTAGTTCGATACCAGATATTAATTAGAAATATGTTTCCGTATTTGTTTAGTGTTCCACTGCAGGTTACATAGGCACATATGTATGTATGTTTGTTCAAGTGTATGTATGTGCAAGTGTTCTTGTATGTGTGCTATAATTAAGTAGTAGGAGTACATCGTGTGTAAGATCTTTATCATCCGCCTGAGTTGGTTTTAAATTACGTGCTAGGAGTGCTACTTCATTTGGCCATTTAGCACACCCATTCGCTGTGTGGCACACATTAGGGTGAGCCGATTTTTTATAAAATGTTTTCAACATATTTGCCAGTCGAAATTCGCATATTTGAAGTGATATAATATCTCAATAAGCAGTAAAGGACAGGTTATGTTATGTTATGTTATGTTATGTTATGTTATGTTATGTTATGTTATGTTATGTTATGTTATGTTATGTTATGTTATGTTATGTTATGTTATGTTATGTTATGTTATGTTATGTTATGTTATGTTATGTTATGTTATGTTATGTTATGTTATGTTATGTTATGTTATGTTATGTTATGTTATGTTATGTTATGTTATGTTATGTTATATTATGTTATATTATGTTGTGTTATTTTATGCTATTTTTATTTTATTTTCAGATTTAGCAGATCTACCAAAAAAATTGTATGCAAGAATTTATTTATTTTCCTATCTTTAATTATTTCTCTTTATATGTACTTCTCTTTTTCAGAATTCCGAACGTGTGGCCGATCACGACTTGGATTGTGATAATTTTATTTCCGAGTCCGAGCATTATCACTGCATCACACCAAGGTGTCCCTCGTTAAAATCACGTTGGTGCAACACGAATGGTGGTAATAATATTTGCAATCCCAAACAGCTTAGCTTTCGTTGTGCCCAATGCAATAACGAAAGTTATGCGAGCAACATCAACAAACCGAATGCCTTTCAAGATGGTCTCATGACAGCCAACATTGTCGCCGATGGACTCAAACATCAAGCGACATTCTACGAATTAGTTGAAGTTTCACACTTAACCTCAATCATACAATGTACTGCGTTGAATTGTAAATATGGCGGTGTTTGTGTGCATTCGACGGGCCTAATTACTACACCTTTGAATGGACGGCGTTCCAATTCATTACCGATGGGCGCTGTACCACTAATGGAGGATAGTTTGACGTTTACGGAAAACTGTTTAGCTAACAAACAAATAACTAATACAAGCGTAACAACAACAACAACAACAACAACGACGCAAAGCATGAAAATTAATCACTATCAACAACAAAAACAACAACAACATTCCATACACCAACATCACCACGACCATGAGCAGCACCACCAGCATCAACACCAACACCAACACCAACACACTCAAAGTAATCGTTCAGCACATTCGCATCGCATACCAATGCGCATCTCAACTGCAAAGAAAGGTGATACAAAAGCTGCCAAAACATTAACTACAGTTATGGGCGGCTTCATTGCTTGTTGGCTACCATTCTTTGTTTATTACCTGCTAAAACCATTTCTACCACCAGCTGTGGTGTCGGAAGGTCTTATGTCGTTTTTCACTTGGGTAGGCTGGGTAAATTGCGCCATTAATCCATTCATTTATGCATTCTATAATCCAGACTTTCGTACCGCCTTCCGACGCATTGCTTGCAAGATAATTTGTAAAAGAACGCCACCCTCCAATCATTTGGCTATGTTTCGAGGTTGAGATTATTGCAAACTTTACCGCGTTTCGTTCAAGTGAAGTTGTCAGGGGCGCAGGTAATTAGCGACAAGAGTGGGAGGAATTTATTTTTAATTTTTTTTGCAGGTACAAGATCTTGTCGGGGGCGATCTTATAGACCAAGCTATAGTAAAATGGGATAGGTCTGATAATCGCAGTGTAGATCCAGTGAAGTCTATGAGGGTTAATACCATCTAAGGCGGTATTCTTAGAGTTACTAAAAGAGGCTAACCCCAATTCCGCTGGAGGGAGTTGGCTAAACGAAAGGTATTCTGTATCGACTTGTCCCACCAAGCCTCTTTATTCAGTATAGGCCTAGTTAATTCGAACGCAACAATAGTCAGTAGACTATGAGCTCCGTGGTGTCTACTGTCAACAACATGGTGTGCAGGATTAGGTTCCGCTGGAAGAAGGTGATTGCAATAATTTCTAGTACAGTTTCTCTCAAAGGAGCTTAAGATCTATGCACTAAAGACTAAAAGTCCACGCGATATCAAAAGACACGCCCCGCACTTCAATCTAAAATTAGGCTCATGGCTAGAGTTTTCTTGACTAAATAAATAAAATGGTCACTAACCCATTTCCTAGAGGCAAAACAAATATGAGTTAAATTTAGATGAAAGCAATGGTCAAACTTGTGCTCCTCGTCCACTATACGCTCATGGAAATTACTTGGCTGTGTGTTCGACGGGCGTGGATTATTTCAGCACTCAAGAAATGCCAGCAAACAAAGTGCCAAATTAATATCAAGAAAGTACTGCAACAGCAAAAATAAATAAATTAAAATTGGCAGGGATGAACGAAAATAGACTGACTCGACGCATAGCGCTTGCCCAGTAGTGAAAGTGAGAAGCAATCGCTAAGAAAGATAGTCTTAGACACAGACCTACATACTTAGTATCTCACGCTGAAAGGTCTACAGAAGAGATGTTAAAAATATATATGGCATATCGATTAATTATCGGAGATCGATGAATTATAAAACATGGAAGAATTATCGGATATCGATAACCTATCGGTCATCGGTTAATTATCGGATATTGATAAATTATCAAATATCGGTAGCACTCGTCTGCAATCAGAACTATTCCTAAACTGTCCGAAAAGTAACCGGTTGTAAAATAGTCAAATCGAAGTTACCTTATCGGATATTGATAAATTATCAAATATCGGTAGCACTCGTCTGCAATCAGAACTATTCCTAAACTGTCCGAAAAGTAACCGGTTGTAAAATAGTCAAATCGAAGTTACCTTCAATTTTCTCGCACGGGCAGCGCTTTAGAACGAGTTGATAAGTGGTCCACTGGACTACGATTGCCACCGGCAAAGACACCTCCATGTAAAAGTCGAAAGCCATCAGCATTCATTGCGTGCTAAGCTCTGACTAGTACTGCAGCCATCTGGCTTAGTTCTGCCTGAGTGACATTTTCTGCGCCGCTGTTCTGCATAAGTCCTTCCATCTTTTTTTTATTTTTTTTTTTTAAATTTGAAGATAATTATTTATGTATTCAGTGGTTGGGCGATAGTTTGTTGTGTACGAAATTTTTGCAGAATATTTGACTTCCGTATTTTGCCCAAAAGGAAGATCTTATTACTTAGCAGAGTTTATTTCGCTTTGGTCTTGGTATGCAACGACAAGTTTAAAAAGCAATGGAATTCGTGTGCTATGTGCCTTAGTAAGTACAAATTATGTTAAGGAAAACCAAAGATTAACGAGCAACTTTATTATTTACAACACTGTGCAACAAAGAGGAAGATATTTTTTTTTGGATTAATGTTGAGAGCAGAAAATTAAAAAAATTTTACTAGCCACGTTTCCGTATTAATTTTTGGGGATCTCCAAAAAATATTTTTCGAAATTTTTAAGGAGATGTTTGAAAAATATATTTCGAAATTTTTAAGGAGTTGTTCGAAAAATATTTTTCGAAATTTATGAGATGTTTGAAAAATATATTTCGAAATTTTTAAGGAGTTGTTCGAAAAATATTTTTCCAAATTTTTAAGGAGGGGTTCGAAATATATTTTTCGAAATTTATGAGATGTTTGAAAAATATATTTCGAAATTTTTAAGGAGTTGTTCGAAAAATATTTTTCCAAATTTTTAAGGAGATGTTCGAAAAATATTTTTCAAAATTTAAAAAAATTTTTTCCGATATCATGAAAACCACTAAGTCCCATTGGACACATTTTTTTGAGCGTGTTTCGTTGAAACTAAACTACATTTAATATTCCGTTTTTTAATTAAAAAACAATAATAGTATTTAGGAAAACTACTACTACTATTGTCTCTATAACTTTCGAAGATTCTATTCTAAGTAAAAATTTAAAAAATAAAATCCAGCTTTTTTCAATATTTTTTTTTCTGCCATCCCATCCGATTTTATGTGCTCTTCAATCGATAATACCAAACAACTAAATGAAAAATTCGTACTTAGTTGCACAGTGTTTTTACGCTTGAGAGGTTATGCTGCTTCATTTAATATTTATTTCACCATGAAAATAACTACGATTTTAGGAAAATTACGAATACCTTCTCATTCAGGCAACCTCGGTTAAGTTCTGTTTCCTATGCCAACGAATTATGCCAAATATTAATTTGTACAACATACTTTGATACTTCTTGACAAAAATCCTGATGTTGTGGTGAACTATTGATTGGCTTTATCGTTTTGAGAAAAACTGATATTCAGCTTTGACTGGAATTAAGCAAAAGCTTCATTTAGTTGGGTTCGGTTTTGATACAGTCTAAAAACTCGCTATTCGTTCGTACACCATTTTTAGCCACTTCAATGAAATTTTGTTGCCATATTATAAATAACAGTTTCTCTTTTAATTTAAATTAATAAGCGAAAGCTTCCATTAAGCTTGACTTATGCTTCAATGGATATTCATGTACAAAAATAAATGTTTAAGCTAAATAATTTAAGGAATTGATAGAAGCATATTTACAAATTTGTACAAATTGATGTATTAAGTAGTTGTTAAGTTATTAATAATATTAATATTTATAAAATTGACAGTTAATAAGATTAAATTCAATGTTTCAAAAATTTAAGATAATGTTTTTTCTTTTAGCAAGGCATTTGTAACATTCATTTAAAATAAAATAAAATAAAATAAAATGAAATTAAAAAAAATAAAATAAAACGAAATAAAATAAAATAAAATAAAATAAAATAAAATAAAATAAAATAAAATAAAATAAAATAAAATAAAATAAAATAAAATAAAATAAAATAAAATAAAATAAAATAAAATAAAATAAAATAAAATACAATAAAAAAAAATAAAATAAAATAAAATAAAAAAAAAAAAAATAAAAAAAAATAAAATTAAATTAAATTAAATTAAATTAAATTAAATTAAATTAAATTAAATTAAATTAAATTAAATTAAATTAAATCAAATTAAATTAAATCAAATCAAATCAAATCAAATCAAATCAAATAAAATAAAATAAAATAAAATAAAATAAAATAAAATAAAATAAAATAAAATAAAATAAAATAAAATAAAATAAAATACAATAAAATAAAATAAAATAAAATAAAATAAAATAAAATAAAATAAAATGAAATGAAATGAAATGAAATGAAATGAAATGAAATGAAATGAAATGAAATGAAATGAAATGAAATGAAATGAAATGAAATGAAATGAAATGAAATGAAATGAAATGAAATGAAATGAAATGAAATGAAATGAAATGAAATGAAATGAAATGAAATGAAATGAAATAAAATAAAATAAAATAACTAAATTTCAAGCGCTAGTCCTTTTCAATAATTCGTTCCTGTTTAAGCGACTTAAGCAATTTCTTTCGTTTATTTCATTTCCAACCCTTTTTATAATTCTCACCCAGCTTATGAAATATTCTGAAGATACTGTTTTTGGCTGCCCAGCCCAAATGGGGTTTTTCCAAACGAAAATGGGGAAGCCAATCTCGTGCAATGCCTCAGAGCCAACAGTGCTCGCCCCCAATGAATAAATACAATGTGTAACAGGTGCTCTGCTCCCTCCCAGTTCTATATAGAACAACTGAATTAAATTAAATTAAATTAAATAAATAAATATAAAAAGGGCTCCCAAGTACATAAATATGTGATCTGCACGCCCCCTTTTCCACCCCAAAAAAATAATATAATAAAAATCTCAAATAAAAATTAAATAAAATTAAAAAAAAACTTCTCGCTCCCTCAAAGCTTAGACATTCCTTTTTCTCTCACTCTTCACCGTTTCCTCGACTTTGTGCATCAAACCTCTGATGTTTATCATGCCGCAAGCTATCATATTAAAGTTAAAAAATACCTGCTTAAATCACTAACCAATATTAGCATGCCACACAGATTCGCAATCTAACGAAAATACCTTTCGTCGTTGTCCTTCCGCAGATGCAACAAATCACGAGTAAATTACATCCATGACATGCACAACACGAACCACTAAACAAACACCAAACACCTGAGTAGCATCTGGCTTGCTGCGAAATGAGATTGCATGAGTTGTAATACACTTTTGCGCCCACGCACGTTGCGACCAAGAGAAGCGTGTTGAGGGAATTTTCAATTTGTGCCCAAAATGAGTACGATTACAATTTGTGTCGCTGTAGTCACGTGAATCATATTTGCCAATGTAATTGTGTATATGTGAAAACTTGAAAAGTTCTTGTCATTCGTCGTTGTTGCAATGTTATTTGAGTCAGTTTTGTTTGCGCTGGTGAAGATTTCTGCGACGAAAATAACTTAGCAATGATATGCAAATCTGCGAATGGTTGCTTAAAGCACTCTAACCAATTTGAGGCATCCAGTTGAAAAGTGTGGTAATCAACTCAGGCTCGTTAAAATCTCACTGAGCCTGCGAAACTTCATACGCAAAGGGACATATGTCTCGCTATAGCTCGAAAGTTGATTGGAATGGATTCTGAAAGAGTTAATCTCATAATTATTGATAATTGAGTGACAGTTCCATCTAGGAGAAAGGTTGAAGTTCAAGAATAAGCCTCAATTGATGTGAGCCATTAAAGAGTCAACTAATAATCACAATGACACCGTAAGTGTAGTGCCTTAACACACAAAATCCAGCAGTCTCATCAGTTAAGAGCTTCATGGCCCAGCAACTACTCACCCCTACTCACGAGATTTTTGGTTTAAAAATTTTAAGCACGTGTTATACTGCCTCAAACGGCATATGACAGGAAATTAAAGGCAACAGTGTGAATACGTAAAAAGTGCGTTGAGTGCATTACAAAAGCCCACAAATAACTTGAAATAAAGCCGAAAATAGCAAATGCCAATTCGTTCATGTCCATGCTGCGTAGCGTAAATAAAGTAAAATGTTATGTATGGCTCTCCCACTCCCACAACGTATTCGCATAACTTTTTTTGTGTGACGTTTAAATTATTGCTATTGTGTTGTAGTTGCGCCAATTTCACTGTGTTGTATGTACATTTCGACATTCTGTTTTTGATTTATTGAAAGTGCTCTCACACTTACTCACGCCACGAGGTAAACATTTGCACACTCCTAGTAGAGCCTGCAGTTATTTAAAAGTGAGTAAAAAAAAATGTGTTGTTGTTGTTGTTGAGTTTGTGTGTTGAGACTTTTAAACAAAGACACGGTTTGTGTGCGAAATGTAAATATACATATACAACAAGAAAAGATGGCCACGGTAGTACAAACAATATTTTAAAAGCATAGTGCAAAAATTTCGAGTAAAGTAACAAAAAAAAAAACAAAACAAAAAAAAAGTAGCCAACAAACAAAAGCTTACTTACAACATACGACGAGGACGTTGGGCGTAACGAAGTCAACGAGTAGAATAAACAAACAAAGTTTTTGTGTGTTGTGTTCAGTGATGCACATTGGCGATGAAGACAGCAAATATGTAAATACTTACTAGTAATATGAATATGAATAATTTCGAAGAAGTTCGAAAAATATAAAATTCGAAAGTATTCATGACTGCGAATGATTTCAAGGCCAAGAATAATAATTTTCATATAAATTATTTTTTTTAAATTACAATATTTCGAACATGAATAATTTCGAAGAAGTTAGAAAAATGTAAAATTCGAAAATATTCATGACTATACATGATTTCAAGGCCAAGAATAATAATTTATGTATGAAATTTTTTGTGTGTTAATATTTCGAATATAAATAATTTCGAAGAAGTTCGAAAAATATAAAATTCGAAAGTATTCATGACTATAAATGATTTCATGCCCAAGAATAATAATTTTCATATAAATTATTTTTTTAAATTACAATATTTCGAACATGAATAATTTCGAAGAAGTTAGAAAAATATAAATTTCGAAAGTATGCACGCATATAAAATATTTTAAGGCCAAGTATAATAATTTTCATATCAAATATTTTTTTATATTAATAATTTTTATATGAATTATTTTTTTATGTGTTAGAATTTCGAACATGAATAATTGCGAAGAAGTTCGAAAAATGTGAATTTCGAAAGTATGCATGATTATAAATGATTTCAAAGCCAAAAAGAACTATTTTCACATTAATTATTTTTTAAATTACAATATTTCGGATATGAATAATTTCGAAGAAGTTCGAAAAATATAAATTTCGAAAGTATTCATAACTATAAATGATTTCAAGGAAAAAATATTAATTTTTTATAAGAAATACTTTTTATATGATAATATTTCGAAAACGAATAATTTCGAAGTTCCAAAAAAATATAAAATTCTAGTCCAAGAATTATAATTTTTTATGTGAAATATTTTGTTAAGTGAATAATAATTTTTTTAAAAGAAATATTTTTTTATATGTATGATAATATTTCGAAAACGAATAATTTCGAAGTTCCAAAAAAATATAAATTTCGAAAGTATTCATGACTATAAATGATTTCTAGTCCAAGAATTATAATTTTTTATGTGAAATATTTTTTTAAGTGTTGATATTTCGTATATGAAAAATTTCGAAGAAGTTCGAAAAATACAAATTTCGAAAGTACTCATGACTATAAATGATTGCAAGTCCAAGAAAAATTATTTCCTCACAGAAATTTCGGCACGTTCTCCTAACCATTCATCTATGAGAACGTTGTTTTTCTGTCAGCTTTACTCCAGTTTCTATTCGTTATACATATACCGTATATAATATTATATACCATATCATGCGGTTACTTTGTGCATGCACTGCCACGAGGAAGTATTAAGCTCACGATGGATTGTTTTGTTAATTTTTGTATCGGAGGTTTCAATTGAGTTGTTCTTATTTTACGGTTCTGTGTTTGCTGGGATATGAATCATATTTAAGCCATAAAAGCTTTAGTGTTTGCTTAATAGTTTTAGCTTCTAATCAGCTTAACAATTCATATATTTAAGCAGATGTTCAAAGTAAATATAATAAGAATTCTGTAAATATCCATTAAACCTACTAATGCATGGAGTGTTGGAATAAACATTTAGAAATTCTACGCTTATTTTCTGCTTCCAAGCCTGGGCGTCAAGAGATTGCAATCGAATGAAGAAGTCAATACAAATATTGAAGTTGAATTGGGTAGGGTTTTTCAAACTTTTTCGAGACTTTTTCGGTATTATTTCGGAATAATTTCGGGATCAATTGGGATACTGTTTTCAGCACTTTTTTAGAACAGTTTGCGGTCTTTTTCGGGATTTTTGTAATACTTTCGGTAACTCTTCGGGATTGTTTTCGGGACCATTAAGAGTTTTATTCGGGATTATTTCTGGATTCTTTTTTGTATTTTTTCGTTACTATTTCGGTATGCTTTCTTGACTTTTTCGTACCTATTTCATAACTTTTTAGGATCATTATGAATTTCTTCTCGGGATTTCTTTCGGATCATTTCAGAACTCATTCTAGGCTGTTCGTTACTACTTCGGAATGCTTTCTTGACTTTTTCATGATAATTTCGGAACTTTTCGGAATTGTTCCAGATTTTATCCAAAGCTTGTTCGGTATCTTCTCAGAATCATTACAGGATTATTTTGGGATTGTGATCTAAACTTCTACGGGATAGTTTCATGAACATTTCGGGATAGACTTGAAATGGGTTTTGCGACTTTTGGGCATCATCTCGTTATCATTTCAGGATTGTTGTTAGCACTTTTCTTTGTTGTTGTAAAATTTTCGGTGATTGTTTGGAATTGTTTTTGGGACTCTTTCCAGGCTTTTTTCAAAATCATTTCAGGATTACTTTTCGATTGTTTACGGGTTTTTTTGTGGAATATTTCGATTTCGAAAATAATATCAAAATAATTTCAAAAGGAAAACTAAAAAATTTTACCGAGTTTCCAAATTACCATCGCAATATCAAAAAATCAATGCACTGAAAAATGTACTCCATTATTGTTCACTTCACTGTGGAGCATTTTCGGCCTTTTTTTTTTAGCAGCACGGCGCACTACATGACGCCTATTCCGCAAAGCTCAACTTCTCTTCTTTGAATGAAATGAAAGAAATTGTATAAACCTCTTAATGAGGGCTTAACTGAACAAATATTTTCGAATTTCTTTTTTTTTTTTGCCAAGAAAATTAATTAACTTAATCCTAGTGATACAGTAAACACCACAATTATGCGCGCCAACACAAACTTCCCTAAAGCGTGAAAATACTCACTTTCATGCCAAAAAAAACTTAATGAAATTCCCAAAATAATACATATAAAAAGTCTAGAAGTGTGGCACACTTATTAGCTGACGCGAACGTCAAGGACGTGAGCTTTTATGTATGGATGTATGTATGTTTGAGCGCACGTAGATAGAATTAATTAATTAATTACGTATAAAAATACCTGAATTTAAAGTGACTTCTAGAATTTCATATAGAATTTCGTCACATAAAATGTCTCAGCTTTCAAAAGTGATTACCCCACCGACAGAAGTTTTGCATCAATAGCGGGTTTGGTGGTTGAATGTTTTGCGGTTAGTCATTTGTTAGTACTTTCAACAGTTATGTGGTTGTATGTTAACTAATTTGTTAGCCGACGTTTGCTTCGGCATTTCCCTTTGAAATATTTTTACTTAACAAAACAAATTGGGCAGGTCAACTAAATAAAATAATAACAAACAACATCCGAAGCTTCAGGTTAACTAACTACTATGGTAAAAGCAAAAACAAGTTTACAAATAAAGATTATGATGGATGGCTGGTAGGGTGGGTGGATGGTTAGAAGGATGGTTGGATGGTTAGAAGGATGGTTGGAAGGTTAGAAGGATGGATGAATGGTTGAATGGCTGGTTGGGTGGTTGGGCGCCAGAGTTTGCTGCCAAAACAAAAACACAATTTTCAACCAAAACTTTTTGACTAAAAATGTATGTATGTATTTTAAGCCGAAAAGAGGCAGGTTGTCTAAAGTAGCCCACAAAGGATATTTTGCCAACAGCCACGCCTTTGAGCTACTTTTTTTTCGAACATTCTTAGAAGAAACGTATTCACTAGTGAAGCATACATATATGTAAGTTGCGCTAGTTGCATGGTAAGTAAATGTACTATCGAAATATGTAGTATGAGTAGACTTTATATACATTAGACTGGGCCAAATTAAAAAAAAATAAATTTTGGAAATTTTTGTTTTTTGAAAATTTAATTTTTAAAATTTTTTTTTAAGTTGTTTGTTTTTAAATTTTGTTTTTAAAATTTTTTTTTTAAATAACGAAGCTAAAATGTAGTAATTTGTTAAGGACATATGTAATACTAATTATAGATTTCTATAATTAAAATTTTAGATTTTTAGCTGCAAAAGAATATGTACACGGCTAAAAATTTTAGCCTAAATTTTAAACTTTTTTGGGCTACGTATATGACCAAACCAAATTTAGTTTAGATTTAAACTCACGCCGGCTTTTAAAGAAATACGCGTAGTAAAACTTATTTAAATTTTAAACCGAAAATGTTTTTTATTTTCAAATTTTTAGCGGTGTACAAAATCAAATTTCCTAAACGATATCGGCAAAGGAAATTTTTCAACAGGTTGCATGTTTTCTATTCCTTTCCTCCTTCTGTCTTTTTTACGAAGAATTTCAGATTTGTTTTCTGTTGGCCAGCATTCGAAACTTGACGTACTCAAGACTTTCTTCCTTACATATCTTTTTCTTAGTTATTCGTGTCTCCTACTTCTTCAACTCATTATAGCTCTAGGGCTTTTTTTTATCCGTATGTAACGTGGGCTGTTAAGCGAAATAATTCTTTTGGCAGACGAAAGCGAAACTCCGCGGCATACTACTTATACCTTCGGCCTCCTTTGGAACCATAAAGTACATCATTAGCTCAAATATTTTTTGCTCGTTTGCGACGGGTTTTCCAATGTGGACCCTGTACTCTCCGATACTAGAACCCTGCTTTACTAGCTAGTGGAAACGATTTGTGCAACCTTCTAGTTCTTATCCTCACACTCAGTCTCAGCTTTGGGCGTCTCTGTGTTACCTTGTATTTCTACCTTTTAGGCTCTTTATAGGCGAACGCTGCATTGACATGGAATGACTCATCTTCATGTGTTTATTATCTCAAATTAAACAACCAATAGCGAAGTTTTATGGTTTCCATTATCGACAAACTTTGGTTTACTTTGTAAGCGCTGTTGGCTATCTGAGTAAATGCATTGCTTTAAAGTTTTGAATTCGATTGTTTTGGTAATTGTGGCTCATTCGCTATGTAATTTGATTGAAAATTTCAAAAAGTTACTCATACGCACTGTTGTACTGGTTATGTAGGTAGTGCAGTAGTCTATAGCCAGAGCTCAAACGAATGTGTCGAAACCGAACAAAACTGGCGCTGCTTTCATTATGAATAATTTTGTTTTTGTTTTAAATACATTAAAGATATAAGTCTCGATCCTCATAAAGAAAACTAACCCTGCTTTTCGAAAAACTGATGGTCTGATAAGCAAGTTAGGACTAGTACCGAACCTTTCGGGATTGTTTTTGCACAAGCAACAACAACCGAAGTAGGCTACGAAATCGGTAATCTATCGACGCGGCAGACTTTGAACCATGGCCTCTAATTGGTGTTGGTCAAACATCCTCTGTTTACTTAGTCGAAGTTGATTGGTTCGGATATCAGACCGAAGCTTTCGATCGAGCTTTATTTCTCAGTAAATACATGCATATGTATATGCACATATATTTCAGATCAAAGTTTGTTAAGGCGAATTTGATTTGTGATATTTATATCTGTTTCGGTTTAAGCGAAAAGTTCTACCAAAACCCACTGCAGTGAGTTTACTCAGATTGCCGCTGGTGCTGATACTCGTAAGTAGCCAATTTCTTGACTGTTTTATACTCCGTTGAGCTTTTAGTAAACAGAGTATAAAGACAAAGGAAGCGAGATAGATATAGCGTCAAAGTGCTTAGGATCAAAGGAGGCATACGTCACGGCTGCTAGTACTCCCCCTGGGCCCTTGTTTCTGTCGGGTTCTAAGTACGATAACTTGAGCAAAATTACTATATCTTACTATACAGTTGTTTGAAATTTGGTATTAAATTTTCTTGATACTTCTTTTTGGCTGTTATTTTAAATGCGTAAAATCGGATTATAGCCACGCCCACTTTTTATTTATAGAATATTTTGGGAAACAGAAAAAATAACTGAGTATGAAAAACAAAATATAGCTATTACGACCAGCTGAAGCTTAGATTTTACCATCAATATAATTTTCGTGTAAATTTTTGAAAGTAGGCGTGACGCCGCCCACTTTTCATTAAGTGCAGTTTTGAAAATTATTAATACAAGTAAATGAAAATCTAGTTTAAAATCGGATAATAAAACTTGATCGTCCTTAACAGCAGGAACTTGTAGGCCAAAAAAAGTCAAAATTGGGGAAGAGCCACGCCCACTTTTTTATAGAAGTTTACTGTATGAATACAATGATCATTATCTCTACTGAATACCACTTTATATCATTTATACTTTGCTTTCAAAGTCTCCTTTGTGAGAAGTAATGCACTAATATATAAACATCAGAAAAATGGGCGTGGTATCGCCTCTTTTTTTTAACGAATTTGTACTAATATTATCGGTAGCTATAAGGGAAGAGGAATCGTGCTATCATATTAAAATTGTATAAACCTATTTCACATATAAGACGAAATGATTTTGTAGAAATTAGAAAAATCGGTTGATAACCATGCCCATATTTCTTATAAAGCTCTTGTAATAAGGCGCTGAAATTCGTGTGCATTCTGATATGTTCTTAAGGATTAAGTATTCACGAAAAAAGTAGTGTACCGGCATCCTTAATATCTTGGAAAAATAAATAGAATTTTTGCTCTAAGACTCACAGCTGGGTATAAAACTCCCGCTTGTTTGGCTTTTCTTTCGCCTGTGCTCGAGCAGCTTGCTGTGTCAAGCTAAAATTGTATTACTCCGCTGGCGTTTGCGTCAAATGTAATATAAACATATAAATAGATTGCTTAAAACGCAAGACATAAGATTTTTTTGCTAACCAAAAATTCGAGTCACGTTGCGTGTTGGCCATTTTCGCGCTGGTGCAACGATTTGCGATACATTCAATGTTTTTTTTTGCTTTTTTTTGTTTTTATTTTGACATATGGTATGCATTGACTCTTCCGATTTCATGGAGACGCTTTTTTGAATGTCGCATTTTTTGCACGAACAAACCAAATTTTCTTTTTAGCCGTTTTGCAGGAGAAATGGGTTTGTGCGGTTGGGGAGTCGGTTTTCAATTTCAACGTAGATCGGAGCGTGGAAAAAAAGTGTTTTCCTTTATTTGAAAGCAATTTAATATATCAACCGCATTTGTAGTGCTTTGAAGCAACAAAAAAAATTGGAAAGGGGAGTAGTTTGGAAGTGAACTTAGCTGAGTAGTCTCCAACTAGTCCTAAAATGATCAAACTTTTTTTGTTAAAAGAAGCAGAAGTAGCGTAGTTCTAGAAATAAATAGAGCACAGTGGCGATGCCAGAGTTATGGAAACTGGTGGCTAAAAATATTTTTTCATGAGGAAGAGGAGGGTTTGGTCCCGAAAATCCCACCCTTGGATCCGCCTTTGCAACAAATGAATTCTGATAATTTTCGTAGAACTCGCTTGATTGTGATTCTGGAACTCTGGTGGCCTAGGTTAAATTTTGTGACGGTTTCTGCTAGGATGCTAGATTAGCACTGCATGCGTTTATTCAGTTGTGACTAGAAAAAAGCAAAAAAAAAAAAAAATTGCCAGAAACAGCCAGATATAGCTAGAGGTTACTGGAAAGCGATCCCAAACTTTTAAGTGTTACACCTTCGCTCGCAAAAAGCTTAAATTTTCGATACCTGTCCAAATTTAAGGAGGAGACGTATTGGATTTGTCATGAAAAGAGCTTCAAGAGAGAGAGAGGCTTAAAAGCTTTCAGGACAGAGCTTTCGATACCGGTGTAAATTTTGATGGAGCAGAAGCAATATATGTTTAAATTTGTTACATTTATCATAGCTGACATCAGATTTTATAAGCTGTTGTGAATTTATTTCAACTAGTTCGTTTTGAACTAGTTCGCAACTAGTTTATTTTAGTACAAACTTTGGAAACTGGTATTTTTAAAGCAAGTGTACGAGTCAAACTTCACTTGCCTATAATATAATAAAGAAAAATATTTCTGACTAGTTGCTTGGTATTGCATACTAGTTTCAAAAACATTTGCAACTCCTTACTTTAACTACTGGGTATATACTTGCTATATAGTTACAACCAAATGCTGTTAGATTTAAAAGTATGGTATTGTGAATATGTCACACATTAAGCTTGACATAAAGCAATTTGAAGTGTTATCCTTGAAATGGATACTTTGATGCATTTCCTGGATTTTGCGGATTTTCAAAGAGTGAAAGTTGTCTTTGAATTTGCTGCTTTTGTTTACTGGCGCTGATTAAGAACACGCGCAAACAGAGAATGACATTTGTTATGTTACTTAATAACATTAATGAACTAAGCACAGCGGAGTATAAAAACTATCAGACGCTTTTAATAAAAATACTTGAATGTTACAAAAGTTCGCTTTAGGACTCATAACACCCTTTGTGCCATGTGACCCATCAGTAATAATAGCAAAAGTGAACTTTTTGTTATGTTTAAATTATAATAAATTAAATAACACTCAATATTTGTATAGACGTAGCAGTTCAAACTAAATAAAACAAACTGAGGTTAAGCAAACCTTTTGTGCGAAAGTTGCTTTACCGGCAAAAAAGGATTTCAGACACTAAAATTACAAAATAAGAACCAATGCCCATGAGCTTTAAAAATAAGTTAAGAGCTTGAAAAGGAAAAAAAACAACACTCAAAAGGACAATAGTCACTTAAGCTCAGATTTATACGCCCAAAGCTTTTAAATTTCACAAAAAAGGATATGCAAGTTCAGCACACGAGTTCACATAAATAGTTTGTTAGAATTATGTTTAAAAAAAAATAAAAACAAATAACTTATTTGCATACAAACATACTTACATACATACGTACCATACAACGGGATAATGAAAATTACGGGAAAAAAACTAGTGATGGTAACTTTGGGCACTAGTAAGGGACTAGTTCCCAAAGTTGTTACTTCTGACTCAAAATTAAAATATCGGAGGATCTGTAAGAGTAATCCGTTTATGCCTTCCAACTAAGTTTGTTCTTCCTCTTAACACCCACACGGTCTAAGTGTCTTGTGTGCCATTGCAGATATCTTCTCTTCCGGCCCATGTACATTTGTCAAAAAAGCTCTTTACTATGCGCTTTCTCCCAAAAAATGCCTCTCCCTAAGATTCCTTATTAAAATGAGTAAACACAATTTATATTTTATAATAAGAATTTATTTACAATTTTTTTCGTTTTCAAAATTTTGTTTAACTACACATTGGGTCAATTGTGTCCCATCATCGTTATGGTTAAGAAATTTTTTTTTTTTGTAACTATATAGATAAGTGGCAAAGATATGAACCCGCTAGTAGTATGTCTTTAGCTCTTAAACTAAATACAAGTTTATATTATATTATAAATACTAAATCCACTATTTTTAGCTCAAGGAAAACTTGGTGCGCATGAAAGCGAGGATTATATACCCAGTTGGTCAGTTACATGGCTTGCGTCGAATTTGAATTTACTGCCATTAAGCTAGTAGAGCAACGATTATGAGAGAAATTAGAATAGTCTGTGATGGATGATGGCGACGAGGGGGTTGAATATATCACTTTTTATAACCACGCCCCACTTTTGATAAAAGTGTCAAAAAAGTACTTCAATAAAATTGTTAAAGCGAAAAAGTTTCCTCAATTTTATTTTTCAAAGAGGATTAACTGGTTACACCAAATTTAAGAATTTTTAAAATAAATTGTAAGTGGGCGTGGTACTGCCCATTTTTGGAACAGTACTTCTGATTTTCTCTGCTATTATGGGATTTTATTATTTTCAAAGCTTTACATCCACTTTGACATCAATTTAGTGGACGTTGTTGCAGCACATGTAGCATTTAAACTGCCAAAATTGAAGTTAAGCGGTTAGTAACCACGCCCATTTACCATATAAATTTATACCATATAAAAAAAATAATAAAAAAAATAAAAAGTAGGGTTCTTAGACCTTGATGCATTTTTAATAAAGTAAATGTAAAAGTTTTCAATCTTGAAAAATAAATTTTATATAGGCATCTCTCATCATCAAGAGAAAAGTTGAAGGTTTTTTTTTATAACCACTTAGCGACTAACGTATGAATAAAATAAAATAAAATTTTAGGCACCTGTTTCTCTAGGAGCAAATTGAAGTTTTTTTTTGTAACCAATTAAAACAAAAAAAAAAAATGTATGTGGTCATCTCTTCATCGAGAGAAAAATTGGAAGTTTTTTTTGAACCACTTAGCGACTTACGTATGAATAAAATGGAGCAGTTTTTTGTAGGCATCTCTTTATAAAGGGAACAATTGAAGATTTTTTTATAACTGCTCAGTAATTTACGTATGAATTAAATTAAATAAAATTATGTGGGCATCTTTTTATAAAGAAAAAAATTGCAAGTTTTTTTGAACCACTTAGCGACTTACATATGAATAAAATAACTTTTTTTTTGTTCAAAATTTGAAATTTCGTTTGAAAATAAAATCTGAACTTGTGGCTTGCATGATACAATTGTTGGAGCTTCTCACTTTTCTGCAGGCTTATTTGTTGGTTGCTTGCAATTTAAAATTTTTTTTTAAGCAAGTAGGCAAACATGTATCTAGCTTATATATGACGAATAAAAATTCAGTCAATAACCAACTTTTTTACCAAAGCGCACAACTGGGTATATATTATTCGCTAGCACCTTACCCTCCAACTCCCTTACACCTTTTTTTGTATTTCATTTTTTAAAAGAGTCTTGAATGCTTATACTACAACTACTTTGTATCATTAATTTAAGCGATTTAAGCAATTCTAAATATTTTTTTTCTTTTTTTTTTAAATTATGTTCTTAAATTTATTGTGTAATACGACTGCAGTGCTGTGACCAACTATCGTCTAATGGACATTGTATTCGTTGGAAATTGTGGCTTCATTGGTACACTAAAGAAACGTTTAAATGTCAGACGCCAGAATGCCGCACGAAAGTCGACACTATAAAAAGCATAAATGAATGGATTTATGGCGCTATTGAACCAACCCAACCAGGTGAGACCCTTCGCCAATGTGCGACTCACTTGCTGTTCATCGAGAAATGGTGTTATGAGATAATAAATAAAGAATGGCAACCAACAAGCTATGAAGCCACCAACAACAATACTCAAAGTTTGTGTTGTTTTATTCTCTTTTTTTAACGAGGTGATGCGATTCGAAAAGGATTTTGTATGATGATGATGATGTGATGTTGGTTGTTGTTGTTGTTGTTGTTGCTGTTGTTGTGGTAAACGAATTTGTCGTGTTAAAGTAGCGCCTTCTATGTGTAAATTTGGTGAGATGGACACATTGCCCACCGAAGCTGCATTGTTCGTATTTAGCGCCGTATTGTTGCTGCTCGTGCTGCCAAAGTGTTGGTGATGTTGTTGTTGTTGTTGTTGCTGCTGCTGTCGTACGCTAAGCGTGCGCATTGGCCAATGTTGTTCACCGATGCTTAGACCACCGACACCAGCACCACCTACTCCAGTATTACTTTGACTGCCACTAATGCCGCTTGTGGCGCTCGTGCCGCTCGTAGCTGTCGTCACACCACCACCACCACCAGCCCCACAACTACTTGTCATTGTTGCTGTTATTGTAGATGTTGATGATGTGGGTGTGCGTCGCATTGATGTTGGACGCGTCAATTCGTAGCATGAACTCTTTGTGTTTGCCGTCGTTGTGGCTAGTGTCAATAGCGAGTGACAATGTGGTGAGGTGGTGCCGCCAGCGCCATTAGCACTGCCGGGGCTATTGCCAATCATGACTGTGGCTGTCATTTTACCGCCATCATTATCACCATCGGATGACAATATGACATCATGCAGCTCCTTGGCTATAGTTTGGTTGGAGAATGTACGCGCAGCTGCTTGTTTCCGTTGACCCGAACTAAGTTCTAGCTCTGAGAAGTCATGGTCTATGTCGTGGTCGACATCGGCAGCTGTGTAACGTTTGAATTTCTGCAAATGAACAAAAATGATGATCAGTTCTTAAAGCTTAGAGAATTTGTAAGTGGCATAAATTGCAGGCAAAAGTGAAAATGTGTTTATGGTTTTAATGCTAATATACAGTGACTCAAATAGTCGTGATGTTGTCTCTTATTGAAATTGTTGTTATTTCTTATTGAAATTTTAAATCAGATATTGTCCCATATCTATCTCGAAAACATATAAATCGAATTTTAAAGAACTGCTACTCTGGGGTAGGAGCTTAAGTGCTTTCGGAAAGATTAAAGATCTCGCTCTCAGTTCGTCTTCCAAATGCAGCTATTATCTTCCAAGCGGAAGGTTTTCCAGCTTGCCATATGTCTGATATTTCTTTAAATTAAGTGCATAATCCGACAAAAGTATCAAAGAAATTGGGTTGCCACCTTTTTCCATTAAATATTTTTTTTTTGCATATGCGACTACGATTAATATCAGAGATGAGGTACATGTGAACAATTTTCTATAAGTGTTGCCACTTAATATATTTTTACAGGGCTGCCACCTTATTCCAATCATTTTTTTTTTGCATACGCGAGTGCGATTAGTATCACTGAGAAGGCACATTTAAACAGTCTTCCATAAGTGTAGACATTATATATAATTTTATAGGGTTGCCACCTTATTCCATTTAATATTTTTTTTTGCATATGAGACTTCTATTTATATTACTGACAAGGTACATTTAAATCTATTTTCAATTAGTGTGCTACCCAATATGATTGTTGCCACATTATATAGTTTTACATGGTTGCCACCTATCTAACTATACGCCAAAAATCCTTCATTCACGCGTAGCTTCTTCTATTTCATTAGTCTCGCAAGCAATACTCAAATGAACCTATCGAAGCCTTTTCTACTTTAATTACATGTATTTTAAGAGTTATAACAAATAGCACAACTATTTGAGTCACTGTATCGTACTGACTCTTTTGCCCCAAATTTCTCTAAATTGCTTTTTCTGTCAGCTTTTTTTCAATAAACATAATCTTCATTAGTAGCTTTTCTCTTATTGCTCAACTACGACATACATATGTATGTACATACATACAAACATACTCACAATCTACTTTCATAAAAATGTTCGGAATACAGTATTTAATTTACGATTTTGACTCACCTTATTGTGCACACTAATGTCTGTCATATGGTCATGACGAGCTGCAACGACACAAGAAATTCTCGCATAAACATATATCATAACGGCCATCGGTATGAAAAATGAGCCCATTGCAGAGAAGATAACATAGCCTTCGTTTTGGTTGTAACGACATTCACTTAGATCACGACGGCCTGGTTCATACCTGTGTTGTTATTGTTGGAGAAAAAACAGACAAACAAAAGAAAAAAAAAAAAGAAGAAAAAGAAAAGAAAATTGCTAAAATTAATTTGTCCGAAATTTAATTAAATTCAAAAAAGCAGGGAAGTATAACAGTTTTACGTTAGGTTGGTAGTAGTAGTGAGGAACTATAGGTAGAGCTTGAACGGCTGCCATGAAATCGAAACAAAAATCCAGACCGTCTGTGCTACGAGACCATATGACTTGGACTTAACGTCACTCAGCTGCAGCTGTGGAATTCCTCTTCTATGACGGGATTTCAACTTTTAGTTAGGAATGCTTTTGTGGTTATTGTTTGCGGTTGTGGTTACTGCTATGGTTACGGTTATGGTAACTGTCATGGTTACTGTCATGGTTACTGTGACGGTTACTGTTCTGGTTACTGTTATGGTAACGGTTAAGTTCACAGTTATGGTTACGGTTATGGTTACTGTTACGGTTAGTCTCACTGTTTTCATTTGTCACGTGAAATTGTGTTCTCATGGTTACATAATCAAACAACCTAAAACTAAATTTTTACAAAGTCTCTAGAACACTTTTAAATAGTTAGTTGAAACTAAATAAACTTTAACTAAAGTGAAAAATTTATTTACGCCTACTTACCAGCCCAACATTGGTGGGCACGTAATAGCTAATGCCAACACCCAAACAACCAAAATCATAATGAAGGCCAAGCGCTTTGAGCGTCGCCTACGCGAGTAGGTCAAGGGTTGAGTAACTGCCAAGTACCTGAAATGCAAAAGCGCAACACAAAACGGAAACTTTTTTGTTATTTGACAAAGAGTAATAGTTTTAATTGTTTGCGTTTTTTCATGTTAATGCAAATATGTAATTTAATTTTGTTTGCTAAAAAAAGAAACGCAATGAATTTTTTTTGCTTTTCGATTAAATGCTTTCCAGGAATTTGTTTAATTATTTGATTTACATAAAAGTTGGTATGTTTGTGTGATTTTGTTTTAAGCTGCTTTTTCTTCTCTTTTTTATTTTTATGTCTTTTTTTAACTTTTTTTGTTATTATTTTTTGTTGCTTTGTGAACTGAGTTTCTTTTGTCTTTTGCGTATAGGCGGTGTATAAATAAAAAAAAAATGCTTGACTACATAATACTGTTATCTTACCTATCCACACTAATCGCACAAAGGCTTAATATCGATGCTGTGCACAGCAATACATCCAAGGATATCCAAACATCGCAAAGCACCCAACCGAGACGCCAGGATCCTATGCAGAATAGGAATTAAGAGAGACAAACAAAAATCAATGATTTGTGATAAAAGCAGAAATTGTTAAGCTAAATTAAGTGCATACATTTCGTAAAGTATTTAAAGGTGCTTTTATATTTGATTAAACATATACATTAGAGTGTGCCAAAAAAATTTGTTTTTTTTTTTTTGCAGAATTATAAATTTAGTATTATCATGACCGATTTATATAATGTTAAACTGAACTCACATCGTTGAAGTGAATATATTTTTTCAGGTGAGTTTTTCTAGATTAAACGAGCATTAAAAATTGCAAAACACAATTCAAATAAAATAAATTTTCTAATCCCAGTCTAATGCATTCACGCGCTATCCCACTTATTCTTCGGTATGCCAATTAATGCTCTTTCCCTGTACATTATAAATGATTACTGAATGAAAATGAAAGCAAGAGTTTACCTTTGTAAGAAATCACCTTTTATAAAGCAAAAAAATAAAAATAAAAAAAAACTTAAAACCCTTTTAAATAATTAGATAGCTAAATAAGTTTAATGGGTTGTTGATAGCTGTTAATTTTCCAGTTGAATAAACTTTTAGTGGAAAGTGATGGATTACGATAAAAACGTGACAATTTTAAGCTAAAAAATAAATTATTATGAATGACCTTTTGCTTAGAATTAGGGAGTTACTTTCTTCATTAAGGCAAGGCGGGGGGGGGGGGGGGGGAGTGATTCCAAGCAGGTCTCATTCCTATTTCAAATCAGTTTCAAAAGCATTCCTAGCACTGTTAGGGTTTCAGTTTCAATTCCAATTTTAGAAATGATTTTGTTTCCCCTCTGGTTTGGGATAGCTCTTGAACTAGAATTCAGGATACGGTTTCTACTACAAGGCGTTTCAGTTCCAATTTTAATATCGGTTTCAGATATGATTTCATTTTCAGTTTTGAATTCATCTCCGATTTAGGTTTCAGTTCCAACTCGTGTCCGATTCAATTCGAATTCCAGTTTATGTTTTGGTTCGGTTTCAATTCTAAGACGTTCCTTCCTGTGCTTCAAATCTAGTTGGTTTTAGTTCTGATTTACTTTATATATAATTTCAGTTCAAAATTCGACATTGCTGTCCGTTCAGTTCCAATTTTTTTGGACTCCAGTATGAAATCATTTGAATTGCAATTGTAGTTCGTTTTTCATTCTTATTTATTTCGATTATTATTTCAGTTCCAATGTGCTCCTGTTTCAATTCTAAATCGTTTCGGTTCTGTAACAGTTCCAATTGGGCTCGATTTCGAATGTGATTTATTTCAATTATGGATACAGGTCGGTTTTCATTTTCAGTTTCAATTCGTTGACGTTCCCGTTTCAGTAGCAATTTGCTTTAGTTTTAGTGCCAATTTGTTTCGATTTTAGTTCCTATTCCTTTTAGTTATTATTTCAGTTCCTTTGCGTATCGTTTTAACTTTCGTTTTCGGTTCCAATTTGTTTCGATTTTATTTCCTATTCCTTTTCATTATTATTTCAGTTCCTTTGCGTATCGTTTTCAGTTTCGTTTTCATTTGCAAATCTTTTCGATTTTAGTTGCTTTCGTTTCTTTTTCAGTTCTTATTCATTTCGGTTTCAGTTCTAGTTCGTACCTATTTCACTTCCTATACATTCCGATTATGTGCTTTTGAGCTTGGTCAACTTCTAATCTGGATGCTCTTTCGGCTCGAGAAAAATAACTGCGAAACACTAACTTATTTTCAAAACACATACCTTAACCCTTTAAGACCCCTTCTGTATAACAATCAACTTACCAATTAAATGTACAGCAACTGCTGGTGGCATCACAAAAATCCCCACCAAAAGATCCGCCACAGCCAAACTCATGACAAAACAATTTGTAACAGTTTTCAAGCGACGTGTCGTTATAACAGCCAATATCACCAGCATGTTACCAATGAATGTTACCACAATGAGCGCACTAAAGACAGCAATTAGACAAATGCCTTGCCAAGACAACATCAAATCATAAAAACGCGCCCATTCCTCATCCGCATCACTGACATTTCTAATATTTGTGTTTACATTTGTTGGTATGTTGCTGATGTTGCCTGTTGCTGTGTTGTTGTTGTTGCTGCTACTATCATTGACATTCGATGTCAAGAATATTATCGTACGATTGATGACTTCCACATCGGCTGACTCGCCATAAATGTGTAGTGGTGTGCTTGTATTAGTCGTTTCGGTGTGTGTCAAATCCATGGCAGCTAAAGATAAATTGCATGGTTGTCTTGTTGAAACATTGTTGCTATATTTATGTAGAATATTGTTGTTTTTGTAATTGGCATTGTAATGCAGTGCATATGGCATATTTGAAATTGTTTTTGCATTGTATGTTGCATTTTGACTTGGTTGCTTTTTTGCTAAGTTTTCTAGGAGTTGACGTAACGCCTTGGTGGCATTAGGATTTTTACTTTCGTTTGATATCGTCCATATGGTTGGGTATACAAATATGACGTCGCCGAAATTTGTACCTGAAGGTCGAATTGTCATTGTTGGGTATCATTGATGCGAATTTCAAGCTGTCACTTTTTGATTTTGAAATATTTATTATTTTACTTTATGAAATTGACAATTGGCACTGAAAGTGAGAGAGAGAGAAAATGTTATAATTGATTGATTGAATTTTTTTATTGTTGAAACAGTATTTTGAGGGTTGAGTGGATGATTGAGCTGTTTCAAAATATTTTTCGTAAAAGCCCGTTACGAGATTATGTGTTTTGAATTTACGCTCAGTAAGAGCTTTCTTAAAATAAATTTTTCAATAGGACGTTTTTGAAAAAAATGATAAAAAAATGGACTGGGCCGTTCTTCAAAGAATTTCTGAGATGGATCATTTTTAAAAAGTTGTTTTATATAGAGTGATCTGCCACTTAGACGTCAATTTATCAATACTTTGATCTGAGAAGCTGAGGAGATGGTCATCCTCATAAGCCAATCGAATACTATGGAGCAAATACTATAACAATCGGTTATTGGCTGTAAGTTATTCATACCGAACAATGTGTTTTCAGCAGTCATGTGAATATAGTTTTACGTTTTGTAAATCGGTGCATAGATGGCGCTATTTACAAAAATCGAATCAATTTTTTTTTTATTTTAAAAAACGATTTTTAAAATAAGAGAGGTTGGAAACTACATATTTGCAAATTTTAATGAGCTCAAGACCGTTTATAATAATTCTTACAAATAATAATCGATTAAAATAAAAATCGATTAATTTTTCACAGCTCTATCTTTAGCTTGTTTTCGGCTGCAGAAATTCTGGTCACAGAGTTAAACCTTAGAAGTAAAATCAATTGCAGACGTCTGAAGGCTCATAAAAATCAACTTCCACTCATCCCCACTTTTGTATTTGTATCTGTAACAAAAAACCCTTAAGTAGTTTTTTTTTTTTCAAAAATACTGCTCATTCTGAGCATTTCGCACTCCAGCTACGCTCAAGTGTTGTGTGCAAATAAGCCGACAACTTTATTGTTAGTTTTTATGCTCACAGTACAAAGTGTAAATTTCGTCATTAGAGTGGCATTAATTCCACTTCCATCTTTGCGCGTCAACTTATTCTTAACAACTTTTAATTAGTTAACCTTTTCAGTTAAACAGAAACTATTTCAAAAGTGCAACTGTAGAAACTCAAGTCGGAATGTACTTGCATTAATTTGTAAAATGGACGCATTTCAATTGCCACGCTCACCATTCACATGTTGGCAGCCGTCTTTTTTTTCTCTCTCAGTTGCAGAAGTGAGTTTATTTCAGGATGTGCATAAATTACTGTCACAAAGATTGACACAACTTGTCGTGCATTTCATAGAAAAAAAACTGAAGTGACAAAACAGAATCGTCAATGAGTGGCGCCCTAAATGTGGGACAAGTGTTGCCCTCTAGGTAAAATTTTCTAATTCGAAACTGGGATGCTTCGAGTGGATATGGAATTGTTATCATGCGGCTCTTTGCTTCCGATACTAAAACTTCGAAACTACCGTTTGTATTAGAATTTTCTAAATGTTCGTAATCGTAGTTATACCAAGACATTATTTTTTTTTGACAGTTAGGAGGTGAAATTGTATTATATTAAGGTTCTCTCAAATTAGTATTCGATTTTCACCACATTTAAGATATCTCGCTTTAACCATTGTTTACAATAAAAGTTATAAGGAGTTTCAATCAGTGGAAAGAAGATGCGTCAAACGACTTAAACCATTTTGACATTTATGAGGTGAGTATAGATTCAAGCTCTGTTAAATTCCACCTATAATTCGTTTTATCTCCTAAAGTGATATGCCATGGTAAAAATGAAGACACACAGAGGGAAAATAAAATATTATTTTTATAAAAAGTGTTGCCACCTGTGAAAAAGCTAATTTTCAAAGTGTTACATATATAATTTTTAAGAACGTCTTGACAAATTTATATATTTTTGTAGGTAATAAAATATGGCATATCCACAAAAAGATTGCCATATTTCTAAAAATTCATATTTGGCATATTAGTTAAAGCATTTAAGAGACGAACGACTTAATCACCATTATATTAGGATTTAATGTTGCCGAAAAAAGCATAATTAGTATTAAAATGTATAATATCCATAAAGTGGGTTGCCAGATGTGTACAAATCATTTTGGCTTGTATTAGTTAAACTATTTGTACCCCAGGGATGGTTAGATCAATTCTGATTTTTTTTGCATTTGTTTGTATTGATAATAGGTTAAAAGCTGTCAAATTTGAGCCATGAAGAGATTGCCACCTGTTTAGAAATTATTTTTTTTTTAGTCTTTACCAGTGAAACAAACATATTTTTAAAGCGGCTTTAATTTAATTTTCGAATTAAAGTTATTTGTGAAAGCACAGAAAATTGTATAAAAAAGCTTGCCACCTGTGCAAAAGTTTATTTTTGTTGACATTCTTTTAATTTTTTTTTTACAGGAAATAGGTTGATGAATATTATAATTTATGCCAACTAGTAAAAAATATTTTTTAATCTATTGACCCCTAAAAAAAATTATTGTTTAGGGTTGCCACGTGTGTATAAATTAATTTCACAGGCTTATAAACATTAAAATTCATTAAAGCCATGATAAGAGTTGCCAACTTTTCAAAACTATTTCTTTTTTCCCATTTGCGTGTGGAAAAATTTGTAATTTTTCTTAACTTTAACTTGATTTTCAAATGAGAAAAATACACAAAAAGTTTATAAAAAAAGGTTGCCAACTGTGATAAATTTTTTTTATTTGCGAAGTTAGTTTGATTTTTAAAAAACTGCATGGGCGGTAAAATACCAAAAAAAATTTGTAAAACTGGTTGAAATTATTTTACGTAAAATAAGATATTTGCTGACGACTAAGTAAAAATAGAAAGATTGCATTTCTTTCCAATTAAATTATTTTCTTTGCTCCTCTTCTTATACCTCACTATACGTGTGCCTCTTGCATCCTGAATTTACAACCGATTTTGGCTCTGACTAGGAAAAAGGCACACATACTCCTCTAAAGCGCATATTCAAATGAGGCAAGACTTTTGTTTTCTCTCGCAACACAGAGCTTTGGATGCTGGCTTTAGATTCCTTTCGCTTAGCGGTTTCAGAGTTTCAACATGGCAACATTGTAGCGTCAGCTTCATTGTACGGAGAATGTAACTGTACATTGGCTATTTTGTTTGTTGCTGTTGAGCATTACTAAGGCTTAGAATTACTATGCTAATAGCCTTAATTGCGCGCTCGCTGGCTGTGGAGTGGCAAGAGTTGGGCCATTGCCTAACAAAGGATTACTATCACATGAACCTCGTATAGCTTTGTACTGGCACTAAAACATCTAAGTTTAAATGTACATTCATGCATACAAAGTAGTTTACAACCATTATGCTGCAGGAGGAGGACAGAGAAAATGTGTACCAAGCGTCATTTACAGGTTTTATGGGGGCATTTATGGCGCCTTAACAACTTCAGTAAATAATAGGTTTTAAGCGAGCAAGAAAGGCAAGGAAGTGCTTAAGTTTTATTTAAATTATGCTTCGCTTTTATCAACTCGTTTTGCTTTCATCCGATTTGTAGTCGAGGCACGAGACTTTGTACATAGGTGCTTTAAACTGTAGCATTCATTAGTCAAGTATTGGAAGCAGGACGCTTTTGTTGTGAGTAGAAGCTTTAAATTTCTAAGCTCTTTAAAAAGTGGGAGAGTGCGGATTAGGAGGTTCGAATATGGCAGAGTTTCTTGGTCTAGTTTATGCTAACCGATTCGACAAAGAAGCTTCAGCAGAGTAGATTATACTATCGACCACACGATTTCAGAAGGCGAGAAAGGAGGGAGAGGTCAACTGTGATAGTCAAAGCAGATGGGCCATGACTTCGCTGCATTCAACTGACACCAGTAATCGCTGGAGTGAGGTGATATTTTGAAACGAAATCACTTATTTCCATTGAGAATATCGTTCGGTATGATCTCGGGGCTCTCCAGCGTAGTAAAGAGAAATCATATTTATGTTTCAAATATATTGAAATGCCTTTAAATTTTGACTAATTTTACGAAAAATTTAAAAAAATGTTATTCTCAAATGCATACTTTTTGGTGTAGTATGTTTTTGCATAAACATTAGACTGGACCAAATTAAAGAAAAAAAATTTTTTTTTTTTTTGGAAAACTATATTGTTATAATTTTTCGAGTTAGATTTTTTGTTCCAATTTAAAATATAAAAATTTTTAATTCTCATATGCATTATTTTTAGTGTGTTTTTGCATAAACATTAGACTGGACCAAATTAAAGAAAAACAATTTTTTTTTTTTTTGGAAAACTATATTGTTATAATTTTTCGAGTTAGATTTTTTGTTCCAATTTAAGATATAAAAATTTTTAATTCTCATATGCATTATTTTTAGTGTGTTTTTGCATAAACATTAGACTGGACCAAATTAAAGAAAAAAAATTTTTTTTTTTTTGGAAAACTATATTGTTATAATTTTTCGAGTTAGATTTTTTGTTCCAATTTAAAATATAAAAATTTTTAATTCTCATATGCATAATTTTTGGTGTAGTATGTTTTTGCATAAACATTAGACTGAACCAAATTAAAAAAAAAAAACATTTTTTTTTTGGAAAATTATATTGTTATAATTTTTCGAGTTAGATTTTTTGTTCCAATTTATTTCGGTAACTCAACCGTAATTGTCTTCTGAGTAAATTATTTAATACCTGCTGATGTTTTGACCAATCAAGAAACAAACCATTAACTACAATCATGACTAAATTAGTAAAAAAAAAAAATAAAAAAATACATTTTTTTGGTGCAGTCTAATGTGCATATGTGTATTTAGTATTAACAATTAGAATGAGTACAAGCACTATCTGTTAGCTTAGGTGCCAAGTAACTGCTTATACTTATACACTTTTCTGGTACACTCACTATTTATCCAGTTTATTAAGCATTAATTGCATTTTGTTAAGCATTAATTGAAAAAGCGTGCACTTAACACATTTGTAATTGCTCACCTAAGAGGACAATCGCCTAGTTGCATTCTAAAAATCTCTTCTATTTTTAGAGCTTTAATTTGGCTTATTGCACGGGAAGTGCGATGTAAAAAAAAGATGCATTAAGAACTTAAAGCTTGAGGATTAAAAAAAAAAAAAGAAATGCAATGCTTCTACCGAAACACAAAATAAGCCTATGCCGGGATCCAAGACCCTCAAATACCCCCAAAATTTGAAAAGAAATAAAATAAAAGAATTTAAATATTTTTGAAAATTTTTTTTTTTGAAATTTTTAATTTTTCTGTAATTTTTGAGATTGAAAATATGATACTACACACTAAAAATAACACCATAATTTTTTCGGTGCAGAAAATTTCAAAATTTTTTTGAATAATTTTTTCACTGTTTTTATTTTTCAGTAATTTTTGTGCTTGGAAATATGTTACTACAAACTAAAAGTCATGCCGTGATTTTTTTTGGTGCAGAAAATTCCAGATTTTTTGTCTCTAATTTTTTTTCGTTTATTTTTTTTTTTAATTTGTATTATTTCTAACTTTTGCAGAATTTTTGGGACTAGAAATATAGTAAAAGGCTATAACATATTTAAGAAAATTATTAAAATTTTTTTTGTTGATGTGCACAGTTATTGAAAATTTTAATTTTCTTTGTTGACATGAGTCAATAAAAGACACAAGACAAAGTAACACAATCAGAGGATGCAAGATCAGCAAATACCATAATTTTTTAGGTGCCGAAAATTTCGGTTTTCAAAAAAAAAAATTTTTTTATTTGTTTTTTTTTTCTATTATTTCTTATTTTTTCAGAATTTTCTTCAAACCGAAAGTGTGTAATTTGTTTATGGAAATTATTCACATAATTTTGTTTATACTAATATGCCAAATTTTGAAAGTTTAATTTTCTTTGTTGCGATGAGTCCACTTAGACATAATATAAAATAAATTGAAATTTTAAATTTTTTTATTTTTGTTTTATCCAGAATTCTGGCTGTTGGAAATTTTTTACTACAATCCGAAAGTGTTTTTGAAAATTATTAAAATTTTTTTTCCTATGCGCAAACATTTTGAAGACTTAAATTTTTTTGTTGGTCCAAGATACTCAAATACCATGATTGTTTAGGTTCCAAATATTTTTTTTTTTGTTTTTTGGAAATATGTTACTAGTTACAAACCAAAAGTATGATTTCTTTCTGAAAATTAGCCTTTAAAAGGAGCAGCAAAATGTCGTCTTCCAGAAATATCCAATGTTAACTTTGTTTGCAAAATTGCTGTTGTATAGTGTATTAATAATTTGCTTTCTCTTTTTTCAACTAAACTACGCTGATCATAACTTTTCCAATTGTTTTACAACAACATATTTATTAGCAAGCAATAAACTTAATAGCACTCACGAATTTGCGAAATTTACCCACCGTCATCCATTTGAAATCCATTGGTGAATTGGTGTAGCGAAATAACAATAAAAAATATTAAAAGTTTTACTGCCATCGAACTGGTATTTCCCCAATGCATTAAACCAATTTTATATTTTGTGTAGATATTGAATATTGGGTATAGTTCTTTTGCAGTTTTACACCCATGTAGATACTTGTGGGTTGAGCAAATCTATTCAGTTAAATAAATCTAAATGTACGTAAGGGGTTTGAAATGTAGTCATTTGTTAATGGGAAAAGGGGTTAGCAATTGGGGTGATTAAGGATGCCCCTGCGGGTTGGGGCTTAGAATATGCCCGCGGTAGGCATACCGGTCGTAAGAGGCGACCAATATGCACAAAGGTAATGATGTGCAACTCGATGGTTGATCTACGGATATGATGCCTCCCACCTCTCATTACCCATCTTCTCTTTCCTTTCGGAAGGAGGGATGACATGACCTAGAAGGTTGCACTGGTCATACCAAATCGCTCCCACGACAGTCGGGCAGTACCGCAAGGGAGTACCGGAGCGTACCGGATTCATATCCGGCCAAGGACTGTTATTTCGACAACACTCCCCAAAACTTTCGGGGAGTGATTTTGTTGTTAAAACAACAACAACATTAAGTGTAGGATAATTGTATATATATCCCGGTAAAATTGACTATAAAAAAAGTTTTTTTAAATCTATAAAATACTTCTCCAGTTATATAGTTCTGTAGTTATAAACAGTTCATATGTAGGCGGTGCCACGCCCACTTTATACAATTTTACAAAAATCGTATGTAGAACAAAAAAATTGATGTAAGACTTAATATTAATCCGTCAATCGGATATACTTAAGTTTTTCTAACTCATTTTCAGAAAGTTTTTATGAAAAAGTGGGCGTGGTCGAGCAGTGATTTAGCTTATTTTCCGTTACTGTATTTGCCATATTTATAATGTGCCTCCTAATAAGTTTTGTTACTTTAGCAAAAACGATTCTAAAGTTAGCAACAGTTCAAATCTAAAATTTGATTATTTCATATGAGGGAGGTGCCACGCCTCTTTTAAAAAAAATGTTAATGAGATCATCAGGTCATTGTAACTACCAAAATTCTAGCATTTTATCTCCATCACTGAAGCAGACTTGGCATGTTCTGTTTTACTAACGCCCTTTTTAAACTTTTTAAATAAAGTGGGCGTGGTCATTCGACGAGTTTGCTAATTTTCGGTGGGAGTACTCCACATATTTATAATAAACCACGTTTTAAGTTTAGTAGTTTTATCGAACGTGGTTTGAAATTATTAATAGTCTAAAAATTGATTGAATCAAAAGTGGGCGGTGCCATGCCCTTTTCGAAAATTTGATAAAATTGCCAATATAATGATTAATTCAATATATCTACCAAACTTGACTATTATAACTGCTTTTATTACCGAAATATTCCACTTTATAAGTGTTGCGAAATTTTCGATATCGAAAAAAGAGGCGTGGTTATAGTGCGATTTCGTCCACTTTTTATTAGCAACCTACCTTGTTTGAGAAATTTTATTAAAATATCTAATTTAACTCATGCGCTACCAACCTAATTTAGGGCTAACAGAAATGTGTTGCTGTGCAGTTAAGAAGTATTTCTCTTCTTCTTCTCCTGTAACAAAAAATCGATAGAGATAAGCGCACGCCCCTAGTTAGTCCTATTGCTAACCCCTTTTTTATTAAACCTAAACAAATACATATATGCACGAAATGAGTACGCACTCGTGAGGCAAATATGCGCTTTCGAGTATTTTTCAAGTGTGTTGCCCAGGAGTATTAATACAAAGTGGAATGTAAGCACCAATATTTACCCAGCTACGAGTATATGAGATGCATGCAGTATGTTCGCTTTATTTGTGCACAGAATTACCAATGAAATCGCTAATTAATTGCAAAGTTTGCAGCTGGCAACGTTTACGGATGCCAACTTATTTGCATTTTGCCGCAGAGGGGTATGGCTGCATTGCCGCAGAAGGGGGCGTTTAAATAGTTATGTGTTAAGAGTGCTCTCAGGTACAACTTGTCCTCTTTACTGCTGACAAACACGATAAATTAAGGAAAAAAAAAAAAAAAAAATTGAAAATGGAAAGAAAAGATTAGAGCAGGAAATTTAATTATCAATTTGATATCTGATTTTCGAAATTTTTCGAAAAATGTCATACACAACATTTAATTATCCAAACGCTGATATGCCAGAGGGCTACTAGGCGTATGAGTGACTTTTTTACGTCGGTGTTTTAGGTACAGTTGTGAATAAATAATCGACTTTTACTTTAATCGATTACTTGTTTTTAACGATCGTTTATTTTAAATCGATTTTATTAATGGTAAATATCGAATTTTAATAAATCGATTACTAGAATTATGCATTTTCTATCGAAAATCGGGTGAAAAACATTAAAAAAAACTACAACAGTGTTATTGATAATATGTTTTCACGAATGCATCGAATAGTCATTTTACGTAATAATAATCGATTTATGAATAAAAGTCGCTTATTTTTTATGTATATCAATTTCTGACAAATCGATTAATTTCTCAAGAAAAAGTCGTTTATTGGAGTAATCGATAATTGATAAATTTTATGTTATATAAATACATTTTAAAAACAAAAAACACAGAAATTTTTTAAGACATGTGTTTATTTAGGATTCTTGAAGTAGATTAGAAAAAAATTAACATTAAAAAAATTTTAAAAAAAATTATAAAAAAAAATTTTTAACATTTTCTGATTCTTCAAGTAAATTAAAAAAAAAACATTAAGAAACAATTTTTTTTAATCATTTTATGATCCTCAAGTACATTACAAAAAAATTAGAAAATTCAAAAAAAATATTTTAAACATTTTATGACTCTTCAAGTAGATACATTAAAAAGAAAAATTAAAAATATGCAAAAACCAACAACAAAAATTAAAAAGTAAAAAAAAAATTTTTGAAAACAAATATGATTCTTCAAGTAAATTAAAAAAAATTTAATATTTTTTTTAAATATTTTATGATTCTTCAAGTAAATAAAAAAAAAATTTTAAATTTTTTGTAAATATTTTATGATTCTTAAAATACACTAAAAAAATAAATAAAAATATTTTTTTTAGAACATATGTACATACATACATACATATGTACATATGTTTATGCTTCTTAAAGTACAAAAAAAAGTTTAAATTCACATTTAATTCATGCCTTTTTGTAAATATTTTATGATTCTTAAAATACATAAATAAAAATATTTTTTTTTTTAGATCATATGTACATCACATTTAATTCATTCTTAGGTCTTAAGGGATAAAAACGGCTTATACAGGTATTTTTTTATTTTATAATTTCTTCTCAGTCTATAAAAAAAAAATTTTGTTCATCTGTTTTAAGGAGAAAAATTCATTAACAAAATATAAAAAAAGGCCACTAAAGGCTTCAAACTGCAACCTTTTTTTAAAAACAAATAAACCAGCTATTTCAAAATATTACGCAAAGCCTTTTCTACTCATAAAATAAATATTAAGTTTTCAAACTTTTAAAGCAATATCTCACAACTGGGTATAAAGCGTGCAATTTCACCTTGAATCAGACTCTTTTTCTTACCACTAAAGTGGGTTTTCATGTTTTTATTCGAGCTAAAATTTCTAAATATAATTTATTTTCATATATGTATTTCTCGCTGTTCAAAATTGCTTTAATCTTAGATTTTTAGAAAACACTTTTTATGACAAGCGAGAAATGTTCATTAAATAAATTGATTAATTGCTTTCTTCCGGATACCACAACATACGAACAAACACAAATACACACATTCATATACTTTCATTTTGTACACAAACTTTGTTAAAATTTATTGCGCTAAGAAATATTTTTCGATTAAGTTTACAACATTATAATGAAATTATGTGCGTGTACTGTACATATGTATGTATATTAGGGTGTACCATATATGTGGTGAGAACAAGTTTGACTCAATATTAATATGTAGATGGAATATTTGATGGAATAGCAGACGGTTGATGTGTGATGGTGAACCTTTTAAAACTAAATTTGTAGCATCTACGTCTACCAGAATATTTCGTTAGACACATCACATTATCCGAAACTAAATTTTGTTTGAATTTTTGGCACACTCTAATAAACATGAAAACATACACATATGCACATCGTTCATCGACTTTTATGCATATTTAAGTTATTCTAATATTTCAGCATGACATTAAGTGTTAAAGTTAAATGGAAAAATATGCTTTTGAAGTAGGCCGAACAATGTAAATTTTTTTGTTCTCAAATATTTTGCCGCGAAATAAAAAAAGCCCAATTTCCAATGAAAACTAACAACAGTTTCCTAGCTGTATGTGCATAAGGCAGCTTTTATGTTGCATAATAATTTTAAAAATATTACAACAACCACACACAGTGGAGCACTAAAGCTAGCAGCTCTTACGCAGATACTCAAATTTTTATCTTCAAAGTGTAAAACGAATGAAAACTACAAACAGGAGCATTGCTTTTATGCTGTTTAAAACACATGGAGTGTTGTTGTTGTTGTGTTAAAAAATAAAATTAATAAATAATAATTATTCCCAAGTGGATCGCCTGAAAATATTTACACACCGCACACACAAAGTTATGTAGAAATAATTTTTTTATGTGAGTAAAGAAGCAAATATATTGGAGAAGTTGATTGGAAAGGGTGCGGGGTTAACGGAAAGTTATATGCAAAAGGGCAGTCAAGAGTAAGGAGGTGAGCAAAATATCTCAAAGAATGAAATTAATTAAATTTGATCAAAAATTTCGAGATCCATCAATGAAAGTGGAAAGATCCTTCAAGTCAGTAGCATCGCAAGCGAGATTAAAGTAAACAATGTTGTCACCTTACTCACCGATTTAAAGTTAATTCGAAAACAAAAAGTAAAGCAGAATTTGAGACGATGAAAAATGACCTAAAGGTTTCACCATCATTCCCTGCAACCAAAAGGAGGAAACGCTTCGGTATTTTTTAGAGGTTGTTTTCGGGATTTTTTCGAAACCATTTCAGACCACTCATAACCTAGTTTGGGGCCATTCCATGATTTTTTTTCAAGATAATTTCGGGACTTTTTCGAAAATATTTCAAGGTCATTTCGGGATATGCTTATGACAACTTCCGAATTACACCTGAGTTTTTTTACGCGTTTCGAGGCTGTTTTCGAGATAGTTTCGCAAAAATTTTCGGGATTTTTTCGTGATCATTTTTGGAATTATTTTCGGGATTTTTTCGATATCATTTCGGAATTCTTGCCCATTTCAGGATTAATCCAAGGCATTTTTGTATCACTTCGGATCATTTATTTTATATTTTCAGTCTTATTCGGGATAACTACGAAATTTTTAACGTGATTCTTTTCGGGCCGGCTTCCAAATCATTTGAGATATTTTTTGAAATCATGGTTGGGTAATTTTTGATATAGTAAGGAATCATATAGGGCCTTTTTCTGGAATGTATTAACATTTCTGTAAACTTATTATTATGTGGATAAACTGGTGTAGCTGGGCACAAAAAGTCACTCATACGCCTAGTGGGCCATGCATTAAAACTACACACATCACATCTACGAACAAAAAAACTGCTTTGAAAGTATTACACCCCTTCAGCCTCATTCCCCGAACCTTAGAAAATCTACACAATTTTTTATCCCAGTATCTTCGCATCAATTTTAGCTATAACCAACGTTTTTGTTGACCAAATAAGTACAAATCTTTCATGTAAACACAGCTCTAAGCTGCAACAATGATCAAATGTAACTTGACACCGCTACAGAGAACTCATGAAACCACATCCATATGGTTGTGGTTATATGCTCCACTTTTGTTCAATGCTCTAGAAACTCGTATTCCACCGTTTGAATGCTGTTGAAACTAACCAAAGCGCAAACGAACACAGACAAGCCGCTAAAGCATCAACTAGACAGAACTTAAACAGCTAGAACTTTTGGTGTAAATTTTTGGACTGACATCGAATTATGTATAGCTCAAATCACTAATTTTTGTTAAAGAGTGGGTTTTGGGTTTGAGTCCATGATAGAATTTTTTATTTAAATTTTAAAAGTTAAGTTTATTAGTGAGAAAGACCAAGATCTCCAATATTTGAGACTACAACTTAGCGACTATGATGCGTTGACAAACAAATAGAGATTAATTTTAATATACGACAATTGAAGTAATTTTAGTTTTGTCCATTTTGCACTAGTCTGAGACTAGTATAATGCTGAACGAAATCTAATAACAGACATCTCACTGGATCTCCTCATACATAAATTGTCTCCAAAAAACTTCCTCCAGCTTTCTTGTGATTTAGTTGATTTGACTGCAGGGTATAATATATCCTTAGTCTAGTTTGTTGTTGTAAAATGTGTGAAAAGCTGAAATTGAACCGCAATTCGAAGAAGAATAGCATAGAGCGTGTGTGCTCGTAACAAAATGTGATAAGCTGAATGGCAATTTTAATCTGGTTTTGTGCTGTTTTGTTGCCTTAAAAGTGTGTTTTAGTATCGGTTTTAACATTGATTCGTTGACTGATAACAATCGGTTTGTGAGCATATGCATGTAAATGTATGTGTGTGTGTGCATGAGTGTGTGTGTATATGTGCGTGTAGATATGCGTGTCGATGTGCTTTGTATATTTCTACACTTCGTCTCTGTTTTAAATGCGCTCATTGCAATGCACTGCTGGTTTTCAATGTCCATTCGAAATAGCATTCAGTCAAATTAGGATTAATTTGAAATTGAATTACTCGCATGAAACGATTTTTAAAGCAAGCCGCTAACACTAGGCAACAAAATATAGAGATTACACTGTGTAACAGGGAAAATATTTTTATTTTTTTTTTATTTATTTACAAGGGAAACAATTATAAATAACTGCTGCTCTTATATTGAAAGAAGCACTGGCTGCCTTGGCCTTCGGCTGTGCTTATAAATAACAGGGGTGTATGTACATGAGGGTGGTGAATATGTAGTTTTTTTTTTTACAAGTGTCTTAGTGAACTAAAATTTTGTTAACGTAATTTTCTAAGTTTAAATCAGTAGTTTACAGTTTGATATAAGTTTTGAGATATTATTGAGGTTAGTAATGTTTGTGTCCTTAAGGTAACCGGAAGGCTTGGAATCGGCGAAGATTGAAGTACGGGGTTGGTTTAGCGCTCGGCAATCGTCCAAGAGGTGAAGTGCAGGGAAAATATAATTTCTTAAATATAAATGTAGGGTCGGAGAGTTAGTCTAGTGAGGCCTTAGAACCTGCTTAAGCTAAATTGAGCATTGAAACACTCAAAATCTAAACTTGGGGGTCAAAAGCCCCATTTTTTTTAATTGTTTACGGCGCCTTAAAATTTTTTTGTAGGCCTTATATATGTATATGTATTTTATATAGAGTTCGGATAAAACTTGAACAAACCCAATTTTTGTTGAACAAACTATTAAAAGTGACTTGGCAAAAATTACTTCGTATAACTTTCTTTGTAGCATAGTGTGCTATGTTCACCACTTGCCAAAGTAGTTAAATGAATATGAATTTTTTTGCAAAATGATTTACATAAATTGCTGTGCATAAGTAAACGAATTACGCTCTTGCTGCTTACGAGTAAATATATAAACGTCAAAGCCGTTTAAACGGATATTAAAACTAAAAAGGAAAATCGGAAGTATTTTGAACGGATTTGCATTTGTGTCAGCTAAGATATTAATTCCAAATGGCTTTTATTGACACACGGTGTAGTCAGTCCCAAAAGAATATTTTCAATCTTGGAAATGATTTATAACCGGAAAGTATAAACATAAAATTCACAAAAGCTAAGCATCAAACTCGACTGACATCCAATTTACCTTGGCATCATAAATGACGCGCTTTGAAATTTGTTAATATTGTGAGTCAAACAAATTTGTTTACTTTTCTTTTCTATCAAAAATTTTGCGCTGGCTTTTTGATGAAATCAAATCTATTATGCATACAAACGCAACCAACCGAACAGAGCTGAAATTATATAGGCTTGTGCCAATAACTTAAATTTACTTTGACTTCTTCATATAAAGTACTTGCGGCTTGATGATGAGATATTCAAATGTCATTCGACTCAAAAAGGATGTATGCCAGGGTGCTGAGTGTAACAAAGACTGTCATCCTTTTAGGCCACCAATATTGCTTCCTAATCCACGGCAGTTGGTTTGAAGTAATTTGTAAAATTTGACGTAACCGTAACCATAAACATAGCCGTATCTGTAGGCGGAACCGTAGGAAATCATCACCGTAACCGTTACTTTAAATTTAAATTTATTTAACCTTTACAACGAGCATGAGCGGCACATTACCGGAAATCTGTAAAAATTGTGAAGTAACCCTAATGTTTACAGTAACCTTAATCTTAACCGTAAAACAATGTTTACCATAACCATTCGTTGCACGAAGTAGTATCGGTTGAAGTTAACTTCAATTGTCACTGTAAACTTAACCATAAGCATACCAAATTGTAACCAGCAGCCGTTAAAGAGTCCATAAAATTCAATTAAAACCTTTTCCTAATGTAGCTTTAACCGTAACCTTAATTGTAACCGTAACCGTAAACTTAACCGTAACCATTACTAACTTATAATATATTTAAGAGGTGTCTTATTCTGGTTGCGGCTATAAACCAAATAACATTAAGCAACATAAGTAACAGCTTCCGAATTGAGAGCTCTACTTCAGCTACTAAGAACTCAGCTGAGATTCACTTGAATTGAAATTCGCATGACTAAGCGTCAAAAAGTCATAAAAGTCAGCAAGAAAATGGTTATATCAAACGTCAACTGTAGAAATATTAAATCAAAATAAGCGAGCTGCCAACTCATTGCAAATTTAATGTGCTCATAAAGGAGAACCGGTAATAATATTCAACACGTACATATATCTTCATTGAGTAAATAAGCTATTTATATTATGTCAGTGTGTGTGTAGGAAGACAATAATTGCTGTCAATTGTTGTCATCTAAGGTAATAAAGAAATAATCAAAGAAAACGGCTTAACCCAACCAGTACGATTGGACCACAGCAAGGCTACGGTTTACCAAGGACGTTTAATCCTTGAGCTGTAATTGTTGTTGATGTGGAAGCACTTAGGAAAATGTATAAAAATTATGTAACGATGACAAAATAGAGTTGTGATGCAGGCGCGTCTATGATGGTCAAGCAGCTCTCGACGTTGACAAGTGAGTGGAAAAACGACAGGAGACATGTCTGAGAAAGCAGAGCGAAAGTGCATATCGACTTGTTGGCAGCTGGGTAGGAACTTAAGGTGATTTTATTTTGTGGCAGTTGTTTTTATGGGTTTTAATATTTTTTGCGAAACAGTTTAAAACGTAATAGACTTTAAAAGCGTAAGAAATGTAAAAATTTTGTGTGTCAAATTAACCTTTATTTAATTGAAAAAAAAATAAAAAATTAATTTTACTATTTTTTTTTAATTTTGAGAAAAACACAGCGTGAGGGCAGACATGCCCAACCATGCTTGCTAAATAATGATTAAAATTTTGATTATTATTAAATTATATTGCTCCATCTTCGGAAAATTATTTAATGATTATTATTTAATTGACTAAGAAATAATAATTTATTAATTAATTTTAAATGCATGATTAATATAAAAATTATTATTTTTTACTATTTATATTTAAAGTATTTAATTAAATTTTTGATATAATTATTTGATTCATGTCAATTAATTTTGATTATTTTTAATTGCATGATTAATACAATTAGAATAATTAAATGATGAGTTTGATTAATTTTGATTTTTATTATTAATGATTGATTAATATAACTGAATGATTATTATTTTTGATTAATTTTAATTATACCATTAACTTGGTTAATGTAATTAAATTAATTTTATTTTTGATTAATTGTATTTATTTTTATTTTTTCATTTTAACTCTTAATGTTTTACATGGTGACATGAAAAATTTAATTTATATTTATTGTTAAAGAGAGAATTTGTAAGGATAATCAACACAGTAGTTGGAAATATCATATATATTAAACTAAATTATTTAATTCTTTAATTAATTTTAATTGTTTCATTAATTATAACTATTTGATTACATTTATTTGTTTGATTAATTGCAATTAGTCGATTGTTTTTAATTAAAAATAATGGACAATTTTTTTAATTATTTCTTTCATCGCCTTTTATCATGGTTATTTTTGATTATTTTTTAATGGTTGTTGTTGTTGTTGTTTTAACAACAAAATCACTCCCCGAAGGTTTTGGGGAGTGTTATCGAAATAACAGTCCTTGGCCGGATATGAATCCGGTACGCTCCGGTACTCCCTTGCTGTACTGCCCGACTGTCGTGGGAGCGATTTGGTATGACCAGTGCAACCTTCTAGGTCATGTCATCCCTCCTTCCGAAAGGAAAGAGAAGATGGGTAATGAGAGGTGGGAGGCATCATATCCGTAGATCAACCATCGAGTTGCACATCATTACCTTTGTGCATATTGGTCGCCTCTTACTACCGGTATGCCTACCGCGGGCATATTCTAAGCCCCAACCCGCAGGGGTATTTTTTAATGGTCTTAAATTGTGGTTATTTTTGATTATTTTTAATAGTATTTAATCATGATTATTTTTGATTAATTTTTAATAGTATTTAATCATGATTATTTTTGATTATTTTTAATGCTCTTTAATCATGATTATTTTTGATTATTTTTAATAGTCTTTAATCGTGATTATTTTTGATTACTTTTTAATAGTATTTAATCATGATTATTTTTGATTATTTTTAATGCTCTTTAATCATGATTATTTTTGATTATTTTTAATAGTCTTTAATCGTGATTATTTTTGATTATTTTTAATGCTCTTTAATTATGATTATTTTTGATTATTTTTTCATCGCTTTTAATCATGATTATTTTTGATTAATTTTCAATAGTTTTTAATAATGATTATTTTTGATTATTTTTTAATAGTCTTAATCATGATTATTTTTGATTATTTTGTTTACTATTTAATGAATGATTTTCGATTAATCATCTGAAAATGAATTAATCATTAAAATAAAAAGGGCCAAAGATATTAATAATTTTTAATGTTAATGGGAATTTAACAGTACTGCTACGTACACAGTAAACGCGATTTTTTTACAGCAACACTGCCCAAAGCAACATTTCTTGTTTGTTTACGAATATTACGCAAGTCATTTTTTTGTATTACTTTTTAGGTGTCATTAAATGCCCAGCGGTATAATTTTAATTTCCTTTCCTTGTTTTTCTTTTCCATGGTCAATTTAATTGTTTTTGTAAGTTTAAATGGATAGTTAAATATTTAAAAAATATTTTCGCTATTTTCTTTCTTATATTCGTTTGTGAAGAATAAAGGAAATGGTCAAAAATGATGTAAAAGTCTAACTCAAAGATTGGAGTTTCACAACAAAATTCAATTACTTTAAAATAGCATCCATTTTAAATTGAAAATACCCACGGAAGCCAGATCAGACTTCGATCTGAGGGGAGACTCAAATTAAGAATGACATTGGGGAAGGGGAGCATCTCCAATTTTCTGTCAGAGTCATCAGGAAATTGAGATATCCCAAAAATTGTAGCATCCTCAAAGTTGCTTGCTTCCATTTAATTTATTGATTTTTGTTCTATATTGTTCTGAACTTTAGACCTTCTTTAAGGTGACCTAATATTAATTCGTTTTCGTCCTTTTCACGGAATATTATACAGGTCACAAGTTCGATCAATCGAATATAATGGCATATCTTTAGTCGACCAATGGATTTGTCCACAACATGTTAAACGCCTCAGAAGATGAAAAAAGTGCCATCTGGCGCCTTAAATTATGCAACAATTTTTCATGCCTTCAGCATGTTTAAACAATTTGTTGCATATCCGAAAGGCGAAAACTCACTTCTCACTTCTCAGTCTGTCTAGTTCTTCGTACAACTTTTTCCTGTGAGTGCGTCTCCCATTGCATAAATTTCTAAAACTTTTTAACCCTCTAGCGGCCATTTAAATGCCAGCTTATTTGCATTGTCCTACGAAAAAAAAAAACAAAGAGACCAAAACGCGCTGCTTGTGTTGCAGCTGCATATATGTATTTCAAATGTTGCTCACAATTATTCATCGTCAAGTTCTATTATTTTATTTACGTTTATAACTTGTGTTAGGCTTCGCTATGAATTTAAACAACTTTTTTTCCATTTCATCTCTAAGCAGTCTAGCAAAAGATTATGAAATCTTCAAAATTTTTATTGACTTGGCAGACATGTTTTGACAGATTTTTGATGGTTCAGATTGACAATCGAGTAATTAAGTTATGCTTGTGATGAATTAACAAAAATTTTAGTACACTGTGAAAAAATTTGAGTTGTTTAGAAAAAAAAGAGATAGTGTTGTCGCTTGCATAACTGCCATAACTCACTCTCTTTTTTGGTTTTTTTTTTTTATTATTATTTTAGAAACAGTTGCACAACTTTTTTTTGATAAGATAAAGTCGTTTCAGAAGAACGCCTATTAACCCTTTAATTAACATTGCACTTTGAAAAATTCTTTTGAAATTTGAAAAATCGTATACTACTCAATTTTTCACTTGCTCATCAATTAAGCGAATTTTTTTAGAGCTAACAAATTTTTAAAATTATTTTTGTGTGTTATTTATTTAAATACTTTCGCACCTTCTCATCACTTTAACGCAATACTAGCACATCCATTGTAGTAGTATGCAGCACTTCTTGTACAAATATTTGACTATCATTCACTTGTGCAATATTTTTTTTTGTTTGTTTTTGTTTTTGTTTTTTGTTTTTTTTTTCTTTTATTTGTGAACACTTTCTAGTTTATGTTAATATTTGTTATGTGTACCCTAAACGCTTTCTGCGTCATCAACAACCTTTTGCATAGAGCATTTTTATCGTACTGTTGCAAGCATTTGTTAAATATTTGAATAGCCCTGTTGCTAAGAAATCCGTTGCGGTTAAATAACTAACATTTCTATCATGAAACACCCACACTTCTGCGTTGAAGGACGTCGCTGCAAATCACAGCACTTTAAGCACGCTGTAAATGCTTAACAGCTGCCGTGAGAAATTTAACAGCCTTTAAAGCCTCTACAGCTGTTGTTTAACATCTTTAAAGCAGTGAATCTTTCCATCACTGGAACCATTTGCTTGTATGTTTGTGTACCACACATGCGCTGTATGAATATTCATATGTAAACAATACTCGTATAATTTCAAAAAGCGCGCCAAAATGCAGAAATGAGTTAAAAAATGTTTACCTGTTTGATATTCCTAAAATGACTTGTTTCATTAAAAAAGCTAATCATCCCATCATCCACAATTTTCGTCATACATATGCTCATGGTTTATACATCAGTATTTACCAAAAATATATAGTTTTATCGGTAAATTACAATTTTAAAAAGTTACCGCTTTTTACTATTTTTTATTTCGATACTAAAAACATTTTTTACAGTAAGAGTCCCATATTCCCTTTCAATACCTTTCATTTCAATTAGAATTTTTGGATCACCACATTTTAGGCAAGATTTTCGAAAACATCTATAGCACTGAATCTAACCTCCATTTTATGTATGTATATTCATTTTGTTAACAAAAATTTTTGTTTTTGGTGGACTATATTTTCCTTGTTACCTGCGGCGCCCGTTGATGTATTTTTTAAGCATTCTGCCTTTATTTTTTGATGCGGTTTTTTTTTTTAATTTTTTTTAATTATTGCATTTGAGAAAATTTTCCAAAAAAAAAAAATTTATATCGACTCAGTGGAAGATCACAAAATATTTTAAAAACCCCCCTATCTCAGAATTTGTTTGAAGAACGCTATGTCTCCGATTTTGTTTTCAATAACACTTTATTTCAAAATTCAATTGAAGAACGCCCTATCTCAAAATGAATTTCAAAAATGCCCTATCTGAACAAAATTTGCATACATTGTCAGTTGAGACAGGGCGTTTTTGAACCGAATTTGGAAATAGGGCGTTTTTGAAAAAGATTCTGACATAGTTCGTTCTTCAACAATATTCTAAAATGGGGCGTTTTTTTTTAAATATTTTGAAATTGGGTAAGCAGTCGATATATTTTAAATTGAGCCCTTTAAAAAAATTTCTTTTTAAGTATTTTCCCATTTAAATATTTTATTTTTGGCAAAACAACATTTCAGTGTTACATAAAATATTTGCAGTATATATTTTCAAAAACTGATTTAAATACCTTATTAATGGTAATAGTATGTTTGAAATCTACTGAGCCGCTCTCTAGTAATCATAATTATTTTTTTTTTCGATTCTTAGCCACGCCCACAATTTTTCAAAATTGCAAGTTCTAAGAATAAGTTTGTGTTTAAGTAAGTAAAATGTAGCTGTATGCAAAGTTTCTTCAAAAGTTATCGGTTTTGACATGAAATTCATCATATATGTATGTATATTTATTTATTTTGAAAAAGCTCATATTTATAATAACACAAATTATTATACAAACTTAACAACGCAGCGCTAACGGCAAAAGCTTTCGGCTGTATATATTTTTATTTATACGCCGATTTTAATAATTTCCACTGTTAAAACATTGAAAAACCAATTAAAATTATTTTCATATTTGTCGAAATATATTGCATGAAATAGCCTGCCTCAAATGTTTTCATCATTTTAAAAAATCACTTACCTACCTTGGTCTATTAGCCTTCATATGAGACTCTAACTACATCACGATTAAGTTCTACCTAATTTGTTTGAATAAAAGCACTCACATAAGCACTTAACTAAGTTCAAAATTTTGCATTCTATTTTATAATCCTTCAAGCGTTTGTAAAAAAAACCGACTCAGCTACTCGCTCTCCTCATTTCGTTGTACTCATTTCACACTTTGCTTCTACCTTTTCACACATCTCATAATAATTAAAGGTATAATAACTAAATGCTTGCTCATAGTATTAAAAACAGTAACTAGTTTATTCAAACGCAACCTGTGCTACTATTAAAATCTTTCCTCCGCAAAATGGCATCACACACGCAATTGAAGCGCTCATTTAAATGTGCTGAATTCAGTGATATTTTAACCTCTTTTGCAAAGCAATCAACGTTTCGAATGTGGTGGTACAATTTAACAGTAATTATTGTAAACGCAGTCAATGGGAGAAAGTCTCTAAATGAATTTGCAACATACAAAGTTTGTGTGCGAAACAAAATGCTGCAAAGAAGGTGTTGTTGGTGGTGGTTGCGTTTACACTTTTGAAAAATGTTGCGTATACGCAGTGTAGCACGCTACTTGAGCATAGCGGTGATGCGTACTTGATGCTGTCAAATAAACTTGATGTCGGTGCACACACCTATTGATGTATGTACATATGTATGTATGTTTGTATCTAGGTACATATATATGTATGTGTGGTATAATATATTTTGATTACTTTGCTAGAAAGCGAAAGCCATATACTTGTAACTAGCGTGTTAGGCTCATATGACGTAGGCTACCCTGCAGTAAAATTTAGTCTACAGTTTTCTTTTTTCTCACTTCCATTTGAATTTTATTGAGACTCTTTTTTAGGGTGCCACCCCTAAATTCAGACAGAAAAATTCAGAAATACAATTTTTCGGAAAAATTTATTCAGAAATCATTTTTCAGAAACCAAAAGTCAAAAGGAAAAATACAGAATCATCTTGCATTAACCCTTTCGTTATCTACATTTTGATTTTTCTAACGATATTATGGACAATTTTTTGGTTAGGTTTGAATGGGTTGTGCTACACTTAATTGGTAAATTTTTAAAATTATAACCCATGAGCGGCCAAACGTTAACCCGTTGACGACCTCAATTTCCTTTTAACTCTGAAATCAAATTTTTCACATCAAAACAGTTTGACATATGCTTAAGTAGTTGATTTTAAGCGTTTTAACCCTTTACACGACATATATTAACCCATTGGTGACCGAAATTTTTAATTTTATAATTTTTAAATAATTTTTTATATAAAAAAATAAATTGCTCTACACTCGATAGTAAATATTTGAAGTTTAAAATGCGGGCATTAACCCATTGACGGCCTTAACTTTTTTATTAATAACGAAATAAAATGATTCACCGCAGAGTAGCATTGCATTATCTTATAAATTCTGAATTTTTTTATGCTAGATTAATTACTGCACACTTAAAAATTAAATATGTACATTGTTAACCCATATTTGGGTCATTTATTAATCCATTAAATGCCTTTTTTTAAATTCTGAAATAAATTTTCTTAGTAGGCAGCTTACCTTCCTTGCAATTTTCTTCTGTAGTAAACAAGCAATACTTCAACTGAAAATATTTGGCGTAGCAAATTATGAATTGCGACAAATTGCGCTTGGTTAACCATATTTTCAGAATACCAATTTTCCGCTATCAATTTTAAACTCTCAAATATGTTTTCACATAAGAGTATATACTTTCGCTGACATATTATCAATAAGCGAAGATCTGCACATGTCAGCAAAAGCGCAAGTGTTTCGAGCGAACAAAAACAAATAACTCTAGCACATTGCATTGAGTGATGACATTGGCGTCTAATGACATTTGTCACAACACTTGCACTGTCAGATCTTTTTGGCCAACAACAAAATGCGCAGAAAACTTTGAAAACATAAATATGTAATTTGTAACCATCTGCAATAAATCACAAATACACTTGCCTGTCTTACTGCCTTTCTACAGCCTGTCGCAGTAAGTTGAAAACCAAAAAAAAAAAAAAAAAACCAACGCAACTTTGCCTGCCAGTGAAGTAAGTAAATAGCTAAGATGGCGTTGTTGCAAAATGTGTTTCAGTGCGTTTTCAATTTTTCATTCTAATCACATCATTTTGCATTGTTGTGTTGTCCATTAAGTTGCGCCATTTAACTTTAACTTTGACATACATACGCATGCACATTCATATATAGAAGCAGGGACTGGTTACGGTCATGAAAAAGTAAAACTTAACTATTATCTACAAATTTTTTAATAAATGCAAGAAAAAAATACTGGCTGTGATTTAAAAAATGACTCTGACTTCAAATATGACTTTGACTTAAAAAATTACTCTGACTTCAAAAATGATTTTGACTTCAAAAATGACTCTGAATTCAAAAAATGACTCTGACTTAAAAAACGACTATGATTTCAAAAATGGCTTTGACTTCAGAAATTACTTAATTTTTTCTTAAATACTTCGATTGAAAAATAATTTTTTTAGTAAATCACTTGACTTCAGAAATCACTTTTTAACGAACAAAATGACTGTAACCTTTAAAAGGCACTCACAAAATTGCTTTACTTGTAAAAGTACTTTGACTCGAATCCCAACTTCGAATTTAGAAATGACTTTGACTAGAGAAATGACTTGACTTGAAAAATTACAGTTTTTTTTTTTTTTCAAAAAGACTTATCTTAAAAAATAACTTTTAGTGGAAAAATTATTTTGACTAGAAAAATGACTTCGATTTGAAAAATGAGATTTACTGTAAAAATAAATTTTTTGTTCAGAATGACTTCGATTTAAAAAATGATTTCGAAAATGACTTCGACTTGAAAGATAACTGTAATTGGAAAAATTACTTAAACTGGAAAAATTACTGACTTGAAAAATAATGTTCTTTTTTTTAAATGACTTCGACTTGAAAAATTACTTTAACTGGAAAAATTAATTTTTTGTTCAAAATGACTTCGATTTAAAAATGACTTTAATTTTCAATTAATTAAAAATTAATCTTTTTTTCAAAATGACTTCGACTTAAAAAATGACTTAAATTTTTCAATTAATTAAAAATTAATTTGTTATTCAAAATAACTTCGATTTAAAAAATGACTTTAAATACACAAATTACCTAGACTAGAAAAATGCCTTTTTATTCAAAAATACTTTTTTTTCAATTCAGTTTAACTGGAAAATTCAAATCTAAAAATGACTTCGGCTTGAAACTGGATTTTAAAAACTCCTTTTTTTGTTAAGAACCCCTTGCAATATTACTTCTACTTGTATAAAGACTTTTGAATTGAAAAATGACTTTAATTTCAGAAGTGACATTTACTTTAAAAATTATTTGTTTTTGCTGCCATTGCTTTAAAATACGGGACTTGAGAAATTAAATTAACTTGAAATGACTTTGAATTGAAAAATGATTTAGACTTATGAAATGACTTTGACTTTTTTATTCAAGTCAAGATTAATTTCAGTTATAACATCAATGACTTTTGTTTGACAACTAAAAGTCATATTTTAACAACAAATATTTGACTTTAGCAAAACAAATATTTTTAACTATATTTTCAATTTTTTTTGCCTAAACTTTTACTTCAAATAATAATTTTACTGAAAAGATGGCACTGACATAAAGTACAATTTTTAATAAAATGTTCTTACCTTTACTTTAAAAAAATATTTTGTATTTTTGAATTAAACAATAAGAGTAAATTTTAGCTTCAATAATTGGTTTTTGACTTAAATTAGACTGCTAACTCATATTTAAGGCATATGTCAGACTGTCTCACCTTTATATTTAGATCACTGTACTGTCCCTGCCCACAATCTTTCTATTATATAATCGTTGTAATAAAACTGTCACTACTATTTGTTCACACAACATAAAAAAACAAACTCGCATACATCCGTACATATTTATATTTAATTCTTAACTTGGCTGACTTTCGCCTTAAATTTCCGAATATGTTTGTATGTACGTGTGTGACTGTATGGGTGTGTGTTGATGCGTTGGTGCAGTTTGCTTAACGAAGCGACAAATTATATCGAAAACAAAAACAAAGAAAAGGGCTTAAATACTAACAGAATATGTTGTTGTAGGAATGCATTTAAAATATTACTTCAGAATTTAGTCTGCGACTGGAATTGACTGTGCAATATTTTTTAAGGTTTTTGTATTGCATTTGTATTTGTTGGAAGTTCAAAGTGAACAAGAGCAAATGAGGTTAGATTTGCACATTAAGAACATGTTTGTGTAGCTGCATGGAAATAAATATTCTTAAATGCTATCAAAAAAAAAAAAAAAAAAAAATTAGGAAACTTATATATCCTAGACACAATTTTGTGGGTGGCATTATTTTTTAGCAAATAAATTTTTGAAAAAAAAAAATATCTAAAATATATCCTGAGTAACTATTAAATATAACAAGTTCTATTAAGAGTTTGGATCAAAAATTCTAGACCAAAATACATACAAATAAATAAATATAAGTAATTCAAACTAAAGGTCTAAGCATTTTATAAGGCCGACTATTTATTTTTATAAGAGATGTATAAAGTGTTTGAAGCCTAATTTCTAAGCAACTTAATAACGAAGAATGTAAGTAACTTATAAGTACTTCAAGTAGCAATTCTAAGTAGTTTGTATGTCCCAACGTATGTGCCTCAAAACTGAGCTATAAGCACTTTATCAGGGCAGCATAAGCAGTAGCTGCAGAGAAGTCGTTTTAGCTGAACCTATAGCTATTTTATAAGCATAACTAATAGTGCTTTAAGTCTAATTTGTAATTAAATTTGTATGAATGAATGTAAGTGGCTTAAGTCTAAGCTGTTAAAAATTGCAAGACATATAAGTAGTTTTAGTATTAGTACTAAGCAGCTTATAGGCTGCAGTGGAAATAACTCAAGACTTAACCTGTTAATGGAAATTTTAATTACTTCAAAATCTAAGCAGTAAGCTGATAAAGCTATTTTACACTGAGAAATAAGCAGTTTATAGTGACCGCAGAAACTTTGAACTGGAACTTTGTGGTAGTCATAACCTTGCCATGACTTCAAAGTAACATTTTAGTGGCAGCTGGTACTTTGCAGTAATTATAACTTTAAAGCTAAATATTTTTAGTTGCCGAAACTAATGCTACAATATTAATAAAAATATATATATTTTGCTATAAAAAAGTTCCCTTAAAGTCGTGATTACCACGTTGCTACCTCATTGCTACGTAACCACAACTTCAATGGCACTTTGGCGTATATTTTATATGAACATTGCTGGAACGTTGCAACAAACTATTTCTGATTTTCGTTGCAAGCACGTAATAAATAAGTTCCTATTACGTGCCTGGGACTAGAGTTTCACCACTTCAAAGTCATACAAATTTTAGCATCTCCATTTCAGCCTCTAGATATTAAAATGTAAATCTGTTTGTCATCAACAAAAAAGAGATACCTGACGAGATTCATGTTATCCTTTGTTAATCACAACGTTACCGCGCTTAGCCCTCATTCAAAGAAAAACTTTGGACAACAACAAGTTACAATTTACAGTTAAGCGATTTTTACATATCTATCTTCTTCCAAATAAACTACAAACATCACTTAAAACTGTTCACACAAAAAGAAATTTATTTTACTCTCGATAAAGCTTTGTATAAAACTTTCCTTTAGAAGCTTCAAATAAAAAGGCAAATCAGTTCAACAATCAAATAAGTGAAGTGAAAGGGAGCAAAGGAATAACATTAGATAACTTTGAAACTTTTGACAAAAAGATGTATGTTAATAGTTTAAAAGTACTTAGAAAAAAAAAAGAGTTTGCTTGAACTTAAAGGGCATTTCTGAATGCATTAGAGGCTATCGCCCCTAACGAGTGACAAAGAGAGAAAGTTGGAAAGAGATAAAATTTTTTTTTTTTTTTTAATGAGTAAGAGTTAAATTTATGGATCACACCAAGACCAGACAGTCATCTTGTTTTAGCAATAAATCACTCCAATTGAAAACACAAAGGCAAGTCAAATCAATCTTCACATATTTTCCCATCTCAGTCGAGGTCTCACTCTTCCTCTGCTGTGGAGTTCTAAATCGATGGGAAAATATTCTGAGATGGAGCTTTTTCACTTGCTTACTCAGACCAAAGTAGCACTTATTGGCAAGAGTGATACGCCTCCTTTGAGCTTTTCAACAAAAAGACTAATTCTAAAGATCTTGTTGTTGGTAAACGTAGTAGGCCATAGGTCACACTAACAGTCAATCAGCCAACCAAATGATTATCCAATAAATACATCACGTATAATCCTGCAGTGGACTCATTGATGATTAAAATTTGTTGCATTCCATTTTGCGCTGGCAATTAGCTAGCCTGTCGGCATATCAAAACCGCTAAACATTCGAAGCTTAACCGCATTATGGTTTCATTTATGTGAAAATAAGTCAATAATGCGATTTAGTTTGGTTACTAAATCGATGGCTTAATATAGAAAAGGCGTATCTACACTTTTCGTTACTTTTCAGGAGAAGGAAAAAACTGAATAAAACCTTAAAAACTGAAGATGCAAAAAACATTTCTATTGCAATTTTTATTCAAAACAGGTAACAAATTCATGTTTGGAATAATTTAATTATAAGTTTTAGTTTCATTGAAGTTTTTTGAGATAAGGCTTTTTGTTATTATTTTTCTTGAAAATAAATTAAAGTTAGGGCTTTTTGTTGTAAGTAAAAATGAGGACAAACTAATATAATACTTCATGTTTGAAGTAAAATAAATAAATAATTAAAACTTAAATTCATATTTCAAGGCAGATATTATTATACTGAAAACAAATTTGGGTTTATAAGGTGAATTATCATAAAAATGGTGGCAATCTCCTGGAAGAATTTTTTTTAGATATGGCTATTAAATTTTGCATCTGAATCCGTCCCTGTCATAACCCAATTAGAAAGATTTATATGGCGGTTGTTAGACCAATAAAAGGCCGTGAGAAAAGTTTTTTGATCGGATATTTAGAGCTAGAGATTTTTTGAATAATACGAAATTGGCGTTTTCTCACTTTGTAAGGAGCGATAACTTTTTAAATGTTGTCTTCAGAATCGTAATCTGCACGTTTTTTCACGTAATAAATGTGAACCAAGTGTACGTTTATCAATTTTTTTATATGATCTGATGCACCCTGAGTGCATATGGTTTTATCATTTTCAAATGCAACGAGCGAGTTCCAATTTGAGTGAAATTTTGCACAGCTTATTTTTACAGTAGGGGTATTCGGAATCACGATGCAAGGGCATTGCATCGTTGCATAGCAAATTATTATTGCAAAATAATGTCAAGCCAACAACAAAATACATGCGGATGCAAATGTCAAGCAATTTGCAGAATGCAACACCAAAAATCTATTGCATAGCATATTTTGTTGCATTGCATTTCTAGAAACAGCTGTTGAATTATGACTGCTGTCACACGTTCAACATGTATCGCGATCCGTATTGATGGGTCGGCTTGAATTTAGAATAGCTCCATCTCCCAAATTAAAAAAAAGTGACTGGGATCGATAGATATTATTAAGGTAAGTACAAATATATATTTTTTTTGGCGGAAACAACAACAACAAGAATTATTAGGGGTCAAAATTCATTTAAAACGTTTTTAAAATCAAGATTTTACAAAAACTAATGAAACGGTTTTCAAAAATTTAGGTAGGTAAATGAATTACCTTTCATTTCATGTAGCCTTGCTTGGGTGCAAAACCGCGCATATGCTAAATTTAAAGCACTTTTTATATCAAAGTTTCTCATTACATTTTTGAAGCACGGGCGAAGGTCTCCAACGCGAAAAGATTTTCCGTACAGAGGTACTGCAGTACACATTTGCATCGCGGAGCCGGTGTTGGATCGGATAAGGGTTATTTTTTTTGAAGCGTGGCCGAAGGCCACCAATGCGAAAACGTGCTTTGCACATGAAGATGTCGCAGAAGTATTGTGAATTGATTACTTTGCCTCGTTGATATAAAAAAGCTTTAAATTTTGCATATACGCGGTTTTGTACCCCAAGAAACGTTACATAAAATGAAAGGTAATTCAATTACCTATCCAATGCAGAAAAAAATAGGGAATCGGTTCGTAAGTTTATGAGAAATTTTGATTTAAAAAAATGCGTTCAACGAACTTTGACCCTTAATAACTCTAGTTGTTGTTGTTAGCTAAAAAAAATATACATATTTGTTCTCATCTTAATGATATCTTATCGATCCCCATCCTTTGTTTATACTTGGGAGTTGCAGCTATTCTGCATAAAAGGCTTATTTACACGGGTCAATTTTTCTAGTCGATTTGTGTTGTTCCACCGAGTAAAGGTTGAACGTAAAATCGACACGTTTAAATCAGCCTTCAAGCCGATCCATCAATACGGATAACGATTTATATTGAACGTCTGCAGCATCAGCTGTTCACAAATTGTTTTCACACGTTTGCAATTAGAGTTGACAAAGGGTGCTCACGATTCGGTGCATTTTTATGCAATTGCATAATTTTGTCAACCCATATGCTATTTATTATGAATTCCCTTAGTATAACGCATCATATTCCGTCTGGCGAAAAATTTTGTTTTTTTAATGAACAGCTTAGTGTCTATTTTAAATTCAACATTAAATGACTTAAAAAAAAACTTCGAATGAGTTAGGGCTTTTTTTTATATGACTATAAATCCGTTATTTGCGATCATAGCCCACTAATTTTTTAAGGGGAGGTGTATTTGACAGTGGTCTACCAGAATACATTAAAAACGCGATTTCGAAAAAAATGTAGATACGCCTTTTCTATATTAAGCCAACGAAATGCTATAAACAATTGTCACACATGAAATCAGCAGAGCACACAAATAATATGAGTATTAGTATGCATATGTATGTACAGAAAGTGGTGGGGTGCAATAAGGCCAAAGCAAATAAAGCCATATTGAGACATAAGGTCAAATTAAACCAGATGTAATTTTTCCACAATGAATGTGAAATAAAGGCATTATGACATTATTGCACTTTTGGTAATATCACGCGTGATGTTTATATATGACGTGACGTCACACGACATCGTGGCTATTTTCTAGAATGAATGTGAAATAAACCCATTATGACATTATTGCACTTTTGGTAATATCACATGTGATGTTTATGCATGACGTGACATCGCATAGATAAAACAGCATTTCAGGCTCTTCACGGCTCGTATGTCAATATGGTATATTGGCTTTTCTAAGCAAAAATTTGTATATTTTCCTAAATCAAAAATTTCTCCACGTCCATGCTTCAAGTTAAGCCATTTAACTACTTGAATTTCAAATGCAAACAAAACTAGCAAAACAACTCGCCAGCATATTGCCAATGAGTTTAATTAATTAGCGAATTGAATTTTTTTTCCACTCACCAAACATTGAAGTCCAAATAATGACTGTTAGTTGATTATAATTCTGGCGTGTGCTGGGATTAAGTGTGTTCGATTTTCATTTATAAAGTCTAGAAATAGCTTTCTGCGAAGCGCGTGACATGCGCCGCAGGTAAATATGCAGATGCGAATTGTTGTTGTTTCAGTTTCAACGAAAATGGAAAAAATTAAAATGGAATTTTAAAATGAAACCAAATTTACGGCACCCTCTTTGGTGATGATGTGAATATTCAAATGTCGATTTTTAATTTCAGAAGCAGTGGCGAAAATAGAACAGAAGATAGTTGAAAAAACCTTAAGCTGGCTTCAGAAAAAAATTCAAAAATGCCAACTCAGTTTGTAAAACATCAAATTTTCAAATTTTATACCATAATTTGCATAGCTACAAAACAATATTTTTGTTTTTCGAATATAAAAAATTTCAAAATTTTTCGATGCAAAGGTTTTTTGCATATTTTCAAAATGCGCAGAAAGTATAGAACGTAGATTTATCTTACTCAAAATTTAGAATTTTACTACCATAAATGTCTTACATTATTCCATGCTGAGTGTGCTATTGTTATGAAACTCACTATATCTATGCTTTTATATATCTATTATTAACTACTTCCGTCTAAACTTCGAACATAAAATCTCAATCAGCCAAGGCACTGCACAAAGCGCCATAAAGAAATTCAGACAATGAAAAGTGAGCGTATAATCTTTGGTTTGATCTTGTAAATAGCCGACCAGAGGTCCAATAGCAAACATTATATTGCCTTGAAGAAACATAAACAAACCATAGCCGGTCGCGAATCTGCAAATATATTTAAATACTTCGCACAATAAATAAATATTTGATTTGGTTAGTGTTGTTGTAATCACTCACCTTTCTTTGGGCAAATATTCAGCAAAGACAAGCGGCAGTGGCACATGAACCCAAGTACGTAAGAAGCCCATCACAGCTGTCGTGCAAGCCATATCAACGTAACTGAAAACATTGAGAAATGCTGAAATAAAACAAAACAAATACAATTTTGTAGTACAAGTTTGTTGTCAACGTACGTTTTTGTGTTATCAAATACAAATATAGCAGCTAAAACAAATACAACAAACTTATTCCTCCGCCCACATAAATGTGTGATAAATCATATTGTCATATATTATTCAGTGTTATCAGTGCAAAGTTAAATATTGATTGCGTCAAGTTGTGCAAGCTGACGGTAATTTGTGTTTTACGTATGTATGTACGAGTATATATTTATGTACATATGTAAATTTGTTATGATATAATGAAAAGCTCATTGTATACCTAATTTAGTTGCACATTTGGGAAATGATAACAGCAAGGGAAGAGAATATTATTTGCGCTATCGGTGCTCATACAAGTTGAATACAGCAATTGTTTTTCAATAAATTAGGGTGTGATATTTACTCTATGAATAAAGCATTAAATATAAACAAAACTAAAATAAAATAAAATAAAATAAAATGAAATACAATAAAATAAAATAAAATAAAATGAAATAAAATAAAATAAAATAAAATAAAATAAAATAAAATAAAATAAAATAAAATAAAATAAAATAAAATAAAATAAAATAAAATAAAATAAAATAAAATAAAATAAAATAAAATAAAATAAAATAAAATAAAATAAAATAAAATAAAATAAAATAAAATAAAATAAAATAAAATAAAATAAAATAAAATAAAATAAAATAAAATAAAATAAAATGAAATGAAATAAAATAAAATAAAATGAAATGAAATAAAATAAAATGAAAAAAAATAAAATAAAATCAAATAAAATAAAATAAAATAAAATAAAATAAAATAAAATAAAATAAAATAAAATAAAATAAAATAAAATAAAATAAAATAAAATAAAATAAAATAAAATAAAATAAAATAAAATAAAATAAAATAAAATAAAATAAAATAAAATAAAATAAAATAAAATAAAATAAAATAAAATAAAATAAAATACAATAAAATAAAATACAATAAAATAAAATAAAATAAAATAAAATAAAATTAAATTAAATTAAATTAAATTAAATTAAATAAAACAAAATACAATGAAATGAAATAAAATAAAATAAAATAAAATAAAATAAAATAAAATAAAATAAAATAAAATAAAATAAAATAAAATAAAATAAAATAAAATTAAATAAAATAAAATAAAATAAAATAAAATAAAATAAAATAAACTACAACGAAAAGGGTATCAAATTGATCCTGAGATGAAAATATTATTTAAAAACTTCCAAATGATCCCAAAACTATTTGAATTAGGGTTTCCGAACTGAAACTAAGCCAGAAAAAAAATGTCTAAAGAAATGAAACACCCTAATGTGCATAAATAATGACAGGCGCTGATAAGCTTCGTTGCATCGTAATTCATTCTTCAAATGCTCCAAGATTATGTAATAATGATAACAATAACTACCAGTTACAACATTTCCACGAAGCAGGTCAAGGTTTGATTTATGTCATTTTATTCGTAGATATTTAGCTAACTACTTACCGAAGCGGCTAATGACTGTAAAGAAAGAACCAGCCAAATAGATATAACGTGATGGCATTTGTATGAAGGCAGTTGAAAATGCTAAAAATATGCGTGAAATGAGATCGGCAGCAGCACCAATGGCGATAATACTGGCAGTATCGCGCTTGAAAAAAGGAAAATAGAAAATTAAAGAAAACAAGTAAGGAAAGGGCTGTCTTCGGCTGTACCGAAGGCTTTATACCTTTCATGAATGCCAAAGCACACTTATCGGAACAATCGATTGTATGGGAGCTATACGTTATGTTGGTCCGATCTGGCTGATTTTGCATACATATATTACATATATAATATGTAGCAAACGTGCAAAGTTTAACGTTCCTAGCTCTTTAACTGCAAAATTGATAGCCCAAAACCCACTTATCGAAACTATCGATTATATGGGAGCTATATGTCATGTTGGTCCGATCTGAGTCATTTTTACTACACACGTTACAAATACAATATGTACTAAACTTGCAAAATTTTACGTTCCTAGCTTTTGAAATGCAAGAGTTATAGGCCAAAACCCATTTATCGGAACAATCGATTGTATGGGAGCTATGCCTTGTATCGGTCCGATCTTGCTGGTTCCGACAAATGATTAATCCTAAGCAAAATGGCGACTGCTTGCAAAATTTCATCGAGATATCTCTAAAACTGAGGGACTAGTTTGCGTTCAAACAGACGGACGGACGGACGGACGGACGGACGGACGGACGGACAGACGGACATGGCTAAATCAACTCGCCTCATCGCCCTGATCATTTCGGTATACTTAATAGTGGATCTATCTCTTCTTCTTCTCATACTTACAAACATCGGACCAAAGTTATAATACCATTTCATGTTCATGAAAGGTATAAAAATACAAAATTTGTCAGCTCCACATACCTTTGTAAAGCCCAATTCGAAAAGATATAACGGTTGTAACGTAAAGAATGTAATATCGGAGTAAAGAGCAAATGAGATGCCCAAAACGATATTAACATAAATCGGCTGTTTGAGTAGCGTCAAATCCAAGAAGTCGACTATCGACTGCCAGCAACTGGACTGACTTTGAATTTTAACGCCAACACTATTGACAGCCAACGTCGAGTGTTTGCGCGAAATCACCGGTGTAGCATTCGTTATAATAATTGGTCCCGTCCAATTACCCAAACTTGTAAGACTAGAAGAGCGTCTAGAGGGCGTTGTTGAATTTTCATGCGAGCTATTTTGTGAAACGCGTTTAGCAAGCTTGAGCGGGGTTAAAGTGTTGTGGTCAGCGGTAAGCACGCTTGCTTCAGCTTCAGTTTCCTTGTCGTCCTTACTCATTTTTCTCAGCGCAATCATTTCTTGATCCACTACAACTTTGACTTTTTTCATATGCCATTCGACTGGTTGCATTAACAACATACCAAATATCGCATGTGCATTGAAGGCAGCCAATACCAATAAAGAACCACGAAAACCATATAAATCCAAAAGCATTTTTATACCAACCGGATAGAACATGGTACCCAAACCAATGAGCGCTTGCGCAAAACTCATCCACATAACACGTTTCTTAATGAAATAATGATTGAATGTTGTGTATGCGGTTGGTGCCATCAAGCCAAAACCAATGCCCTGTAAGACACTAAAAGCTAACAGCAGATGCCAAGTAGACTGTACAAATATCTGTATTAACGAACCAAAAAAGTATGCAAAACCACCAACCAACCCAATGGTGCGTATGCCGAAGCGTGTAAAGAGTGAACCAGAGAAGAGTCCAGCAAAACTGTAGGCACAAAAGAAAGCGCTAATTATGAGTGCGACAGCGCTGGTTTCGGCTCCAATGCTTTTGAGGAAATCACCAAATAATAAACCGAATGAAGGTAGTGCACCCAAGGCACTGATCTGTGAAGTGCGAGAATTTATTATTTGTTGCAAGTCTCTACATTGTAAAAAAGAAATTCCAAACTCACAAGTGGTAGCGCCATGCCAATACAAATACAAATTCCCCAACCGCCATCCGGTGCTTCCAATCTAGTTGGTGTCTTCATTTCACAGCTTTTCACTTAAACTACTCGATCGCGAATGATCTGCGCCGACTATCGCAGCATCTCTGGTAGTTATTTTGATATCAAAACGAAATGAATGCCAATTTTCGTCAATTGATAAGATAAGAGAGATGTGAGATAGCGAGTGAGAAGTGAAGTATCATTCAAGTTGCTCCAATCTTATCTACATATGTATATCAAACGATAGATGGGGAGGTGTGGATGTTGATATGTTTACAATGGCAGCGTTTGTCTTGCATAACAAATATCAACAAATAGTAATTGCAACAACTCATCATTGCCACCGATAGTAAAATTACGTATGTGACTACTGATTAGAGATGTTATTGTCTATAAAGCGCAAGTAACTACATAAATATAAGGTGTTCTGAAATACATATGTATATAAAGGAAAAGGCTGTACTTAGCGTTACAAGTTATAAAAATTCACTTGTTATTTTTTCGGGATTGATATTCGAAAATTTCGGGATTTTCGAAACTTTTCGAAACAATTTCAGGGGTTTGTTAGGATTGTTTTTGCTATAATTTTGGTAAGTTTTCGAAATAATTTCGGGATTTGTTTTCGAAATGGTCTCGAAACTTTTCGAAACAATTTCAGGGTGTCTTTTAGAATTGTTTTTGCTATGCTTTTATTAAGTATTCTTAATGATTTCGGGATTGTTTTCTAAATGGTCTCGAAAATTTCCGAAATGGTGCTAAAAATTATCCCGAAAATGTCCAAAAATTCTGCCCAAAAGATTTCAAAATGGTCCCGAAAATAATCCCGAATTAATGATGAAAGAGAACGAAAAAGTCCCGAAATTATCTTAAAACAATTCAAAAAGAGAACTTAAAATATTCCGCATTGCTCCTAAAAATTAAGAAAATTATCCCCAAATGGTTACGAAAAAGTCTCAAAATGGTAGCCAAAAATTATTTTGAGAATATCATCAAATGTTCTCCAAAAAGTCACAAAGTGATCGTTAAAAAGTCATGACATTTTTTGGAAAATGTAACAAAATGGTCGAAAATCATCCCAAAAATGCTGCGCAAAAAGTTCAGAAATTATTGAGTAATGATCCCGAAATTGTCCAACAAATTATTTTGCGAGTATACCGAATGTTCCCACAAAATATCGCGAAATAATTCCAAAAAAAAAATACTGAAATGGTTCCGAAACTGTTCCGTAAATATTCTGATAATTACCTGAAATAGTTTTGAAAAAGTGAAGAAAACAATACCGAAATTATTCTCAAAAAGTTCCGAAATTTTCATTACAATGTCCCAAAATTATTTTGAAAAAGTACCGCAATGGTCCGCATGTTCCTAACAAAGTCTCGAAATGGCTCCAAACGGCTCCTGAAAAAGGCCCAAAATGGTTTTGAAAAAGTCAAGAAAAGAATACCGGAATATTCTCCAAAAATTATTCAAATGATTTCGAAATGGTCTTTAAAAAGTCCCAAACATGCTTTGAAAGGGTACCAAATAGTCCTACAATTTATCTTGGGAATATCCCCATATGTTCCAAAAAAAGTCCCGTAACTGTTTGAAAGTTATTTTGAAACAGTCCCGAAATTAAATCTGGAAATTACCCTAGTCCTCCCTAAAAAATTTGGAATAATTAATGAATCCATTAAAAAGGTTAGGGCGATACAACTAAGTTCTTTGATCTTTACGAGAGCTTTAATTCATTTTAAGTCTCTAACTTTCTCATAAAAAGAACTTCTGCTATCTTAACAAACCATAAATAAACCGAACTCACATACTTAATACCACAACAGCACTTTGCAACCACAATAACTTTGTTTTTCTTCATTTAACGAAATTAGTTTTCATGTTCTCATTTCTGCAAGTTTCATCAGCTGCCAACCAAACAACAAAAAATAGACGGCCCATTAAACTTCATCTATTCCCAATTGTTTGCAAAAGCCTTACAAACTTATGGGCAAAAGTTTACGGCCAACGACATATGACAACTTTTGCCTAGCAATGATGGGCGGCTCATTGTTTTCTGGTCAACAATTTTTAAGCCACAAATTTGTTAATGCAAATGTGCTTATGTATGTGTGTTATTTAAAGTGGAAAATTTCACTCGCTTCGAGCATATATTAAAAGTTATGTGTTTAGCAGCTGCAATTTTGATTCGTAGGAAAATGTTGTGCGTAAAGCTTTCATCACTATGGCAACATGCTGAGCAGTGCAGTTAAAACGAGTTGTTGTGATTAACCTAAGAACTAGTTTGAATAATCGGGCTAATGGTCAGGTAATGGTTATTTATTTCATGATTGTTTTTTTTTACTGTATGTATACTCAATTTCTATTAGTAGAGATGTAGCGAATATTCGGATTGACCTAAGCGGAACTTTCACAATCTCTTTTATATCCGCATCTGAAAATCTGTAGTCAGAACTTTTATGCGTGCAAAGTAATTTCGCGGACACTACGACACCATTTCGGGATTACAACGGCACTTTTCCGATACTATGTGGGATTGTTATGAGAACGTTTTTTACTCCGCTTCTGGATCATTTCGGGATTTCCAGACTTCTCAAGTTTAACATTGGACTGGTTTTCGCGGTCATCTTATCGAACGCAAATCTTTATACCTTAGGGAAATTTTTTTGAACGAGAACAATAAACTTTAACTTCCCGAAATAACCTAAAATATCTTCAGAAATACTCACTGCAATCATAAGCGCATTTCGGTTTAACTTTCTGGGTTCTGCGTAACTATTTTTTATTTTCTTGTGATTGAATATAATTTAAATTTCACACTCTTTCTAATGTGTTTTACATAATAAATAAAAATATAGTTTTTATTTAAATAATTGTTCATTATTTTTGTTATATTAAAATCACAAATTTTCCTGCATTTTTCGTACTCGGGCCACTTTAGAATTTCCCAGAAATTTTTTATTTTATTTCCTAGCATGTTTGAGCTTTTTCGGACTAGTTCAATCACAGTCTAAGAAATTTTATATACCAGGTAGAATTTATTTCCTGCTTCAATGAAATTGTGCACGTACATTAGGCTGTGTCAAAAAAAATTTTTTTTAAATAATGATTATTTTTAAAGATCAACATATATATTATATTTAACGTTTTTATTCTGTCCTTAAAACAGTTTACCCATTTAAATAAAACCATTTAGCTGTAGATAATTTTTGAGGAAATTTTTATTCGGAATGAAAATTTTCCTTAAACGGATTTTTTCCGTGTAACCAAGTCAGTATTCTAGGTTTGAAACCAAAATATGTAAAAAAAAATAATACAGCAGTTTTTACAAGGTAATTTAATAATCGAATGCTGAATTGATAGTGAGAATTAAAAAAAACAGTCGAAATTCGGCTCTAACCCCAAAAAAATGGATATCCTTGGTTTTTTTATTTTTAAGGTTAGGACCGTACAATGTCTCACCAGCAAATTATGAAAGTGGTTTTGTATTCAGCGTCCACGAATAACATATCTCCAGTTAATATATCCTAAATGTAATGATAGAATAATGATTCTACATAAAATGATAGATAAATTAATTCCATTGAGTGAAAAAAATAGGTAATGAAAGAAAAAAGTGAAAACTATTAGAAATTAAATTATTTAAAAAAAATTGTTTTTTAATTTTTTGTCATCTTTTTTTAACCAATTCAAATTGGTCTTTTTTCTGCATTGGTTTTTTTTTCGCTTAAATTTTTTTTATCCAGTCTAATGTATGCCGACGTATATTTGTTAAAAAGTAATACACAATGTGTTTATTTCTCATATGTTTCCATGTATGAAATTGAAAGTGAATAGTTCTTCAAAGTGTTGTAATCGTAGTTTTGAAACCACAAAAAACAAAAAAACATTTGTTGAAAGTTAAGGATAGGAGTTGCTGAGGTTTTCAAAAAAAAACTATAAAAATTATTTAAACTACTTTCCATGCATTGAATTTTTATATTTGTCAAAAATACTAAGCATTTTTAAAACGTTCATTTATTTAAATAAAAATTACTGGACTTTCGTTTAAAGCAAAAAAATGCGCCCAAAAGTATGCTATAACATGCGAATACTTATAAGCAAATCCAAACTTGGTTCCCATTCTTTTTAATTTTGTATGTCACTTATTTTAATTAAACTTAAATCTTGCATTTAACAGCTTGCAGGGCATTTGCAAACTGCAATTGGCCAAATGTTGAAAGTGCGTAATTTAAAGAAGAAAAGTTAACAACAACTTTCAGTTCAACTGTCACACAGCAATGAAAGCGAAAATTCAGAAGAATTCGGCTTGCGGCAGTTTAATTATTTTTTATTCGACAATATTTGGCAATGCGTTTACACTTTACACTCACATACATACACATAATTGCAAATATATTAGCAATAATGAGACCAAGTGGGACCAGCTGCAGAAAAATGTTGGCGCCAACAGAATTTAATTTCAACGAGGCTTGGGATTATAATACGATAATATGGCAACCCTATTTGGTATACTATTTTTGTTGAAATGCGGTGTAGAATACTTTTCTTTTGTTATGCATGATTATCACATTTGAATTTCTAAAAATTTTGAGATAAGTGGCAACACCGCGAAAGCATATCAAGTGGCAATATTTAATAAAAAAAACTGCTTGAAGAACGAAAGCGTTAAAAACGCTTGCCGATTCTCTGCAGCATACAACAACATTTCTTGATTGCGACTAGTACGCATTGTGACCAACTTCTATGATTTTAGCGCCATAGTGCCGCAAAACACAACGCACCAAACCATGCGACGCAATGCGGCATATTTAATGAGGCATTACACGCTGTAGTGGTGGGTGGATCGTTGGCAAGCAATGCGGTTTTGTTGTCTTTGTGGCTATGTTTATTTTCTGCTGCTGCTGTTGTTGTTGTTGTTGTTATTGTTTTCATTGGAATTGTTGCTTATATTTATTATGATTGTAAATTGAGTTTAAAAGTTTTATAAACAAAGTGGTAAACATACAAACAAGCGCCAACTCTAATAGCTAATAGCGCACGAGTACTTGGCTCAACCGCAAAAGCCGGCGTACTCTCTTGCGCCATGCAAACTAAAATGTATTGAATTTTATCTATTTGCGTAGTAAAATGAATTTTAAAATAAATTTTCAAAGTTTACCAAGTATTTCGACTTGCCTTTTGGCTGCACAGGAAAACATGAGACCAACTTCCAACTCAGAGCGCGAGTTTGGTTTGCTTTTATTTTCCTTTTATTATTATTATTATTATTTTAAAAACCTTAAATTAGCGCAATAAGCGGTCAATGGCCTTTCCAACTAGATTTATGTACGTTCTTAATTTAAATTTATCGTTTTTAACTTTAGTTGGCTAACTGCTTTTGGATCTTTGGGAACATTTTTAAATCTTATCCACGAAATCTTATTTCAAAAATAACTTACTTAATGGGCAAGTTTGAATATTTTGCGCTCATCATGGAATTGGGTGTGTTTCAGTTTGTATGTTAGCCATTTAATACTTGCACTACTTTATTATACTGTCATAGTTATGTTTATTAGGGTGCTCCTAATTTTTTTTATTTTTTTTAGAAACAAATTTTTAATGTGTTGCCTGCAAAATTCTACCAAACTTCGGGGTTTCAAATTAAGTTCAATACAACTATTCATGGGTACCGGAACTGTATCCGAAATGTATGTTTCATATCGTTAAAACTCTCATTAACCTTTGTGTTTAGAGTTCGCAAGCAACAACAAAACCCAAGGTGGCATCAATCTACCAACCTCCATTCAATTGCGTTTGCCTTCCAAAGTGGTTTCAACTGTCAAACCAGAAAAAAGTAGCGCTCACACTAGTACACTCATACACTCTCACACACATGAAAATGCATTATCTCTGTGATAGGCACAAAACAAACGCCAACAACCTAAATTGCTTTGCTTGTAAAAGTCAAAGTTTTTGCTTTATTTATGGCACATTTTGTCGGGGCGTTTACTCATTTACAAACTGCTTGAAGAAGGCTAAGAAGAAGAGTTTTACTAAACTTTGAAAGTTACCTTAATAGCAGCTAATGCCACAAGAACTCACATGCGAACTTTATAAATTTGATGTATGTAAATATTTTCTTACTGGTTTCGCGTGCTGCAAGAAATGTGTTTGGGCATTAGATACGCCCACAGTTTGCCAAACGGATATGGCTTTTAAACTGCAACGTGCATAGCTTACGTAGTTACGAACATATATATACGTACTAAGAAAGTATGTTCTACTATGATTTCGAAAATCTCAGCAATAACCCTTAAGTGCAACCAACTAGTTGGAAACTATTTAAAAATAAGATGAGCAGCAAGTTCAAGTGTGCGGCAAACTATTTTTTTAACATGACGATATCCCTCGATATGTGAGCTGTCGGATTTCGTTTAAAAAAATACCAATTCAATACTGGTCCGAAATAAATCAAAAAACATTTCCCACAATCATGGTAAGCGAAAATTATTCGAACCAAAAAGTAAAAAATTCGCACCCTCGTTTCCGAACAAAATTATATTAGAAAAAAAAACTTCTCGGATTTTTCCAACTCTGGTCATTTCGGCATGCAAAAACTTCAAATTTTGGTGACACAAATTTATACATTTTTGGACTAGTTTAATATCAGTAAGAATATTCTGTTAACTTACTGGTTTGTTTTCTGTCTAGTTTGGTGCTTCACCACAGCATAGTTGGTCTAAGCCAGTGATGCACAGCACAGACTTGCACTTCAGCCGCAAAGATATTGCAATAAAATTCTCTTTTCTAAGAAAGTATGAAGGTTCGTGGCATTACGACATTCAAAAATTTCAAATAAACTATCTACTTAAATACGAATGTGGATTTTTTTTAATAATTATCGAGTAAACACTATTCGAATAAACGAATAAAAATATTCGTTGCAAAAAATTGGAATAGTATTTATTCGTTTATTCGAATAGTACTATTCGAATTTTGTGTACCCTTCGAATAATTTTTATTCGAATAGTCCTATGCCTAATTTACATGCATATACTTATTATCTCTCGACTCTGAGCTTTAAATGTCCATATTATAACCAGACAGTCAGAGAAATTCAATACGCTAAGGCAAGAAACTGAATTTATCCATGTCCCTGTGCATCACTGCTCTAAGAATATGAATACTCGTATATGATGTGCTAAATATAAGATGAATATAAATGAGCTAATTAAGGTGGAATAGGAAAATTGCATGTCATAGAATTCTATAAGCAAGTGTTTACACACTTCAGACAAATGTTAAAAGCCCACTTTTACAACGAAATGTTGTCTTATCGCATTGATTTAGCGTAATGGTAAACCGAGTTTATGTTAGAGGTGCTGTATTTTAAACTTTGCAAGATAAGTGTGCCTCGGTTGCGCTATCGTGTTATCATTGTCCTTGCAGATAGTAGAAAAGCTGTACTATTATAAGGGCATACTCGTATGCTAATGGAGTAAAATAAATTTGTCACTATGGCGCAACTTGTTGTCGGAAGAAGGAGTTAAATAGTGTTATTGATCTTTATAATACATTTCTGGAAATGTTTCAGTTACGTTGTGGGAATAGTAGTAAAAGTCCTACTTCGCGTAGTCTCAACTTGCTTTTTGATTTTCAAAGAGATAGTCGGAGTGAAAGCTTTCAGAGCTTACCCGCATGTATCCGTTCGTATTATAATTTTTTTATTAAAAACTGGAGCACTTGAACTCTACTTTAAAATGAAATATTCACTTCTGAATTGAATGAATTAACCTTTTATTTTACCTACCGAGCCGCCAATAATACGTAGGAAAGTTCCGCGGTATTTACATTTCATTTTCTTTACATCATCACACTCTTTAAAGTGGCGCTATTTTGCAGTTGGCTTTGAGGTAAGTAAGTAATCAATATCTATTATTTAAAAACGCCACATAACTTTCGATAGTTTAATATAGAAAACACATTTGAAGTAATTAATTTTGCATTTAAAATATGAATCTTGCAAAATATGAAACATAAATTTTACGCCAATTCGATCAGCTGTTTTCTATGTGTGACAGCTAGGTGAGTTGCCAGAAGCTTCGAAATAATTTACATAAATTTTCACATACAAAGTTGGCATAGAAAAATTTTATATACTTTATTGAGAGAAGTGGGGAACTCGTTGAAATAAAATATTAGCCGTTAACTCCTTAGCTAAAAAAAAACTACCCAAACAACTTTCAAGCCATTTCACGCATGTTCACGTTATATACCCAGGGTGATACGCAAAAAAGTGTTAAGCGCGTGCATCCTGTTTGATATGAGTTCGGCATTTTAAACTTGCACCTGTGCTGAGCCGCAAAAACAAAAAAATGTTATTATGAAAAGTACAAAAGCTGTATTGGTTGGTAAGAATTTAAATGTTCAGAGGCGTGAAATTGAATTCAGTGAACAATCGTACATACATTGCAATTGGCGGCAATCAAGTCACAAAAGGTGTTCAAGCAACGAAAATTGTAGGACTCAACGAATCGTTAAAACATTACTAAAAAAAACAAAAACAAAAAAAGCATGTCACCGCATTCGAATGTGGCACATCTTCCTTTCATTTCTCTATGACTCAGCACAGCATTCGTTGTGCTCGGCTACCAAAATTCGCAAATAACAAGCTGAATGTACTGTAAAAAAGTTTCGAAATAAATCTGCAGTATGTCGGAACTTTGAAAAGTTTTTTCTCTGGCAGGCAGAATTCTTTTGCCGTCAATTTCATATGCGTCAGTTAAATGTGGAATAGTATGGTGATGGCTTTTTAGTTCTAACGTGAAATTTATAAACTTTTTGACTTAATTTTTGGCGTGTGTGTTAAAAGTCGTAACTGCTGACTAGCGAATATGCGTACTGATGTGATGAAAGCAGTTACACAGCATAAATTTGAATTCACTTATTTGAAGCAATCTTCAGTATGTGTTGGTATGGAAAAGGCTATGTTTGAAATTGTGGATGTGGACTCATCGTTAATAACAGCAACAATCAACAATGGGATTACAACAAAAATTACGCCAATATAGTAATAAAGATATACACACTCCAGACCATAACCGTAACCATAACCATAACCATAGCAATAACCATAACCTTAACCTTATCCTTAACCATAGCCATAATGGTAAATTTAACTATAACGATAACCGTAACTATAACAAAATATACGGAAACATAATAATAAAGATAAACGCAATCCAGACCATAACCTTAACCTTAACCTTAACCTTAACCATAGCCATAAATATGCATGTAACTGTAATGATAACCGTAACTATAACTGTAATTAACTTCATCACAAATCTAACCCTTCAAATTTTTAAGCAATAGCCATAGCCGTATACCATTAACATTGCCATAACCAGTATGATAAATATGGCAACTATAACCATACCTATTGACATAAGCCCAACCATATCTATTAACAAAAGCAAACCCGTACCTATTAACATAGCCGTGACCAGAATAATAAAATTAATCTCTCTCTTAACTCTTTCCATAAACATAACCGTAACCATACCTTTTAACATAACCATACCTGTTAAGATACCCATAAACCGAATGTTAAAATTACAAAACCATAACCAGTGATAAAATTGACCATAACATACAAGTCCAAGAATTAGCCATAGCCATGGTCATAACAATATCCATAATCACAGCCATAAAAGTGAAAGTAAGCAAACCGGCACACATAACCATAACTACTAAGTACACGACCAACACGACAATAAAAACAGCCCCAACTATAATCATAATCATAGCTATGATCACATTATAACCATAAACTTAACCATAACCATAATCACATAGAATCTTCAACGACAGGTAACCGCAACCCAAACCAAAAAAATTCTATGAGAAGTTTCGAGTTTCCGCAAAAAACTTTTGAAATAACTTCGATCAGCTCGCTATTTCAATACACCTAAATTCCTTACAAATGCTCTATCGACAAACTTTAACAGCTTTCTTGTGTAATCTACACACCATTCAGTAGACAACACGTAATAAAATCTATGTGTTACTACAACAATAAAAGTAAAATATATAGATAATCGCTGAAAACTTAGCCAAGATACATCCCAAATAGTTTTTTTTAATTTCGAGAATTTTATTGCGCCATAAACAACTGCAAAGTGCAAGCTAGCTAATACTGCCATTGGTCCAATTGCAATCAAGAATGGTTTTTATGACCTCTGATATGCTACTTGTATGGATATGCCGCCAATGTCCCCTTAGACATTGTCTTAGTGCGGTATTGCACATTAACTTCACCCATACTACGGCTGATATCCTGGATTGTGTGCGGTAAACCGTTTAGTATTTCGTGCTCAAAGCTTATTATGGCATTTCTGGGTTAAACGTTTATATGATCATAAGGATGTCTCACAAGGGCAATTTTAATAAAATAAAATAAAATAAAATAAAATAAAATAAAATAAAATAAAATAAAATAAAATAAAATAAAATAAAATAAAATAAAATAAAATAAAATAAAATAAAATAAAATAAAATAAAATAAAATAAAATAAAATAAAATAAAATAAAATAAAATAAAATAAAATAAAATAAAATAAAATAAAATAAAATAAAATAAAATAAAATAAAATAAAATAAAATAAAATAAAATAAAATAAAATAAAATAAAATAAAATAAAATAAAATAAAATAAAATAAAATAAAGTAAAGTAAAGTAAAGTAAAATAAAATAAAATCAAATCAAATTAAAGAAAATAAAATAAAATAAAATAAAATAAAATAAAATAAAATAAAATAAAATAAAATAAAATAAAATAAAATAAAATCAAATAAAATAAAATAAAATAAAATAAAATAAAATAAAATAAAATAAAATCAAATAAAATAAAATAAAATAAAATAAAATAAAATAAAATCAAATAAAAGAAAAGAAAAGAAAATAAAATAAAATAAAATAAAATAAAATAAAAAATAAAATAAAATAATATAAAATAAAGCAAAATAAAATACAATAAAATAAAATAAAATGAAATAAAATAAAATAAAAATAAAAAGAAAAAATAAAATAAAATAAAATAAAATAAATATGTAATAAATGTTTAATCTTATTTATATTTGGTTAATCTTGAGATTTTCCAGCATCTCAGCGACTCCTCCAAAAGAATTTTCTAAAACTTTATCATAAATCACTTACATAAAGTTATAAAACATTTAATGACAATTAAAGCTGAACGAAATTCAAGTAAAGAATTCAACTCCCGTTTAGCATAGTAAGATCTTCATAAAGCAGCAAAGTTGTGCTTTGTTAACTTTGAAATTTCACTCAACTTTTGCTGAAACGTCAAGTTGTAACAGTAAAGCTTAAGCTCACCTAGCAAAGTACGCTAACTGTAAAGGAAAGATTCGGCGATTGATAGACAACAAACGGATTTAGCCATTTCAGTGTGTTTGAATTTCCTGGAAGCTTAAGGTGTGCTTTATTTAAAACGTAGTGAGTTACTTTTAATTTGTGTGGCCCAAGATTCGCTTGAATTTAAAGCAGGGCAAATTTTCCATTCACTACAATATGGGGTATTCGAAAAAAATTTTAAGCAAAATCATTTAATGGGTCTATGCGGTTTAAGAGTTCATAAATTCCCAAACCTTCATAAGTTGAACAATGTTGTATGACAATTTTTGCGCCATTTTGTACATATGTACATACATACATATGTAGGTCACATTTAATTGGACGTGACCTATGTCGTTATGATGTATGGCCTGTAAATTGTCAGCCCTTTTCGCTTGAATGTGCCCCACCTTGACATTGCGAACATATTCATTACACTTTGGGAATTTAAGGCGACTAAACGACATAAAAAGTGTAGGTCTAATAAATATTAATTTCATTAAAAGGAAAACAGCTAATTGGATACACGGTGAGTCAAAAAATAGTTTTCAAAAGAAGTAACAAAAACGCAGCTCTCCTCTTTATGTTATTAAGGATGTGAATTCGAGTGGAAAAAATTCGATTAGGTACTCAGTAATCGATTTATTTTTGGTTTAGCGATAAATCGTTTTGTCAAAAATTGATTTTTTTAAAGAAAGTGATCGATTATTGCAACAACTTTTTTTTCTAATGTAAAATAAAAAATAGTAAAAAATTATTATAAAAAATGTATTTAAATAAAAATAAAAAAAGGTAAGAAACCGAATCTCTCCTGGGTATGTTTTTAAGGATGTGAACTCGAGTGGCAAATAACCGATTACTCAGTAAACGATTCATTTTTTGTTTAGCGATAAATCGTTTTGTCAAAAATCGATTTTTTTTAAAATAATCGATTACTGTGCATGTACAAGTTTTTTTTTTTGAAAAATTTAAGATAAATAGTAAAAAATTATTTTAAAAAATGTATTTAAATAAAAATAATTTAAAACAATGGAGGTGAAAAAAAAATTAAGATATAAATATTTTCTAATTTTCTAAAGGAAGATTCGAGTTTAAAATTTTCAATACGAGTACTCTTAAAATATTTAATACAAAAATAATAATCTCGAAAATAAAATACCAATACAATTCAAGTTTAGACAATTGTTGGGTCGGCATTTATGTGTCATCTCTTTTCCACATAGTAATAACACTATCTCGCTTCCTCTTGCATACATCTACATATCGCACCCTAAATCAAAAACAGTCACAACTCAAAATTTTTTTAGGTCGCTTTGTTGGCATAGATTGCCTAATAAAAAGTAGAGCAGCCAATACATACAATATTTTTCTTTTTGACTATTATCGTTACTCTTTAAAGAGCACAGTGATGTCAAGTTTTTAAAAATCAAATCACTTTTGTGCGATCCAGAAGCAATTAACTGAAAGTTACTCGGATTTTGAGTTGTGACTGTTTTTGATTTAGTGTGCGATATGTGTGTAGCCATCGCTATCTCTATTTTAGTAAGGCCAAGTTGAGCATTGATTTCTCAGCTGATTTGTGAGTTTAGAGAATTACGACTCAAAAAAATGCCACGACTTCTTGGTTTCAGGTAAATTCTTCACACAACAGTCGCGCTGGTAGTACCACTTCTCAACGAATTTGCTAACGAAAAAGCACTACTTGCATCCGTCACACTCTGAGAACTTTGCAAAGTGTTTACAACAACAAAAGCTTAGTTCACTCTAATCACTCACTCAACAGCCGTCTGTGCATCGTAGTTTAAACTTGTAAAACAACAAAGTTGATAGTAAGCTCCATATTCCAAATCAATTCAATGCTTTAAGTGAATTGACCTGCGAAGCAAAAGCAACGCACACAACCGCGCGTTTCCGTTTACTCAGCACTTTCCCAATTATTTGCTACTTTGTAACTGTCCAATGCACTTCGACACCGCAACTATTTACCCAATACCAATACCAATACAGATTTACTGCCTTTTGTTGCATTTTGTTCTCAACCGGAATTAGTAGCAATGTAAAAAGTATTAAACAAGAAAAAAACGATTTTTTTTTTGGGATTTTGTTTTTGTCTGCTTAAACTGAAGTTAGCACAAAACATTGCTCGTTTTCATTGTTACATTTTTATTTAACAATTGCGAATGTTTCCGCTGCAAAATGTTTTTCTACACAATTGAGACAATAATACTAAATGAAAGTGTACATAATACTATATGCTACAACGTAGCGGAAAAATCAAGTGCCAAACTAGTCTACAACTAGTACATTTGAAGCTACAACTAGTTGCTCATAAATCTTGCTTGCATGCAAACAAATTTCAAATACATGGCAACCCTGTGTGAAGGAATGTTATATTTCAATTATGTGGTCATCATGGGTTGAGTCGTGTTCGTGGTAGTCGCGAATATGCCAACAAAGTAATAGAATGGAAATAGGTGGCAACTCTACGCATGAAGTAAAATATTTTTCGTTTTATATTTGAGAACCAATCGGTTGAGAATTGTTATTTTTTCTTATTCTTGTTTCTTAGGCTAGTCCGATCTTATTGTTTAGTAATGCATATACTATTTGATGAAAAAAAAGCAGTTAGGTGGCAACACCACAAAAACGTCTTAGAATTTGCACACCAAATTTCATCCAAACAAGTTTTGATTTGCACAGACAAAGATCTTCACGGTTTCACAGGAAGCTTTTGACAGTTCAAGAAAATATTTCGCTTCTATAGTTGTCCTTGTCTAGCCATTTGAAACCAAACTAGCCATTTGAAACCAAACTAAATTCAACTAGATGCTGCCAAAATTGTTAAAAAGTTGTTTGTCTTGCGGGGAATAAGGACAAAGCTTTACACTTCTCAGTGAAAGATAAAGTCCTCTCTCCAAGCATAGAGGTCACGCTCACATATCTTAATGTTTAGTTCGGAGTCATGGACACTGTTGAATCATGATTCGATGGCCCATAGCGTATTTTCTGAACAGTAGCTTATCTAGTAGCTTATCTAGCTCATTTTTCTCATGTATGAATTTGTCCTATGGCCACAAAGGTGAGAGTGTTGCGTTGTAGTGGATTGATTTGATCACAAATGGACTGTTCCTAAGTACCTGGCGATGGTGTCTATGTTTCCAATGGGTTTTAAAGATCCGACAAACTAATGCTTGTATTAATAGGTAGCTCCTTCGAATACAGCCACTACCCAACTTAGCATAGAGACTCGAGTCATTGATGGAAATGGCAGTATACTCTGGGTTCAGCTTTCTAATCAGTAGTCGGAATTCAAAAGTTTGCTCTTGTGTTTTGTATGAAAATAAGTAAAAATTAAAAAAAAAAAATTTTTTAAATTTGCATTTTTAGGTCAGAACAAGTTTCTTTGAGTTACAAATAAAGTTTTAATACATATATGTTTGGTGTTGAGTGATCAACATTTAAGGTAATCTTTATATTAAGTTACGAGATTGAGCTAGTGACTTGTTACTATGTCTATGAAACTCAAAAAGCAGTAGTTTTTTTAGATTAAAAAAAAAAAAACAAGAGCTAACTTTTGAATTCTGACTACGGATTCGTGTTCAGCGACCCACAGTCCATATGGTTCGATCTGCCTCCTCCCGAGAATATACCACTTTTTTTTCTGTGGGGCTGTGTTATTGTGACTTTGGTTTCAACTTTGTTTGTCAAAACGTAAAATCGGTTTAGTATTGCTTTTTCAGCAAGTAGTGGGTGCTTACGCAAAAAAATCTTAATTGAATAACATACCTTTGTCGATTTAAAGCGGCTCTATAAACAGTCATGGAAATGTTGAGCACAGTATCCTATGGTCTAGGTATCTAAATTTGGAAGGTGTTTTTTTTTTTATTTTGTTTGCGAAATTACATATCCTTCAAAGTTAGAGTGGTTTTCGAACTAAGGAAGCTGAATGAAATTTAAAATGTTGCGCAATCCAATGCGCCCTCAAATCTATGTCTACTTGCAACTGATTTATGACAAAAATATTCTTATTTATATCCTTCCTTTTTCTATTATTATTATCTCTAAAATAAAGTCAAAGTGTTTATCATATTCAAGCCATTTACACTCTCTGTTGCTGATAGTCGTCTATATAGTCGCCTGGTATATATGTATGTATGTATATATGTACGAATGTAGCACTTTTGTAATCTTCTGAAAACCACATTTCCAGTTGCACCGCATCCCACATCCTTCAACCGCACGTTCGAGTATGGAATTTTGGTTTTGTTGGTGAGTACAAACACTCATACGTTTTGACATTTGTCGGCTTCGTACGTCAGCATGTCCTTTCAACTTTCCATTATTTCTGCTTTTTTTTTGGAGATTTCAGTTGAATGTTGGCCTACAAAGCACCTCACTGTTAGATAGCGTAAAAAATTAAACACAGAGGAATATGAAATAGAAAATATTTATTGCAGCATGATAATTTGATATTTGAGAACAATTTACACTGTATGAATGCGGTAGTGAGAGGCTTCGGTACAAATAAATACGTTCCGATATTAGATTCGTCCGACGTTCAATTTTCGAAAATTATTTTAGTTGTGTCCAGTGATTAAACGAATTCAATTTGAAATTTTTAGACAGATGCAGACACTACCAGACGCATTGAAGGACTAATTTGTGTGCCTTTAAATGGTATAAAAGTTTTGGTCCCATGTTTCGAAGTATGAAAAGAAAAATAGAAATGATGCCAACGAGGAGCTAAGGCGATTTGGATATATTTACCCGTCAGTCTATCTGTTGGAAAGCAAATTGACCGCTGAGTTTTAGAGATTTATTATTCATTAATCATTTTTTGGGAATCAAAGAGATCGGAACAATATAATTGAACTTTCCGATAACTGGGCCGGTCTTTCAATTAAAATTCCGCACAAAAATCTATGAAGCATAATCTATCGCATTGATCTCCGACTTTCCGACTGAAACAGAGTAAGGTAGTAGTAAATTCAGTCCAAAGACGTCAGCTTAAGTCTGTATATCAAAAAAAAAATCCAGGCCAGTGCAGAGCACACATACTCTCTTTTCCAACAAAATAAGACTTAATCTCTTTTTAACTGAGCCTTAAGGAAGAAGAGGTATTATCTTCTGTAAGACAGTGTATCCTGCAAACATTTCATTGCTCTGCACCTGCACTCTTCACTTTCACAGTTTGCGCCATAAAAAGGTTTGCATGCCATTTGATAGCAACCAATCTGATTTGAGTTAAAATGCACTCCACTTTGCGGAAGCGGAAGCGCTCACTCAAAGCGTTTAAATGACCTCTCCCATACGCGCAATCAGTCACTCGCAAGGCAAGGTTGCCACTTTGTTAAATTTGTAACAAAAATGGCTCCATTAATGGAGCCAATCGATTTCACTCTAATTTTTTATAAACCAAAATTTTTTGTTGGTGGTAAAAATAAAATAGTCAAGGTATCAGGTTCGTATTCTTATTTTAAAAAAAATTTACAACAAGAAACCATTTTTCTAGAAAAGTTTCGCTGTAGTAGAAGTTGCAAAATACTACGATAAGTGGAAGATAATATGATACGTTCTCTGGGAGCTCTTTCCTAGCTTACATTTGCAAAATTTGACTTTATATTTTTTGTACCTTTTGATAGCAAATTTTGGTACCGCAAGAAATTTTATAGCGGCAGCACTGCTCTCAGACATTTACGGAAAACCGTTAACTAGTGCCACACCCACTTGCAAAATATTGTGCAAGCTAAAATTTGAAACTTACAACCAACCGCAAGAACATCTGCACCTGCTCAGTACTTACAAGTGGCCACTTGATAATTTGATAGTCATTTTACATTTAAACTTACAACTCTTTGGTGTAGTAAATTTTACGACAATTAAAATGAAATGCATTCTGGAGGCCATACCTTTTGAGTGTTAAAAAATAATTTGAAATGTTAAGAGCGAATAAGCAAAATGGCTGTTTTAATAGCTGAAAGTGGAATGTCTAGGTTGGTTGTGTTGTGGCGAGTAGGCGACTCGAATATTAATGCGAATGTTCTAAGACGAATAATTTATGACGCTATAACTCGGATACGCTTAAGTACGACCTTAGTAGTTTGTGTATTTGTTTTTCATTTTTATACCCAGCGTACTAGTACTAGTACAAACGTATTATAAATTTGTCCACATAACGGTACTTCGTAAAGCCGCAAAATAAACGAGTTACATAGATATAGAGTTCCAGGTATGAAAGTTCTTAGGTTGAAAAGAGGAATTGATTAAGGCATGTCCGTCCGTCTATCCGTCCATGTACACGATAACTTGAGTAAAAATTGAGATATTCGCCTGAAGTTTTGCATACAGGTAGGTTGCGAAATCCGATGATAACCACGCCCCCTTTTTCGATATCGAAAATTTCGAAAATCACATAAATTAACATAAGTTGAGTAATGATTGAGGTATTTGCATGAAATTTGTTATGCAGGCTACTTTCTGGCCAAGGCAGGTTGGTGTTCAAAATGGGCGAAATCGGATGATAACCACGCCCCCTTTTTATACCCAGCGTACTAGTACTAGTTTTATAAATAGAATTGAAAATTTCTTCAGTTAATTTTTTCAAAACATTCTAGGGCCTACATATATCATTGCCAAGTCATAGTATTTGTATCTCGTTCTGAAAAGTAACGCTGGTTATTTAATGTTCGGTTCACCCTAACTTAGACTTCCTTACTTGTTTATTACAAGTTGGTTGGAACGTTGTATCATGAAAAGAATGATAATAAAAACTTGAAAAAATATTAATCTAAAAAAATTTTTTGAAAAATCAAAATTGATCAACAATTTTTTTGTTACTTTTCTGTTTTTTTTTTTGGTTTTAAAGCTTTTTTGTTTTCTTCTTTTAAATTTATTTTTTTATTATTATTTTGCAGTTTTGTTGTTTTAAAAAAATTTTTTTTTTGGGTTTTCTTTTTTTAATTTTTTTTGGAAATATTGTATTGCAGTTTTGTTGTAAAAAATATAAACACCGAAATTCAGTTGGACACAATGGCGTAAGTAAAGTCAATATAAAATCTACTACCATCCTAGTCAAGTTCCATCTCTATGCATTAAATCAATCCCTGTTGATTGTATATACTGTTTAGTTGTTTGTTTTTACTAACAAAAGTGTTAAAAAAAAGCAATTTCCCGCAAAGCTTGACGTTACTCAGCTAAAGTACTTTGGGTCAATCGACTCAAATAGATAGTCTATGGGTTTTTAATATTTGTGATAAAATTAAATCGCTAAATCATCTATACCCAACACAAAACTTGATGAGCACACAACTAATTTAGGACTACAGCATTTGGGAACAGTACTACACCATTTTCAAGTGTACTTCAGAAGTCGTAAAATCTTATAATGATATAGAATTGACTATTCTGAAATACATTTTATGAATTCTGAAATACAATTGACTATTCTGAAATACATTTTATGATTTCTGAAATACAAATCACTATTCTTAAGTACATTTTATGGATTCTGAAATATAATTGACTTTTCTGAAATACATTTTATGATTTCTGAAATACAATTGACTATTCTGAAATACATTTTATGATTTCTGAAATACAAATCACTATTCTTAAGAACATTTTATGAATTCTGAAATACAATTGACTTTTCTGAAATACATTTTATGATTTCTGAAATACAAATCACTATTCTTAAGTACATTTTTTGGATTCTGAAATACATTTAATAATTTTTGAAATACAATTGACTATACTGAAACACATTTCATGATTTCTGAAATACAAAATGACTATTCTAATATACATTTTATGATTTCTGAAATACAGTTGACTATTCTGAAATACATTTTATGATCTCTGAAATACAATTGACTATTCTAAAATTTCTGAAGTACAATTAACTATTCTGATATACATTGTATAATTTCTGAAATACAATTGACTATTCTGAATTACATTTTATGATTTCTAAAATACATTTTATGATTTCTGAAATACAATTGCCTATACTGAAATACATTTTATAATTTCTGAAATGCAATTGACTATTCTGAAATACCATTTTTTTTCGATATCAGATGGATCAAAATGTCTGCAACCTGTCACTTTTGTAACCGTTACAAAACTAGTTACAGCCTTTTTTTGGAAACACTTACACCATTTCACTTTAGGCACGTGTGCGTAAAATAATTGTTTGTCATTTGACACATTTTCCTTGTTCTTGTTCTTTTTTTTCTTCTAATTTTAGCAGATAAGCGGACCTTTCGTTTTAAATATGCAAACGCGTGCAGCAAACAAAGAAAAAAAACGGTTTTGTGTGCGTTGTAGGGACACAAATGCCTAAGGACATTACATACAAACATAAATACGTATGTATGTATTTAGCAACTGAAAAAACGCAATTGTGTTTTAACTTAAAACCACAGCAATCAAAACCAGCCAAAGTACAATTTGTGCAGTTTTTTATGATTTCCAGCGCAGGAGCAAGAAACAAACGAATTTTTATTTAACGGTCAAATATCTTGTTAGCAGGAATTTTTGTTGGAGAATAACTAATAATAATAGCAGTATATGGCTGTACATATGTGTGCGTGTATCTATGTGTGTTTGTATGTGCAACTATAAAGTGCAGTGATTTCGAGTACAAAGTTGTGAGTTTGCAATTTTGTAGGGATACGAAATCCTCAATTGCTGACTTCAGTAAAATTACAGCACATTGTATGTTTCATATATAGACACGAAAAAAATTGTGTCACTTTATGAAAAGGGTTATTGCTTTTGATGCTACGACGCCATAAAAAAATTTCATCGAGATATCTCTAAAATCGAGGGAGTAGTACGGTAGGATAGAGAGATATGGCTAAGTTGACTCAGCTCGTGGCCCTGATCATTTCGTTATACTCTTGTTCTTCTTATTTTTAGAAATATCGGACATTTTAATTTGAAATCCCTTACGCAATATTTTGTTGGGTATTTTAATATGTTTGTATGTTTAAGAAATTAAAGGCGAAACTCGTAAAGTTGTATGCAAATTACTTATCTGCATATGAGCAAATATTCTCATAAAATGTTACAATTTACTCATATATACATACATACATATGTACATGCTTAAGCATGTATGATTATGCGTTTGCGAATAATTGGCAAATCTGGGTATTTTTTTTTTTTTTTTTTTTTGTTTCTTTCAAATCTCACTCATCCATATGTAAATGTGTGATTATGTAACGACTGTAGTTTAGTTAGATAAGACAATAAAAAAGAGTGACGTCAAAGAAGTTTTAAAAGAACGAGAAGACGACATTTCTGGGAAACTTACCCTGGAATCTATTTATAGCCAGCAAAAAAAATAATAACATTTATCAAAAAATAATATTAAAAAAATTTTGTTTAAGAAATACATTTTTTAAATACAAAAAAAAAAATTTTTTTCTTTTTTGTTTTTTGTATAATAATTATAATCAAAAGTTTTTTTAAGATATACAGTTTTTAAATATAGTCAAAAATTTGTTGTTCGTTTTTGCGGTCTTTCTTGTTTACAAATTTGTAAGTTCTGAGCAAGCTCAAAAATAATCAAATAAAGCCCAAAAAATAAACAAAATCAGAAAATTTTTTTGCCGTTTTTTTTTGTTTTGTTTTTTTGTGATTTTTATTTTATTTTTTTTTTATTGTTTTCCTGTATATGTCTCTGTTGATCTACGACAATGTAAACAATTAATCAAAAATTATCAAAGGTAATGCAAAATAATTAAAAGTAATCATAAATAATCAAAAATGAACAATCAAAATTCGATTAATTTTTGATTTTTTTTTAATGTTTTGCTGTGTAGGCTTATATTTTTCTTCGATAATACCAAAAAGTAATCATGACCAGTTAAAAAAGATCAGTAATAATGAAAATTAACAAAAAACAAATATTTTATTATTTTTGATTATGTTTGATTTTTCTTATTTTTTTGGTAATCGTAAAAAATTATGATTATTTTTTGATTTTATTTAAAAATAATTATTAAAAGTTTTAAAAATTAGTTATGAATTTTTTTTTTAAATAATCTATAAAATCGGTAATCGTTAAAATTAGTAATAATTCAGCAAAAAAAAAAAATTTTAATATTTTAAATTTGTATTGCTTCAAAATCATTTTTTTTTTTTGTAATATAATAGTAGTGAAGTGAAATTTGATATTGCTCGACGAAATTAATTTCACTACAATTATATTCACCACAACTGTGCATATTTTTTAAAAACTTTTTGTCTACTTTTCCAAGTACTTTGTGCTCAATTTCAGCCTCATACTTATACATATGTACATACTTGACCGCAAACGCTTCGATTGAAATGCAAATTGGCTAGTTTTGTTGTGCCAACTCTGACAGCGCCATCTCTTGAGTTCAAATGCTTAGCTTCATAAAGTGTTCTGTAATATTTTTTTCCACATGCTGGCACACACAAGCCGTCGCACTCAAACTTGTGCACTTCCCCAGCCTTCCACTTCAGTTGCTGAAATTTTAGTTAGAAAAAGAAAAACAAAAACCATTTGGCAAATCCCTGAAGATGGAATCAACCGCTGAAAGCAAAAGAGCCAAAACAATTTATTTTTTTTTTTTTTTTCAAAAATTTGTTCGACATGTGAAGTCTCGTGCAGTGCAATCCTCTCATCATCCTAACTGACTAAATATCAAATCAAAATTATGTTTCTTTACTTTCCACACATTTCATGTTGTATTAAATTCTGCAATATCATCTAGGAGTAATCTCAATTCTCAAGTCCAACTACAATACTCAAGTACTTTTAATATTTTTGGCATTTGAAGTAAATGATTTTGCATTTTTATTACTTTATATAATCGTAAAAATGAAATGGCAATAGGAACTGACTCTGCATATTCAACTAAACAAACTTTCAGCAAAAAACTCACTCGTACTTCGTAACAATGGCAAACATGCGAGCGAAACTAAATGGAACTACCAAGAGCGCTCAAGGATGAGACATATTTATGTGTGCTTGAGTTAGGGATGCAAAGTTTTTTTACTTTTACAAACAGGAAATTTTCGATTTCTTATTTGTAAGAACGAGAGCTAGAAAAGAGGTGAGAAATTGTTTGAAGAATTTTTTAAGTATAAAATGTGTGAGAAGTAATTGATTTTGAATTTTTTTTTAATAAAAATAAAACTAAGTTTATTTTTGCATAAGCTTGGAAACAGTGACTTAAATGATTTCCATAAAAATATATTTATATGTACATATATTAAATTTGATTATTTATTATTATTATTTTAATTATTTTCAAGAAAAAGCAATCATAAATTGGTTATAATTAAAAAAAATCTAAAATATTCAAAAAAAAATTATTAAAGAAATCGTTTTTTAAGTACTTTTGATTATTTTTAATTCGTGAAAAATCATGATTTTTTTTTTTGATTATTTTTTAAATAATTGGAGAATAATCATTAAAAATTTAATTATTTTAATTATTTTCAAGAAAAGGCAATCATAAATTGGTTATAATTAAAAAAAATCTAAAATATTCAATATCAATCAAAACGACAATTATTACGATTAGTAATCATTATTTAACAGGTGTGACAGACCTGATTACTTTTGATTACTTTTCATTATTTTTAATAATCGTGAAAAATTGTGATTTCTTTTTTGACTATTTTTAAATAATTGGAGAATAATCAATACAAATTTAATTAATGGTAATCAATTAAAAATTGGATTTCCAAAAAAAAAATCAACAAAACCGCGAATCTTTCGGATTAGTAATCGTTATTTAATGGGTCTGAAATGAAGTATGCAATCGCTAAAATCAACAATCTTTATAAGCCAAACATTTGTTAAAAATATATTTGGCTTATCTGGCTGAAAGATCTTAGAATCAGTGATTGTCTCAAATAAAAAAATTCTTTCTTTATTTTAATAAAAACTTTAAGTATTTAGTTAATTAAATAATTATAAAAAAAAACAATGACAACTTTTTAAAATAAAATTATTATTCTTAAACTTGGGTACTTTTAAAAATATTATTTCATATGAAATCATTTTCATGTTCTCGAAAATTATCAAAAAATTTCAGTAGTAAATGCAACACCCTAATGCATATTCAAAGCGAAAGAGTTAACTTACATATCTATACTTACAATTTTCACGAATGACTTGCAGATATTTAGGAGATAACAACAGAAAGTTTAGTGTAATGTATTTATGATACAAAAATTATTTTCAAATACTCACATACACATACAAACACGCTGCTCATACAACTTGCAAAAGTCATAGCGGAGGGGGGCTATATAAATATATTACACTACAAAAAGTCAAATAACAAAGTTTAAGCAGGGGCTACAGAGTACAACAAATACAATAATTCTATGAAATGCAAATATTTAAAATACCGACAAAGCAAACGATTTCCTTGACAAATGTTTAGTTGGATGAACTTTGGCGCTTAGAGCGAAAACTTAATGACAGTGCGGGCAGGTGCAACCATCAAGTGTGTAAATATTTGCCATACTTCGGTATACTTTACAAACATGTGTACACACACACATACATACATACAATTCTAATGTACTTCAGTTATGCGCTTTGATTGCTTTGACATTTTTTCTTTAATTGCTGACATTTCTTGGCGATTTTTTTGTGAATATTTCTGTTTCACATTTTCTAGCAAATTTGCTGCTCTCCGATCAAGCTTTCAACTTAAAGTCGGAACAATTTTCTTTAACGTTTTTTGAACAAAATTTCGCTCCCATAACTGAAATGCAACCACAATAGCGTACCAAACTTTAATTTTTATTTCCTAGACATTCAAATTTTTATATTTTTTTTTATTTTTTTTTATATTTTTTTTTAATTTTATTTATTTTATTTTATATCATTTCATTTTATTTTATTTTATATTCATTTGTATTCTTTTATTTTATTTTATTTTATTTTATTTTATTTTACTTTATTTTATTTTATTTTATTTTATTTTATTTTATTTTATTTTATTTTATTTTATTTTATTTTATTTTATTTTATTTTATTTTATTTTATTTTATTTCATTTTATTTTATTTTATTTTATTTTATTTCATTTCATTTCATTTTATTTCATTTCATTTTATTTTATTTTATTTCATTTCATTTCATTTCATTTTATTTCATTTCATTTTTTTTTATTTTATTTTATTTTTAATAAATTCGGTCACCAACTTAAAGAATTGAATATTAGAATTCATTTCCATATTAAATACTGTAAAAACGTAATATCTATTAAACATTTTTATCATCAATCTTGCGTCAGACTGCTTAGCTACCAAGCGTGAATGTAGAACTGTCCTGCACATTTAAACTCTTTAAAAAGTAATTGTGATGTCATAAGAAATTTAAAATAAGCATATATGTAAGCATGTATATCGGTGCGCTTTTATTGAGGCTAATCAATCATCTTTCAATATTAAATCCCTTTTATGTTCATCTATTCAAAAAATGTTTAGGTTCCCTGCAGTTAAATAAAAAACTAGCAAGAGGTAAGACTAGTTCACAACTGTTCAGAAAACCTCAATTGCAAATTTGTTTGGCTTGTTTTGAGCTAGTTTGAGAGTGGTTCCGCAGAATAATTCCATGGTATTTTTACCTTTTGCTTATAGGGAAATAAAGACGCCTAGTTGGCTTGGAATTCATATTTGTTGTTAGAAAGCTAGAGGAGTCAGCCGGGTATGTGCTATAAAAACGACCCAACCACTTAAATATAAATTTGTGAGTGTGTGTGTGTGATATGTCATTATGGTGAACTTAAAGGTCAATCTATTGATTGGTGCTTTTGATGGAAATTCTTTTTGCGTGTAAATCGCTCACAAAACGCAGCAAGCCATTAAGTAGTATGATCTCGGTCTATGCCACGTTCCGGCAGCAAATTATAATGATGCCATAAGAATGTGGAACATTAACAAGATACGTGAGCTTTACGTTAACCAGTTCTTAAGCATTGAACTTGAGCTCATTTGGTAAAGTTTAAATGCGTGGTATTTGCTGAGACATGGCGGAAAGTAAGAAATTTGTTAGCATAATCTAAAGAATTATGTTTGGGTGATGGTTTATAAGGCTGTTTTGAAGTACTTGGAAGGTATGGTAGGAATTGTAAAAACATGATATTTAAAATGGAAATTAAAGTACTCTAGGTACATGCAAATAAAGCATTTTTTTTAAGACATTAAATTTTGTTGTTAAAAATTTTAAAATTTTAAAAACAAAATTTTTTTTCTTTTATTTTGAACAATCATTTCAATCAATCAATTTTTGCTCTTCGCAAACTAACGTAAAAATTTCAATATTTGCAGTTATAAATATTTACACAAGTACTAATACGTATACATGGCACCACTAAAATGTGGGCAGAATGTCAAATGCCAAGCAAATATCGATGTTTACTCAAAAAAGAACATGAAATTTTGCAATTTACTGAACGTGCTGAAATGGGCATTTTTAAAGAGAAAATTGAGTACTTTACATGGATGTGGAATGAGAAGCGATTTGAATTTTTTTTGTATTTTTTTTTTTTGTAGTGGCAGTGCTGTTTAACACATTCAGTGCAACACTTCGCTAAATGTTTTTGAAATCGTCATAAAGCACGCAATGTACTCGGCGTTTATAGCCAAGAAGGATGTTGTTACGCAAAAGTAAATGGTATGATAATTAAGGACATTGTAATTAAGAAAGGATTCGGCTCTTTAAACATTCAATTCAATTCAGTGTTAAAGTAAATGCTCAATTTTAAATCATTTCGGAAATGATTTATTTTTGTTTTTTTTTGGAGGCTCGTTCAACAAGAACCACACTTTAGTTAAGGTCTAAAGAAGAGTCATATATGACTCTAAATGACGTATAAAAAGATGCTCAATTTGAGCTCACTTCGGAAATGATTTATTTCTATAGATGATTGGTCAACAAGAACCACACTTAAGTTAAGGTTTGAAGAGGAGTCATATATGACTCTAAATGACACACAAAGAGTTGCTCAATTAGAGCTCACTTGCGAAATGATTTATATTTATTTTATTTTCAGGGATGATAAGCCAGAAAGAAGCACAATTTCCACGAGGAGTCATATATGACTCTTAATGACGCATAAAAAGATGCTCAATTTGAGCTCACTTAGGAAATGCTTTATGCTGTATATTTATTTTATTTTTACATGGAATGATGTTGAAAAAGTTTAAATATTTTGTATTGCGGTCTTTTAGAGCAAAGTAGAAAAGTTGATAATCTGTTAAAGAGAAGAAGTTTAATGGAAAAGTGGGCAAGGAATTCTCATTTTTCTTTTCCAAACTAAAAGTTGGACCGCAAGCTTCTAGATTCAAAAACTTTTATGATTTGATTTTGCTTTATTAACATAACTTATTTTAAACCAAACTTTTGCCCAATTGATAATTTGTCATGAAAGCTCTCAACACCGCAACAATGAGGCACAGCGCTGGCAGGTGGTGTAGAATTTTAATGAGCTAGACTAACCACAGGAGCTTGCCGGTATAATTTGTTAAAGAAACATTGCTGATTAGTTTTAATAAAAACACGCTACTCATGGTCGATAGCGGTTATAAAAAGATAAATCAGAAAAGTCCTCACTCAGTTAATAAGACAGGAGATTTAATTCTTAGAAGCTACAAGTGTCAGTTAGCAAATTATCTATGCTAAAAAGGTTCAACTTTGTCCAGCTGCTAGCTCGCATTGGAAGTTAAATTGACTCTATCTGTTTCACAGTATTCTGAAAGACATTTTAAATTGCCTTAAATTTCAATTACGCAAATAGCGCTGCTGCTCATTGTACATATGTATGTATATGTGAAAAGCATATGGCATATTGTATTGTGAATAAAACATTGAATTAACTGAAATATTTTATTTCAGCCTTTTATTTAGCTATTTTAAATATTCTGTATAATTATAAATATTTGAACAAATTAGCAAATTGCTGAATAAATTAATGACTGTGTCACATATTTATACAATGTGAAAATGCAATTGTTATCATGTGCTAATCTACACAATTGACATTTGTTTGTAAACAGAGTTGGGCATTTTTCAAAACCGCACTAACTTGAATAGATAATGAAATAAAATAAAATAAAATAAAATAAAATAAAATAAAATAAAATAAAATAAAATAAAATAAAATAAAATAAAATAAAATAAAATAAAATAAAATAAAATAACATAAAATAAAATAAAATAAAATAAAATAAATAAAAATAAAATAAAATAAAATAAAATAAAATAAAATAAAATAAAATAAAATAAAATAAAATAAAATAAAATAAAATAAAATAACATAAAATAAAATAAAATAAAATAAAATAAAATAAATAAAAATAAAATAAAATAAAATAAAAAAAAAATAAAAAAAAAATAAAATAAAATAAAATAAAATAAAATAAAATAAAATAAAATAAAATAAAATAAAATAAAATAAATTAAAATAATATAAAATAAAATAAAATAAAATAAAATAAAATAAAATAAAATAAAAAAATAAAAAATAAAATACTTTTGTTCTTCTGAAATTTCCATATCCCAATAGCGGCCGTAAAGAGTTGTCCGCTTTCCCACTTTAGAGGATTTGTTCAAAATCCGAATATTTTTTTTGCTCCACTCGCTAACCAATTAATATTTTGCCCATCACTGGTAATGAACAAAGTTTATTTGCTTTTGCATTGATAATACAACAATTGTTTCCAATTTCCAAACGCTAAATTTTAATTACCGGAAAGTGATTTATTATGTTATGCAACTATTAATGTTTAACAAAAAAATTTAAAGGAGAGATACAGAATTATTTGCAATAAAATATTGAAAGCGAAAAATTAAATTGCAGTTTTGGTCGTTGATTAGCATGACGTCATCACGGTGTACCTATATATAACTAAGTCTGATTAAAAGCACTAGGAAAACAATTATCAGCCTTGATCTGTTTTTGACAACAGATATGATGCTCCCCTTTATTACTTCTGCCGAATTCTGGTGTCAATTGGCAAACCTTCCGTGATGGAACTGGGTTTCGTATTTCCTACCAAAGCGAATTTCCTGCAATGTTACTTATTTCCTTTTAAACCCTTTGCCATATTGAATTTCATTCTAAATGTCTCTTTTAAATTACTATAGATATAAAATATTTATAGATTTACCAACAACAAAAGCAGCCAATTATATCTGAACTTACTATCATAAATATTCGAAAGACAATGAAAAATGAGTTTGGTATGCTTTAAAATGAATGCTCGGCTTACAGCAAAAACTCATTCGCCATGCTGCAGCTTAAAGTGCCAGCAAAGTCTACACACACACACACACCCAAACAAATCTAGATGGGATATTGTAGTGGCAGCGCTTGTACAAAAGCTCCCTGTCATATGACCAACATACAAAGCCACAACAAAAATTTGCACGACTTTGACCCACAAACCAGCTCGGCCACATACAAACTAACTGAATTGTGGTGTCCTTATAAATAAACGCTCGAACCACTGCTCCAGACAAGCTGCATTCGCTTCCTCTACAGCAGCAGCTGCTTCTTTTTGCTTATAAACATCGATATGTATGTGTGTGTGTATGTAAGGACTGTGGCTATGTATTTAATGGAGTTATTCTTCGAAAGTAATTATTAGTATTTTTTTGCCTTCATTCACTGCTGCTGCTGTATCAACTTTTAATCCAATATCCGTGTCATAACAGAATAAATTAATTATTGTCTGAATTTTCTTTTTTTAACGTAATGCAGCAAGCGAGGTTGTGCTCTCGATAGCCAGCAATGAATTTTAAAAATAGGCAGAAGTACGTGTGGTTGACAAGCACAATTTTCGGACTGTACTCAAACTAGTCCCAAAATGATCTGACTTTGTGTTATAGACAGTGGTGGACCCAGAATTTTTGGAAAAAGGGCTTCAATTTTTTTAGAGAAATTTCGAGGATATATTTTATTCACAGTTACTGAAATGTATGAATTTTTGTATTCCGAAGGGTTATAGACAACATACTTCGGCCATTGGGGAGTAGGTGTAACTTTCCTTGACAGGAAAGCCTTGCTCCGAGAGCTTCTTTCAACTTAATGTTATTAAACTCATGGACCTTCCTAAATGCCTGAACTCAGCGGCATGAATATAAAAGTAGTGAGACGAAAATCCCAATATGAAAATACATTTTTTTTTCATTGGGACTCTCTCCCCACTCCAGACTAACCAACCAACCAAGGAAATTGTTAACTAAAAAATTTGAGATAAAAATTTTATTTGAGAATAGTCATTTTGAAATGAGAACCGTCAGTTGTAAATGCGAAAGTATAAACTGGCACTTGCAATTGGGAAAGCTTTACAGCACATCCCACTTGGCACATACATAATTTTTCCTTAAAATAACTATTTAAATTACTCAATTAAACAAGTTTCTCCTTGACAAATGTCAGTTTCTCATTTTTATCGGATACTCTCCCTCTCTCTGTCTCATTTTACGTTCACGGTAAAAAAGTACTGGATATTCGCAATTCCAAATAAAGCTTTTACTTTACTGTTGCCGCTCTCTCACTTACAATTAACATTTCTCATTTTCAAATGTCACTTTCTCATTTCCAAATGCCATATACTCATTTTCAACTAAAAATGGAGTAGTTCGAGACTAGTATACCAATTTACTATTTGCTTTCTTTTTAGAATTTTCCAATGTCGGGTTCAAAGACTTACGTCGGTGTGCAGCTACGAGCTTCTGATGCGACATTTTTTTATCGCTTTTTTTTTTCTTTTTACTCGCCTGGCTACTACTCGTATATTATGTGGTCGCAGTGGTTGTCTTTTGTCTGCCACAAAGTAATCATTAGTGGTCTTCATTTAGAGTGATAATGTTATACAATGTCTAAGCTTATTTACTTATGTGTTTAGTTGTTACCGCAACTGGTTAAATTATAGTGTAAACTACGCAGCTTTCAATTCTACCAGATGCCTCAAGTGTTAAACAAGATTGACTGCTAATTAGCTGCGTAGATGACAAGATTCTGTGATAATTCAGCTAAGAAAAATCTGAGTCAATGCAATTGTTTTTGGGACGATTTTATGATTGCTTCGGGTCTTTTTGGAGACATTTATGGGAGTTTCGGGATCACTTCGGGAACTTTTTAGAATCATTTCGGGGCTTTTTTAGCATAATTTCGAAATTGATTTCTTAGCATTCCAGAAGTTTGTTTATCATTTTAGGATTTTTTTTTTTTATTTCGTGATTATTTTGGCGATTCGGGATCGTTTTACCTATCATTTTTTGGGGGTTTCGGGATCGATTTAGGATTGATGTTGTGTTATATTTGGAGTCATTTAGAAATGGTTTTAGGGCCTTTTCGATTTCTTCGTCGCCGTGTCGGGATCATTACAGTCACCTTTCAGGACTTTTGCACGCCCATTTCGAAATAATTTTTAATAATTTTTGGATGGTTTTTAGTATCGATTTCAGATTGTTTTCATAATATTTTTGAAAATTGTTTTTGCACTTTTCGGGATTTGTTATGATTTCGGGATTTCTTTCGCATCAATTCGGGATCTATGCAGGAAAATTTCAGCACTTGTATAAAACCATTTCGGGATCATTTTCACTTAAATTTTTATAACTTTCGATTCGAAATCGATTCAGGATCGTTGCCGTGATATTTTTAGAATTATTTCGAAATGGCTTTTTAACCCTTTCGGGCCTATTTAAGGCCACTTTTTAGTTTAGAAATTATTTTAATTTCGTGCTTACTTGTTTCTCAATTAAAATTTTTTCTTAGTTTTGTTAGCGTACTCATACAAATTAAAATAAAAATGTATTGCTCCCTCCCCCCTTCTGATATGTTGTGATGAAAAATAGATTCATAACCTTTTGGCCTTTCTTCTGAGAAAATGGGTACAATAACTCAGCTTTTGTTACTCATACGCCACGTATGCCTATAAAAGCACTATTTTTAAAATTGTATGGAAAACTACCCAAAATTGAGATCAAACATTTGTTTTCACATGAAATTAAATTTTTAAAACGAAAATCAGCAAACGACCCTATAAATTTCACCCGCAGGTTTATTAGCTACAGAATTTATTAAACTTTTACTTAGAAAAGTTGCCCATTGCGGTGCAGTGCTACCAACAAAACAATTTCTTCTAACATAAACACAACCTAACCCAAGGGTTAAATGATTTTCAAATGCAACTAATTACACACAACCCTGCCCAACTGTTTATTTATTCTTATCGCTGCATGTTGCCACATTGTTTGTAGAAAGTCTAACACTTGCCTCAGACTGATAGAACGTTGTTTGACTTATCAACAAAATGAAACGTTAGTCATGATATACTTCCTGCACAAAAAAGGCATGTGTGTATGTATGTATGTAAGCTAGTTACATAAACATGAGGCATGACTAGCATAAAGAGCGCAACACATACTTTCCAGCTTAGCTCTGAATAAAAGTCCTCACGTGTATATATGTATGTATGTGTATGCAAGCACAGTGGAGTATTTTTAATATCGAACACCTGGGGCAAAATTTTTTTTTAGTGTATCTAAAACTTTTAGGTCAATTTATTTTGAGAAGTCTAAAGAAATTTTTGTCTGTGTGAAAAAGCCAGTGGTTGATTGCTTAATATAGTGAGCATTGTTTGGCTTGTTCCCTTTGCCCTTTCCAGGGATGAACGTTACTAATAAAAATTTTATGACAGTAACGATATTAATAGATTGCATTTAATTCATTATTCAAGCAATTTGTAGTCTCGCATTTTCTAAGAATTTCTTCGATATCATTTCTTGAGATAATTAAAAAAAAAAGTAACTGGTTCCGAAAAAATCACTGGTACACACAAATCATTGATTCCAGTATAAGTCACTAGTGAAAAAGTTTTACTGATTTCCACATAAATCATTGCTTCCAAAAAGTCACTCATTGTAGAATATATAACTTGTTAAAAAACTAATTTATTCCAATAAAACTCTCTAATTGCAAAAAATATGCATCCCCAAAAAAAATTATTGTTCACACAAAAAGTCACTGATATCAAAAATATTACCATCTCTACCAAAAGTCATCGAACACAAAAATTTGTTGGCAAAAAAGACCCTGAACGATAATTGAAAAACAGGCGAATCAAAAATAAAAGTGAAAATAAAATTTTTTTAAAAAAGTGAAGGTTTTGAAAAAGTCACTGATTCCAAAAAAGTCACAGTTAACAACGAGTCACTAATTGCAAAAAAAAAAAAACACTGTTTTTAAAAAAGTTGCCAGTAGTCCAAAAAGGTCGCTGTTGCAAAATAATATTTTTCCATTAGAAAATTATTATCCTACTTTATATGTGACTGAGTTCAATGAAGTCACAGTTCCCAAAAAGTGACTTTTTCAACAAAGGCACTCATTCAGTAATTAGTTGTGAAGTAAAGTGACTGGGTACAATGAGGTAGCTGCTTTGAAAAAAAGTAACTTTCTGCCACAAGATCACTGTTTGAAAAAGTCACAAGAAAAGCACCTGTTCTCAAAGGAATAAGAATGAAAGTCGCTGCTACATAAAATTAGGATTCAAACAAAAATTTTAAAATAGGAATGGAGATATCATAATTCCAAAAAAGTGAATTTTTCAACAAAGTCCCTAGTTTAAAAAATGTGTAACTTGCAACGAATTCTTGGTTTCGAAAAAGATATAAAAAGTCAACTGCCCCCAAGAAAGTTTAGTCATACCCAAAAAAAAAAGTCACAGGTTTTAAAAAAGTGCCTGTCAAAGTCGCCGGTTCAAAAATGTCACCTGAGCCTAAAAGAAAGTTAGTAATTACCAAACAAAAGTCACTGAAAGTCACGAGTGCAAAAAAGTCAACTGCTGTCACAAATGCTAAATATTGACTAAAGCCAAATTACTAGTTTTGTAAAATTGACCTCTCAAAAAAAAGGTAACCAATCCCAAAAAAGTGACTGGGTTCAAAAAAGTCAGCTGAATTTGAAAAATCGAGAAAGTCACCCATTCCTAAAAAGTCATCAGTTCTAAAAATAAGTCACTGTTCCGAAAAATCGCTGTTCCCAAAAATCGCTGTTCCCAAAAATCACTGTTCCCAAAAATCACTGTTGTACAAGAGCAAAAAAGTATAGAGATAAAAATAATACAGATCTCACTTAAAATAAAATTTTTTACTCCCACTTAATAACTTCATGAATATTGTTGTTCAATATTGAGGGAAATCTGAATGGAGGTGAAGGGAATTCCACTTGGTTTGTATTTGTGGGTGAATACAAATGAATAGAAGATGACAATGATTAAAACACCGAGTTTAATTGGCAACTTACACTAACAATGATTTGGTTTATTTCAATGAGTACTTCAATGTACATGTAATGTTCTTATGAACTGAATATTAAATATGTAAAGAGTTTCAAATATCATTTCAAACGCACTGTTGGAAACCACATCTTCACTTTTGAAGAAATCGCCACTCTACTTGCTCGTATCGAAGCAGTACTGAATTCTCGACCCCTTTCCCCGATGTCTGATAATGTTGATGACTTGCTGGCATTAACTCCAGGACATTTTCTCCGAGGCGGGCCACTACTAGGCTTTCCTGAACCTCAAATTGACAATCTCTCCCTACAAAATCGGTGGGAAAAGCTAAAAGTCTTGTATCAACAATCCAGCCAACGCTGGAAAGATGAGTATCTAAAAGAACTACATCATAGGTACAAATGGAAGCTGCCACAAAAAAACCTCTCCATTGGTGATTTCGTGGTTATTAAAAATGACCAAACCCCCCCCAACGAATGGAGACTGGGACGTATCGAAAAAGTGTATCATGGTTCGGACAACTGTGTCCGGGTGGCGGATGTCAAGACTCAGACTGGGACTTTTACTCGACCCATTGTCAAGCTCTGTCCACTTCCCTCTCACGATGAGGTTCCCAATTTAAACCCTACACTTGACACTTAATCATGAACTAGTTCGCCATAGTTTTAAGTTTTCCAAGACCTTCTCATACCTTTCATATTTTACAGATCAAAACCATCCAACACCAAGCTGGACCCACGGATCTACCAATGCAAAGTGTGCCTTAAATTTCACCCACTGCGGTTTTGCAAGGATTTCATGGCAATGAACATTGAAGAACGCAGCGAAGTAGTCAAGCAGTTTAGGTATTGCCCGAATTGCCTTGCTCGTACCCACGACAGCGTTCGGTTTTGCTCGCGCCCCGACACTTGCAAACTTTGTGAGGGTTTACATCATACTTTGCTGCACACTACTGAGCCCGGCGAGATGTCCGATGATGGGGAAGACGATAGCAGCGTTCGAAGCCAGGTGTCTACAAGCCGATGAATTCGTAAGCCGGTGAAGCGGCTCCAAGTGTCCGCACGTAGAGGTGTCCGTAAACCGGCAAAGCGACCTCAGGTACCTAAACGCCAGAAGGCACGTAAGCAACGAAGCTCATCTCCATTCAGAGGCAGAAGCTGGACGTAGCTATGCGGGCATTGGCTCAACTGAAGGCATCCCTTGCACCAGTGCAACGGGGGCGCCATGTTTAAGTGACTCTCGTCGCTTAAATGGAACGCACTCCTGCGATCCTCAAGTCGTAATGCACCCCTGCACTGCGTTCGCAAAAGTTCGTCATGTCTCCCGACATGACTGTCAAAGGAAGCATCCCTGCTTTCCTTCGAACTTCCAGTGTTGAGAACACTATAAAAGCGCTGAGCGCACATCAATTCCTTCTTCTTTACATTTTCTTCAATCAACCGAGGTAACTACAATCAACGCGGGACGTTCAAAATCCAGCTGTATCTACGATTGCAGTGCGCGGTGATAAATATTCCTTTTTTCATTTCATCTATTCATAACGTAATTAATGAAGTATAACGTGAATAATATCCATTAATTAATTAATTTGCAATTAAGAAATTGAATTTCATTGGAATTTTCTTATAAACTTGGTCGCGGTAATTAATACCGGCCTTCGTGTAACTAAACATATTCCATTTTCTATCCATTAACATATTTAATATTCAGTTCATAAGAACATTACATGTCTAAGCTTTAGAGAAGGCGAGTTGTTTTTTGAGTTATTAGTATTTTTTTTAATTTTATTTTATTATTTGGCTCAGGTGCTATGTGACCGTTTTGCTCAAATTGTATGTATTCAGTTGGCTCAGGTTCTGACGACCATGTTTGCCTAAAATGTTCTTTGGAGAACGAGAGAGTATATATGTATTATTGGTGGCGAGCACTGTTGGCTCTGAGGCATGGCGCGATTGGCTTCCTCATTTTCGCTTGGAAAAACCACACTTTTGCTTTCCAAACCATAAATTATATCTTCGAAATATTTTATAAGCTTATTGCGAATTACAATAGCATGCAATGCAAATAAAATAAACGAATGAAGTAACCGTAGCTTATGTATGTATGTATGTCGCTTAAACAATTGTTGAGTAACTTTTCTAGAATCCATCAGGATCACTTCATCTAGATTCTTTCGCCAACAAAAGCTAAAAAAAGCTGTTGACTTCAGTCCATGTTCAAACCTGTTTTATTTTTATTTCCTTCATTTGCCTTAAAGTCAATTCTTCTGTTGAAATACGAGCATGCGACGCCACTGCTCTGTAGTTTGTATGTCGTATGTGTGTATGGAAATATTTTTACTCAACATGGCACAGTCTTGCTTGGTCTGTCTGCGCTGCATTTAGTATATATAATGGAATTAATTACTTTAATAAATAAAATTTACGTGGCTGACATCATATGGCCGTCAACAAAATGCAAAAATTTGTGCAAAAACTTCTTGGAGCTATTTGCTATTGGCTTTAGCTGGTGTACAGGTAAATGACATTTAGCTTGAAAGACCATTTGACCTACATACATACGCATTTTATATTTGCATGTGAAGGTAAAGTTTTTGAATTAAAATTTTTAGAAATTGGTTTGCAACTTTTTTGTTTTCGAGTTATTTAGAGAGAGGAAGAGTTTGGAGCTTATTTTCTGAGTCCTCTTGGTCAGCTATATCTCCCACCATCGAAACGAGGAAACTATTTTTAGTTTAAGGCTTGGGGATTTGAGTAGTAAAACGCGACAAGCGAGCTCTCTGGATGCACAACTGAAAGTGTCTATGGCTGTAAGTTTGAATTCCAACCAACTAAAGAAATATGGTTTTCATTGTCAACAAACTTGTCCTCTGTGTATAAACCGGAAGAGGAGTGAGCTTTATAAACCATGTCGTATGGGAGATGGACCTAAGGTTAATTAGATATTTCGATTATTCCTGGGAAAGACTTCATAACCTAACAAAATATTTTAGCTTACCTTTACACATCCGTTCGCTCCGTTTTCAGCAGTCCAGAAGGAAGACCAACAATTTGTTGGAAGGACCAAGTGGAAAGGTGACTTTGAACCCACCTCCTTCGCAATCCAGAAGTCAAATTTTTCAAGAACTGTTGAAAAAAAAATGTCATCGGTATTTCATACAAAAATTTTGTACGCTCCACATTGCAACCGAGCAGGTAGGCTACGAGTACTCAATGCTCAAATTGCTCTCCAAAGCGTGGTTCGAGTTGGAAAGGCATAAATTCCAATTGAGAGGTGAACGTCGTCATATCCATAGATGCAATTCAGGTACAAAAATATCAGTAGTGCTGGAAAATATTTTTAGTTCATTAGGATATATGTAGGTATTGGAGGCCTTATTCTGTACTAAAAAGCCCGCTGCCTCCCATCTGTCTAGTCTAAGCACTTTTGTTCACTTCTTCAACAAAGCCAGTTAGCAGCATTATCAAAAGTTTCCAAAGTAATATTTCCAAGAAACTGGCAATTTCAACTAGGCTAGAGCACTGCGTTATTTTTCAGAGAAGCTTTTGTGCCGCTAAGTATTTGCTTATATACCTCAGACCTATTAGTATAACTCACAAACCATCGCAACTTGCGAACAGCCACCGGTAAGTGTATCAAATTAAATGAAATCCGTCCCCCTTTGCTCGTATAAATTCCCAAACGAACCAAGTTTGTATTCACAAAATTGTGGCTCAACCTACTTTGGCTAATGGGCAAATGTTCGCGTTGTTCGAAAACAAAAAAAGCGAACTCACACCAAACCATGTATGACACACATCGCGTTATGTTTGTATGTTTGTCATATTCCTAATGTGTGCCAACATGGCCAGACGACATGTGTAGCGACTAATGCACAAATGATTTAAGTTGCACGACTCGTGTGTGTGTTGTGTGTGTGTGTGTGTGTGTGCGTGGGTTGTGTAATGTTTATTTAAACCGTGAAAAATTACACATCCTCACACCCATTCATAACAGCTCTGGTAAAGTAAACATTGATTTAATGTGCTCACACCTTTGTGATATTGTTTTAAAGAAAATTCAGTGAGGCTCACACACGTACAATGACATTTTGTGCGGAAGGTTAAGAAAACCCAAAACAGGTCATTGGAACTCGCAAAATTTTACACATTTTGAAAGAACTTTTTCGAAACAATTTCATAGTGAACTGTGTTCTCACTTATAGCTGAGATATTTCGGCATGGAACCCACTATACCACCTTTGAAAAAAGGTTTTTGATCACTTTATTTTTATTTGAGGTACTACTGGAAACTCTGTTACTTGGTGTGCGCCTAAACCTTAATAAAGGTTTTCAAGAATTATTCTATTTAATTTTAAATTATTAATTATTTAAATTAATTTATTAAAAAAATTTTAAAAAAGAAGTTGCACTACCACGATATCCCAATTTATTTTTACTCTGAAACTCAGATTTTAATTCGATTAAATTTTTTTATTTTGCATCACATCCTTTATACATACATATACATATATCTCTTACTTTCATACAACACTTAAACATAAATACATAGTATTTATTAATTGGTTTAATTTTAATAGCACTAACTAAGTTAAGACCAGCTTATACATATGTACATATATAAAAACAAAAACTCATAAATTTTAAAATTAATTACTTTTGCCAGAATTATTCTTCCAGCTTTCAAGGACAAATATGAATTTACAAACATTCATTTACTTTCATAATATTTTCTTCTTCTTTACTACCAACAAAAACAGATTCAATTAGCTTCATATTTTCACTTGAATTTGTGCGATATGCAAAATCTCTCACAATTGCCCCTTTGCAAACTCAACAATATTCACCATTACAATCGCATTGATGTTATTGTTGTTTGTGCTTGTGAAGGCCTCAATACATTGCTGCAGAAACGTTTGAAGACGATACGCCAGAATGCCAAACGAAAATCATTGCTATAAAATGCATAAATGAATGGATTAATAGCACTATTGAGCCAACCAAGCCAAGTGAGCACATTTGTTATTGTACGGCTGACCTGATGTGGCTCCAAAAATGGTGTGATCAGATAATAAATAAAGAATGGCAACCAACAGGCTATAAATCCACCAACAACAATACTCAATGTTTGTGTTGTTTTATGTTCTTTCTTCATGGAAATTATGCAATTCGCTAACGATTTCAATTGTTGTTGGTGGTCGTGTTGGTGTTGGTGGTGTTGTTGTTGTTGTTGGCATTGTTGTTGCAGCTGCTTTCGTTTTAATTGGCCATCATGAGGCTCAACGTGCAAATGTGCCAACGTACCAGGCGGACATGAATGGGCATATTGTAGTCGCAACGTTTTTGTGTTGTTGTATTTGTATGGCCCATTGGATGTTGGCATTTTCCATGAGACGACGTGTGTCAGCGCTTCGATTTGGTTTTTGTTGCTACCATTTTTCATTGGCGTCGTTGGTAAATAGAGTAATGGGCGCGCATTCTCCAATTCTGGCATTATGACATCGTTGAGCTCATTAACAATGGTTTGATTGGAAAATCGTCGATCTATCGAGTTATTTTCGTTTGTCAAATCAATGAAATCCTTTTCAATATAATTGGCAGTATCAGTTGTGGTATAACGGCGTATGTGCTATAAAAGGAAAATGTGAAAATAGAGATAAGTATATTACATATATGAATATGCATACGAATTATATTTAATGTTTGAAAACAAATTGGGTATATGGTTCTTGGGGCTCAAAAATACGGAAGAACAACAAAAAGTGAGTGACACCTCAACAACAACTCATGAAAGCTGTATCATAAGCAATTATACTTTGAACATAACCGTGAAATTTTTGAAACTCAGGAGTAACCGTAACAGCAACTGTTACCAATTTAGTTACTTTAAACATAACCTTAACCGTTTCCGTAGTCGCAACTCTAACCGTTCCCATATCCTAACCGTTACCGTAACCATAACCGTAACCGTTACCGTAGTCGCAACTCTAACCGTTCCCATGTCCTAACCGTTACCGTAACCATAACCGTAACCGTTACCGTAGTCGGAACTCTAACCGTTCCCATGTCCTAACCGTTACCGTAAGCATAACCGTAACCGTAACCTTAACTGTTAGCGTAGACATAATTATGACTATTATTAGCCCTCTCCGTCACTTTCACCATCTACAATCACCCCTAGTTGGCAATTCAATTGATTGTTTACGAGTATCTACATACATGACTGAATGCAAAGAGATTTTGCATTACAGCTCTTGCATTTTATATACGATAACGGTTATGGTTATATTGATGGCTACGGTTACTATTAAGGCTAAAGTTACATGTACACCGTCTCAGTTACAGATACGGTTACTGCTATGATAAATGCTACAGTTTTGTGGTTTTTGTTACGGTTATGTTTATGGTTACGGTTATGTTTATGTTTACAGTTATGTTTATGGTTACGGTTATGTTTATGGTAACGGTTATGTTTATGGTAACGGTTATGTTTTTGGTTACAGTTACGTTTTGGGTTTATGTTTACTCCTAAAAAAATAGTGGTTAATAATATGTCTCTAGATTGGAATTATTTAGTTTTTTTACTTTTGGATAATGACACTCCATCCTATGCCACAGGTTGTTGATAAACTCAGTTATATTTGGCATCCTTATCTCGAATACCTTCCACAGATTTTCAAAAAGGAGATGCCAAGGAATTTTAGACACGTTCTTTTTAGAGGCGGGCATTTGCACAAAAACTGCTCTGGGTTAATTTCCCCAGTTATGTCTTTGCAATTTTTGCAGGGAGCATAATGCGGAATGCCCATCTCGCCCACATACGTGACTATTGTGGCCTTTGGAGATTACTACGCCCACGTTGTGAGTGCCCATTCTGAACTTTGAAGGAGTCCTTGCTCTATTTTCGTTATAGGCTGCCCACTTGGTTATTGATGTTGCACAGGTAGTATTTTCTTCCACTTTCTTTGTGCTTTTCGTGAATGCTGCCCTTGGGTAAGCTGGTTATAGAGAGAGATAATCTGAAGTAAAAAATTGGGATTAGAACACTTTGGACTCTTTCAAGTACTAGTACCTTAATGAGTAAAGTTTACCAAGCATTAAGAGCTAAAGAAGGTATAAATTTCAACCACCCATTCTAGGTATTTTAGAGCTCAGTACAAGATTTTCAAAATATTTGAAACCCCAACCACTTTTTTTTACTAATTTTTCCCCTTGCTTTTGGTGCTATAAATCGCAGAAATGGGTATCATAATATCCCACATTTGCCTTTCACCCGAACCTAGGCTTCCTTACTTTCTTAGCATTACTTTCTGCTTAATCATGCTTGCCAAATTTCGATAATATAATTAAATTGCATTTAATAAACCTCATTACTTACATATCATTAACTTTAACTGTATGAATAAATTTACCTTTTTCGATACACCAATATGAGTCATTTGATCATGCCTCGACGCAATGACGCATGATATACGAGCATAAACATAAAGCATCACAATCATGGGCACGAAAAATGAGCCGCTCGCTGAATATATAACATAGCCTGTATTTTGATTATAACGGCATTCATTTTTATCACGTCGCCCAGGCTCATACCTAACAAATGTATGTGAAAAAGGAAATAGGGGGAAAATATACACATTACATTATATACACATTAGAACATTTAGGGTTTAATTAATTCATAGAAGCGACAAATGTTATTAAATAGTCATCGCATTAATGTTTCGGCAATAACAAAAACACACACATTTCACCATCAACGAAAAGCTTCGTTCGTGGCATGCGTCCATGCTGTGGTCATCTCATTTGATAAATTGGCCAAACACAAAAAAAAAAACAATTACAACAAACTCACCAGCCCAACATTGGTGGGCATGTAATAGCTAATGCCAATAGCCAAACGATTAATATCATTAGCAAAGCTAATCGTTTTGAGCGACGTCTGCGCGAGTATTTCAATGGTTTGGTAACAGCCAAATATCTGTAAGAGAGATCAAATTTGGGTAATGTCAGCGACCAGCAACATACATACATAAATATAATCATAATTAATTACGTTTTTATCTTTCTTTTTTTTTGTTGACCTTATCTAAGATGGGTATTGTAATGTGTATGCAGATATTTAGTAGGGACACCAATTTTTTTTTTTTTTTTCTAAAATACCGTAATTTTTGGGTTTTGATTTTTCAGTTCTGGCACTGAAATAACTTAGCTTCAAAAAGTGCAGAAAAGGTTTAACTAAATTTTTGGAAAAAAATTTAAATTTGTAATTTTAGAAAATTTTACATTTTTCAAAATTAAATTTTAGACTGAAACTATTTTGTATTATACAGATTTTAGAAAATTTTAAATTTCCCAAAAATATAAAAAAAATATTTTGAAAAAATAAATTAAATTTGTAATTTTGGAAAATTTTCCGAAAAATGTTGGAAATAATTTTTTTTTTTTTTTTTCAGTGTAATAGGCCATAGCTACGCTGATAACCTCCAGATCTCTTAGAGACTTTTCTAACAGGCCGATGGTATCTAAATTTTTTGCTGTAAAAACTGACGACGAAAATTTCGAAAACTGTTAAATTGCGAAATATCGGAAGCGTTTTTTGCTATAGTAAAGAAATAAATGTTGCACATAAAATGAAAACAAGTTTCACGTTTAAGAGCTTGGTTATATTTTCGAAAAAATTCGAAGTTCGAAAAACTTTTCGAAGTTCGAACAACTTCTTAAACTGTATTTTTCATTCGTTATAGTAAGAAATAAGCTGAACTTACTGCCGAAAAAAAGCAAAAAGAAATTGTTTATATAGTTTCAAGTTATCGATATTCGAAAATTTTCGAAGTTGAAGAATTCGTGAATTTTAGAAATTTCAGTTATTATATTTTTTACCTGTCCACACTGATGGCACACAAACTAAGTATGGACGCAGTGCACAATAAAATATCCAGTGAAATCCAAATGTCACAGAGTATCCAACCAAGGCGCCACGAGCCTAATTAAAAGAAAAATTTGGTTCAGTGGATGGAATAAATTAATCGATTAAAGCACATATGAAGAAGAAATATTCATGGAAGTCTTCAAAGGGAGGTGAAAGAGTTTCCCCGACTTCATTGCTCTCTCTCTCTATTACTCACCCATTAAATGTACCGCTACTGCAGGTGGCATCACAAAAGCACCCACTAGGAAATCTGCCACCGCTAAACTCATAACAAAACAATTGGTAACAGTGCGTAAACGGCGCGTTGTTATTATTGCACAGATCACCAATATATTGCCCAATGCAGTGATCAAGATGAGTATGCATGATATGGTGATCATGCAAACTCCTTGCCACGACAGCAATAAGTCATATAAATATATTCGTTCCTCCGGCGTTTGCTCAAGTCCAAAATCGTTTATGCTTAAAACGCTTGCGAGTTCGGTTGAAAAGTTTAAGGAGCTATTTAGTTGTTGATGGGCAAGTGATTGAGACATATGTAATTATTTGATTACTCTATTGGACGTTGGTGATGATATATTGAATGTGGAAGCCTGAGACTTTGTTTAAATTGTAATTCATTCTATATCTTTCTCTTTCTTACGCATGTTAATTGGTTGTGTAGTTGCCATAAGCGAACGCATAAGTTCATTGCTCAATGTCTGAGGTTTTTATTTTTGTTTTGCTGTTTTCAAGTGGTCCACTGAAAGTAGAGAAACAGGAAGGCGGTTACTGGATTTTATCAGCTGAGAAAAGATTTAACATTGATTCTTTTTAATTTAAAAAAGTTGTTTGTCTTATCTAATTGCTATGTTACTGCACTGGGAGTTCCAGAAAAAGTCCCGAAGTGGTCCAAAAAACCATTCAAAATGTTTTACAAAATATCACTACAACAATCTCGAATCGATCCTCAAAAAACTCACAAATAGTCTAGAAGTGATCATGAAATAATTCTGAAATGAACCGAAAAAGTTCTGAAATTGTCTAGAAAACAATATGGAATTAATGCAGAAAAATACCCCAAAATTGTTCCGAAAAACTTTCAAAAACAAGAAAGAAACAATCCCGAAATTATCTCAAAAAGCTACAAACCAAACCGGAATCATCCTAAGATAGTTTCGAAACGATCTCGAAAACTCAAGAAACAAGCTCGAAATATTAGCCGAAAATTTTTGAAATGGTACCGAATCGATTCCGTAAGAGACCCAAAAATAGTTTAGAAATAATACGGAAATGAAAACACTTCGTAAGTGATTCCGAAATGGTTTAGAAAATAATTCAAAATGATACCCAAAATATCAAGACAACAATCCCGAATCTATTCTGTAAAAACCTAGTAAGAGTCGCGAAGTGATCATAGTGATCATAGTTCTGAAATGATTTCGAAAAATTCCCAAAAATATGTAATTCAGAATTGATCCTAAAAAGTGTCCAAAAACAATTCTAAAAGTATAAAAAAAATATACCGAATATGTTTTGAAATTATCCAAAAAAAAAATTACGAAATGTTCGCGAAAGGGTCCCAAAAAACATCCCGAATGATCTAAAGCTGCTAAAAAATTGGATTTCCGTTGCTTCGAAAAAAAAAATACTTTATTAACTGCTTGGAATCGAGTCACTTTAAGTTTAAAGTATGCGCCAGTTTCAGACTTTATAAACCATATCCATATACCATATGCCATATCTTTGGGGTGTTCGAAATAAAGTTTTCAATACAAGAGAGGTTTAAATCTATGTTAACTTTTAGAGTGAAGAGGGCTACTAAAACAATGAGACTACTTCAACGTCCCGTTATGATATGCAACTTCATTGTTGTGTATTATTCCCCTACAGTGACTGAAAATTCCCTGTAGGAACTAGATCGATCGATTGTAACTAGATTGTTACTGAGAAATAGAAAGGCAACCGTAACCGTTTAAAATCACTGCTTTTTATTTCTCAAAACAGAGAGCTACACTATAACTGATGAAATGATTTCAGAGAAAATGATTTAGAAGTAATTTCAATTCTGCTTCACATTGCTATTGGTTGCTTACTGCATGGAAATTTATTCTGTCACCATTAAGGGATTATTCCGCCACTTTTTCATTAGGATTTTGGGTTTGCAAATGGAAGTTTTTCACACTCATTTTGAAACCATTTTGGGAGTTCTCCGAGACCATTTCGAGATTATTTACGAATAAAAAAAATTGGGAAAGTGATAGATATAGATTCTGCTATTTCTGTGTGTTTCGATAGCATTCCATGGCAGGGACTGGTAATATATCTGACCCCTTAAACAATACAAAAAAACTAATACATATATGTAATACGCTCAATAGCTAATAATTTCCCAACGGGGTGTTAACACGCATATTTATAAACATACATTCAATTAAATATCTAAAATCTGTTAAACTGATTGTTCGGAAAATTTTCCATCATAATTTCTGGCATATTTGCATGTATCGCAAAAGTCGACTAGGTGTGGGTAATGAAGCAATTTTAAGTGAATTTCGTACATGGGCGCTATGTTCACGCCGCTCTCAATGATTCTTCTTTGACACTCAATGAGCCCACTAATACTGTGCGACATAGTTATGCAACATAATAAAAAATTTCATATAAACTTTGTTGTTGTTGTAAAATTGGAAATTGCAAAAAGAGTGATAGTTTTAGAGCGTCAAGTACTAGCTAGACTTTATCCAAACAAAATATGAGAAACCATGATTTGTTTATCTTAATCACTAATTTATTTCGACTTATATATAAACATATAAATAAACAAGTAAGGAAGTCTAAGTTCGGGTGAACCGAACATTAAATACCCAGCGTTAGTTTTTAGAAAAAGGGGGCGTGGTTTTCATCCGATTTCGCCCATTTTAAAAACCAATCTATGCCGAGCCTAAACAATAGCGAATTTGGTGGGAGCGGCCACGCTCCTTGCTTATAAAGCTTTAACCGCTTACATGAGCCAAAAGTACTGAATCGATCTTTTCAAGGGTTATACCATGTCCTATATATAACTTTGGAAAAGAAGGCGTGCCATGCCCATAACTTTTAACGTATTTTGTGAAATTTTTCGATGTACGGATATATGTGTCCATTAATCAATATGTACATAATTTTAAAAAAGTGGGTGGTGGCACGCCCACGGATTTTATTATGTTGTTTGTCCCTATTGAAGATCAGTTTTCATTGCAGATCTTTATGATACTTTCACAGTGGCTTGTTAATAGTGAAATGTTGATATTTTGTTTATTCACTTGTGGGCGGTGCCACGCCCATTTTCCAAAATATTACCAAAAAACCTTTAAACATCACAAATAACATCATCAGGTGAATGAGTGTACTAAATTTTAGCATTATATCTGTATCAGTTAAACAGATATTGCATATTCCGGTTTCCTAACTCTCGTTTAGAGAACTTTAGTCCAAAAAGGGGCGTGGTCGTTCACCGATTTTTCTTATTTTCTGTGGTAGTACTCTACATAAACATAACATACCTGGAACCAAGTTTCGTAAACCTATCTCACATCGTTCTGAAGTTATTAGCAGTCGAATTTGAAAATTGCTTGACTCATAAGTGGGCGGTGCCACGCCCACTTTCCAAAATTTTGCAAAAATAATGTAAAGAATATGAAAGTTGATGTATGTACCAAATTATATTATTATAGCGGTATCAGTTAATTAGATATGGACTTTTCAATATTTCCACCTCCTTTCAATATAACTTTTATGAAAAAGTAGGCGTGGTCGCCAAGCGATTTCGTTTATTTTCTATATCTGAATTTAACACAACAATAGTATGCCCTCTACAAAATTTCGTTATACTAGCATAAACTGTTCTCAAGTTATTAGGAGTCAAAATTTTAAAATTTCTTCAAATATATGGGGGCGGTGCCACGCCCCTTTTCAAAAAATTTGGTAAAATCCGCCTTAGAACATATAAATCAATACATATTGCAAATTTTATCATTGTAGCTGCTTCTGATATTGAATTAACCCGTTTTATACGTTTTTCGAAATTTTCGATATCGAAAAAGGGGGCGTGGTTATCATCCGATTTCGCCCATTTTCAATAGCAACCTACCTTGGCCAGAAAGTAACCTGTATGCAAAATTTCATGCAAATATCTCAATTTTTACTCAAGTTATCGTGTACACGGACGGACAGACGGACAGACGGACGGACATGCCTTAATCAATTCCTCTTTTCAACCTAAGAACTTTCATATATGGAACTCTATATCTAACTCGATTATTTTGTGCCGTTACATAGTACCGTTATGTGGACAAAATTAATATACCCTTGTACTAGTACTAGTACGCTGGGTATAAAAACATTGAACTATTTTCGTTACATTGTTGTATTTATTCATCAGCGCAACAACGCAACGCAGTATAGCGTTACCCAGTGACAGTGCTGACTCCGCCCAAACTGTTAGCTCGCATATAAAGAAAACAGCTGGTGGCAATAAATTGCCAAAACAACTTTACACCTAATGTTTGTTTATTATCACTTGGGTGTTATCTGTAATATTTAGGCATTATTGGTTTACTTTTTATGACGCGATATGTTACGCGTAGTGGAACAATTTCAATTTTATTCTCACAAAAATTTAATATCAAAAAAACGGAATGAAAGGAAAACTTACATGTCAGAGCTACTAAAAAATGTCAAAGCATGATTGAGGGCAGGGCTGTAAGACGATTACTTAAAGATGAATAATTTGATAACAAATTTTCAAAGAATGTTTTTATGAGTTTTGTAGAATAGATCTCAGATACGGCCTTGTTGAAAAAAATTCTGAAAACTAATTTTTTTTAAATCTTTTTAAATGAACTGACTTCCCCCTGAAATTTGAAAATCGAAACACAAATCCTAGAAAGAAGTTGGATAAAGCATTTTTTGAACCTACCTAATATCGAAATATCTGAAAAATTAACGTTCAAATTTTCACAGACTCGCTATTTTTTTCTTTTGTTGGTTACTTCTATATGAATTGAAATCGAGCTCATTGATAGACAAAATAGGGTTTTGATGGGACTACTTGGCGTCTAGTTTGTTCTTTTCGATGTAATTTTTGGTTAGTTTTAGGGATATTTCAGGAGTTTCTCAGCACTATTTCGGGATAGTTTTAGAGGCTTTATAAGAACTATTTAGTGATCATTCTGAGACTTTTTGCCCCTAAAATAACCCACGAAATGTTTCGAAACGACCGGTAAAAAGTTCCATAACGATCTCTAAAACAATTTCAAAATTTTTTTTTCGAATTAGTTCAAATACAATTCCTAAAACAATTCCGGATTGGTCCTCGAAAAATCCCAAAATGATCTCAGAATACTGAGAATCCCGAAATTGTGAGAAAAATTTTGGTGGTAATTTGCGGCCCTAGAGAAATACTGGATTAAGTACTTATTGCAAGTAATTAATGAGACACTTAATGTACTGAGCTCCTCATGCATTACCCTCGCACTACCCTCGTAACTATCCTACGTACGACGTGTGTAGTAAATAATGACATTAGCTTAAAAACAATGCAATATTATCAACACCTTTTGTGAATCGGTAAGTTACTGACAACAGTCGATACCTACATACATACGTAAAATCATTCACAAATTGTAGAAATCAGATTACACTCCTACAAAGGTATTTGATAAATGAAGTGACACGTTTGTACCCTGTAGGAAAAATCTGGAATATATGCTACATTTAGATTGATAAGTAAGTATTTGGAACAAACTAAATGAACAAAATAAATTTTTTTTTTACGAAATAGAGTTCTTTTTTACAAAACATTTATTTTAATGGATTAAAAAAAATTTACTTTTCAAGATACCCAAAATATCAAGACAATCATCCCGTATTGATCCCGTAAAACCTAAAAATAGTCTAGAAGTAATCTTAAACTAATTCTGAAATTATTCCAAAAAAGTTACGAAATGGTTCAGAAAATAATTCGGAATTGATCCAGAAAAATACCCCAAAATGTTTTCGAGAAATTTGCAAAAACACCAAAAACAATTCCGAAATTATCCTGAGAAAGTTTCCAAATGGTTTCGAAAAACTCTAGAAACTAATCCTGTAATACTAGCCATAAAGTTTTGAAATGATCCCAAATCGATTCCGTAAAAGACCTAAAAAATAGTATAGTAATAATTCGGAAATACTACCGAAAAAGTGCCGAAATTGAGTCCCATTTTTACAAATAACTTATTTTCATAAATTTAATAAAATATATTTACAGCTAATACCCACCTAGTTATTACATTCACTATCTATTATTTTTTCCTGCTGGGTAGTGTTTTTTTGATTAATGCACCACAAGCATTTAATAACAGTTATATTTGGCTTTTACTTTCCACTCACTTAAAGAGTATCATTCTACTCAACCAGTCAGATTAAAGCAGACTCATTTTCTTATGATATTTTATGTAATTGTAAAGATTTTAATACCAAATTCGTGACATTTGGAAGCACTCAAACAAACATACATACATACATACAAACCAACATTGAAATGATTGATGATGATGATGAGCTGCTCGTAAAACTTGTAGTTGTAGTGTTTCCTTAATATAAGTAACTACATACATAAGTAACTGTGCACTTTAGCATGTAAATGTGAAATAAGTACACAATAAAGTAACTAGATCAACAACAACAACAATAGTAGATAATCACTTTAACTCCATGTTCATAATGATTTTATGCTCTTTTATCAACTTTTTGTGTGTGTTTATTTCACGCTGCCACAGGTTATTCACTACCTAACTTAGTTCAAATCTCTTAATCAATTCATGAAGCACAAAAAAAAAAACAAAAACAAACACAATAACACTCAAAAGCATTTATAATGTTATTTATATTTACTTTTCAAGCTTTGTTAATCCTTGTCAGATTACAAAAGAGATTCCTTGGCACTTCAATGGAAACTTTTGCTACAAAAAGTTTAATTTTGTTATTTCATTTATAATACGTGATTTCGTTTGTAATCGTTTTATATACCGTTAATTGCGTGTCGAACATTTGAGTTTTGTTGTTGAACTAATTTCTATGCGACGCCTGTGGAAACTGAAATGTGCTGTGTGTATGGAAGCAAGGCGAAGTCAAACAAAATCTCAACTTTTATTGTTGTCTTCAATGGAAGTAAATACGAAATGTTGTTTTTGCGATAATAAAGAAATTAAAAGTGATTGTGATAGATAAGTTGAAGAAGTACTCAAAAGAAAAACCAACAAAAATATGCTAATTACATACATATAAAGTAACTGTTATACGATAAATGTGTTCCCAGTACTGAGTTGAATGGTTTTTATTATTTTTACACTAATTCCAAACCAACTCGAAAAAGAACTCGTACAATAAATTTTCTATAGCCACGTACATATGTATGTGTTGTGTATGGTTTAAACGAATATTAAATAATTTACTGCAAATGCAATGAAAATCATTATTTCCGACCATTCGTTTTTCTACCGTGAACAAATAATATCATTTTAATTAATTAATTTAAAAAAACTGCATTATTTATATTTACATACATTTAATTACTGCCACCGAGTTTTATTTTTTTTCCTTTTTTTTGAGTGAACAAACAATTGCGAAATAAAAATGAAAAGTTGAAAACTTCATTTCAAAATGTTAGAGGAATACAGCACTGTACAGCTCATGTGAAAGAACAAAAATTGCAATAAAAGTTTCAAAGCATCTTTCACAGAATTAGAATAAAAGTGTGTGAGTACCAGGTACTCGTTAATCATGATATGTAAAACCATCGCCATAACTGTAACCATAAACATAGCCGTAACCGTAAAGTAACTGTTACCATAAACGTAACCGCAACAGTTAATGCAGCCATAAACATAACCGTAACCATAACCGTGACCGTACATTTAATTACTACCGCCGTATTTTATTTTTTCACTGAACAAACAATTGCGAAGTAAGAAATGTTACCATACCCATAACCATAACCTTAACGGTAAAAATAGCCGTACCCGTAACCACAACCAAAACGGTAAGAACAGTCTCACCCGTTACCATAATTATAAAAAATCCGTAACCATAAGCATAACCGAACCGTAATGGTAGTTGCTACCATATACATATTCTTAGCTGTATCCAGTAATGTTATACGTAGCCGTTCCTAAAACCGTAACCGTAACCATTATGTAAGCCTAAACCATAAACTTAAACCTATACTATTCTTACCCACACCATCTTCTCTCGTTTTCTTTGCATCACTAGCATCCCCAACATGGGCAGCGCTACTCCCAGCGTCATCATCATCTTCATCATTATAAACTTTATTCCTTAGCTTCTTCAACTTTGACTCTTTTAGTTCATTTTCTTTCACCCTACTATTTTCTTACACGTTTTACCTTTCACTCTTCTGAGCCATTTTAATTAAGTTTTCTCTATAATTGTTTTGTTTCTTTTAACTTTCGGTCACCAGTCAATGAACCGAGACGAATCCTCAACCAAGATCATCGCAATAATTTAATTTTAAGAGTTCATGACTTTCAAATAAAATACTTTGCATAGTTCAAAATTGAGTTCATTGCAAAAGGCCAAAACTTCTTTGAAAAATACCGTTGACCCAAAACTATTTTGGAATCACTTAAATCGAAACCATATGTGTAAAAATAATAGCGCAATTTAATACGAAGCTGCTCAAGCATCCACAATGTGATTTGTTATTGCGGCGTCAAAAAATGCGATGAATGGAATTTGAAATTTTGATCCCTTTTGAACTTGAAAGTATTGCGTTTTATTGTAGCAGAATAAATAGTTTGTTTTCCATTTGTTTAATATTTTTTCTTTTTTTGTTTTAATTTTTTTTTTCGAGTTCGATCAATGCTATGGCATGGCCATAACCCAAATTTAATGAAATTGCAACTAAAGCGCTTGGACATATCAAAATAAAAGAAATAGCATATAGAGAAATGAGCATACATACAAACATATTAGGGATGCGAATAAAAGGATACCGTGATTTTTTTTAGGTAAAGAAAATTGTAAAAGAGAAGTACCGGGATTTTCGGGACTGAATATACATATGCTAATTAAAATTATATTTGCTTGATTTATTTATGAAAGCTATTTGAATTTTAAATTAGCTCGTGGTTTTTATTTTTGTAATAATTTGTTAATGAATAATTTTTTGTAGTCACTGCCACGCCCATTTTCAAAATTTTTGCAAAAATCTTTGGTAGAATGAAACAAATTTATACATTCTATCTTAAAAAGAGACAGAGATTTGATTTGTTTTTCTAACTCCTTTTCATGAAAATTTTATTCAAAAGTGGGCGTGGTCGAAACATGATTTACCTCAATTTCGTTAACACAAAGTTCACTCAAAACATTATAAATGTTACTTAAGCTATTAGAGGGCAAATTGAAAAAATTTCTTGACTCATAAGTAAGCAGTTAAGCAGTGGAAGTCTGAAAATCTTGTTTACCATATGTGGGCGGTACCACGCCTTTTTTTAAACATTTTGCTAAATTTTCGATATCGAAAAAATCCCGTGACTATAAAACATGATCTACGAAAATTCTGCCAGTGTACATCCCTAGCACATATACAAGAGAGTTTTTCATTGAGCAAAGCTAGAAATTCTTTTGAAATTTCTTTGTGTTTTTGTTGTTGTTTATTTTTATTTTTTTATTTATTTTTTTTCTTCTGAATTTTGCTCGATTTTACAGCAATTTATTTTAGCTGTTTTTTGTTGTTGTTGTTTGCGGTGTTTCTTTGCTTGTCCCTTGCAACACATATGCTTTTATGCGTTTATGTGTGTGTGTGTGTATTTGTTCGTGTGCTTTTAGTTGTATCTTTATTTGCACTTTATTGCAGCTTGAGCACTTTTTTATTACGCCTTCAGAGGAAATAATTTTGCAGGGAATAAATAAATGAATTCTTTTAGAAGGTTTTTTCATATGAAAGGAACACAGGTAGACATGCTTATAGTGATAATAAAAGCATTAGAGCGTATTTTAAAAGCAAAAGTGTGACTTAAGAATATTTGATTTTCAAAAGAAATGTCAAAAAGTTTAGAAAAAAATTTTTTTTATTGTATTTCATTCACAACTCGCTAAGGGTTTATAAAAAAAAAATTGTCCAATGTGATTTGAGTAATTCAATTGAGCATGCCTCTTGTTTCTCTATTAGCAAAAAGCGCACTCTTTAAGCTTCTCACACCTGTCTGTTCAAAAACAAAATTAACTAAATAAAGACATTGGGCAATATGAGCTTTCAAGGGTACGACGTGACGTATACATAACATTTTTAAGTTTTCAACTAGCTAAGGCATAATGTAGTAGTCGCGCTGATCAGTTGACCCTTTCAATTCAATGCTGGCGCACCCGCAATTCTATTTAAATTCCCAATTTCCTGCAAATTGAGCCCGAAAATTGCATAAAAAGTGGCTTTAAATAAAAAACTGATTTTCTGAAATGTTTTTATGTAAATATGTATATTGGTGCGCATAAAAAGTCGATTAAGTATTTATTTTTTGTGTAATTTTATATTCATATCGACCGTAATATTAAATTCTTATTTAAGCATTTGATGAAATTTCTACATATATGGAATTTATGTAAATTGTTGGCATTAAGGTGTCTTTGAAATTTGAAATATTTAATAATATGTAAATACCAAAATTAAGTGTTTCGTTCAGGTAGGATTTGGGTAAAAATTTCTGACGTTAGCCATTTAAAATTTTTTTAAAGAAAAAGTGTTGGCAAAATACGTCAGAAAAGACTTGATTTCTTTGAATTTTGGTTTTGAAATTTCAACCACAAAAGCTGTGATCAATTTATGGGATATGAAAGCATAAAAGTCTAAATTAAGGGATCCGATATGTAGCTCTCTTAGAGGGAAGGAAGTCGTATGCATGGGAAGAAAATTTATTTTACTGCTTTGTTTATATAAAAAATTTAATTTACATATTTTTTAAATCATTATTTTCTTTTTTTTTTCATTTGAGTAATATGTTATTTTGCTAATTGAGGTTGACTAGAAACATAAAAAAAAAAATTTTCCAAAATTTTAAAAATCCAATTTTTGAAAAATCAAAAAAATACATTTGAAAATTTTACAATATCTTTAGTTATATTTTAAAAATCCAATTTTTGAAAAATCAAAAAAATACATTTGAAAATTTTACAATATCTTTAGTTATGTATGTATATCTGCGGCATAATAAAAAAACATATTTATGTAAGTCCAACATTTAATGGCAAACTTTAATTTTAACGATTTTTAAAGTTTAATTTTTTTTATAAATTTAAATTTTTTTGTTTTTGAAATATTTTTTTTTTTATGAATCAAATTTTTTCCACTACAAAAAAATTCTCAAAATTGTAGGATATCTTAAGATACATCTGCGGTAGAATAAAAAAAAATTTAAGTCCAACATTTAATGGCAAACTTTAATTTTAACGATTTTTAAAATTTAACATTTTTTTTGCAAATATTTTTTTTTTATATGTAAATAAAATTTTGGAAAAACAGCAAAAAATATCTGAAAATTTAAGTATATCCCTTCATATATCTGAGTTATAATAATCACAAATTTAATGGCGAACTTTGTTTTTTACGATTTTTGTAAATTTTAAATTTTTTAAATTAAAAAAAGAATTTTTAAATACTTTTTTAATCATCAGAATTGCCAAAGTTTTTTCTTAAGCACAGTATTTTTTTCAAGCAAACTTTTATTGGTGATGAAAACAAAAAAGAAAATCCAAGCCTTTAAGACATTGTAGAAGCTTTTTCAAAAAAGTTAGTCTGATTTATTGTGGTCAGGATTTTGATGCTAGAATTCCTAGCTCTGATATTCCATCCCTACTCGCTTTTTCAAAGACTCTCCCCCATATTCAAAAAAAAAAGCTTGGTCTATAAAGCTTTTTAAATGACAAATCCATACAAATTTTGAATTATGAGAGCTTTGTAAAGCTTTTTTTTATTTCCAAAATAATTTAGGCCCATATTTTCAAACGTGTATGCAATTTAAAAGGTCACAACTGATTACCCCCTTCTATTCTAGCAACTCTGACCTCTGGCAAGTGAATGCTACTTCGAATTAATTAGGCAATTGAGAACTAAGATCCTCTCAGGACGAAAGCAAACAACACTGTGTGAATTAATTAAAAGCAATTCTCAGATTGAAAGAGTTGGAGTTTCAGTTTTTTTTTTTTTTTTTTTTTTTGAGTGATTATAACGTATGAAAAACTGTAAGCACTTACAAACATATGTACATACATACATACATACAAGCAGACATACAGACATACATATGTGAAGTGTAAAATACTATCTCATAAAGCAAAGTAATCAAAGCGTATAAATCACCACTTCAGATATGATCCATCAGCATTCCCTTGCAACTATGTGCATACATATTTACTCGCATTGAGTGTATGTATGTGTGTGTGGGCGTGTGCAGTTAGCATATTTTCATTTATTTGTGCTCAACAATTCATTAAAGTAAAACTTTCTCCAGCTTATATATGTATGTATGTATGTGGATGCCACTAATGAAAAGCACTTTGTCAACAATTTTAACGTAGGCAATGGTTTGCTGCTGGTAAATATGTGTATACAGTGTGTTTCATAATTATAGAGCACACGGAATGCAACAGAAGTGAAGTTGGAGTTTAATATTTTTGTTATAAAATTCTCATAATCGTAAAAAATTGTGTTGATGTGATGGAACAAATTTTTGAAAAATTTAAATAAAATAATTAAATAAAAAATTTAACAAAAAAAAAATTTTATTAAAAAATTATTTTTTCTCTAATATCAATTTTTACACAAAAATCGAAAATAATATTCAACCCAAAATTATTATCTGGTCTTGAGCTTGCAAAACTAACAAATACAAATCGCACCCTAAATCAAAAACAGTCACAACTCAAAATTTTTTTAGGTCGCTTTCTTGGCATAGATTGCCTAATAAAAAGTAGTGCAGCCAATACATACAATATTTTTCTTTTTGACTATTATCGTTACTCTTTAAAGAGCACAGTGATGTCAAGTTTTTAAAAATCAAATCTCTTTTGTGCGATCCAGAAGCAATTAAATGAAAGTTACTCGGATTTTGAGTTGTGACTCTTTTTGATTTAGTGTGCGATATGTAAAAAACTTAAGTTCTAAAGTGATGAGTCTCTTAAAAAAGCTTAAAAATTAAAAAAAAAAAAATTTTGCAAATTAAAAAAAAATAAAAATATTTTTAATGGAAAAATTTTAAAGAATTTAAAAAAAATAAAAAATGTTTAATAAAAAAATTTTACAAAATTATAACAAAAAACAATAAGTTGGAAGTTAAAACAAAAAAATTTTAAAATATTAAAAATTGCGTTGCATTTTTATAAATTTTATAATGGGGGAACATCATTCCTCTTATCACCAGTTCTCACATCTAAAATATTTAAATTACAGAACCATACCATACCCTTAAATAGCACATTTTAAGAAATTATATACTATAGTTTGCATTTCAAAGGTCGCTTAGAAAAAATATTGAAAACAACAAAAAATTATAAGCGCTAAAAAAATTTGATTCTAAAAAAATCTCAATTTTTGAAAAAAAATGCAGATTTTTTTATTCACATGTTGCTAAGTGCTTACGAATAAAAAGCGACTACAATTTTTCTCATTATATTCATTCTGAAGTCACTTTCTAATCTGAAATATTTAAACTTACAAAATTATATGCTATCTTTTGAATTTCAAAGGTCGCTATTTATTCTACACTTTGCTGCAAGATAAAACTTTTAAGATCGCCAAAAAAAAATATTAAGAACATTAAAAAATGAGCGCCCACAGTTTTGGTACTAAAACAATTCGCAAAATTTTGAAACAAAAAAAAAAATTCAGCTTTTTTTTTATTCACATGTTGCTAAGTGCTTACGAATAAAAAGCGACTAAATTTTTTCTCATTAAAGCGTCATTTAACCTATTTTCTTAATTTGATACAAAAATCGTAGAATCATTCGAAGTGTGCTTTATTTCTGTAAATGTCATAGAACACCATTTAAACGAGCTTTTTGTCACAAATAATTCGTTTACTTAGGCGCCAAAGAATTTAAATTGTGCTAAGCCAAATGCTGTGGTTTGGTAGGCTACAAAATAATTTTTTATGACTAAGAATACATAATAAACCATTTTTAATGGTATGGCTGTTGGATTTTTTTATGTTTATTAGCAGCTATGATAGTGATATGAATAAAAGCTTTATTATTCATTTACATATTTAGTGATTAGTTAGCAAAACAACATTTTAAGTTGAATAATAAAAAACAAATGCGTATGTTTAATGAAGTTGTAAATTTGTAACAGGCCGTTGTTAATACATTAAAGATATCAAATGAGAATGTAAACGAGTTCAGCAGCAGCTAAAGTAGCCGTTTTTTTTAATTTTTTGTCGGTTTGTCTGCATGTTTGTGCGCGCATCACTCGAAACTGGTTGAGCGAAATTTATTGCAATTTTCACCAAAATAATGCTAGATGTCTAGCTTGAGGTTAAGCAGCCTTCTTAGTACGAAGAACAATTTTGTTGCTGCAAAATACAGTGGTGGCGATAAAAAAGCTCAACCTCTTTCTTTACATATAATTAATAATTAGTTAATTAGTCACAAGATAATAAAAAATATTCTGTTAAAATGTATACGTTGATCATTATTTGAGCGTCAGATGTTATATATAAAATTTGTTGGTTATGGCTGTCTATCGGTATGTGTCTATGCTCTTCAGTAAAGAACTATTCCATCGATTTGAATGCTTTCTTTAAGAATGTAACAAATGTAATGGGCTGTAAAACTATATTTTTTTAAGGTTTTTTTAAGCATTTCTTTTTTGAGAATTTTTTCATTTTCAAAATTTTTTTATTTAAAATTTTAATACATTTTTTTTTTAGTTTTGACATCTCTTCGTAGCTATTTTCAACTTTTACTTGAACTTTTTATAAAATCAAGTTTTTTTTAAGAAATATTTTTTTTTTTGAGACTTTTTTATTTTTCCAATTTTTGTTTATTTAAAATTTTGTTAAATTTTTTTCAGTTTTAGTATATCTCCACAATTATTTTGGAATTGTTTTTCATTGTGTAATATCTGGCGAATTTCAGACTCACTGAATTTGGCAAAAAAAAAATAAAAAAAAAAAATAAAAGTAATACAAAACTTGTGTTCCATCAACAAAAAAAATTAAAAGTGAGGTTCCAAATGTTTCTCACTGTTTGTTCTGCTGCCCGGAAAATTATTCTTTTTGTTTTGACATTTATTACTCCTCTCCTCAAATCCAATTCTCACATTTTTTTCTTCTGTCTCTTCTTCTTAACCAAACTGTCATTTTGAAATTGGAATGAGAGAAATCGGTGAAGTATATTGGCTGTTATGCAAATACAAAACTTCCGTTTGAAGCTGTAAATATGTATTTAATTTTGTTTGTTACGCTTTTACGCAAAAAGTACTCAGCTGATGATCGTGAAACTTTGTAGACACATTCTGGAAGCTATTGGAAATAATATAGGGTACTTTTTTGGATTTATTTTTCACAAAATGTAATTTTTTTTTTTTTTAATTTCTATTTTTTCTAGTTTTTAATTGCTTGGCGAAGCCTTGAATATATAAATCTTTAAAAGTTAAGTAACCAAAAAAATGTTCCTATTTCATTGCCAACATACTGTAATTTTAAACATAAATAAGTGCATAGAAGTCTTCATATGTATACAGCAACGCAAGTAAAAAATTTAATTACAATAAAATGTTTGTTTATGCAAAAACGTTTGTTCGCAGGTATGCTGAGTACACCAACACACACACACACAGCGCACGTAAACTCACTCCACACACACACACCTCTGCAAACGTTTTGAAAGTGAAATTTTTTTTTTTTTTTTTTTTTTTTGTCTACAAATCGGTTGTAAATAATATACAACGTGACTAACAGCGTGAAATGTGCCAGGTAGCATCGCAAGCAACGTTTGAGGATTCGTTCATAAATTTGCTTAGTTATAAATATTTACTATGTGCTGCTATTTTTAGTAGAGTAGTAATGTATGTATGTATGTATATTTTGTGGTAAAATTAAATGTTTACATAGCAAGTTTTATTTAGAAATTACGGTTGTAAGTATGTTTGTACGCGTAAAAGCTTTCTATCAAGGTAAATAGGATATATATGTATGGAATACTATGGATTTGCGGATACTTAGAAATATGATTTTGTTTTTGTTTGAAGTATTTATTATGTCATTAAAGTGAATTATTAAAATGAATCTATGAAAATAGGTGGACTGCATTATTTCAATTTGCTTACGCCACTTAACAGATGGGCGAATGTTTATCGACTTGATTACTTGCTCGGTAATGGCATCGAAAATAAGTACACTTACTCAAACGGAAGGTGTCTTACATTTACCGCCTACATAACGAGTCACTGTTTTCTTTTAAATTTTGATTTGCAGACAAAATTGTAAGATATGGAAGCAAGCAAGTGTGGTCACTTTCTATGTACTGGGAAGGGGAGTCATACCAATTTATATCCCTGCTCTCTTTAGTTCTCAGACATTAGTGATTAATAATCTAAATCTGCTACCAACCAATCATCAGCATGGATTCCATAAAATTCTTAGCACCCCCAACTCGGCAATAAACAGTCAGCCAACTGAGGTTCTCAACCAGAAAAGACCAAACGCCAGCACGGCACCAATGACTCTTGATTTGCTAAAGCCTTTCACACGCTAAATTCAGCGTTTCGAGTATACGCTTCAGAGTAGTACTCTAACCATCCAGAGGACTATTTTATTCATTCCTGTCTCAAAATATGGGCCAACAATTTCTTGAGTGGTCTTTAGCGTTTTTCAAACGAATTTTAAAATAGCGTGTTATTCAAAAAAAATTCTGAAGCAGAGCTTTTTCGAAACAAATTCTAAGATAGAAGAATCATTAGGTAAAATAAGAAAAAAAAAATTTTAAAACTTAAATTTGACTTTCATTGTTATTCCAAAGCTAAAAATTTCTTTTGTTGCTTTTCCAAAATTAAAATTTTCTGCTATTCAAAATATAGTATTAAGCCGCTGTGTAATCAAAATTAAAACTAAAATTTTCACCCAAGGAAAAATTTAATTTGGCTGTTATACCAAGAAAAAATATTTTTTTCTATTCTTGACATAGAATTTAAGCGGGGGGGTATACTAAAACTAAAACTTTCCTTTTTCGTTACTCTAAATCTAAATCTAGTTTGGTTGCTATTCCAAAACTAAAGTTGGTTATTATTCCAAAACTAAAATTTTCTTTGGTTGTTGCTCCAAATCTAAAGTTTAATTTGGTTGTTATTCTAAAGAAAAATTTTTTTGTATTCATAACATAGAATTTAGGCGGGAGGTCATCAAAACTAACACTAAAATTTACTTTTTTGTTACTCTAAAAATTAATCTACTTTGGTTGTTATTCCAGAACTAAAGTTGGTTATTATTCCATAGCTAAAGTTTACTTTGGTTGTTATTCTAAACATAAAATTTAGCTGTTGGGGGTAATCAAAACTAAAACTAAAGTCTACTTTAGCTGTTATTCCAAAACTTAAGTTTACTTTGGTTATTATTCCATAGCTAAAGTTTACTTTGGTTATTATTCCAAAAAAAAAAATTTTTGTTTTAGCAAAATTAAAACAAAAAAAAATTTTTTATCAAAATAACTGTACTTTTCAGCTTATTTGTTGTTCTCTAATTGCAAATTCAACCAAGATCATTCAATCTATGAAATTACTTGAGCAACAACTGCACTTTGGCTGTTATTACATGATACCACAAAGCTTATATTTGGGATTCTTGCTCTTGATTAAGCCCCACGGTAAATAAAAATAAAAGGTAATATTTCAAAAATATGCGCTTTTTGCATTTTCAGTAACGTACGCCATAGCTAGACATCAAGAGTTGGTTGATTTTAAGTAGAAAATATTTTACCTTTCACTGCATCTGCTTTAAGGCAAGCGTTTGTAGGTAATATATGTAAATAAACACGCACACTTTGTTGCTTTTCACTTTTAATTCACTTTTAACACAAATGCGCCAAATAGCATCCGTATAAGCTTTTCACAACTTTGCACTTGACAGGAACAGGCACATCCGGCACACAGTCGCTTGCAAAGGTCCATATGCCTTTGGCGTACTGTGGGCTGGCAGTTGATTAGTTTGTTATGAGAAGAAGAAGAAATGTTGAATATACGCTTATGGCCAACTTTTTTGTTTTTGTATGGAAAAAAAATTTAAGTTATGGTTTAAGTGAATTAATTTTTTTAATTTTTTTTTTCTTTGTAAAATTTTTTTTTATGTCGTTCCTGCTATTCAAATTTAAATTTTTTTTTTCCATTCATTTACGTAAAAATAAAATTTTTTTAACACTTTTTTTTTTAATTCGTGCGTGTTTTACTGTTTTCATTGAACGCATTCAACATACTGATGTCAAATGAAATCCTTTTATGCCGGCTATCTGTGCGTTGTTTTCAACTGTTCCCAAAACAGGCACAACACAGCTTCGTATGGTTGCCATCACATTTTATTTATCTATGATATTTTGCAGCTGTTGTTGCTTCATATACATTTTAGCTGTTAGAGTACAGAATGTTAATATTTTCCAGCAAAGTGATTATAACAGAGAAAATATGTATGTTAGTATGTGGACATATATTAGACGGTTTATTTTTCTCAGGCAGCCATAATTTTTGTAGAAGATGTAGAAATGATTCAGTACAAATGGTGTAAAATTAAATTTGTATTCATTTAATTTTGAAAATTTTTAATTTTGCAAATATTTTTAATCACACCACAAGCGATCCCGAAAAAGGCCCAAAAGTGCCGAAAACTGTTAAGACACAATTTTGAAACTTTCCCAAAAAATAAAAAAATAACACTGATGAAATCCCGAAAATGGTTTCGAAAAAGTCCCCAAACCAATACCGAAATCTTGAAATGATCCCAAAAAGTAAAAAAAGAATACTGATGAAATCCCGAAAATGGTTTTGAAAGAGTCCCGAAACCAATCCCGAAAAACACCTTAAAATTTTTCGAAAACAATTACACAGGAATCGAGAAAGAGTCGAAAAATTACCGAAATTCTTCCGCACAAAAAGTACCGAAATGCACTGCCTAAATCTGCTAACCTTTTCATTTCATTAATTCTAACTTACTTTAGTTCTACTACAATACTCCACTCCAATTTTTTTCGGAAAAAGATCGACGTACCACAAAAAAAAAAATTTTGAATTTCGGTCTCAATCAAAACTTTGCAACGCCGCCTAAGGAATTTAATTTCAACAGCACTATAGGAAATTTAATTTTCGCCAGTCTCAAAGCATAATTTTGTAATCTGAAATTTTTACAATTTTCAATTCGCCTGAATAATAGAATAAACTATTTTGGTGCAATCTAATGTAACATTCATTCGAAAATTGTGAAATTTTTTGTTACAAAAAGAAAGAGTTAAAAACTGAAACGGTCTAATGCGCCACCAAATTTCCAGAAATTTTCCAAACAAATTCATTGCATGTTTTCCATTAAAACGAATGTTAGATTAGCAGAACTCTCTTCCAGTTTGACAAAATGAATCTGATATTTCCAGTCAATATTGCAATTCATTAGGGTGGTTCGCTGAAATGTCTGTGATTTTATGGATGTAGTGGCATGTTGAAACTTCTTCAACTCCCCTACCCCTTTTTAAATAAAACACTTCATTTGTCATAAATAAGTTAACTCAATTTAAATATTTTTATTGACGCTTCTTTCCTTTTTACACTAAACATTCACCAAATCCATAATTCAAATTCCATTGTGCTTTTATTAGTTTTAGATTTCGCTTTTTTTTATTTGATTTTTTTTTTTGTTTTTTTTTTGTTTCAATATTATCTACTCAAATCAGTTTTATTCAAAACATTTGATAGTTGCGAAGTAAGTAGTACATACAAATAGAGTTTTGCCTCAGCCCAATCAGTTGACTTTTATATATCTAAATCAATGTTATCGATCATTTACATTTTCACAATTATTTATGTATGTATTTAAATAAGTACAATTGCTTCAAGTAATCATTAATGTATGTATGTATGAATGTAAATATGTTTGTAGCATATAACAACACTTAACTAAATTTTGTACAGAATACAACAAAACTGTTTTTAAATTGTTATTTTATAAAAATAATATTTTTTAATAAAATTTGTTTTTTTTTTTCACAAATTATTCCAATTTTTCTTTTATATTTTTTTCTTCAAAAATTATTTTATTTTTATTTTTCAAAATTATTTTTATTTTTTTCAAATATCATTCTAATTTTTTTAAATATTATTATTTATTTTTCTTTTCAAAAATTACTTATATTTTTTATATTGTTTTTTATTAAAAATTATTATAATTTTTTTTTATATCGCTTTTTATTAAAAATTATTTTAATTTTGTTTTATACTTTTTTTTAAAATAATTTTTTTTTTAAGTTATGCAAATTTTTTTTATGTTTTCATTCTAATTTTTGTCAAAAGTTTTTTAAATTTTTTTTCCTTTATATTTTTTTTTCTCAAAAATTATTTTTTTTTTTTTTTTTTTTTAAATTATTTTTATTTTTTTTTTAAATTTTTCAAAAATTTTTTTCATTTTTTTTCAAAAATTATTTCAATGTTTTTTTATTTTTTTTCCAAACGTTATTTTAATTTTTTCTAAAATTATTTAAATTTTTTTTTATAATATTAATTCAATTTGTTTTTTATATTTTTTTTTTCACAACACATTTTCTTTTTTTTCAAAAATTATTTTATTTTTTTCAAATATTATCTTAATTTTATTTATATATATTTTTTTTTTCAAATTTTTTTTTTAATGTTTCTTTTTTTTCAAAAACTATTTTATTAAAACCTAAGCAAAATTCTTTGTTTCTTACTCAAGACTCACTACGTACTTTTTGTTATATCTCAAGTTCGATTCACGAAATTAACACTTACATATTTATTATAACAAATTAAAATAAATATATTTTCTTAATTTCTGTAATTTTACATTCTATGCTTATGCTACATACAGTTATGTGCATACAGCGCTCTTTGTTTGTATTTGTAGTTTTTTTTTTATTTAAATTTATTTTATTTTGTTTATATAAATCCCGGGAACATTAACAACATTTCACACAAACGTAGATTTTTATATTTACCTACATACATATGTATATGTATTTGTATTGAAAGTTTGGAAGCACAGGCAGCAGTTGCTATGGATAGAGATTTTTGTACAGTGTGTCATGTAATTGTACTTGTTTTATGATTTATACTCACATGAGGTTAGAAAAGAGTAACATATACAGGTATGGCTATGTACATATTATTATCCATGCTCAATTAAACTAATTTTTTTTTTAGTAAAAACTTAAAAATTTTTGCAGGCTCCACGATAATAAACCACCACTAAGCCAAGAGAGAACTTTGCGGCTGTAGTTTTCACACATACCCGTGGAAAGATTACAGCACAGCAGCCGTTGTTTGAAAAATCGGTTTGTTTTTTAATGACTAAAAATTATAGCGAAATTATTTAATTTTGGTGCTTTAATTTAAAAAAAAAAATAAGCATAAATCATTCATTGAGTAATTTTGACTATGCTCTCATATGATAATTTTCAACTTTATTTCATTTTTTTAATGCAGTCAATATAAATATTTGAGTCAATATAACTATTTGACTAATCCCAATTAGTTTTTAATTTTTCCTTCTTCTTAAATGACCTAATCGTCTGAGCGATTTTTTAATGGTGACTCCAATCTTTTGATTGTTTTTAACTATTTTATTTATTTTTTTACTTCTTATTTATTTTATTTCTTATTTTTTTAGTTATCTTACTAATTCATTACTTTTATTTAATCAATTATTAAATTTGTTTAATTATTTACTTGTTTTACATTATTTGACGATCTCCAAGTTTATTATTTTGAAATAAATATTTGATTACTTTTAATAATTAAATTTTATTGAATAATTTTTTACGTTTTATTATTAAATAACCTTTTGATTATATAATTATTTTTTAGTAATTTTGTCTATTTAATTATTTGTTGATTTAAAATTATTTCGCTTTTTAAGTATTTGATTCAATGTTCCTTATTTCATTACTTTTGGCTGAGAAGGTAATCATCTTTGTTTTAGATTTTTAAATATTTGTTGGTTTTTCATTACTTGTTTATTTTAAATTATTTTATTACTTGCAGTTATTTGATGAGTTTAAGTTATTTTTATTATTAATCACTAAACAACTTTTTAATTATTTCATTATTTTAAATTATTTGACTCTTTTAATTATTACATTATTTGAGTAATGTGATAATTTAATGTGATTAATTATTTTCAATTTTTAAATTATGTGTTTATTTTGAATTATTTTCAATGTTTTAATATGTATGACTGATTAAGTGACTTTTTTTTTATTTCTTTAATTATTTAAGTTCTTGAACTTATTTGTATAATTTTAGTTATTTGATTATTTGAAATGTTTCATTGTTTAACATTTTTTTAAATTATTCTATACTTAAGTATATTTTTTACTTTTAACATTAATCAGTCTTATTTAGTTATTTGTTTGTTTTAATTTATTCCTTATTCCATTTGCTTATTTTTAGTCTTTTGATTATTTTTATTAATCGATTAGTTTTTGCAATCTGATTATTTTATTACGTAATTTTAATGTTTTTAATTTTTTTTAATTTTTGTGTTCCGCTGTTTGTTTCTTTTTTAATATATTTATTATTTATTGTATTTAATTACTTGATTTTATTTATTTTTATTTACTTTGTTGTTATAAGTTATTATAAGATATTTTATTATTATTATTTTTAATTCCTGAATAATTACCTGATTATTTTCAATTATATTTGATTTTTTACTTATTGCATTACTTTTATATTTTAAAATATTGATTTAATTATTTCTAATTATATGTCTACGTTTGATTATATCTTTAAAGCAAAATAATTAAATATAGTCATTATTTATGTTATTCATATATTAAAAAAAAATTTAAAGTAATTGAGAATAATCAAATAAGCACGCAACTAACTTTTTTTAAATTGTCTAATCATCACTCATTAAATAAGTACAAATGGTGGTGTATAATCATAGATAAAAATTTAAACATGACATATTGGTCATCATTATTTAACTGAAGTGGTTCCAAGAAATTTCTTTCGAACTCCAAGAAGAAGTCGAATTTATAAAGAATTGAAAATGTTTCAGCTTTGTTGACGAAATTCACGACTAAATAATTCTGTCAACTAAAGCAATAAAATAGTTGAAGTGGTAGACTATATAGAGTATATAAATCGCATATGGCCTTTGAGCACTATGTAATTCTGAATAAATAACATAAAAAGTTTATTAAACTAGAATACTTACTTGTAAACAATGTATTTTAACTTTACACCTTTTTTTAATGTTAGTTCTTGATTTTTTTTTTTTTTGTGTTTTCTTTCATTACCTTCAGTTTTAATCTCTATTTGTTTTGTGTATATTTACATACATATATTTTGTAGTTGAAAAAATGCTATGTTTTTAAAATATTCACTCAAAAATTGTCAATAAATTCAACTGGATTATTTATTTATTTTAGTTTTTGTTTAGTTACTGATTGTTAATTTGTTAAGTCATTTTAGTATAAGTCAGCAACTGTACTTGTTAAAACATTTATTAAATATATTTTTTTGGCATTCAACAATTTTTAAAAAATGTTTTGTATATAAATTTTTTTTTTTTTCTTACATATTGATTTAGTAATCGCTTAAATGTTAACCAACTTTGAAACGTAGAATGTTTTTTGTTTTGAGTTTTTTTTTTTTTTTTTTTTTGTTTTGTTGAAACTGATTACGCACATTGCCTTTGATTGGGTTATGAGAAATTTGTAAACGATGTGGGTGAGTGTATGTATCTGAAAGGCGGCATTGTACATGTAGTTTTTAAACAGATAATATTTGAGTTGAAAAATGAATTTAAGAAATATTTACAGTAGCGAGCAAAACAAATGCTACTTACTTTTCCACCTTAACATAGACCTCAAGGCATCTTTTTTGTTATAGTTTTTCGGAATCAAGCACAACAACCTCAAAGTACCGGATAACTAGTTTTAGAGATGACAGCATAGAATATAATCGATAGATAAAAGGATAGACAACATAAAAATTATCGGTAACGTATGTAGTTACTGAATTCCTCTATGCCTTTTTGAGAGTAGTTTCATATTACACCAAATTAGCTATCAGCTCTCGCACTACCACCATCTAAATAGTTCCATCATCGGTTCCAACATGTAAGAGAGAGACTAATTTCGATTAAATACCATGTCGATACTTTTTCAGATATCGATATATGCTACTTATTTATTTCGTTTTTTAAATAAATATTTATCGATTTCTCAGTGAAATTAATCGCTTTAGTTTTATTTTTAAATTCTTTTAATTAATTTTCAACAGTTATCGTACTTTTGTTTTAAATATTTTTTCTTGCTTATTGTAAATAGAGCTTAAGTTGTTAGGTTGCATGAATTATTGTTCAATCGGTTCATAAATATTGTTTTCTGTTAGATATATATTAGTTGTACCCATTGTATTGGTTTGTAGAATGATATGAGATGGAAAATTATCGATTTTACTATCGATAATATCGATGTTAAAATGATATGGCTAACAACGGCTATAACCCAAAGATGTAGCGAATAATGGCAAACAAGAACGTTTTTTTTCAGTTGCTCACTTCAAATATTGCTCTCTAGCACGTACGCTCACAACAGGTTTTAGAATTGTTGTCAGTTTGTCAGTTTGTTTGTATGTTTGTACGCGCATCACTCAAAAACTGTACCACAAAATTGTATACAATTTTCACTGGTACTTTGCTAGATGTCTAACTTAAAGCTAGGGAGCCCTTTAAATACTTTTTTCGCCCTTATACAATGGTGGCAAGAAAATTAAGCTCAAATTATTTTATGGAAAAACAGTAAAATTGTAACAAGGCAAGTTCAACATATCAAGGAAATTACCAATAAATACATGTGGCGCTCTTTAAAACAGAAAGAAAATTAGGGGCAACAGTTTTAAAATTTTTGTCAGTCTGTATGCATGTTTGTTCGCGCATCACTCAAAAATGGCTGCATCGAATTGAGTGCAAATGTGAGAGAAAAGCAGGTTCTGCATCATAAAAACATACACAATATGAAAATTTATTTTTCTGTATGTATGTATGTTTGTTCGCACATCACTAAAAAGCTACTTCAAAAAATTAAAAAAGTTGTCTGCGCATGTATAGCTGGAGTTGCTTCTTAGAATATAGCATACCTTTTGCCATTGCTACTATGTAATAATTTTTGATTTGCTTGCTTGCCGAAGCCTTGCACAAACGAAACCATCTATTTAAATTATTACACAACTAATAGTTTAAAAAGAATGTTGTTAACTTACGCATAAAATTTCACTCGGTAGTATCGATAACGATTACATCTACTATCGATAAGCAAAACTATCGATAGTTTTCCATCTCTAATTATTGGCATGCACATACACGCTTATATATTTTTAAGAATTTTCTATAGCTCCTATGAGGCTTTAAATACAAAAAGAGTTTGTTTGCGCATTTCTTCAAATGAGGAATATATTTTTTCAATTTATTGTTTTTATTTTTTATAACTGTTTTTTTCTTTTTAAATTTACATACATACATCGTGACAATTGTTAATGTTTGGTCTAAACTTAGGCCTATTTAGATTTTTATATAAATATTTTCATTTTTTTTTTTTTATTAAACTAACTTAACAACTTGTTTTGATGATTAAATTTGTTTATATATTAAATAGTATATAATATATATTAATAGTATTTATTTATTAATTTATTATTAATTCTCTTAATTACTAACATTATTATCATCATCATTTTTGCTGCTTCAATTATTTTCTTTATCTATTATTAGAATATTTTCTATTTTTAATTTTTTTTTAATTTTTGTTTACATTTTTTTTTTAATTTGTAGTAGAAGTAGTAAATAGTTGTAACAAGAGTGTTGTAGCAAAGGAAACACATTTTGGCACATTATTCAGTTTCGGTTTTATAGATTTGTTTTTTTTTTTCGGGCGCTTGCTTCATTTGCTATATTACACATAAGTATGTATATATGTATGTATGTACACAGGTATATATGTATATGCATTTATATTTGTATGTATGTTGTACTGTAAATAAGAGTTTGTATGTTCCAAATAGAAGCTTAAAATTTACAAGAATCTCACTTTAAATATAAATAAACATTTAAACACATTATTTATGTGAGCATTTGTATATAGTATGTAGATACACATACGTATGTATGTATTTAACTATGTATATGTATATTTTCAATTTAATTCATTTAACAATTGAAACACTACTCGTATTAACTATATTTTTGTCGCGTAAAACACAGAATTTGCGAGTATGTGTCTCTTAAAATTTAAGGTTATGTTGTATATACAGTGTTGTGCAATGCAATAGCAACATTAATAACATTAATTGTATTTATAGGAGCTCCCTTTCTAAAAATGTCTCTAGAGCTCTCTTGAAAAAGAGCTCTAAGCAAAGTGTAGACCATGAAAAAATTTTATGAATTTTGAAAACTTTCAAAAATCTTCCCAGCACTTAACATTTATTTTGAAAATTTGGCTAAGAATTTTTCTTAGTATGTTTTGGAAAATACAAATTTTCGTTCATCGAATATTAACAAAAATTAAATTACAGATAATATTTTCAGAACTTTCGAAAATAATATCAAAATAATTTTTTTCGATATTCGAATTTTTTTATATAAAGCTTTCAAAAAGTTTCGAAATTTGATTGATTTGAGATTTGATTATTTAAGCTTCATAGAAATCAAGTTGAAAGGTACTTTTTCATGAGGAATTATTTTTACCATTTAAAATCAAAATATTTTTTTGAAAATATTCGAAAATGTTACAAAAGAGTTGAGTTCAAAAACTTTACCAAAATTTGCAACTTTTTATTAAAAACATTTCTAAAAATACTTTTAATATTCAATTCTCAAAACCACACAAATTAAGAAAATATGATTTCAAAGTTTTCAGGAAATTTCGGAAAATAGTTTTTCCAAATATTAAATTGCAAAAAAACCGAAGATTTCAAAAAAAAAATTTAAATTTTTAAATCTATATCAAAAAAGTTTTTAAAATGGCTTAGCTCTGTGTTTTCACTTTTGAAAAAAAAAAAATTTGTCAATTTTATGAAAATTTTTAAATCCTTGCTATTTTGTTTTTAAAATATTTTTGAATAGCTGAAACGTGCATACATCATAAAATTTGAAAAGAAAAGGAATTTTTGGAAAAAAAAATAGCGAAAGCTTTTCCAGAATAATTTCTAAAAAGTTTTGAGAGAAAAAAAATTTTTTTAGTTTTATGAAAGTTTGAAAAGCTTTATCTAAATAATTTTGAATAAACAATTGAATTTTCAATATTTTATTATTAAAATAAAAAAAAAAAGTTTGAAAGTTTTTAAACGTTTTCAAAAATGATGCAGTTACATTTTTATAAAAAGAGAATTTTGTTAAATATTCTGAAATTTTATCATATGAAAAGCGAATTTTCGATATTTGAGTGGTGCGAAAACTTTGTCAAAGTTATTTTTTAAAGAAAAGAAAACTGCAATATTTCAAAAACTTTAAAAAAACTTTATTTTATAAAGGTTTGAATGTGGAAATTGTAGGCCATCTAATTTTAAAATAAGCAAATATTTTTTTAAAAATCATTACAGGATTTCATTCGCAAACATAATACTAAAAGCTAACATAAATTTAAAAAACCGTTAGCTAGCTGAGAAGGGAAGTTGCAATTTCGATATAAACAGTTTTTCAAAAATATTTTGTGATAGTCATCATGTTGCTTTTGTTTTGCACAACACTGTATGTTGCGGGCGTTTTATAATGATGCATATTAATCTCATTAAAAAAATTAAGTCGACGGCTGCAATAGCGCTTCTAAATATTGGGCACATTCATATTGTACATTGAATTCAAGCGCTATATAAAACAATTGAAAAAAAAAACAAATTCGAACTGCTTTTCGAAGTTCCGAAAATTGTACGAAAATTTCGGCACCCACGAATTGAGCTGCAGCTTTTTTTTTCATTTTGGCAATATTTTGGTTTTTATGTATGTGTGTGTGTGTGTGTTTGCTTGGTTATCCTTTGTTGGTAGTCATGAAATCGAACGAAATCAAACGTTTTCGGGTTACATAGAACCGCAGTGGAACGACAATTTGTTTTAGATGCTTGTGCTCGTATGTCGATTAATTCCACGTTTACGCCGATATCCGCCCGGACTACGATGCCACCACTAGTTATTGTTTTTCCAACGTGAAAGTAGCTCCTTCCAACGATTCTTGCGGCGCCTACTTCAAATTTGCCATATCAATAAATGATTGGTGCTGTCCTCACGTCCAGCAATTTCACTCAATGAATTCGCACCCGAATTACGAAAATCCTCATAACCATCACCACCAGATATCACAAGTATAGTGCTCGATTCAGCTTTGGGTTTTGTGTGTTTCGTCGAACTGTAAATGATGAATCAGCAATTTAGTATCGAAAATCATATTCAAATCTAACACACACACACTCACCCTCGAAAGTCACCGCTACTACTACCGATGCCGCTATCCGTATCGCGTTGCGTTGCGCTCGTATTTGTGCCGCTACCACTACCCTCCGTTTGTAGACCGCTCGTCTCGACGAATGTCAAGAAACGCACATGTCCTGTATGACCATGCGGAATACCGGTGGGTACAATATTTTGTACACCCTTTTCGAAACCTTGCGCTGGTATGGTGAGTAACACGCCCGCACTTGTGCCAATCCAAATGAGATCGCGACATGAGAGCAACGATGTGACACGCAAGCAGGCTGCCTTGTGTTGACGTATTATCTCATCACAATTTGAGAGCATTTTATTCACAGCCGGTGCCAAATTTACTTCGGCTATTAATTGATGACTGAAATGTGTAGGAAATTATGAGTATCGTGAAAATTGTATGAGAAATTTTTATTGAGGGTATTCACAAAATCTCGAAAGTGAAAGCGCAATTTTTGATATTTGACTTTCATGGCTACGAATTTGGTTACTCAAATTTCTTAAATAGTTCAAATATCACGCTCTAGTTTGAAAACCAAAAAAACTCTGGTTTTGAACTGAGTAGTCTTTGCCCGCTTCTGTGAATACCCTCATTCAATTACATACCTTATGGAATGAAAACACTTGATATGTGCCGAATTTTGTATTGAAATCCACACGTAATTATTTGATACAGTCATATTTGTAATTGGCTTCGAATCAGATGAAATTTGTATTTGATTGATCACCTAGAATTTAAAAAAAAATTTAAATTTAAATTTTTATAATCACTCACGCTAATAACACTGTGCAACAAATTATTGGTCAATGATGGGTAAAAGGTGTTAAAACTCATATCGAAAAATTATAATTCTTTTTTCAGACCACGAGAGAGTAAGATATGCAACATATTTTTTTATTCATCCTACTATTGCCTATTTATTATGGCAATGGGTACAATCTGGGTAATCAGTGGCTCCAACTTCAAACAAAAGAAATTGTTTTTTTTGTTTGCAGAGGTGCACTTTTTACCTATAGCGAAATTACTTCACCGTATTTTTGTGAGATCTTAAATATTGCATACTTTTAGGCAATTGCTGGAGTAAAAATATTTATGATGAAGACGGAATAGCAGTTTCACCTCGGCAGAAGTGATTGATGGGGTACTTTTCTATTTTCATTCGATTGCATAGCAAATGCGGGGTCGGGAAATAATGAAGGTAATTGTTGCATACTTTTAGGCTGCAAATATGCTTCTTTATTCTCAGTGGCCTTCACCGTTGTTTGTGCAAATTTCTGGCCAAACAGCGACCTTAGCAAAATGTCGCGTCTAAAAGTGTCCCATCTTAACCCTACGCTACCGATAAAGCGTGCTTTTACGAAACTTTCGGAATTTTTGCATACTTTTAGGCTTCAAATTTTGTATTTCCTTGCTTTCTCTGGTCTTTCATACAATTAATCTGTCTGGCGGCACCCTGGGAAAATATTTTCTGAAAAATGTTAACCCTTCAATTACCACTGAAATTTCTTAGATAAATTCTCTGTCTTATGAATTTTAACCCTTTTCCGACACATTTTTAAAACACTCTTTCAAATAGTTTTAAATTTAAAATAACACGAAATGAGTGTAAAAGGGCTTTTGAGGTTACACCACATGGCTTTGTATCTAAGTCTTCTTTCCCCGAGTTGGAATTATCCACCTTCAAAAACTATGTTGCACAGTGTAATCTGAGATTGAAAAAATTGCAGTTCCGATGCACAACTCACCAGCAATGTATCAATATCCAAAACCTTTATTATGCCTTGTATGGAACACCAGAGCTTCCCATGAACATTGAGCAATTTCGTTACAGGACTTGTAACCGTACCAATTGAAAGACAATGCGACGAACTCGTATTCCAAACGGCTGAAACGAAATTAATTGAAAATCATATAGACAATAATAAAACCAACACTGTCAAAAGGCATCCGAGGCAGACGACAAAAGTCAAAGCTACGGATCCATCTTCCTAGATGGCTCAAAATATGAGAAGAGGTGGCAAGAACGCCGTTCTAGAGAGTCTTTATTGAGCCAGTTCATAGCTCGAGCAAGACTATGCTGACTAAAAAATGTAACTGATGATGGCTGACAGAAATTTCAAATATGTAGTGACCTTGAGAAAGTACAAACTGTTTGAGAAACTATTACTATGATAGCTGGAATGATAAAGGAACTTTGTTTAACACAGTCCCAACAGGCTGTTAGGTTAAGTTATGGAGGCTTCCGGCGCCAATTTCTAGCTTCTGTCGTTGTATTGAAGTGGATCTGGGTTTAAAGAATCCAGAGCTACTAGTGATGTCTTCCCTTAACACGCGCTCGGCCCAACTCTCACCGACACGGGAATGTATGCTAACCTCTCGATCGCTACCGGGTTCACTTTACTCACCTCCATCGCGCAGATAAACACAAATATCGCCATTAGCTAAGGACACAAAGACGCGATTATCCAGGTACCTAAAAAAAAAAATAAATATTTTAAGTTTCGGATCATCTCTTTATATATCTACGACGACTCTACTCACAGTATGGAATACACAGCCGATTGATGTTCAATCTTTATTCTATTCTTCTTGATGCGTATATTATCAGTGCTATTGTAGACGTGAATGCAGCCATCTTCGGTGCCAATCCACATGGTTGATAAATTACCTTCGCCATCATCCGGATTGGAGTCCTACAAAAAGTGGTTGTGGGGGGGAGTAGTAATAAGAAGTTTGTGTAAGCCAATTTCATAACTCACCTGATGTGAATGATGTGACGGCGTGCCACTACTGCTGCTACCCGCCAACGTGGCCGAGCCCACCGTATGCGTCGAAGGCGCTGGACTCGGCACACGTTCCATAGCACCACCACCATTACTACTCGCAACACCAATACCGCTCGCATTCAAAATACTCGTATCCGTCTCATCATCACTTGAGCTTAAATTCAAATCTAATTGATCAATGCCAACAGCAGCCGCACCAGTGACACCACCACCATCCACATTAGTGCCAACTGAATTCGCTGCATCCACAGTTGATGACGTCTTTTTGCGTTCCGGTGTGCTGCCAATTGCTATTGGTGGCTGAAAATTCGGTGAGATACTTTTACGATAGTCGCGCAATTGTTGTGTATAGCTGTGTTGTGGTGTTGTGCTGGCACTGCGTGGATGTATTAGTTGTTGTTGTGGTGGTTGCTGTTGTTGTTGTTGCGGCAATTGTACGCTACTATTTGTGGAATTGCGATTATTCGGATTGTAGGCGGGTACTGAGGCTACACAAAGAATGCGTGCATTACAAACACCATTACAACTGGTCACATTCGGCTCGGGATACAGCGACATAATGCAAACTTGTCCAACGTAGCCGTCACTATTGCATACCCAAACGTCACGTTTCTCGCTGAGTGTGGCGGCTGCACAGGTGAACTGTAGGCCAGCGCGTGTCTTGCGTATTGGTATGCTCATCAAAAATTCTGGAATGGGATGTCTTTCGAGTGTGGCGGCTGTAATGAAACGGAAAGAGTGAGTTTGATTTGAGAAGAAGAGTTTTGCAGAAGCTGAAAGGATTTGTCCAATTCATGGACTATAAACCAGCAATTTCCAACCTAACGAAAACTATTTCGTAAGTAATAAGAACTCACGAATACTCACCCATCTTCTGTTTGGCATCGTTAAACGTCTCCTCCCACTGAGTGCGTTTCTCAGATTTACTAAAGACGATCGACAGTTTCTGGCTACCGTTCCTAAAAAAAAAAATTTTAATTTTATTATATATTTTTTCGATTCAATACAATTTTTTTAATGAGCTCATTCATAATCATGCAAATATTATTAAGTAATTTAAATCGCATTAAAAAAAAGAAGAAGAAGCATAAGAGTAAATTTACAATGTTGCACAATACCCCTTATTTACCCGTTAATACCCTATGAGCTTCGCATTTGAATATAACTGCGGGTTTCTCATAGATATTTGATTAGAATCCCTTGTTCGGGGCTTAATGGGTTAATGTGTTTGAATACTCGATTTTCCTTACTTGCTGCCCAAAATTCGTATATTTTTGACCTCGACTTGCCATGGCGCTCAAGAATTTATAGGGTTACTGTATTTTAAAATATTATTATTTGAAGATTTTACCATTTTAACCTTTTGCTCAGCTCTCAAATTTAAAAAGTTTCAATTTTACACAAAGAAGGAGGTGCATTGCTTTCTTGAGGCCATCAATAGTAGATACTTAACCCTCTAACAAGTTCCGCAAATTAATATGATTTAGACTTTCTAACAAAAAAACGGTTCGCCAAAGGGTTAATGTAATTTAATAGAAGGCTAGGTTACTCTAGGCATCATATTACTTAAAATTAAATTTAGTTATAAAGTGACCTTTAAAAAATTGGACAGAATAGTTAACCCTCAAACAAAATGCATTTTACATATCAATTAACCCTGCAATGAAGCCTCAAAATTCATAAAATTTAGATATTCCCATAAAAACGGCCAAAGAAGGAATTGATGAAGGTTGGTTCTCAAGGCCTTATTATTTAATATTTACACTCAAATTGCTATTAACTTTCTCTTCTTTAAAGAGTATAGTTAGCCCTCTAGTGAGCTTACCAATTTCATACAATTAAATTTTTTGTTTTTCAACTCCTACTTGAAGTGTTGTAGGGTTAACATTTCAAACAATAACTCTTTATGAAATAAAATATTTTAGCCCTACTGGGAATCCCCATTTAAACTGTCATTCAATCTAGACCTTAACATAAAAGGTGCATAAAATACCCTTCGTTGTGATAGTATATAGAGTAAGTAATTAACCCTTCGAAGAGATTTAAAATTTGATATGGTTCAGACTTTCTCATGAAAAGGTAAAGGAATGCACTTCCAAAAGGCGTTGATGGGTGAAAATGTGGAAACTATGATTTTTGCTTTAAAAAATTTAACCCTTTACGATCTCTTGAAACTTAAAGATAAGGGTTAATATTTTTTATTATACCTAGTAGTGCTTCGCACACAAGGTATATTAACTTCATTCGCCTAACGGTAGTATGTAACGGCATAAACGAATCGAGATAGATATTGACTTATATATATCAAAATGTTCAGGAGGAAAAGAGAAATTGATTGAGCCATGTCCGTCCGTCCGTCCGTCCGTCCGTCTGTGAACACGATAACTTGAGTAAATCTTGAGATATCTCAATGAAATTTGGTGTGCAGGTTCCTTTTCACTTATCTCGGAGCGCTATTGAAAATAGGCAAAATCGGTTAAAAGCCACGCCCACTTTCAATATATATAATATTTTCGAAAATACAAAAAGAGTGATTATTCAGTACATAATACACCTATAAGAATAATATTTGGTGTGCACTTTAGCGTTAAGGCAAAAAATACATTTTTGAAGAAATTTTTAAAATGGGGCGTGGTACCGCCCACTTTTGATTAAGTCAAATTTGGAAATATTATTAATCATAAATCAAAAACCGCTCAAGATAGAAAAATAAAATTCAGCACACATATTTATATTAATACAGGCAATATTTCGAAAAAAAATTATCGAAATCGGGTTAGGTCCACGCCCAATTTTATACGAAAGATTTTGAAAAGGATCATAGATATATTGAATATGCTATAACTTTGCTTAAACTAGCTGTATATCATTTCTATTTCACCTCTAAAGTGTTCGTGGGCAAAGAAAGTCGAAAACACAAAATTTTTGGAAAATGGGCGTGGCCCCGCCCCTTTATTGGGGATTATTCCATGAAACTTTCCATGCCATAACTCCGGTAAAAATTAACTTATTGAAACGATATTTAGAGAAAGTGTTCAACATATAAATCTAACTCTTTGCTGTAAAAATAAACAAAATCGGTGAACGGACACGCCCACTTTTTGAACACAGTTCTGAAAAATTTCTTCGTAAAATTAAAATCGCGATATTTCCATAACTGTATAAGTTATATATATAAGATTTTACACACTTAATAAGCTTTTTAAGAAAAACTAAACTGCAAACAAATTTTGTGGATTTTGTTGAAGTAGGCGTGGCGCCGCCCACTTTTCAGCAAAAAAGGTCTGTTATTTTCAAAAGCGATTGCTTGAAATTTCAAGAAGGTATTTCAATGAAAGTTAGTGAGATGCTTCCCAATAGTATGTAGTATACTCCTGCCAAAAATTATGCAAATCGAATGACAAACAAGCAAGATTTACGGGAAAGTAGTTAACTCCCTATTGCCTTTTTTTTATTAATTTTTTTTATTTTCATACCTTTCATAAGCCCCATGCAAAACTATTTATATTTTGGTATTTAGTGATAATTTAATTTACCACTTACAGCAGAAGTGTTTTTAATCGAAAACAATCAGTTGTTTTATACCACCTTTTCAGGTATTAAAATAGACCTGAGTTAATTGGGATAACGCAACAGATCACTACTGGGTATTTAATGTTCGGTTACACCCGAACTTAGACTTCCTTACTAGTTTTTTTTTATTTTTATTTTTAGAAGGGTTAATTTTTAAAAAATTTATGCTTCCTGATTAGATATTTCAACTCTCAAGGTAATTCTCATACTCGTACTAATAGAGTATGGTATTTTAGCTTTAAGGGAAAAATTAACCCTGTAGTGAGGTCATAAACCATACATTTTAACCCGTTTCTGTCTTTTATTTTAGAATTCTCAAATAATAATTTCTCTACTCAAACAAACTGTTATCACTCTCAAAACTTACGGTGAATTAACTAGCAGCTCCAGCATATTCAATTGTGCGTCATTTGTCTGACGCTCCGATAGCTGGCGCTGTACATCTCGTAATAATTCTCGTATAACATCCTCCAAATATTGATGCGGATACTTCAGTGATGTTGTGATATCAGCAATTTGTTGTAATTTATTACAGTCTTCAGCTAAATTTTCAATTTCATTCATAATACGTTTAACACTTTCATCTTTAGCTAAAAATAAAGAAATTTACAAAAAATTTAAGGGTTAATAAAATAAAATAAAAAATGTTTGATTGTACTCACTTTTCACAATTTCTAAACAATCCAATGAGATCTTTGTAAGAAACTTGTATTTATTTGTATCTAATGTTGAAGCGACTGTGCCAGGGCAGGTGCTGTAAAGAGAAAAAAAAGAAAAAATATTAAATACTCTTCTCTCTTTCTCTCCGATCCATCTGTATTTTTCTTCCTCTTGCTATTTCTCTCTTTCTATATCCACACCAGCTTCTATCTGTCTTTCGCTATCTTTTTATTACTCTCT